>JAULUF010000005.1:11257500-12457500 GCA_031834385.1 Semotilus atromaculatus | reverse complement strand
ATACCTCTTAGTGCTGCAAAGGGCGGAACACAAGCCATTAATCAAACTGGCCAAAACCCATTGCTAGTGCGCCGCACGCAGTCTCCACCGAGAGATATTAGTGCTTCGCGAGGCATCCAGCTGGATAGGCTGCAGCAGGCATCAACACCAAGGCTGAGTGTGTAGTCTCAAAAACATACAACACCCCACACTCGAGAATCCATCACAGAGGCTTAACACAAACCGGTGCAGAGAAAATGGGAAATTCGGTGGCTATGCTTTAGGGCCTGGAAATCCCATGATCCACGGCATTCGCTCATGGATGAGACCGTCCCAGTGAGGTCTTGTGGCTTTGTTTTTGCTCAGTTTTAATGCACTTCATCTAATCGTGCAAGTGTGTGGAACCGTTGAGAATCTTGTTTTGCATTCCTTCATGGTTGACGGAGCCGCAAGAAGACTGTCACAAAGGAGCACGCTCATTAGACAGCCCAGGCTCACGGTAATCTGATTAGCAGCTGTCATGCTGCCTTCCACTTCAGAACCAGCATCACTCTCTCTCTTCTGTCACTCTCGGCTCATACGGGCCTGACACTTATACACTCACACACATGAATGATGCCCCAGTCTCACATGGTTTAACAGTTTCCTCATCTCTCAGTGTTACAGATCTCTACAGACTCCCATCCTACACACAAGAAATGCTGTACAGGTTTGAAACGATGGACTGACTAGTGTGATACGTGAGTCATGAATAAGTTTGTACCACAATTTATGTTTTTATCATTTCATGTTTATATAAGTAAATGTAAGTTGTGCTTGCCTGCCAAGCTAGGGTGTTATGGGTGGTTACCAAGCCATTTCCAATTGGTGTACTGTATATGTTTATGAAATATTGCTCCTTAGATCTAAGGTATTTTTAAGGGATCATCTATTTTCTTATCTGCCTGGTGAAAATGTGATTGCTTAGAACAGTGGTTTCCAAAGCTGATCCTGGAGCCTTCCCGACAGTGCACATTTTGTCCCCTATTCAAAGACCTGATTCAGATCATCTGCAGGATGTGTCAGACAAAGTAGATATTAAAATAGTGCATTGGAAACCACTGGCTTAGCATAGTAACATAGTAACATAGGCCGCGGCGTGAGTGAACGTGTGTCAAGCTCTACTCAAGCATGCTTATTGTAATCATAGTAGCTTTGTAAGATCTCCTCTTTTTTTTTTTTTTTTTTGACTGCTTTTCAATACATTGACGTTAAAGTTTTGCATATAGCCAGGTGTTTTCTGCTGTTTGGGTTACACAATTGGCGCAATGGAGGACTCGCATATCTCACTTCAAACTTTGTGGAACGCTATTCAGCAGAGTAAGAGTGATATGCTGACTCACTTTGATGTAAAAATGGACGTCATTCATAGCAGATTGACAAGTATTCAGAATTCATTAAGCACTCTGGGAGATCAAGTTAATTTGTTAGAGCAACGTGTTGGAGCGAATGAGGACAACGTGCAAGTATGTGTCGTTCGGATGCAACAACTGGAGAAAGACAACTCCTACCTGCTGGACAAAGTTGACGATTTGGAGAACCGTAGTCGACGTTCTAATCTTCGCTTTGTTGGAGTTCAAGAGTCATCGGAAGGCAGTGATATTGTTGGCTTTATGTCCCGGTTGATTCCGCAGCTTTTGGGACAAGATAACTTTTCCATTCCTCTGATCATTGAGTGGGCTTATCGCTCTCCGACAGTTCGTCAAAGCGATAGAGCCAGTCCTAGACCTATTATGATCAAGCTCCTTAATTTCCAGGACAAGGTGAAAATTCTTCGCATTGCGAGGGAGAAGAAGCAGCTCGAGTACAACGGGACACGCGTATATATCTATCCGGATTTCAGCGCTGACCTGATGAAGAGGCGCAGGAGCTTTGATCCTGTTAAACGAAAGCTACGCGAACTTAATGTGAAATACTATCTTCGATATCCTTGCACGTTGTGTGTTTTTGTTGATGGCAAACAGCAGCGTTTTAGCTGCCACAAAGATGCTGAAGCTGCCTACCTGTCACCTTAGATTTCACCAGGATAATAATGACTGTCTGAGGTGAGGCTTGATTTTTCGGATAACCTAAGTTTGTTAGTAGCATAATTATATTTATTGTGTTGAGGTAGTTTTGTGATGTAAAATACTATTTTGGAGCATTGGATTTTGTATTACCTCCCACAATGCTACTGTTGGGCATATAGCCTATATTTTCCTTTATTTATTTTTTTTCTTCTATGCTTCTATTTTATTTGTAATAAGTTACGTTTTTTTCCGTTTTTTTATTAACATTATTATTGCTGTTTGAGTCGAGTGTATGAGACGGTTTTTGACATATTGTTGGGTTTACTCACTGGGATGCCCTGGAACATGGTTTCTGGGGCAGCTGGGTTATTCTTGAAGGGTGTCCTGTTTTTATGTGTTCTGTTTGTAAATGTCCTGTCTGTTTGTTTTGTTGTGATCAGTTTATTTGAGAGTTTTTGCACCCTTGTAATGAATTTTCTGGTTCAGTTTTTTGTGTCCTTATATTTGACCAGTGACTTTTTTTTAAGATGGATCAGGTTAAGGGATTAAAAATCATTCACTTGAATATTAGAAGTCTGGTGTGTAAAATTGATTTACTTCGTGCATGGGTTGATTTAAATAAGCCTGATATTATCACTCTTTCGGAAACATGGCTCAATATCAATGTTTCAGATATCGAAATTAACTTAGCCAATTATGTTGTTTATAGATTGGATAGGTGCTCCAGGGGTGGAGGTGTGGCTATATATGTTTCTATAGGTCTTGTTTCTGAATTAATTATACCCTCGGTTGATCCTTTATATTTTGAATCTATTTTTGTTAAGGTGGTTTTCCATTTAAACAAATGTATAATTATCGGTAGCATATACAGACCACCCTCCTCACCAGTGGAGTCCTTTAACTGCCTGATATCCACTATTAATTCAGTTTTTGGTAAAAATGAGTTAATTTTATTAGGCGATTTCAATAAGAATTGGTTGGATACATCATGTAATAAAGAGAAAAATATATTTAATAATTTAAATCTTACCCAATTAATTACTGAGCCTACTAGAATTACTTCTCGCACACAATCTCTTCTTGATTGGATACTTGTTTCACACCCAAATAGATTTTTAAGGTCAGGTGTGATGCCTGATTGTTTTAGTGATCATTCGATTGTATTTTGTGTGTGGAAAATTAAAGTACCTAAATTGCCTCCAAAATTAATTAAAATCAGACAATATAAAAAATTGAATTTAGATTTATTTGTTAATGATCTGATTTCTATTAATTGGAATAGATATGATTTGATTCCAAATGTTCAAGATGCTTGGGATTTTTTTTATACTGAGTTTATAAAAGTTGTAGACAAGCATGCACCTTGGAAAATTGTTAGGGTTAAGGGCAGTCATCTTCCTTGGATTAATTCAGAACTTATTAGTCTCTTTAGGCAAAGGGACAAAGCATGGACAAAATTTCGTCAGACAAGAAGTAATGTTGATTGGGAAGTTTATAGGCATTTGAGAAATTCAAGCAAGACAAAAACTCGAAATGCAAAGTCTAATTACTATAAAGAATGTCTTTCTCACCATTATAAAAATCCTAAACAATTCTGGAATAAAATTAAAAACATTATTAATACATCAAATAAACATTTAGTTAATCAAATTAGAGTTGATAATAATACTATACTTCATGACTCTTTATCTATTGCCCAAGAGTTCAACCAGCATTTTTCCTCAGTTTGGTCTACTTTAACATCTGCCTCCTATTTGAATACAAATAATTCTAATGTGACTACATTATGTAATAGTTCATTTTCTTTTGGGAGGATTGCTCCAATTGATGTTCAGAGTGCAATCGATGAATTAAAAGTGACTAGTGGTGAAGGATTAGATGGAATTGAAAATAGGTATCTTAAACTAACTTCACATATTATTATGTATCCACTAGCTGATTTATTTAATCTTTCATTGTCCACATGTGAATTGCCGATGATCTGGAAATGTGCACGCATTACTCCACTTTATAAGGGAGGTGATGTACTTGATATTAATAATTATAGACCAATATCTATTATATGTTCTATATCCAAAGTTTTTGAAAAATTCATTTATAAGCAACTTTCAAATTATTTATGTATTAATAATATTTTATCACCATCTCAATCTGGTTTTAGGACTAACCATTCCACAACCACTGCACTACTTAAGTTTACAAATGATGTGTTTTCAGCTTCAGATAACGGCAAGCTCACAGGTGCTATTTTTCTTGATTTGACTAAAGCTTTTGATTTGGTTGATCATTATTTGCTTTTAGATAAACTTCATGCTATTGGTTTTTCAAAAAATTCTATTTTGTGGTTTAATTCATATCTACATAACAGGAAACAATGTGTTGTCTTAAATGGAAACAAATCAGATTTTTTGATTCAACAGCGTGGTGTGCCTCAAGGTTCAGTTTTAGGACCACTTCTCTTTTCTATTTATGTAAATAATCTACCATTACTTCTTAAAAATTGTCAGGTTCAACTTTATGCGGACGATACTGTCATATATACTTCTAATTTTGACCCTATACAAATTCAATTATCTCTTCAATCGGATTTTAATAGTTTACAAGAGTGGCTTTTGGCTAACAAATTAGTGCTTAATAAAATCAAGTCATATACTATGATCTTTGGTTCTAGATATAAACTTAATTCCAAAACCTGTTCTTGTGCTATATTATGTAAAGACGGTACTCTTCTGCATAGAGTTGATACTATTAAATACCTTGGTGTATGGCTCGACTCTAAACTTTCCTTTAAACTTCACATTAATCATGTCTTACGAAAAGTCAATGTTGGAATGAGTATCTTGCATCGATCTCGAAATTGCTTTACTTATAGTGTTCGTAAGAAACTAGTTGCTCAATTAATATTTCCATTGTTTGATTACTGTGATGTGGTTTATCAGACGGCATTAAAATCTGATCTTGTCTTACTTAATTCGGCATATAATAGAATTTGCAGATTTGTTTTAAGATGTTCTTTTTCCACTCACCACTGTACAATGTATGATGCACTTCAGTGGCCACCTTTGAATGTGAGAAGGCAGACGCACTGGCTCCAATTTATATTTAAATGTATTTATTTTGATTATCCTAGTTATCTACAACAATATTTTGTACTCTTTTCCTCAAACTATCATGTTAGGCATTCTGTCCAGACTTACTTTTTTGTTCCTCGTGTTAAAAAAACAATTGGTAAGAGAGCATTTATGTTTAAAGCCCTATTAGATTGGAATAATTTACCCATACATATTAGATCCATTACTTCGTTTCGGTTGTTTAAACAATCTTTATTATTTTATTTGAAAGTAGATTGCTCATGCTATCATTGAAACTGGTGTTGTAGTTTTGTGTATTGCTGCGTATGTATGTGTGTATGTGTATTTGTATATATATGTGTATGTGTATATGTATACATGTATGTGTATGTATGTATATATATATGTGTGTATTTTATATTGTTGGTGTCTTGTTGTTTGATGTATTAATTGTAATTTTGTTTTTCTTGTAATTGTTTCATTGTAAGGACCCCCTCGAAAACGAGATGATACATCTCAAGGGGTTAATCCTAATAAATTGTAATAATAATAACAGCACAGTGTCTTTGACAAGCGTTATTATTTGAGGTATCATTCAGGTTTGGGACAACTTGCGTGCAGAAAATGTAGTACTTCGAGTGAAGAGACTTGTTTCCTTAAGAACACTTTTCATTTGGAGAATGTTTTTGAAATTACATTTATACATTTCAGTTTCTGAATTTGAACTGAGGTAGCACACAGGACTGCAATTTGAGCAAGAAGTAGAATTAGAATTCATTAAACAAATACATAAAATTAACTGCAGAAGTGTCTTACAGAAGGCTTACAGTTTGGTTTTAATAGGCCTTACACACAGACAGATAAACAAATGTTTGAATATATAGAAATGTGAACTTAACCTAAATATATATACTTCTTTATATTTAACAATTTTATGGACTAGGTTGGAAGAACACTTCAACACAGACTACAATCGGTTCAAATTCCAATTAAACTTCCTGTGGAGTATGGCAAATTATTTTCAAATTCCAACTCATTAACCGATAGGTAAGCAATTCTTCAATTCTGCCCAAATCTCCTGGTTGCATTGTGTAGCATTTATTGGTATAAAGAAGACCAAAAAAAACAAGATTCTAGTGCCAAAGTATTCATATAAGGGCTTCCTGATATGCAAATCTTACCATAGATCCAACATGGCCACTTTCTCCCTTCTCTCCAGGGGGTCCTGGCATTCCCTAAATGAACAGATTCAGATTTAGAGCTGTACCGTTTCAGAATTAAGGTGGATTAACCCCCTCGATGAACCCATATGGATGAAGAACTAAGATTTTGCAAACACAGTGCATTCATGCATGCAGTCAATAGATAAGGACACCTGGAACTGACAGAATGCTCAATATGACATGCAACAACTCAGGGATGCAGGTTTAAAAAGGCAGTCTAGTTACAAAAATGTCCAGCAAATCAAGCAACCCTCTGTTATTGTTTTCTCATAGACCCAACTTTGATTTTGTTTGTTTTGTTTTGTTTAACTTTAAGAGTCAGAGTCTGGAAAAACAAATGTATGTGACATATCCTGTACCTGCAACCCTGTTGGTCCAGTCGCCCCTTTAAAACCACGTGGACCTTCATCTCCTTTTGGGCCGTACATTCCTTGCTGTCCTCGGGGCCCTGGCTCTCCATCCAGACCCTTAAAGAGACATCAGTGCTGAACTGTAAACACACACAGAATTCCAAGCAATCTTTCACACATTGGACCACACAAACCACATTTATTACATACTGGTGAACCTGGCTGTCCAGCAGGTCCCTGGCTCCCGGGCGGCCCTGGAGGACCCTGTGAGATAAGATACAGAGATACAGTGTTATGTTCCTCTAATGAAAGTTCATGTAATATTCATTGCTTATGACAAAATAAGGATAGATACTGACCCCTTCTCCTTTGTCTCCTTTGCTGCCTTTCTGCCCTGGTCCTCCTGTCTCCCCCTAAAAAACATACTCATGCCCATTAAATAACAACCAGCATGACATGCGCAACTGCTGAAAAGGTATTCAAAGCTGTACCTTATCTCCGTCTTCTCCTGGTGGACCAGGTGACCCTGCAGAACCAGGTAATCCCACGGGCCCTTGTTCTCCATCTCGCCCAGCAGGGCCAATTGGACCTTTCTCACCCTGAAGAGGAACAGAGGTAATTGGTCATTTCTCTTGAAGCTAGCATTACATTTTCTCATTTCACAGAATACAACATCCTGCTGACTCTCACCGGCTCTCCCTTCTCTCCCATTGGCCCAGCGGGGCCGACACCTCCTGTACGACCAGGCTGACCAATGGCACCTGCAGCTCCAGAAGGTCCTCTCTCTCCTGTGGCACCCTGTGCAGACAGAGAAATGCAACATTTTAGTTAGGTGAACTATAATAAGGAAAATCAAAAGGAGAACGGTGTATGACAATTGGAAATCACTTACAATTGTTCCTGCAACACCAGGGGGGCCTTCTCCACCCTTCAGACCAGCAGTACCCTAATAAACCATGAATGTAAGAGAAGGAAGCTGAGAATCGACATGTCAAAAAATTCTACAGCAACTGCTATCTGCGTATTTGTTCAAAGCCTGCTTTCATACTGGAACAGTTGTCAGTTACATAAAGGCAGCAGCCATCACAGTGGGGATTCTGTGAAGATACTCGTTCAAATACGCTGAGGTACGTTACCGGAGTGCCAGGTAAGCCTCTTTCTCCTCTGAATCCACGACGACCAGCAGGACCACTCTTCCCAGGCAGCCCTGCGGGGCCTGGATCTCCCTGGAGAACAGAGAACACAGAAAGATGGATCTCTGTTTCCACAACTCTTTCACTCATTAGGAGTCATCCATCACTCTTTATAGGCACAGAGTCATGCTGGGAGCTCTATTCATATTGAATGAGCAGAAACATATGGAGTGTAATGAGTGATGTAACTTATAACTAGATGAATGTGTTTGGTGTGTTTCATGATGATGATGTTGATTCTAATGCTGATATCTAACCTTGGTTCCCTCTTTGCCTGCAGCTCCTGGCAGACCTTGCTCTCCAGGGGGTCCTGGGGCACCTGGGTGTCCCCTGTCACCAGTGGGGCCAGTCTCCCCAGTTTTTCCCTGGAATAGGAGATAAGTGAGACAGCTTTATTGGATCAGGTCAAACATTCATAAATGTTGAATAGTTTCATGGAACTGAAAAAAATGACCTTTTCATACATCCAGGGCAATGCAGAGCCAGGCGTGACACAAGTGGATTTTGCTAGCTTCAGCCAGACGCAGTTATCATTTTAACGTCCTGCGCCACGTTGTTTAAATAGCAAATGCATTTGCACCCATTTGTGCACCCATGGGCGTGCTGGTCTGAAAACGAGGTGTGTTTAGACGCGTTGCTATTTTGAGGCAACTGAAATAGACTGCACCATTGACCAACTGAAACCTGGTCTAAAGTCAATGGCGCAATATTTTTTTGTTATATAAAGAGTGCATTAGTAATGTGCACCTATAGGCGAGTCCACAATTCGTGTACACTTTGTCCCGTAGATGATCCGTTTCCTCGCTAGAGAAGCGTTCAGTTTTTTTGCTAGTAAATTTCACCATGTAAATTTCGCCATGTAAATAGCGAATCCGCCATGGCGCGAGCACAACTGCCTTTTAAAGGTATGGGAGATGAGACTCTGATTAGTTCATTGCACGTTACGCCCAAAACACACACATTACTCATTAAGAGAATAGTGACAACCCTTTTAGACCATGCGCCCGTCGCGCTGTGCGCTTAAGACCATGCACTTAGATCGTTAAAATAGGGCCCCAAGGCAGTATGATCAACTCACCTGTGGTCCAACCACTCCAGCAGGCCCGGGGGGACCCGTCTTTCCTTGAAATCCCTGTATGAAAAAAAATGTATGTGAACATTCAAAAAAAAAAAAAAAAAAAAACATGAAAAAAACTATTTCAGAAGTAAAACCAGCTGATCTTAGCCTTGTTTATAAAAAAAACTAATTACTAATCAGTGTATCTAGTTGTGCGAATTCATATAAAAATGTAAGGTTAAACAGTCCCTACACTTGCACTGTGATGGTGCATAGACTGTAGTAGTTTGCAGTAGAGTCTGCACTAGCTCTGCATTAAGGGGACATAGTGGCTCTTACGAGCACTTGAGTCATTAAATAACAAGGGAACACACTGTAGTCTCAGGGTCTTTTCTAAAGTCCACAATATTCATAAAGTGTCTTATTTTGTCATTTAAGGATTCGGAAGGGTGCTCACAAGTCATATCAAATGCACCATTTGGGACATGACCATGGTTATCTTCTTTGAAATGATTCTTTTTAAAGTATAAACTGACTCACTGGCTCTCCTCGTTGGCCTGGGTGACCTGGCAACCCGTCCTTTCCCGCAGGGCCCTGGAAAGAAAGAACAAAAAATGTAAGAGATATTCTTTCATTCTCTCAAAGAGTTTTCTTTCTTTACTGGTCACTTACATTTGGTCCCTTTGGCCCAGCCTCTCCATTGCGTCCTTGTGGTCCTTGAGGGCCCTAAAGCAGAGCGGAAGAAGCACTAGTATTCATTTATCTCCGGCAATGAAAAGAAATGTGAAATCTCACATTAGTCTGGTAGATTGACCGTGTAATATGAGGAGAATTGTAATAGATAACATACTCTCTCTCCTGTGGCACCTTGTGGGCCGTCATGACCAGCGGAGCCCTGAGCGTAAGACAAAGAAAGGGACATCACAATCTTTTTTAAAAGGGCTTCTATAGGATCATTATCTGTTTGAGGATGGATTTCTTACCTTGGCTCCTGGCTTCCCTGTCGGTCCTCGTGCTCCTCTTCCCCCACGTGCACCCTGCAATCAATAGGAACCAAACATGCAAATATGCTTATAAAGAATGCATGATTAAAATGATTGTTCAATCAATTATCATTGGCTGTTTCCTCATTAATTCCTGCATGTGCTGAGGTGTCACATTTCATTAGCATGCTAAAGACTTACATTTGGACCTCTTTCACCATCGGCACCGGCCTGTCCAGCAGGTCCCTGTAAAAAAGGTTTATTAAAAAAAAGAGCACACACACACATTAATGCAGCAGGGTGTGTGTAATCCCTCGGACAGTGTACAGTGGCACTGGCCTCTCACCCTCTTTCCTTTCTCTCCTTCCACCCCAGCTGTGCCAAGAAAGCCCACTGATCCCTGTGGAGCAATGCGAAGGTTAATCAATTACCACATTCCATTCATTAATCAATCTCTACATTTAATTAACCACAAATTAACCTCTGAAGTCCAATTACCATAAATAAGCCAAATAATAATTGTAGCTTCAGATAAGTTATTAATAAAACACCCTCTAAATGGCCATTAATCATCCTCAGTAAAAAGTTAATATGGAAATATTAATATACCATGACTGAGACCTGCGGCTTTCAGAATTCAGTGTAAACATCAGGTTATTGTAATTTCAATGATGATGCTTTACCTTGGAACCCTGCCTACCGGGATATCCAGGCAATCCTGGAACTCCAAGTTTGCCCTGCACATGGAATGAGTCATCAGAAAATTAAAGAAAATAATCAGAATATAAACAATGCTCAATAGACCGTTAGTATAGAAGCAGCAATGACCTTTTCTCCAGCAATGCCCGCAGGTCCAGACTCTCCCAGGGGTCCTGACTGACCCTTCGGCCCCTCTGGTCCGTCTTCACCACGATTTCCAGAAGCCCCATTATCACCCTAAGCATGCACAAAGACAGAGTTACTATTAAATCTACAAATAAAATCTACATCATGCCATCAAAAGGTGGTCAAAAGGTGTTTGCTTTTAGGCCCAAGTTAATACAGTCCAATTGTGTCTATGATATTCTATCCCTGGATATTGCTTGGGATGCTCCCTCAACAGCCCGTTTTTGGAATAAATTGTACGTTTGATGGCTTTAAAAATAAACAAAATACATTACTCAACAAGCTGCATGGTGTGAAGTGTATTTTGTGCCCTTAGCAGAAATGTGTCGGACAACTTACACATTGCAGTTTAATACTAGGGGGTGGGTGGTTGGTTAAAAAAAATTACGAGCATTATTAATAATGTTGTTTGTCTTTGCAAGCACTACAAATTATGGCCTATTCAGACTGAATGGAAAGACTCACTCTGTCTCCGTGAATGCCCATTTCACCCTTGGCCCCTGGGAAACCATCTTCACCCTGTAGCAGACAAAAGGAATTCAATTAGACCAAACCACCTTCAAATTGCTCCACACACATGAAAACATAGACACACTCAAGAAGCGGCAGAGAAAATCATGCATCAATTGAAGCCACTATCAGTAAACACTGTGCCTTATCTCCACACTGATAACTGAACTTGTTGTCTTCTTTTCCCTTGGCTTTGTTATGAGAAAACAAGCTGATTTTTTTCTCTCTCTCACCTTCTCCCCCTTGCTACCCTTCAGTCCCCTCACCCCATCTGCGCCCTGTTAAAAAAAGGACAAAATGTATCAGTGTGTGCCGCAGGGATCTCTGCACAATCTCCAAACCTCAGATAGGAAACGTTCACCTGAAAGACAGAATCTCAGAAATTATATCAGCACTGACTGTTTAAAGTAATAAAATTCACAGCTTGCAAAATGCACGAGGTAAGACATACCGCTACAAATATAAACTCCATTGTGACAGAACATAGATGCAGACGATATTAATCTGGATGACACCATCAAAGTAGATTTATGCACTAGCAGGATAAACCCGTTATTTATTCTTTGACCACATGCTGAGGGCATCACACACTTCCACACAAACAAGCCCAGACAGGTTTCGTTTTCCTCCTTGTTGCGTTTTCGACTGTCCATCACGAGTGCTTTGCACTGTCAAGGGTTTTCCGGAGAGAATTAAACTGATCTACCTGAGCCAGTTGTCTGCCATTCACCCAAAGTCGGACTGTCAATCAAAAGTCCGCCATCCTAGACCAAATGTCTTTGAGTGTCTTTGCACCTAACCGAACAAACTGCAATCTCAAAACTGCTCACCTTCACTCCACGGGGCCCGGGATATCCGATCGGCCCTTGTGCTCCTGATAAACCCTGAATAGAAGAAGAGACAGTATGTCAGTATAGTGTTCAGGCACTAACAATAACCTGTCATTAATCTACGATTTAACTATTGTAGCGCTTGTATGCTGACGACAAACTCTAGAATGAATCCTCAGTGCTGAAGATGTAGCGAGGGTTCATGGTGAAAAGGAAACAATGAGCACACAATGAGGATGGCTTGACTCTTTTTACTGCAATAGCGCGCGCATAAAAGAACGCAGTGATGTGACCGGTGATAATTTAGCTACTGCAGCTGGATCGCCTGTAACAAAAGGCTTCAGACAGAGGGGACCGAGAACTGGGCAGCGCTTTTTGTGTGGTGCCGCATTTAGACTCCTGGCTCTCTCCGTTTCCTCTTCAAATTGTCACCGCTTATTCAGGTCAGTGGAGCAACAGTGTGTGTGTGATTGTAACCCACCTGGTGTCCCTTCTCCCCAGGGGGACCCTCTCTTCCAGGATGACCCTGCGATTTGAACAAGATAACCAGGTGTTAGCATGACAGCAGGCTGATTAGGGGACATCCTGTTTCTGTGAGAAAGCTAATGAGCCAACACAAAAGGCCAGGCCTGGACTAAGGACTCTGCATCATCGTTTTTTCAGCATGAAAATTATGCTGTGAAGATTTATTGGGAATGTTTGTGGTAGAGGGTGAAATTTGGCAATATTTACATGTCCGTATGCATCATAGCGCCCCCTGCTGGCTGGTAGGAATATATATATAAAAATAATAATAATAATAACCAAATGATTCAGTCATATGACGGTTTTGGAGAACAGTACTTACTGTGGGACCATCAATCCCAGGAAGGCCCTGCATTCCCGGTTTGCCCTCTGGGCCCTGTTAAAAACAGACACACACACACACACACACATACGATCAATATTGAATCCTCTGATCCAAACCACAAACCAAAACCTCTTTTGTACCCAGCATGGTCAGTTCGTTAACTGCAATCAATATCCATAATGTGCTTAGGCACATTTGAGAGATGATGTACTGTATGTGTGCATGATGTGTATGCAAAGTTTTAATATTGATTATCTGTCTTTATTCATATGGAAATCTGAACAAAAGCGCTAACACACATACAAAGATGCTCACTCATCCACACGCAGGGTCAAAGGTCTGTGCTTTAAAACTGAAATAAAGCAAGACTTGTGGAGTTTACCTTCTCTCCTGGCAGACCTATAGGCCCCTGTGAACCAGGGAAGCCCTGAAAAAGAAGATATTTTTTAAAATATTTTTATTCAAAAGCAAAAGATATTTGGCTTCATTAGGCAGAACTGAAGTGAAGATGGATGTGTACCTGTATGCCTGGGCTTCCCTGTTGACCTGAAGGTCCAGGTTCGCCAGAGGGTCCCTGCAAAATGGGGGGGGGGTTTGTATTAATGATAATCTTAATATTGTCAAGATTGGTTATTTCATGTAGGCCTAAATAATCTCTTTTTCATTTTCTGAAAAAGATTTGTAGCGCTAGTACCACAAAATCAAGGGCAAAGTATGTGCATTATTGGAGCTTTAACTATGTGTTTTATCACTATCTGGCTGCCGCAGAGAACGATGGGAAATATAGTTTTGTTGTGCAAAGCTGTCGCCTCATAAACTCATAAACTTTATCAAAAAATAAATGAGTCGTATTTTCTGCCAGGCTTTATAGCTGATTTTAATCAACAGTACACAAAAGTGCATACAAACTAAAACGTACTGTCAACATCCACAATGAAAATGTAAAGGAATAACTTTATTGATAACTCTATGATCGGTGTCTGTGGCATGCTGTTGATTACCTCAGTTTGTAACCAATATCAGTTAGCTTCTCTTAGAATTCTTTAATCGACACACCCCCAATTCTGAAAAAATCAGGGCTTTAAAGAAAATCCCATCTTCCCACTGGTAATTAAACCATTGTGGTGCAACTCATGTGCAATCATCTAGTAAATTCTATCATTCCAACATGACTTGAAGGCAGTATATGTCAGATGAATAGATGAAGGCTTGAGGTAACCTTGCTCTACAGTTCTCAAGGGCTCTGTTACCCTGTCTGTCAGTGCAAAAGACCTTCCCCGGGTTATTTCTCAATTGGTTTTATCTGACAACATCTGACATGTTGTTTCGGAGAACCACATTAAACCTCCTGCTGCTCTTTTCTGGAATTTATTCATCTGTAGACATTGTGTAATACATGCATAGAAAACTTCATAGCAGACCCACCAAGTTGCCCTTTGCCCCTTGAACACCATCGACGCCTTGAATTCCCTAAAAGTAAAACACAAGGTTATGCTTCACAATCTTAAAAATACCACACCACATTGTGTTGTGCATGCAAACTAGCCATTATGTAACTCTGATGGATGGTAATTGTCGTACCTGCTGCCCAGTTGGACCAGGTGGCCCTCTTGGCCCCACAAGTCCTCTTAGCCCCTGTAAAGAAAAACAATCAGAAACTCATCAGAAACTCCCATTAGCATCACCAAGGTTAAGTGCGGTAATGATCGAACAGTATATCACTACAGATTAGTGTTGGTATATGCACAACACTGCTTCTGTACATCTGTTTAAGTTTGATGTGTATATATGTGTGTATATATCCTCTTGCCACTAGTATGTGCCTGTCTGTGTGTGTATGCATGGCCGGCGTGTGTGTTTTGTTTTTGTTAGTCTTGGTCTTTGTACACCGGCCAAGCCACCTGTTCCAGAGCCACATCTGTGATCTCCAGGGAGGTGATTGATATGGAAATATAATCATGCAGGCCAGGATTTCATCTCTTCCCTTCACCAATCTCCCAGCTCATCTATCTCCATCCCCGCATTTATCTCCACAGCATCTCTCTCTGTACCGAGCTGTAATAGTGCTCAAGTCCCTTACTGCTCTGGGTGATCCATTTAAACAGCCGGCACCCCAGTGGATCACAGCTCACCTGCCGAGACTTAAATGGTGCTTGAGCCACCGTTAATCAGACTGTGCCAAGCATGGACACGGAGCAGCCCACTGGATGTCAGAGACCTGTATGTGTTTATGTGCCTCTGTGTGCATGTGTGTCTGTCCATGTGTTGGGTTGCGTCACTCACAGCTTCTCCCGGTTGCCCTCTTGGTCCAACAGGCCCATCCGAACCCTGTAATGGGAAGTTTGGCAATATAATTATCTTCATTGTGGTGGAAAAAAACTAAGATTCAGCCTTAAGTCTTTAAGGAAGGATGTCAGAAGGGTTATGTATGCAAAAATATTCCCATTCTTGAAAGCTGTGATCAATGTGAATCGCTGCTGCATACATTTTTTAACTTTGCATAATGAGAACATCCCACACAGTGCACAGCTTGTCTCTTTCATGCGATTTGCGAGTACACACCTGGGGCAGTGCAGGCGATCTTTAAACGGATTATTAGCAATCTGATAAAAGACTAATTTAGGTAGTTGCACAAAGCACAGAAAAAACAGATTGAAGAAAAGGCGAATCTGTATTACCTTGTGACCGGGCTCTCCAGGTGGACCTTGGGGTCCAGGTTTCCCTCTGTCTCCCTGAGGAATGTTCACATGAGAGTCACATTTGTGATTTTGCACACAATATGAAGTCTAAAATAGATCTAAGGATCATTTAAAGCGAAGCGGAGTGTTTAGACACATCTAAAAGCCACTCTTGACTGAGCAGTAAACAGACTGTGTGATTTGATTAAGCAATTTGGTGTTCTCTACGCACTCTATGTCCTTTGTTCCCCGGAAGACCAGGTAGTCCATCAAAGCCCCTGTCACCCTGCAAAAAAGACAAAGATCCATAAGAAAGATCGACAAAACAGCCGGCATTTCAAACACAAACGTCCACCAGCACACTTCATTAACTGAACAGAACTCATGTCCTTTCACAATGTCATGTGCTTTGCTTCGAACACACAAACGCACAGACGCAAGCAGTGACTATGGGCCAGAGGTGTGTGTGGCATGTGGCAGGGTTTGACAGGCTGCCTCAGAGGAACCTTCCCATCTGCTGTGATTCTCAGCCTGCATCCGGTGCTGGGACTCGGGAGAGCTGCGGGAGTACCTCACACTTCCTCATCAAACAAACTGCTGTTGTGCTAAATAGCTCTGCGTGATTTATTTACTGACGGGTCTTGCAGCTGGACAGGGCTGAATGCTTGCTATTGTCAGCACACACAATAAAACACAGCCCTCAATAGCAAACAGTTCCATCAGTGGCCGAAACTATTAGGGTCAAATTAAAGTTTCCGGTGTTCCCATTTAGCTCTGGCAGCTGAATCTACAACTTGAGCAAATCCATACACACATTCACTAATCAAACATAAAAATATTAGATATATTTAGAGGTTGCCCATGCAAACTCACCAACATAAAGAGTGCTGGGGGAATGAGTCCTAAAACCCATAAATTAGCATTTTTGCACTCCTGGTTCCATTGTCCTAAAATCCTAAAATCAATGTTTTTTTTTAAATGGGTTTATGGTTAAATTCCTGAAATAAGGTTTCCGGCTATTACTACAACATAAAATACCAGTGGTAGATGAAGTACAGAAATGTTATAATGTACCAGACAGAATTCGCATTAGTGACTTTTCGTACCATCAGTCACACGTGTGCTCAAGCTCAGAGGATCTCCTGTTCTTGGTTCATTTTAAGTCAGACTTGTGAATTCAGTGAATTATTAACTAGAAATTTGCTCTAACCAAATCATTGACTCAGTAAGTAGTTGATAATCAAAAACAGATACAATCAGATTGGTCCAATTCACAAATTAATCGTTGAGTGAGATTTGCAAACCGATTTAGTGGGTTGATAGAAAAGAATCAGCTCGTTCACAAATCGAATACTGATAGCATGTCTCTGAGCGGGTGTCAATTTCTTCATAAAAAAAAGAAAAAAAGAGGAGCAACATGTTTTTATGAAATGTAGTTCTGTCATGACAAGTCTTGAAGTGTTTGGCATGGTAATGGATATGACAATATTGATATATTTGGTCTTGTCAGAATAGATCTGCTATGCTGCTACTGCAGAGCAATTACAGGACTTGCTACTGCCAATACATAAACGACTCGGTGCTACAGAGCAAGTAAGACATGCTGCTACTGTACAATATAGCGTACATGAATTAGCCATAGCAGATCTAGACAGGTGGAGCTGGGGAAGGTGGAGGGTTTCTGAAAGTGCGCTGCACTGCTAAGGTAAAAGCTAACCAAGTATTTGAAGGTTGAACAGCGAGCTCATTGGCTACTGATCCAGCAGGAACCAATCAGCTGTTCCCTATAGAAAAGGATGTGATTGCACGCAGGTTGACTTTAGGACCTATCAGCCCGCGCCATCTAGAGTTATGACAGAACTATGTATTGGAGTAAAAACTCAGATATTATGCTTTGGTATATAGTTAAAGGTGGGGTATGTGATTTGCAAAACGGCCTGCATATTTTGAAAATACACAACTCAAATGGTCCTACTTTCTTTCCTCCAATGCTGGCCCTGATTCGCATGAGGGGGATGGGGGGAGGGTGGTGTGGTACGACCGTTTCATTGACGGATTTACTGTCCAATGATTCTAGGTGGTCTTGGAAATGATTGGCTGGAGTTTTTCGAGTCCTGCCCGTTCCACAGATGATTAAATTGCTTAATTTTCATTTCAGTGCTTCTAACTCAGTGGCTGTAAGTGGGTTATGAATAGGATTTCAAGTGATTTTGAAAAAATGGACACAAAAAAAATCACATACCCCACCTTTAAGTAAAAGTTTCCCAAAATAAAAATACTTGTTACTGTCCACCACTGTAAAATACATCAGTAATCCTTCACTTGTTATTTTTTCAGCTTCTATGTGTCTGGAAAAAGGCGATTGATTGCTAATAAGTGGCTAAATGGGGTTGGGGATAAAGGTGAACTCATCAACTCACTAGTCCACTTTTACAGCCTAATCGTGTTTATACTTGCGCTCTTGCAAACTATCCTAACCCAAAACTTGTGGATTTTAAATAAAGATTTAAAAGGTTGGTGTAGTTTGTTTATAACCTAACATTCCTCCTAGCTATAATACAGTATATTGGGCTTCAAAATTCATAAAAGTTGTGTTCATTTGTGAAGATTTTCATGATGAACAAAATGAGTACGAATCATTAACTTTCGTTGGTCCAGAGCTTATTTTCTGTAGAAATCCAAAAGCCAATGGAAAATGTTTTTTTCAAGGGAACCAGGGTGAGGCTAACTTCCAGATTAGCCTACAAATATACATCATCACTAATTATCAGAGGTTAAAGTCAAAAGTTAGTATTATTGTGCATGGCCTGTCCTAATGGAACTATATGGTGAATAACCTTTGCTCCTGTCTCTCCAGGAGCCCCTCGACCTCCATCCGCTCCTGACCGGCCCTGCAAGGTAAAACACAGAATACCACTTCGTCATCATATTCTATGCAGCACTTTGCACTGCTTATGCAATATTCATGAACCAAAAAACACAGCACATCAATATAGAAACTGTTATCGCCCAATTCATATTCATGATGAGTTTAATTATATGGATCACACTTGAACTCTGATCACTCTTCCATTGATTTCTTTACACAGTGTGTGAGATGTTCAGTCTTACCGCCTTCCCAGGTTTTCCATTAAGACCAGCAGGACCTGGCAACCCACGTGGCCCCTTAAACAAGAGAAATAATAAACAGACAGACAGAGAGATGGAGATGGTGAGTCCAAAGATTTTAAAGGCTACTGAATGTAAAAAGGCTACTGAATGAAATATAAAAGGAAATGTCCTCACCGCAGGCCCATACTCTCCACTGTCTCCTTTCAGTCCACTGGGACCTGGAAGACCCTGGAACAAACATACATTTTCAAAGACTGAAAGTATCCACTGAACCCCAAACCCCCCCAAAATTCTAAATTTGAAGCAGATCGCATTGTGCTAAAAAAATAAAATAAAATAAAAAGGTTTGAAAAGAAATGAGAAAGATTTCTTACCACCGGACCTGGTCTCCCTGTGAGGCCTAGTGGACCAGGAGGACCCTTCAACGACAGCTAGAAACAAATAAAAAATAAAAACAGATAGGAAAAAGTTTCACATTTCTCAGACAGTTCAGACAGACCAAGGTATAAAACATTATATGAAGCACATTTTTAAGGTAACCAAACTGGTCTCTAGATATGTCTTTTATCCTTCAGTGCAAGTTTACAGGATTCTTCCATCCATCTTTTCTTCTGCAGAACTATTATAAGTATGATTTGTAAGAAAATCATTCATATCTGTATCACAAGTGGTGACAGTATGCTACAAAGATCACTATTTTGGGGGTTAGTGGTTTGTTCAAATCCCTAAACCTAAAAATAAACATCAGCAAAAGGGATGATTGCATTAGCAAACATCATTG
This sequence comes from Semotilus atromaculatus, assembly GCA_031834385.1. NCBI lineage: Eukaryota > Metazoa > Chordata > Actinopteri > Cypriniformes > Leuciscidae > Semotilus > Semotilus atromaculatus. The sequence continues at coordinate 12,437,951 of JAULUF010000005.1, read as the reverse complement.
ACTATATAGTACTGATAAATGAGTACCAGGGCACATATGTAAGTGCTGAAGAGAGTTTAGATTTGGGTGTCTTACTTTGGTCTGTTGTAAGATTGCTTGAGCCTGTGCCTCTTGAGCAGATATGACAGGTCCCTTCTGAGAGTCTCCTCCATACTGGAACTGAGGGGAAGAGATTACTGACTAAATATTTCATACACATTAAGCAAGTCACTATTAAAGATATATTTTAACATGTTTAGAACACAAAATTGGAAATGTACTGAATGTTAATGGCACTGATTATATAACAGCTCCACCATGTGGCCAACATATTCTATTGAGGCTCAGGCCTCATGTTTTGTGATGTAAATTTTTTATTATATTCATCTAGCAAACAACTCTTACTAATGTGATGCAAGTGGTTTAAATGCATTACTGAAGGAATGATATCATCTTACGGGTAACATGAGCAAAGTGCCAGGAGGACCCGGTAACCCATCAGCACCAGGCAGCCCTGGACGTCCCTCCGGACCCTTGTGGGAGCAGAGACAATTAGCTCAGTTCATTGATGAAGCATTTCTGTACAAAACAACTGCATGAGCAACAGCATTCTTCAGTTATTCCCTATCCATTGGCTTGTTTCTTGAATGCAATATAACACCTATTGATTTTTTTTTTTACGTGATTCCTGTATCAAAGTGTACCGTGCATATTTGCCTGGTGTAAACAATTTAAGAGCTCAGCTAATCAAAGCTGTCAGTCACCAGTCCTCTCCTAACAACACAACTCTTCAACCTTCAAAAGAAAAGATAATACCTCCGGCTGGAATATTTTCTTTTGTCTTTCAGCTTCGGAAATGTTATAAGACCTCTATAGACGTGCAAGGCCAAAAAGAGCTTACATCTGAAGTGAACTAGGCTTTCTCAGCCTAGTCTGATGTTTTTACTAAAACTCAACTCTTTTGTGAAGCTGACACCCGAGAGAAGTTGATTCACAACCGACCAGAGGCGCTAAACTGAGCGGAGACAAAAGAATAATCTATCTTCATCCCCACTGCCAGAGAAAAAATGATGAATTTAGGCTCTTTACTGCAGTTGGAAGTCTGCTGTCTCTCTCACCCTGGTAAGGGATCGTGTGTAAAGAGTGAGTCACTCTACAAGAACAGACACACTGTCCAGAGCAAATTAGGTCAAACTATCAGATGAGTCATGGCTTTCTGATGCCTAAGGTCTCCGTAGAGGTTGGTGGTCCCTTCGAGCGGCTCTGAATCATCGGTGAGGTTTGTTCCATCAACACACGAGTCCAGTCATCTCCCCTGTCCCCCTGGATGTGTCCTGCGTGTCCTCGGCTCAAGGTTCATGCCAGGTCTTGTGGGTCAGGTAATTATGAGGACACTCACCATATCACCTGGGTCTCCACTGGATCCTGGGGGGCCTGTGATGCCAGCAATTCCTGGAAGACCCTTGGGAATAAACAGAATAAACAAATATTTTTTAATGAAAAATTCCCACACATCACTTCAAGACCACATGAAATCACTTGAAGACTGTAAAGTTGTTTTATAATAATTTTGCTAATTATTTAAATAGTACTTTGACTTACTGGTAGTCCTGGTGGGCCAGGGGGTCCTTCAAAAAATTTGCCCTAGTTAGTATAAAACACAAGGAGATTAGCATTAGATTGCCTGTGTGTGTATGTTAGTACAGTAAGGTAGTATGTTTAACTTCACACTCCAGCACTCACTGGTTCAACGACACCTTGCTCTCCCTTCTGTCCTTTCTCAAATCGCCCACCCTGAGAGAGGAAGAACAGGTGAAGGATGATATCTTGCTTACAAGTGGTAATGAGATTAGAGTTGTTACAATACATTTCAGTAGTCAATACCAAAGTCAGTGTAATTTCATGATTCTTGATACCAAATTTCACACCAAACCAAAAAATGAACTAATGGAACGTGGACATTTATTATTTTATTTATTACATTTTAAAAAGTTAAATATTAATATACATATTATAAAAATGGAATTCAAATAATGACATTTAGCTTTCGGTATTTCTCAGCTAAGTAAAGAGTGCTTTTTGCATGTGTTTTCAAGTAAATATTAAAGAGCAAACAAACACACAAACAAATATATAAAAGCTAATGTAAAGTGTACAAGTATTTAAAGGAATAGTTCACCCACAAATAAAAAATGTATCCCATAATTTACTCACCCTCAAGCCATCCTAGGTGTATATGGATTTCTTCTTTCAGCCAAACACAATCTGAGTTATATTAAAAAATATCCTGGCTCTTCCCAGATTTGAAATGGCATTGAATAGAGCCAGAGATTTTGAAGCTCAAAAAAGCACATCCATCCATCATAAAAGTAATCCATACAACTCCAAGGGGTTATTAAATAACTTCGGAATGACGCGATAAAATGAATATATTTAAAACTATAAACACTGGCTTCTGACAACAGCCGTATGGGCGATTGTGTTTGGCTGACACCTAGAATGGCTTGAGAGTGAGTAAATTATGGGACATTTTTTTTATTTTTGGGTGAACTATTCCTTTAAGAATATGCATTTCAGTATTTCTCAATTAGCCAATCATTGGTTTTGCAGACTGCATTATTTTGAAATAAATTTGATACTGTATAAAGACTAATATTACTGAATTTTTGTACCAAAATACCTTTGCATCCCTAGTTGGGATAAATAGAAAATCCATATTTGCTTGTGTGTTGACAGTTCATTTATTACAGAGGTACAAGACTGTACCTCTCCATCCCATGTGCCCGGCTTCTCCCTCGCCGCGGGGTCAAACCGGTCCTCATAAATCTCATATTCCTCATATTCCTGCTCAAAACTGTCCGAGCCATTTTTAAACTCATCAAACTCCATGATCTATGAAAGAACAAAACATGTCCACAGCATACAGTCAAGGTTATCACCTCAAACATGCTTGCAAAGCCCGGAAACAGAAACCAGAGCACATACCTCATAGTCCGTGATATTAGGGCCAACTGTCACTGTGGAAACCAAGAGCTCATTGTGCTCATCGCCGTAAAGGTCATCACTAAACTCCTCAACCTCTGGTGTTTTAATCGGCCTCTCCTCCTGCACACCGACACAGCAGAATCAGAAGTGGCACCGCCATGGCAACCGCAACCATGGAGATACCGAGCACAGTCATTTCCACTCTACACTAGTTTGGCTCCACTGGGCATCTGAGCTTTCGAGACACTAAGGCCCGAAATATAGTCTACACAAGTCCATAAATGAAAATGCGAAATGAGTTGCATTCTCAGCATTGCCACAAGGGGGCGCTATGTTGTGAGCGTTACAATAAATTTGTCTTATTTTTTTTTTTAATTCCCCCTTCAAGTCAGCTAGTGTAATGGCTGAGCAACAGTTGAATAAAAATCTTGCTTGAAATTACAGCACTAAAGAGTAACTGATTTTTGAATGTAACTCTATCGCCCCCTTGAGTACTCATATTTGTTGGTAATGCAAGAATGCACACGCAGCATATGCATGTGAACTTGCATTGCGTTTGCATACTTGTATATGTTTCTGGCCTAACTGTGCTCCACATCTCCACTGTTGACTAATTAAAATGTTAGAGCAATTCACAGGTGCAGGTTATAGAAACGTACTGGTTTCAAAGCATAAATACTGCTGAGCTGGTGAGTGTGGGTTAGGAGGTTTTAATAACAACGGGGGAAGTCAGCACGAAAGCCGTATGTTCTGGTGGCAGCCATAACAGCATGAAAAGGAGGGTGAGCAAACTTGGCACACTGATACTGGCACCTGAGTTTTACCTCAGCAGAAGCTTGATTCATAGTAAAAACTACATCTATCAGAGCTGTCAGAGGGAAATGTATCAAAAAGACGCATGAAAATGGATTTCTGTCAGACGCAGTCCTATTTTTCATTCTGTCTTGGAGCACATCTTTCAGTTTCAATCTGTATAAAACGTGCCAAGTCAAGAAATAAAAGTACACTCTAAATGTAACTCTACGCCAAAACCTGAGTAATATATGCACCATGTCTCGCATTCAACTTGTGACGCGCATCAAAGTGTCATAGTTTAAATGAGCCGTAATTCATATGCATTTTGAGTCGACACATCTCGGTAAAGCTGCAAACTATGACTAATGTGACAACAATGTAGTTATTTTATGAGCACCACATCTGGGAAGAAGAGTATCGGTGCAGTTATTGGGAGGTTAGAATGGCGGAGGCTGGTTAGTACAATGGATGACTAGTGGTTAAAATGTGCGAGGTAGAGTCAGTGATTGGTGAGGAGAACAATAGGGAGGGAGGATGAGGAAGTATGGGCAACTACACTGGCACTTAATGTTCTACCTCCACCTCCATCTTTGGGGATTCAGAAAATGCAGGTGCCAGCACAGACTGGTCCGCAAGATCTGTTGCAGTAATGGGTCTGGTGTGTTCATCCTGATAGGTGTCGGGTTCATGAGTGGGCATGTCGGGTATGGAGTCCATCAGATCGACTGTTATTGTTGGAGATTGTACTGGTGTCTTGGGATGCTCCATCGCAGCTGGATCTGGCTGCTCTGTTGCAGCTGGTAACGCTCCTCGATGAGCCAAATAGTCCGGCAGCTTAGAAGAAACCTCAAGGAAACCTTCTTCAAGAGCTTCGGCCTCCTTTCTCTTCTTACGAGATTCTTTTTTGCCTTTCTTATCTTTCTTTTTTTTGTTCTTTTTGCCTTTGCGGTCCTTTTTGGGGCGTTTCTTTGGTTCCGCAGGCTCGTCTCCCTGCATGATGTCATCAAGGTTATAGATGGGTTTGACCTTTTATAGATGGGGCAAGAGGTCAGAGGTTGGGGATAGATGAGCAGAATTAAAATTGTTCAAGACATTCTGACAGTAGTACAGCACAACATACAGACACGTATATCACTGGCAATTTTTTTATAATTTCATCTAAAATGAAGGTGTCTGACTGATTCCACTAGACAATGTATATTATTCTCTTTTGCAAATTAGGTCAAAGTTCAACTTGTTCTCAATTCAGACATGCGCTACATTATCAGCCCCACAATTCAAGGGGTCAGAGTTGAGCTGCTTACAGGCTATTATGAGAGGCTCTGACTGAATGGGCTTGATGAGGCCTGTCGGGGGGAGATTATATGAATAATGTGAGAACCAAAGCGAGGTGTTGAGATGCCAAGTCGGGCAGGATAGAATCGGATCAGTGTGAGCTCTGGTAATAGGTCAGTAATGTGAGCAATGCTGATGAATCCCGCCATTAGTCCCTGGTCTCAGCTGTTGTGGGAACTGAAAGCCAACTGGCTTTGCCTTTGAACGGCTGCCGATAGACACTTTCCCTGGAGCCAACTTGGAGAGAGACATACGCAGACATTTACATTCAGCACACTCGCACAAAACTGGGCGTGGGAGTTGTGAGGAGAAATGAATGTACGATGACCTTAAGCGTTCCTCCCAGAAGGCCGCAGAGAAATGCTAACCCACTGACATGATTACTCACTGGGCTGACTCACCCGCACGTGCATGTTCACAACAAACACAAATCATCGAAATCGAAAAAACATGTTCACAACGTCCACAAAAAATATCACATTATGAAAACAAGTATGGGGAGCTCTGATGCCTGGTTCAGATTACACGATTTTAGCCCGATTTTGGCACGATCCGTTTGACGTAGGGTGTCGTGGGGATTCGTAAACGACAACAGGCGTTGGAACGCAAGATTCGATCGTATCATCTCGTATAGTGTGTCAGAGTGGGCGACAACCTACGTCGCGTCTGCGATGCTTCACGACATCACGACAAAAAGACTAGCATGTTTCATTTTTTTAACGGTCGTCCACGACGGGTTCCGTCACATGTATGAGGTTTTAACAGTCTGTTTTTGTAAGATGTTATTGTGTGGCAAGCTAGCAACATTATTGTACTTGTACTACTGGCTAAAAGTAAAAATATATAAGAAAACAATAATTTTACCTCAAGTTCTCTTTGGAGGATTGACAGCCCATACTGTCCTGTTCGAGCAATCCAGGAACGTGTCCATAGTCGGGTTTTCTTTCTTCTTTTTTTTTACGTTTTTCTGAACACAGGACAGCCAATACAACACTCACCGCTTCATCCATTGTTTGTTTGGTCGTGGTTTGTTGGTTGTTGGTTAGTTTGTCCTTTACGGAAGTCACTCACTACTAGTTTCGCCTTCTCGATGACATCACGCGCGTTGTTAAAGACGGCACGCGATGACTGGTCGAGAAGCAACGTGTAGTCTGACATGTTTCTTGTCCACGACATGACAAGATTTTAGGAGTCAAAATCGCGTAATCTGACACAGTGACTATCGTAACAGACAAAAAAATCGTGTAATCTGAACCAGGCATAAGAAGTCACTGTTGATTTAAAAGATAAACTGTGGTGCTGTTCACATAGGACGTGTTATTGCATCTTGTAGATAGCTATCTGTTAGCACTCTCATTCGTCTCAATAATAGTTGCTTGGCTGGCGCAGAACCCCAATAATTATGTGATTTGAAATCAGCCAATGTTAATCAAGAGAATACAGAACTTTTTGAGGCAATCACCTGAGCCTTCAATTCCATGTCACTGGGCCCATAGGAAAATGTCATGACAACACTCAGGGCCTGTTTACATCTGGTAATAAGATGTGTTTTGGTCGATTGGATCACAAGTGGACGATGCTAAATAAAGGTAAAAACGGCGTCTAAAACGTTTTGGGCTTGTCCAGTTTTGACTTTCAGAGATAGTCAAAAACACATTCGACCGGATTGCTTTCGTAGTGTAAACGCTGATCTGGTTGAATGTGTTTGAAAAGACACAAAAGACAATCTACTCTCCTCTTACTGAACTAATGCATATGGGAAGCACGCTAGCCAGACAGGGATTACATTTTGTTGCCTGGAGACCCAAGTTTGGTTTGAAAATGAAAAATGTACAAAGCACAATGTTCTCTCACATGATCCTTCTGAAATCATTCTAATATGATAATGTGATGCTCATGAAACATTTCTGATTATTTTCAATGCTGAAATTTTTTTTTATTTTTTTTTATATTTTTTGTGGAAACCACAATAATCTTTTTTCAAGATTCTTTAATTAATAGAAAATTCAAAAGCATTTATTTGAAATATAAATCTTTTGTGACATTATAAATGTCTGTAATGTTACTTTTGCATACTTGCTGAAAGTTTTTTTTCTTTTTTCTTTTTCTTTACAAAATAAAATGAAATCTTTCTGGCCCCAAACTTTTGAACAGGAATGTGTATATTAGTATATATACACAATATTGTATTATTTAATCACAATATATTTGAAAGTCCATCAATTGAGAATGAGTTTTTAAAATGTTAGCACTGAGCTAAAGGCCCCCCTTATTATTATAATGATTATTATCTAGCCATTGTTTTGTTATTATTGTGGCAAAAAAGCAGACATTTTTTAAAAAATCCGTTCTACAGTTAAAATATCTCACAACATAAAAATATCTCTATTATATTGGTTGTACAAAAAAAAAAGGTTCCTAGAGCTAACAGTGCACTAGTGCATCTGAACTAGGCGACAAGCATTTTAATTCATATGCATGCCTGTGCTGTTTATTGGCTGGCTGAGATGAGTGCGCTGGGAGCGGAGCCCAGAAGCCAGAACAGTAAAAAGTGCAAACAGATAAATGTAAATGTGGAATTGAGAAAGCCAAGGCAGCTCAACCACCCAAAGGAAGTTTTGACGGGCCTCTTCCAAAGAGAGGAAGACATTTTTGGCCAAGCTGGAACTAATTATGTCTTCATAATGCTGCAATTCTGTGGAAAACTGTGAGGCTGGTTGCTCAAGGTTCATTGGAAAAACAAGTGTCTCTTCCTCTGTTTTTACATGATACTTAAATGCTAAAACATGATGAGTCTGTAGGATAGTAAAGGGGAAAAAAGTTATGTCACATAGATATATATAAATAAATAAATCAGTTGGAAATAACAAGAAAAGAAGGCGTTTTTGACTACATGGGGAGTCACACTCACAGAGGAATCACTAACCTCGTCAGGATCCAGGCTCTGGGTTCTGTAGGGCAAAGGGCTGTCGCAATCGGGAATGTAATCTTGGCAGTAGTCTGCCGCAGCCTGAGGATCATCCACGAGCAGGAGCTGCTGGATCTCGCCCTGTAACACACATATACCACTCTCATTGATGGGGTAATATTCACATTTACTGGTGTAATTCTGGTGATCAAAGAGAAATAAAACCGCATTTAACACTGTATAACCGGAGATGCTGATGTAAAGCAGAAAACTCATTTAAGATGAAAAACAACTTGTGTAACACTGATGAAATAAGGGTAAAACTGGTTGAATGTATTTTATTTGCATATAGCATTACATTTTGGAAGTGCACTGCAAACAAGAGTTTATGCAACAGGAAGAACAGTCTTTCTTCATTTCTTCCATTGGATGCCGTCTATCATAGCGCTTTTAGATTTATTTCAGATTGTAAACCTTTATCTCATTGTTGTATATTGTATAACAGAGTAGCCTGGCCCTCTCTGTCCATTAGAAGGAAAATGCACTAATACCTATTTATTTATAAGGCTATTCTGGGGTTGTTACCTTCATATCTAGATCGTCTAATTTATAAGAAAAGTATTTTGAAATATTCCCTTTATATTTAGAGACAATTTAAAGTATGCCTCACCAGAGCATGTGATTGGATAACTGGACTAACGAGGACCAATTTCAATGCACAACATCTCAAACGTTGGTCTGACCATTCTGAAATGCCTGATCAGAATGATTTGGTTTAATTTCCTCACAGAAGCATCTTACATGATTGCGTTCCCAAACACCAGCCATGCAAGATAACATGACAGAGATTATTGCATTCGTCTGCGCGCTCTGAGAAGCAAGTCATTTATGATAGGGGGAAAAAGAGCCAAACTTCCATTTTTATTACAGATATTTTACACCAATTTCCCAAAAAGTGATGATTTTATCCTCTTGAAACACTGCTTTATTCATGAATGTTTTGTGCGATATTCCAATTGTGTGCATACATCAAATTCGCAACTTTAGATGGAAAACATTTTTTAAATTATAAATTGAACAGCCACTATCATTTACACAATTTATGTAATGTAATCCATAGTTGAATGTGACTAGACAATAAACATTAAGGGCCCTATTTTAACGATCTAAGCACGCAGTCTAAAGCGTAAGGCGCAAGTGCACTTAGGTCGTGTCCGAATCCACTTTTGCTAGTTTAACGACGCCTGGCGCATGGTCTAAAAGGGTACATTACTAACGCGCTTTTTAAATAACAAAAAAATATTCTACCATTGACTTTAGACCAGGTTTCAGTTGGTCAATGGCACAGTCTATTTCAGTTGCCTCAAAATAGCAACGCGCCAACTATGCGTATGAACACACCTCGTTTTCAGACCAGCACGCCCATGGGCGCACAAATGGGCGCAAATGCATTTATTTAAACAACGTGGCGCAGGACGTGAAAATGATAACTGCGTCGGACTGAAACTAGCAAAAAACACTTGCATTGCGCTTGGCGCTTGGGTGTATGATAGGGCCCTAGAGCCATTTTTTGCCACATTAGTCATGGAGTTTCAGTGCATGTTCAAACTTATTAACTTATTCTTCTGAATGTTATATAAACACCAAGAGAGTCATATAGGCAGAGCCGTCACACAGACTGTGCGAACTGTGCAGCCGCACAGGGCCTTGCACCACTGGGGGGCTTCACAATTTTATTTGATTTTTTATCATGTCTCTGTCAAGGTCACATAAAAAATAATAATAATAAAAAATAAAACAAATCCAACAAATTTCATTGTCGCTATGTTATTACGCAATGCATCCTCACTGAAGACGGGAGAGGGGGAAAGCTAAAGCGAGGGAAAGCCAACATGTCAGCTGCAAGAGAACGCGACTGATTTTGCAAGCACAAATCAGGTATTGCTGGGTTTGCGGCCATGAAGGAAAGGAAAGTGACTCTTATATAGTTGTATGTTATGAATGAAAAGTGTCCTAATCTATTTGTTTAAACTGTCATGAAAAAAATAAAGTGACCGAGCTGACTTGATATAAACTGCATATAGGCAACTGCATATAGGCAAACCATACCGTATGAAACCAAATACACTGCACAATGAATTATATACCCAAGCATAATCAAATCCTGGAGATAAAAAATAAAAACTACAGAATGGACCCTTATACTGTATACTATTTGCAAATAGTTCAAATACATTATTATTTTACAATTAATTCTAAATTATCCTACAATGAATTCTCCTAAACCATCTTAAATCCTTTAATTCTTTAAAATAAAAATGACCACCTGGCTGCAAAATGCATCTTTCTCCAATTTGAAGACAGCCATTCAAAAGTAGCCATGTATTCTGACAGAATCAAATATTTAGCAAATTTGTGTATCGTATGTTGTTTTGTATTAAATGAAACAAGTATATGTAAATAACAAAATATATGTTAGATTTACTGCACACACATTCACACAGACACCAGTGAGTGTGAAGTTGCTAAGTGATAAACACATTTAAAATGTTTGGAAAAAATTCAATTCCATACTGAATTCATAACTGAACATATCTTTAAGACCCATTTCTTTTTTGCAATCCAAATGCAATACCATAGGAGAGAACGCCCCCTACTGAAAGGCACCCATAATTCAACTAAATTGTTTAGACTTTCTGAACAGCCTAATGTTCAGACATTAGCACAGAACATTATGATATCCACAATAAAGAAATCTTTCATCATAAGGCCAATGGAGAATCTGTGACTCATCGCTGGGGTCCTGCCAGAACATCAGTGGGTGGAAGAACAAGAAGTCCAAAACTGGCAATACCCAAGATACCACACAAAATCACTCGGTAGAGTACAGCCAGACCACAGCATTTCTCACATTAATCTGACATATGCTGGATCTTAAAAGAAGATCTAGCCAACTAATTCAACTCCACTGATCCCACCAGTTTATCTGTCGTCTGAAATTAAGGGCTCCTTATAAGACATGCTTGACAACTCAAGGACTCAACAAGCCAGTTAACACATTTCTGCATGTTTTCAAAACAATCATTTATGATCAGTGAACCAGAGTGCTTGTTTTGTGTGTGTATGTTCTAGTTTAGTTCTTCAAGACTTCCCCAGGACTTCAGTAATTTGTAAAGATCTGGAAGCAATAGGCACATTAGCCCTGACCATAGTCCCCAGGCTCCCGAGCAGCTCTCCCACGCTGAGAGATTTGGACCGGAACATTAGCCTTCTGGATTCCCCTTGAATCCAGGGCCTGGGAACTGGGCTCAGATCAGGTTAAACTTACACATCCCCCAGTACCAGCCTCACCCAGATAACCCTGACCCCATGACCCAGATGCAGCTCTATTGGACCCCGAGAAAGATGAACGAGGAGAATTAGTCATCATTTATCACAAGGGTTCAGCACAACAAGGAAGGATGAGAGGTTACACTTTATTTTAAAGTGTCCCTGTTACAGTGTAATTATACATTTAAGTTCTGAGAAATAATAATTAACTAAATGTAAGGGTGAGACATAGGGTTTGGTTTAGGGTTAGTTGCATGTATTTATGCATAATTTATACTACAGTAAGATGTAACAAGGACACTGTAAGATTAGATTAGATTAGATTTTTCTGTTATTTAAGAGCACAAGAGGTGGTAGAGACTCTTAATCATGGCAGAACTGGAGATGTTATGCTGCAAAAGTGACTGACTGTCTGGGTTTGCTGCCCAGTCAGTCAGTCAATGACTTGCATATTTGTTTATGGAAACTGCAGACCATGTTCTAAGTCATCTTCACATCTGCTTAGCTTTAGGGTTAACATGAAGATCTAATGACTAAAGGGTTTTTCCTGGTAGAAAATGAATCAGCACATTGGAAAAAATTAACTTTACAAAGCTATACTATGCACATTTAAAGGGTTAGTTCACCCCAAAATGAAATTTCTGCTCAAACGTTCTTGCATAACACACAAGAATTAACCTCACTGGTTCTTGCAGAAGCTCAAATGTGCTACTTGTCAAGACATACTAAATAGATCTAGTCTTTTTAGATCAGCTTATTCTGATTGACATATGTGTATTTTATTTTCATTTTTGTTCATGTTTATATTAATTATTAATGTATTTTACTGTTTGTAAGGTGTCCTTGAGTGTCTAAAAAGGCAGCCATAAATAAAATGAATTATTATCATTTAACACAAGAATGAATTCTGAAGCTCAAACATGCTGCGTAACACATGAGATTGAACCTCATTGGTTCTCGCACATCAAGCGAACATGCTTGAGCTTTGTTTTACCAAAGTGAGTCGATAAATGTTTATGTGAATAAATTCCTAAATTCAATCTGTTCATCATATAAAGCGATCAAGTCTCTTCTGAATATTGTGACTAAACCGCTTAATTCATTGGATTAATTGGATTATTAGCTTTATGATCTCTTTATGAACTTTTTGAAGCATCAAAGTGGTAATTGCGCAGCTGTCAATGGAGGGATAGAAAGCTCTCAGATTTAATCAAAAGATCTTAATTTATGTTCCAAAGGATTAACGAAAGTTTTACGGGTTTGGAACGACATGAGGGTGAGTTACAGTATTAATGAAAGAATGAACTAGGGTGAACTAAGTTTTTATTTTGTTTTTGAGGTCTAATAGAATAGATTTTAATGCTGTAATGTTAAAAAGAAACATTACTTTTCCACATATTTACATTATTGCAGCACCTCTCTTTCCAGTCTGTCAGTAACGCTCTGTGTCATTTGAGCACGTTTCGGAAAATGTCACACTCTTTATCATAACACTACTAACTCAACCAGGCCTCGCCACTTTTTTTGCATATGCCTTGGGTTGGAATTTTTTTAATTTTATTGTGATGACATAATGGAAGAGGCAACAACGTCATTTGTGCGAAAGAATATCACAGATCAAATGAATGATGTTTGATCCCAGCGCGTGACAGAAAAATACACTAGGCAGTAGTTAGGGCCGTGCAAAAACTAGTGAATGATGCTCTTATAGTTGTCGCTGTGTGTTCCAGGAAAACTAATATAAATTAAGCACTGATTACACATTAAAGAAAGTTGAAAATGTAAAACGCATAATAGGTAATCTTTAATGAAAAAATAGACTGATAGTAATTTGGTAATTTTTTGTAAATACATTATTTATTAATTAATTTGGTTTTAACCATTCTGGTTACAGATGTTATTTTTAACTAACCACATACACAAAATTGTGGGATGTCACAAGCAGTGAAGGACAGTCCCTTTAAAAATTGTCCAAATACATTTTTATTGATAGGATATTACGCAAACATTGGATTGGGATGTCCCATGATGTTTCCTGCCTGAAAAGACTACATTTTCACACAAATAGAGTGAAGGACGCTCTTAAGATAATTCCTTGCTCTTAATTTGTTAACAATGAGACATTTTTTGGGGCTGGATTCTGGCAAGAATGGGAATTGTGTTTCTTTGGGTGGGGTTTTGTTAAAAACAACTAAAGCTACAACAGGCAAAGGCGTTGCATGGGAGGATTTGAAGGGGTAAAGTTATTGCAATGGGTGGCTAGAGGACATGTGGCCTGTGCTATGCTGGACTTGAAGAAACATTAGTTTCTTGTGGTGGCAGCAGACAGAGGACAATAGCATTCCCTCTGATTGTTTCTGAGGCTTGCTACATAAAGGCTCACTGGCCAGACTGTTAGTTGTCGTCCTGAGGGTGCAACCCCTCCCTTTGCTCTCTACTGAGGTCCAATAGGCATGAGGAAACAGCCAAAAGCAGTGATGAGTCTTCAGTTCTAATCTATATCTAGCTAAAAACCATCAAGCACAAGCAAGATAAGATTAGTCATGCAGTTTCTGTGCATGTTCAAACTTATCAAACTTATTCAACTGAATGTTATATAAACACAATGAGAGTCATATAGACTGATATGAACCCAAGCCACCAAAGCAATACTCAATATTTATCAAATGTTGATGTGAGTGAAGAGAATGGAGATCTTATAAAATTGGCAGAGTAGAAGAACAATTCATTTTGCCCTCAGTTTTCCCCTCTATTTGGCCTAAAACATCCAGTTTGAAATGTTGACTACAAAACAACATTCTGGAGGTTTTTCAGATTTTCTGACTCTCCATGTTTACGATTCTTTGCAGCCTTTAGTCGCTGCCTACAACACGCTGGATCCTTCACTGGAAACTGAAAGTAACTTATTCCCGTTAGACTTTTACTCTTTGAATTCTTGCACACGGGAACAATACAAGTAGACATCATTATGACTAAAGGTTTACGAAGACGTATTTCCAACTAAAGCAAGGCGGCATTTGACTCTGGTCAAGCGTATCCAGAAGCAGACTGATGGGAGTGGCCTTGGACGACAACATGCCCAGTGCATTATGTGTGTCGATGTTTTCCTAACTATTTGGCCTTTTTCAGATGGGAAGCACCGATTTTTTTTTTTTTTTCTACAGTATAGCCAGCATAGTTTTATTGAAAGCCCATTTTGACAGCAGTGAAGTACCATTTTGAATTGTGCTGATGCTGGCATAAACCAAAAAATATAAGGCAACAGAAATACAAACTCTTCAACAACACATTTAAACGCATTACGTTATCTCTGAAATAGCCCCAAAAATGGACAAAGAACAAAAAGGGAAGGGTCATCTAAAAAACAAATATTTGTGAATGTGTGCTCATTCAGACAGCACTAATTCACAGGTGAGCAGGGTGGTACTTCCAGGTATTCTCTAGCAGTGGAAACAAGCCTGAACAGCATCTGTTCCTCGCTGAGGAGCCAAGACCCCAATGTAAGCAGCCCAGACAACTGCCTATGAGCCACTCAATTCCAAACTATTCAATTAAACATAAAACAAACAGACTGCCACTGCTTATTCCATTAAAGCAAAGCAGAGGAATAAACATGAATTTTGGATGAACTTAAATTACACTGATCTGAGAGTTCCTGTCAACTCTCAAGAGAAATATCTTGTTTGCTGTTTGTTTCAATCACAGGGGAGTATGATGAGCATATACTGCAGCATTTATAAAGACGTTGATGAAAGGAGGGTTGAAGGAATATGAAAATAGAGTAAAAAATGAGAAAGAAAGACTGTGGATAAGCACAAGAAAGGCTGTTATTGTGTTTAGCTGTTCAATCTCACAACTTGTCCAGAACATCTCTGGGTCATATTTCACCTCAGCCCCAGTTATAAATACTTTTTTTTTAATTTTTTATTTATTTAACTGTAATGTAAAAAATAAGTAGGTAAACAAATAAATACATATATACATTACAGTTTCTTTAATTCAAATATAATTTATACTGGGGCTAATGTGAAATATGAAGTATTTTACATCATTGTAGTATTTGTTGTAATGCCTTTAACTTAATTTTATTAAATTAAATTTAATTATACCACGGGCTGTTTAAATACTCGATTCTGATTGGCTGGAAGGTGTGCAGTAAAACCGTTTAATGCACAGATAGTTCCAGTCAGTTTGATTACAGTTCGAAATTAATCCTCTACTATTGGTAACCATAGTAACACAGTTACACTTGCAAACAGAGTGAGAGACACATATGAAAACGTTTATTTAGTTTAACATCAATTAGTATAATGATGAGTAAAACAATCCCCAATCGAAATTTCCAACTGTTTTCATTTAATTTAATGCATTTCAATAAATGTAATGTGTCTTTTTATAGTAAGATTACTATCATGGTTAGAGACACCGGTTTTATTTCACACTCTACATAATTAATTTAAATAAATGACATGATTAGTTCAAATAAAGATTGCCTTGTCACTGTCAGTGTTGCCTGTCACTCATAAATAATTTTAATAAATCCATTAAAGAATCATTAGCTATATGCTTAAGCAACGAGGGACTGTAGACTTTAAAGAAGAGACGCACACGGGTAACTCGCGCACGCATCTCTCTCTCTCTCTCTCTCTCTCTGTTCTCTGTCTCTCTCTTTTAATAATGAATTTAAATAAATGTGATAATTCATTCAATTAAAAGCAACCCGATGGCTCTACTTTATTTAAAGCAGACGGAGTGCTAGAACTAACGAGCAGTAACTTAAGAAAATAACCGTCATTTTTACACGTCTGTTAAAAAATTACACTGTAAACATCAGTTACAGCTTTAACTTCTTTTTAACTTGGCAAATAACCAAGGTATAAGCGGGATTATACAGTACTCCTCCGCTTCGCGTCGGGTGGTTCTTCGCCTCTACGTCGTGCATTAAAATCTTTTAATGCATGGCTAGCCGTGGATTATCCCTTACTTAAATTATCTTATTACAGAATAAGAATTGCAAACATTATAAAAGTAAAACATTCAGATGCATTATGGTTATCAGGTGGGGGGGCTTTAAATAAAAGTAATAAGGCAAGACACTACAGGCTGCAAGACACTTTGGGCTTTTTTGCTTCCTAGTCTTAATTCAGACTTGTGGAAAGAAAATATCCAAATTATACAATATAAGTTTTTTATTTCATTACACTTTTTTATTTGTGTCAGTAGATTTCAATATTAATGCATATCTTTAAAGGCTGTGTTTTCAAAATCAAAATTTCTCCCACACTGAGCCAGAAATCTGCATTTCAATAGCACTTAATACATCAACATTTACAGTTATATTCCTATCTATATTCTGAAGGTTTTTGCAGAGGTGTTTGTTCATAAAACATTCACCTGATTTATACAACAACAACAACAACAACCTTTATTTATAAAGCACATTTAAACACAATATAGATTGATCCAAAGTGATGTACATAGTGCAAAGCAGGGATTTATAGAACATTTGATTTCCTAAAACATGGTAATTTTGTTGTTGTTGTTGTTGACAATATTTCAGACATCCCACCCTTACAACAGAATATTATGTTATATTATATTATATTGTGTGCTATAAAGTGCTATAGTGTGGTGTGATGAAATAATAGGAAATCTGAACGCAAGTGGTCAAAGGAGACGCATTTGAAACGCATGATAATACCAAGTGGAAATGATAATGTGTCTTAGCTGACCATTTGTGATCAGATCACGAAAACGCATCTTAATACCAGTTGGAAACAGGACTTCTCTCTTGCACGCTCAATTGCGGGGATATTGTCAAAGTTTATAAGTAAATAAAATAACAAGTTCAATCTTCTCATCATATAAAGCGATTGTATTAAAGTCTTAACTTCTCTATTAATATGTATTAGTTACATGGACTAGTTATACAATCTCTTTATGGACATTTTGAAGCATTAAAGTGGTAGTTGGGTAGACCGTCAATGGAGGGACAGAAATATCACAGATATCACTTAAAATATCTTAATTTGTGTTTCGAAGATGAGTTTGGATGAGGTTGAGTACATGACGACAATTTATTTTTATTTGTGCATCAACTATTCCTTTAACTTGCCCTAACCTGGCTATTTGTGTGCATGGCAAAAACATTTACATGTCCTTGTATTCCAAAAACCAGGATGTCTAATGGTTCATACCTCAAAAACTTCCTCATCTAGTAACCGGGTCCCGAAAACAACAATTCCGTCAGTGCTGACCACAGGGTTGTCTCCGCGCATTAATTCCAGCGTCTGCACCTTCTTACAGTCCAGGTAGAGAGTAACAGATTTGCCCTCCACGCTGTAGGCTATCCGATGCCATCTGAGAAGAGACGACAGCAGGGTTAATCAGTGTCAACAACAGCAGAGCTTTATCACAGTGCTAACCCAGGGAAATGATATTAACTGATCTTCCAGGAGCATGGATATAAGAGGTGGATTATGGGTTGTGTGAATGTGAAAGAACACTCTATATATTGGCACACTGACACTGCGCTACCATCGCCATATTAGGAGTCAAGTTGAAACGTTTCTTTTGTTTGCAAGTGCCACTTTTAAAGAGCCCTCTTTCTCTAACATATGTTGGAATATGTCTACTAGTAATAATTTATTAATGAATGCAAGGCATGACTCATAGTATAGTGTGAAGAGGACTTAATTAATTCCAACATTATTTGACAACAAAACAGTTCACTTTCCTCTGTTTACAGCTGGTATTAACATCCATATCAAGTGCACAGCACTAAATACAGGTCTACATGCAGTCCAAAACATTTTGTGATCAAATCACTCAAACCATATTCAAAGGTAGCCAGAAAATTATGAACATATTGTATTTGTAATATAAATAAAAACTAATACGTTCTGACAGTTTACTCACAGATCACGTAATTGATATCCGGTGTAATCTGCAATCTACCTTGGCAGATTACATATAATCTGACCACCTGAGATGAAAATTAATACCAGATGTTAAATAAGGTCTTTGAATGTTTTGTACTCACTCAATCCCCATTTAATTTACACATTTGCATGTGTGAAATTCAATCTAAGTAAGATAGAGTGCAGGAGCTTAATAAATCTGATTTAGTTCATGAATGCATGCTCACGGTTTTACTTTTCCGCATACACGCTGTTCCACAGAAATGTGATCTTGTAATCGTTAACCAAAATTTGATAACCTTCTCTTTCTATAGAATTATTTTCCTTTTCTGCTGACATCACTAAACCCGCATGGGCTACTGTATAATGTTTACCAATAGCCCATTTATTATTATTGGTATTAGCTATTAAGGCATTATTTTGGCACTATAACAGGGGTAAAAGTACTTTTGCCTGCTTTGTTGATTTCAAAAAGGCGTTTGATTGTGTTAATCGAGACCTTTTACTGTTTAAATTACTTTCATTTGGTATTAATGGGAAATTTTATAATGCTATAAAACTCCTTTACAGAGACCCCATTGCTTGTGTACAGATAAATAATTTGAGAACAGACTGGTTTCCAACGCCTTTTGGAGTGAAGCAGGGAGACTTACTCTCCCCTTCCCTGTTTGCTTTCTACATAAATGATTTAGCCCAAGAAATTAAGCAGGGAAATCTGGGTGTACAAATTGAGGACATGAATCTAAGTATTCTGCTTTACGCAGATTACATTGTTTTGATAGCTGAAAATGAAGTAAGTTTACAAAATATGTTGAATATTATGAGTTCCTGGTGTAGGAAATGGCGTCTTACTATTAATAATGAAAAAACACAAGTTGTTCAATTTAGGGAAAAAAGTGAATTACAGAGTACTTATATATTTCAGTTTGGGCCTGTGTCCTTAAAATATACCTGTCATTATAAATACCTTGGTTTTGTTTTTGATGAAAATATGAAGTTTACAGAGGGAAGAAAAATACTAGCAGAGTCTGCTGGAAGGGCATTAGGTTCTGTGTTGAGTAAAATGAAACTATGTACAGATCTTGGTTTTTTGACATTTACACAACTATATAAATCTTTGGTTGACTCAGTTTTGTTTTATGCTGCAGGAGTTTGGGGATTTGAAGAGGTTTTTGATTGTAATTCTGTTCAAAATCGTGCTTTGAGATGTTTTCTTGGGGTACATAAATATGCAGCGAAGGTAGCTGTGAATGGAGATGCAGGATGGGATCCATGTATTGTAAAACAAAGGTGTGAAATGGTGCGATTGTGGAACCGTCTTGTTAGTCTGCCAGAGGAAAGGCTAACTAAGAAAATGTTTAATTGGGACAGAGCAAACCATCACCCCTGGTCTGGAGAAGTTTTGAAAATATTGTCTGTGTCTGACTTGCATATAAGGTACTACAATAAGCTTCAATGTAATATAAAGGATGTCAGACAAAGAATGTTAAGTAAATATGAAAATCAGTGGAAACAAGATATATGGAAGAAGCCAAAACTCAGAAATTATGTTCAGTTTAAGAATGATTTTGTAACAGAACCTTATATTTTCCTTAATTTAAAGAGAAGGCAGAGGTTCCTCTGTGCGCAATTGAGAACTAGTACCTTACCTCTGGCAGTGGAAGTGGGTCGATTTAAGGGTATACCTGAACATCTACGTTTGTGTGAATTCTGTGATCTCAAGGTTGTGGAAGATGAATTTCACTTTGTTTTTTATTGCCCTTTATACTATGATTTAAGGAACTCTCTTTTTGAATTAGTTCAGTTAAAAAATCCTGATATATTTTGGAAATATGAAGGGGAGATTTTGTGCTGGCTGTTTGATAATCATAATCAAGCATAATAATGTTTTTGCTTTGGCAAAATTTATAGAAAAAGCCTGGTGTTTACGGCAAAGTATTCTGTATCCTGTATGATATCCCGTATGTCATCTCTATTTTTATGTGTATTTATCTTTCTGGTTTAGTTATACTATGTTGGAGATTCTGTCTTATATCACGTGGCTATTTTGGTGATATGTGTGAAGCTGTTGTGTCTAACAAGCCCATGAGGGCTGGGCACCATAAAAGGTGTTTGACACTCAAATAAACAATAACTAACTAACTAACTAACATAACATTCAGTATAAAAAAAATCAAGTCCATCATTTATCATGTTTCACTATGTAATAGAGTACATTACATTATGGAAGTAAAAAAGGGTCATCGCTCATGGTTTTTCAAAGAAAGAAAACTTCAGGGCACTCCAAGGCTACTAAGACTGCATGAAAGCACTCACTTCCCATCAGCCAGATTGATTTTCTTAAAAATGGGGTAGAGATCTGGAGCTGGCTGGCCCCTGTGGTCTTCATAGAGGAATACGGGCGATCGGCCCATCTCCAGCCCCAGCTGTTGGACTCCCTGCTCATCATACAAAGACAGTAGGAAGAACTGAGTGTTCTTCTTAGCCGTCACCGTGGTCATCAGAGAGAAGTTCTCAGGGAAAGCAGAATCTATTAAATAAAACAGCAAAGCATTATCCACATTTACACTTCAGAAAAGAAAACATTGGCCTCAAATGCTTGAGAATTTGTGAAAGTAGTAAGTACATTTCAAAAATTCCATACCTGGAAAGAACTGTTTAGTTGGGGCGCTGAGTTGAATCTTTTTGTCTATTCTGTAAGCCATGTCTGTTTCTGATGTGTCCTTTCTCTCTGTGCACAGACCAGCCTCTACTGACACTCCCTCCATGTCTTCAGACAGCTCCAGTACCCGTAATACATCGATCAAATTAGCTGTACACAAATGAGGGAAAATTAAAACATAAAGTTTCATTTCTAGGCCACCATAGACTACCCTTGTGAAAAAGAAGTATGCTTTTGTATACTTTGGACTGGTTTTAGAGACAGGGCTTAGATTAAGCCAGGATTAAGCCTTAGTTTAAACATGCCTCAGAAAAAAAAACATTACTGGTGTTCCTCTTGAGACAAAACAATGGCACTGACATATTTGAAGGTATATGTCAGTGCAAGTTGCTTTCAGTTAAATCAGCTCAAACATGCATTTTAAAAGTATATCTCTGCGAATGTATTTCCAACTTCTTTTTACTTCAAAGCGAAGAACGAAAACAAACTTCGCCGTGAGTTTAATGGAGCCTTGAATCACATTCAGTCTCTTGCACGTTACGTGTTCTGTGCAACACAAGAGCGAGCACAAGCAATAAGTTGCTGGCTGCAGTTCACTTAATAGCCACAGGTGTCGCTAATAACAATGGTTTCTCAATTCTACATATAGCCCCTTTAAAAAGTCAGGGCCAGATTTACTAAACAGGGCAAATTAGCGTGAGAGCGCAATTAAAAAAAAGTTCTGCACGTGATCTAATGACACACAAATTAAAGAACACAGGCGCGGCAGGATAATTTCCATAATAACCAACGCAATCTACCAAGAGAAGCACAAAAAAGCATCTGGATTCAAACCTGTTTTTTGGGTGGTAAATAATGGCACAAATAACAGCAAATTGACAAGCGCAAACCCAAGTAAATAACCTAGCATGATTAATTTAAGTAATCTTCTACCATAAATTTAGCATCTGAAAGGGAAACTCCCAAATACATATTTAATAAAGTCAGCTGCAAAAATAACTATAAATAACTATGTCCACTCCTTTTCAGTGCTAATTTTTCATTGCGTGTCTTTAGTAAATCCTGACAGTATGTTTTAAACACCAAAAGAGGGTCTGCGCTGGTTTGTAAATTTGGTCCTATAACTTTTAATTTGACATTATAACAAAGTGTATTTTTAAAAGTGTACTTTAAGGGTGTTAAGAAACACAGTAGTCAAGAAAATGTACTCTAAAGTGGGCTTTTATTTCAATAATATTAGATTATCTGCAAGTACAGTTTTTTTAAATACAGTTTTTAAGATTTGAAGCACAATACAAGTCATCACTATTTATATAGCGCTTTATTCAATACAGATTGTTTCAAAGCAGCTTTACAGTGATAAAAGGAAAAGTATGTATTTTGGCTGTTGTTCAGCTGAAGCCAGTTCAGTGCTGATTCAGTTCTGTAGCTCTATGGCTAGGTTAACAAACTTGGCTGAAAGGTTCTGGGAAGTCTACTCAATGTTACATGTGTGTGTGTATGGAAAGAATACTAGTTAGGAACACTGCAAGGAATTTGAAGCAAAGGACTAGAGCCTGATGGCCCTGCAGCTGTATTATTCACCAAATCCCCTATGGGTCACAGCAAGAACGAACAACAAGCTGAGAGTTTGGCTGCAGTAAGTTTGCTAATTTGCAGCCAGCTCAAAGTGCGCCGATCTACTTGGAAGCTTCAAGATGTAGTCACGTTCAAATCAAGGGCCGCAGCTGGATATCGATGGGGTGTCATTATGGGATAGAGTTATGACAGTCTAGCCTGAGATAGTTAAACACACACCTGACAGCTGACACCTGCCAGCACCTCTTTCAAAAAAATGTCTCCCTGACCGCCGCTGTCCAATGTTTACGATCAATTGAAACGCATTCCCAGGAAAGTAATAAGACATACATTTTGGCATTTATAAATAACTGCTGTTGATGTTTTACTGATATTTTACTGAGGTGTGCCTAACCACAACCCTTGGCATGTGTGTCAGATGCAACACGGACCCTAAATTTAAATTGCCCTCCTGTTTCCATGGCCCTCCTTTCTTTCCTCTGTTAATTAAACATGTGGGAAGAGTTTATCCATGCCAACCAACTGCCTGCCTGAAAAAAAGTACTGCATTTTATGGCATTATTTATTTGTTTAGCAGATGCCTTTATACTGGGTTGGCTCAAAGCACGGCAACAGACTTGTAAAAAGGCAGTGCTGAAACACAAACACAATGGAAAACATCAGGTACTCATTTTCAAACAGGGCTGTGTCAATTCATCTTCCATTTATTACATTACAAAGACCTTGTAAATAAACAGTTTTCAGCTCAATGCCCATTGTCTCTCAAACACCCATAAAAGTGACACCCAGCTTAAAGGACAAGGTCGGTATTTTACACTTAAAGTCCTGTTTTAAGATCGTTTCTGAGAAATAGAACGGTTAAGATTGAAATTTGGACAAATGCTGCTGGCCCGAGAATTTTAGGTTTTTGTGGTAGCACCCCCCCACCTCCACAATGGTTGCATAGGTGCACTGGAACAATCCTTCATAAAACGCATTAAACTTTAGTTTACAAAGACGTGAAACTCACCGAGTGGTCTGAAGTGTTCACTGATAAGCTCACACAAAAATCGCTGCAAAAGATGCTTTCCAACAGGTTTTATTGTATTTGTAATATAAATAAAAACTAATACGTTCTGACAGTTAACTCACAGATCACGTAATTGATATCCGGTGTAATCTGCAATCTACCATGGCAGATTACATATAATCTGACCACCTGAGATGAATATTAATACCAGATGTTAAATAAGGTCTTTGAATGTTTTGTACTCACTCAATCCCCATTTAATTTACACATTTGCATGTGTGAAATTCAATCTATGTAAGATAGAGTGCAGGAGCTTAATAAATCTGATGCTACTGCTACCACAAAAACCTAAAATTCTCGGGCCAGCAGCATTTGTCCAAATTTCAATCTTAACCGTTCTATTTCTCAGAAACGATCTTAAAACAGTTGTAAAATACCGAACTTGTCATTTAAGTTCACCAGTCTGAAGTGAAATGTATTTGACAGTTCAATTAATTTTTCTTTCTTTTTTTCTATAAACTATTCTTAGGCTCTCTTTTAAATACACATGTACACATACATTTGTAGACACATACACACAAGCACATGCAGAAACAGGTCAGTAAGTCACTGGTGTTTATATGTCTGAGCAGCCATGTAATCTGCGTCAAAATAGGCCCAATTATCACAGGACTCGGCCTAGCAAGCATCAGACATCTTGACTCGACATCTCAGTCACATCTGTCCCAAAACCATAATTCTGACTGCAGTTTAATCCAAAACCAGTCAATTGTGAAGTCTAACAAAACAAGGAAATGACCCTGACAAACCCTGTGAAATACATATACACAAATGTATAAATCCTGTTTTTGTACCATATTTTTTTTATTAAATAAACACAGCCTTGATCAGTACAATATTTTTTTAAAACATTAATAAATCTTACCGACCCGAAATCTTTGAACAGTGTGTGTGTGTGTGTGTGTGTGTGTGTGTGTGTGTGTGTGTGTGTGTGTGAACCCTTCTACATTATGAAGACAAAATGTCCCCACAAAGATGGCAATATATTAAATCATTGGGAAAAAATGTTGGTCCCCATTAGGAAAACAGTTTATAATTCATACAATGTGTTTTTTTAAAATGCAGAAAGTTTTCTGTGATGGGTAGGTTTAGGGTTAGATGATGAATATACAGTTTATCCACTTAAAACACATGCTCAACATGTCAATATAATTTGTTCACCAAATGCTGAGACTGAAATTCTAGAGGGAATGGTTAAAACACAGCACTGTTAGATATCTGCCCTCTGACCTCAGAGAAATTCACATGACAGTAATAACAGTGGCCCAATGGTTTGAGAACAGGAGGAGAAATGTCTCCTCTGAGTGACAATTCTTCAACACATTCCCAAGATATCCACAAACTCATGATGAACATGTTCATGAATGCTCTCAAAACAAAGCATCCCAGACACACGTTACTTCTTAAGGAAATACAACTGAATGGTGCATCAACATTTATGACATTAAACCAATAACATCTCAAACTAACTAAAATATTCAGTGAAGTAAGAATAGCAATGTTTGAGATATTGCATGGGAAACCAGACTATTATGTCTACAAATAACCTTAAATGGGTACAAAGTCATTGTGTTTACAAGGGCATCAGTAGTGGAATAGGAGATGAAACTCACATGCCCAAAATAAACCCTGGATAACAAATCTTCTACAAAATAGACTGAGATCTCCTGAGGTCTAGGAATGTTCCTCCCCCATCATCATGAAGGGGCCTGGGGCAGGTGGCTGGACGCCATGTTGGATATCCGGAGCCGGTCCAGAAGTAACATGCTGATGCTCTGACTGTCCGCCAAGAGCCAAACCTGAGCCAAATCACATTCATCAGAGGTTGTGAAACTCAAGGCAGTGCTACCTGTCTGTTTTATTTCACCTGTACGCTTCAGCCAAGTGCTGCTCTCACAGATCTACCTGTATGTCACCTACACCTGTCTGGGTGCGGCCGTCTGGCACGTATGAAAAAGTTTCATTTGCTGGGTTTATAGTAGAGACTGCTTTCCAGCATCACCTTAAATAACTGCTGAATGAATTCAAGATTTATGCGAGTTGAACACAAAACTACAGAAACTGTAAATTACTTTGAATGCTTGATGATTGAACCTGCTTACCCCACAAACACATTTGTCTGTGTATCTAGCACTAAAAGGGATAGTTCACCCAAAAATAAAAATTCTGTCATCATTTACTCACCCTCATTTCAATCCAATCCTCTATGACTTTCTATCTTTGGTGGAACAAAAGAAGATATTTTAAAGGATGCTCCATTGACGTCCATTGTAGGAAAAACATAATATGTTATATATGGAAGTCAATGGGGTCCGTCAACTGTCTGGTTACCAACATTCTTTAAAAATATCTTCTTCTGTGTTCAACAGAAGAAAGAAACTCATACAGGTTTGGAACAACACAAGGGTGAGTAAATTATTACAGAATTTTTATTTTAAAGTTAATATATTTTAAATGTTCTAAATTGCAACGTCATCATTACAAATGTATCATTACAAATACACTTACAATACATGATATACACATTTCAAAAGAAATTGAATTAAAATATATTTTAGTTTATCATGAATGCTTGTCAATTCATTCAGCTATGCACTTTAACCATATTTCAAAAGTAATTGTGAAATTACATATAAAGATGTACTTAAGTCCTAATTCAAGTGGGTCAAAAATAAAAGTCCAGCTAGTCGCATTTAATCTAAATTTAAACTATAATACATTTCATTGGCATGTTTCTGAAAACATATTATTTATATTACATTAAGTATATTCTATTAAACTATATTCTTTACATTATGAGTAAAGTATTTATGCTAAAGTACACTTCGTTTTCACAAGCACATCCCATTAATGGATAGTTGTCACATTGCATTCCACTTCCCCTATGAAGGGGGTTTCCAAAAGGGGTCAGAAAAAAAATCAAAACAGACCAACTCAAACAGTTGCTAATACAATCCTACTGTATATCAGTGGGTACAATAACAATTGCAGAAAAAAGTAACATTACGATGTCCAGAAATCAATTTCAGTAGTACATTGAGTTTAATTTATCAACATAGAAGTCACGTTTAACGTGATCGTTTCATCCTTACCATAATATATTATATTGTCAGTTTCAAGATTTTTCACGTCAGTGCATTAATACATAGATCCGCAATACATTTCCCTATCAGGGAACTCGAGCTGTGGAAAACGCTGTGGGAACACCCTGCGCGAGTGCGTCATGAAGCACGTATGGAATCAGCGAGATGGAACGTCATATGCGGGTGACGTCATCGACCAGGAAACTATGGACTTTTTAACAAATAGAATGCAGAGGGTAAAAGTGAATGGTAGCTTTTCTGATGTATTATTTTTATCCACAGGATCACCACAAGGCTGTGTTCTTTCGCCCTTACTATACATCTTGTATACTAATATGTGTCAAAGTGTATATGAAAATAGGATACTAATCAAGTTTGCTGATGATACAGTGATAGTTAGTCTGTTACAAGGGGACGAGTCTGGCCATGGTCCAGTTGTGGAGGATTTTGTGACCTGGTGCGATGATTCCTATCTAAAGTTAAACACTACCAAAACGAAAGACATGATAATTGATTTTAGAACGCGCACCGTTGATCACGTCACTACGATTATTAAAGGACAGACAGTGGAACAGGTGGAGAGTTATAAATATCTTGGTACAGTTATAGATTCAAAACTTTCATTTGAATCTAACTGTGATATGGTCTGTAAAAAGGGTCACCAACGTTTGAGATGCCTTAGGAAACTTGCAAAATTTCACATCGACAGACGTATGCTGACTTTGTTTTATTTTGCTTTTATTGAATCTTTTATGTCTTTTTCCATAGTGGTGTGGTATGGAAGTCTGTCAGTGAAGAACAGGAACTCCTTAAAGCAAATTGTAAGATGGGCGAGTAGGATAATAGGAGTAAATCAAAGGAACCTAGGAAATATATATACAAATCAGCTGTATCGGAAAGCAAGTGCTGTCTTGAGTGATCGGTCGCATCCCTTAAGAAATGATTTTAAGTTACTTCCGTCTGGTCGCCGGTTTGCGGCTTTGAGATGGAAAACAAGACGATATAAGAATACTTTTGTTCCAGCTGCAATTGAATTCCTAAATAAAAAGAGAGAAGTTTTAGCACTTGACAGTTAATATGGATAGAGGATACGTATGTGTTATGGCGCAGTCTGTCATGAAGTTTAATTTGTCTATTTGTACGTGAAATACTTGTATATTCTTATGTTTTTTATGTGGATGACCGAATACTTTTTTATCTGTAATACAATTTTACCTGCGGGTATGAAATAAAACTACCTACCTATAAAGCACCCCAAAAACACAAGCGTGTCAGCTTCTGTTACTTCAGCAAGCACTCTGTGTGTGAATCATTGTCAAACTGTGTTTTTGTCTTCCTTAGTTGCTACTAGGCAGGACTTTTTCACTTATATATCATATATATACAGTATATAACTATTATTATGGCGAGCGAGCAGCAGTATAGGAAGTGTGTTTTTCCCTGCATTCGATATCTCACAGGTGGGGATACACACCAACTATGCGTTTGGGAGTGCAGCATGCCCAGTCAGCTCTCGAGGGGGCTGACTGTGTGAGCATTGTGAGTGTCTACCTTTACGGACGCTGCGCACCCGCCGATCGCTCTTTGAGTAGGACGGTTCGGTTCGCGCTCCCTGCGGCTCGGGTCCCGCTTCTGTCGAGGCAGAGCTGGATGTTAAAAAGTATTGACACAGGTGAGACTGGGGACTTGTCACTTCAGTCTCCCGCTAGTGAGGAGCTTATGGAGGTGCTCACTCGAGCTGTTGATAAATTAAGTATTGAGTGGCCAGCTGACAGGCAGGAGTCTCGTTCAAAAAGCAAATTAGATGAGAGATTTCTGCCCTCCCGTACTATGCCTCCACGCCGGTGTCCAGTCTTTCCAGACCTCCACACCGAGGTGTCGAAGTCTTGGAATAGACCGGTTTCTTCCCGTATATTTAGTCATCAGACCTCTTCATATTCCAATATCGCTGGTGCTAAATCCTATGGGTACAGGGCGATGCCTAAAGCTGAAGAGACGCTTGCGTGCCATCTCTCGCCTGAGTCAGCATCGTCCTTCAAGTCACCGGCACTGCCCAAGCCTTTAAGAAACAACTCGGCTTTGGTGGGCAAAGCTTATTCGGCGGCAGGTCAGGCGATATTACAGGCATATACCAGGCTGATCTATTAAAAGACGTGAGTGAAGGGGAGGAGATTAGTGTTGATGTTATCAGGGAATTACATCAGGCAGCAGAACTATCTCTCTGTGCCACCAAGGAGACGGCCAAGTCAGCAGGCCGTTCTATGGCAGCCCTGGTGGCCACGATGCCTGTTCGACGATGCCTGTTCTCTCTCTGTGCCCTCAAGGGTCCGTTCTACCAACCCTGCCTTTATGCCGGGGCGTAAACGGTCCCAGCGAACGTTTTCCCGAGGGGTACTCGCCCCCTCCGAGGAGGGGTCTACAGCAGTCAGACCAGTTGTTCCCTGCCGGTGTGCCGTTACAGGGTGCTGTGTCTGTTGCTCAAAATATTCCAGAGGCCAGCCTCGAGAGGCTCGTACCCTTAGTAGTTTTTTTGGCAGAGTGGAAAAGCCTTCCAAATGTATCTCAGTGGGTCCTGCAGACAATCGAAAAAGGTTACGCTATTCAGTTCAGGTCTCGTCCACCTCGATTCAGAGCGGTCCTGTCCACCGTGGTGGGCCCCGAGCAGGCTCTGGTAATGGAACAGGAGATAAACACTCTTCTGCTGAAGGAGGCTATAGAATGAGTTCTTCCTCCCAGCAGGGAGTCAGGTTATTACAGCCGGTACTTCATCGTTTCGAAGAAGGATGGGGGGTTATGTCCAATTTTAGATCTGTGCCTGTTGAATCGCACAGTAGGGAAGGGTCACGCGACGATGTCTTTGAGGTCGTGCCGAGGTAGACCTGTTTGCGTCCAGGGAGACATCACACTGTCCACTGTGGTTCTCTCTAAACAACCCAGTCCCTCTGGGGTTGGACGCTATGGTACGTGGCCAAGGTCACGTCTGTACGCATTTCCCCCGATTGCTCTGATCCCAGGAGTTCTGGAGAGGGTTCACCGGGATGGGGTCAGTCTATTGTTAGTAGCCCCGTTCTGGCCGACCCGAGTATGGTTTGCGGACCTAGTGTCTCTCCTCGACGGCTCTCCTCTGCAGATTCCGATCAGGAGGGATCTTCTCTCTCAGGCGAGTGGGTCGATCCTTCACCCCCGCCCAGAACTGTGGAAACTGTGGGTTTGGCCTCTGAGGGGCCCCAGCTCATAGAATCTGGTCTCTCGACTAAGGTCGTTGAGACCATCCTCCACTCCAGAGCTCCGGCCACTAAGAAAATATTATGCCTTGAGGTGGAAACTTTTTACTTGGTGTGGAGAACACCAGTTGGACCCAGTTAACTGCCCGGTGGGTGCAGTGCTGGAATTCCTGCAGGAGCGTTTCTCCACAGGGTTATCCCCCTCCACACTGAAGGTGTACGTGGTGGCCCTATCTGCTTACTATGTCCCTTTAAGTGGAGCCTCTCTGGGCAGACACCCACTTATAAAACGTTTCCTTCGTGGCACTTTGAGGCTGAGGCCAGCAGCTCGCACGAGGGTGCCGACTTGGGACCTGGCCATCGTATTAGAAGGTCTCTCCCTAGCTCCTTTCGAGCCCATTGAAGAAGTTTCTGAGAAATGTATTACTCTCAGGACTATCTTTCTGCTTGCTATTTGGTAAAAGCTTTTCTCCATCCTAGACCAGGCTATGTTCCTAAGGTTCCAACTAATATTGTTAGGCCTACTGTACTGCAAGCCTTCTGTCCTCCTCCTTTTCTGACGTCGGACCAAGAGAAACTTAATCTGCTCTGCCCAGTTAGGGCATTAGATGCTTACGTCCACAGAGCTGCTCTGTGGAGGAAATCTGAACAGTTGTTCATTTGCTTTGGATCACCCAAAAAGGGTGTCCTGCGTCTAAACAGAGGATGAGCAAGTGGGTGGTCGAGGCCATCTCATATGCTTACGAGTCGGCTGGTTAGCCTTCACCTTTGGCTGTACGAGCACACTCTACTAGGAGTATGGCTGCTTGGCTGTACGAGCACACTCTACTAGGAGTATGGCTGCCTCTAAAGCTCTCTTGTCAGGAGTTTTACTTCAGGACGTTTGTGATGCGGCAGGCTGGTCCTCACCGCATACATTCGTCAGATTTTACCATCTTGACTTCAGCTCCACTCCAGGGGTGCAGGTGCTTTCGTCAGAATGTGCGACCTGCCACACGACGGACACTTGCTCGTATGGCAACGTGGGTATTAGCGTTTCCACAGCGTTTTCACGCAGCTCGAGTTCCCTGATAGGGAACGTCTCTGGTTAGGTATGTAACCCTAGTTCCCTGAAGGGAACGAGACACTACGTGCCTATGTAATACTCCCGGCATGCCCGAGATCACTTGCTTCAGCCTATCAGAAGCTGACGCGCTTGTGTTTTTGGGGTGCTTTATAGTTTCCTGGTCGATGACATCACCCGCCTATGACGTTCCATCTTGCCATTGGACTGATTCCATACGTGCTTCATGACGCACTCACGCAGGGTGTTCCCACAGCATTTTCACGCAGCGTCTTGTTCCTATCAGGGAACTAGGGTTACATACGTAACCAGAGACGCTTTGTGTGCCCTAATAGTCTGGTGGTGGTGATTTTGTTAAGCGTATCAGAAGTCCTGGGCTCTATTCCGCCTTTGTATTTTTTTCTCTCTCATTAAAACCAAAGATTTTCATCACTGATTGCATATCAAGAGTTTGTGTGCAATTTGTTTTGTGATTTAATTTTAACAAATAGAGTCTCTGCAATGATGTTAAGCAATAGATTGAAGCACTTCGTCTGGCAGTTGCACGGTTGCCTTCCGCCACTGATTACAGTGGCAAAGAATACTCAGCTTGATTTCAAAAACAACACATTCCAACGCCAGAACACTTCTTATTTAACGAAAAAACAAAACGCATACTCTGACAGTCAACTAGTGATGCTTCTTTTGTATTAGATACATCCATACGTGCCGCAAGATGAATCATAAAGTGGTGACAATATTGACCCTGGCATAAAGTGTTGGGCACTTCCACCCATCCCACCCACAAATGATGCCTACGTCAGTCATTGTTTATCCTCCCACATTGATTCAAGACCACAGGAATATTTATCACAATGTGATAATGACTGCAGCATTTCAACTTGATATGAAACACTATTGTAATTTTACATACAAGCGGAGCCGGACAGATTTCTGTACGAGTCTAAATCTGTGACAAACAACATTCATCACCCTTCTGAGGTTGGATATAATTAAATTACTGGTCCTGACCCCTGACCTCAAGAGGCCTGTAGGCTGGAGTCAAACCCTATAGACAGCAGGAGCATTGAAGCGAGGAGAGATGGAACAAAACAGCTCAGACACGCCCCAAAGGCACTCGAGAAACGACCCCTCAGCCACGGTCACACACTTTAACACTCTTTCCACATTAGACAAACAAAAAAAAGAAGTTCAAATCTCATATTTCCTTCTGTGTGGTGTTGGGTCCTATTTCACATCATTTGTCTTTCAACATACTGTTTTGTTTGTTCATACTTCTCCAAGAAAGCGTAGGATGGTGGTTTAATGCGTGGAAATAATCAACTGATATCTCCCTAATGGACTAACGCTAAAAGAAATAGATGGACAAACTGCTCAACAAAAACGTTTGTGAGCTTGGAGCATAAACGTGATTGAGATTTGAGTCCGGGTCTGTTTCATGTTATCGCTAATGTTTGGAAGTCGTTCAGACTGGTGGCTGGATGCTGTTAGGAAAAACCTGGAATCTCCCCCACCACAGCAGCGAACTCTTCCCCTTTTGGAGTCATGCTCCACTAAACCCACAGTTTGGACGGAACGAGATTGTTTAATACCATTTCATTTTGCGCAACATGCAACCAGATCCCCAGCTGAAAATAAAAGAACCCTTGCCAAATCTTCTATTTCTCTATGTGTTGAATTTTTGATGGCAGTGGGAACAGCATGTGGGCTTAGAGATGGCGCTGTGGACCACTGTGGGATACTGTATCCAACGCATTAGAGTCTGGGAACTGCTGAGTGGATGACACTATTTTGCCTTTTTTGAGATATTTGCTCACTGCGAGACTTCCAGCTGGGGCCACTGTACGTGGGACCACAAAGGAAACACCTGCATCTATACAGTATATCCCTGACTGAACACTGCCACCCGAGTTTACACATTAAAACACACAAACCCTCCTTGTCTAAGATACGCAAGTGCACTGGCACATCAGAAAAAGCTTTCCATTAGGCAGTCTGTGGATTCCATAATGAACAGTTGTAAGTAAAGGTGCGGTCACATTAACCGTTGTTTGTGGGCATTTTTGTGGGCAAAATCCAGTTTCCACAAGATCGGAAGTGGAAAGTTTTACCCATGCAGGTTTAGTAACTGGTTCAACTTGGTCATATGTATTCATCACTCTGACTAACAGTAAAAAATGCTTTGCAATGCGCTACTAAAAATGCACTTCATATAATCAGATTTAGTATAAAATATGCATTTGGCATGCTGTCCGAGGAGAGGGCCTCAAGTTCGGAATTTCCAGCATAGAAGAATACAGCAGTTTATATAGGATAGAGATTCATAGCACAGTCAAATAACATGACATATTACTCATGATCATCCTTTAATTTAATTGGTTAAATTTTGTGCAAAACAGCATCCACCTACTCCCTGGCAAAGCAAATTTAGATATCGAAATCATCCGAATCGTCAAAACCATGGAGTATGTCACAGGGCTATAATATTCGGATAACTAGCCATTGTCTCAAAGTTTCCACTATTTCGACATACTAACCTTGATACATTTTGATCTCAATTGTTAAATGTTAGGCCTGTAAGGTAAATTTTTTTTAGTTTTAAAAATTCCATCACAATACTGTGTGCACGTATACTATAAATGGAGTATGCTTTGGAAGAACGCTATACGGACAACTATGCGCGTAAAGTATATTTTGGGCTTGATTCAACCAATGGTGTGTTTTCAGGTTTGACAAACAGTGTTCAACAAGAATACCTTTTCAAACTCCCTTTGGTGTCCCTAGATGTGCTGAAATCTTCGCTTATCTAACTGATCTTTGAGAAGAAAATGGCAATCACTTTGATTACAATCTGTGCCTATCTAATTGAAATGTGAAAATTTCACAATTTGAGAATCGGATCAAACAGTATTGTCTCTTTAAAGAGTGGAAATTGAGACATTATAGCAGAGACAGGCCACTCAAACATATATGAATGGAAGAAATCACAAAGTTAAATATGGCTGTAGCCCCATGTTACAGTTAAAGTCAGCATGAAACTTTTCTTCTTTATTGTGATGAATAATACGAGTGAAACGGCTTCTCGAACAAGAACAAAAATTACTTCATTTTGCCAATGGGGAATTGATTGGATGGTTGTTGTTTGCTATTGCTGTGATCTCGTGAGTGATTTTACAATTGTTGTCAGATTTGTTTTTATTTAATATTTCCCCATTAAGAATACAGGAGCTGCATGACTAGAAATGGTTGCCTATAGGCAGCGGTTCTCAAAGTGTGGGGCGCACCCCACTGGTGGGGAATAGAGAAGTGACAGGTGGGGTGCGCCAAATGGGAGGAAATTTTCCTTTTTATTCCTTTATATCTTTATTCGTTCATGGCGAGTCCGCATCGTCAACTTCATCTTTGCAGCGACACAGAAAACACCAGTTTATTAATAAACAATTAAATATCTCCTTGCTATTTTTTACAAATTCATAATCATTACTTTTGCCGGTTCTTTGTTGCAAGCTTTATGTGTGCGGTCGTGCGCTTGGGTGCGGCTATATAATGCTCATTATCCTGTGTAGCCTATTTAAATAAAGGGGCGATTTGTCCACTAATGGCTTAAATGAACAACTACTAGTCGACTAGAAAAAAACTTTAGTCGGAGGCAGCCCTCATTCCACATATTTTCGAACCAGCAGGCCATTTTGGGTTGAGCGAGCGACCCTGAGCAGAATGAGCGAGTGGAGCGGAATATTCAGAAATGCGCTCTCCGCTCACATGCTCTGATCGGAACGAAGGAATATAAAAATAATTAATCATTAGTTTATATCTTATACACTGCCCATCATTTTAATCCCATATCAAACACAATATGCTATGTCTATTTTATTTTATTTTTTATTTCATGTTTTTAAGTACAATGTTATGTTAGTCCACAGCCCCCCACCAGGGGGTGCTGATGCTATGACGAGGGGGGCTGCAGCACCCGCAGCACCCTCTTCCAGCGCTACTGTGGGTAGCAGGCTATTGTGGGCAATAACACAACATGGACATGTGACTAGATAGTTAGTTTGTATTTAGATGCAACTTGTTATATACTGACATTGATACAACTTGATAACTACTTGTTACTTCAATAAATTGGAACATTTTAAGCTTGTTGCGTATTTCATTAGCATTGTGTTGGGGCGATGGGGGCAGGTGGGGCTTGAAAATTCCCCCTTGTCCAAATTGGGGAATGACCGAAAAAGTTTGAGAACCACCGCTATAGGGTAATTATAAATATGGCCACAAAGTGAACTGAATTGGGAACTTTGGTGGAAAACAGCAGGAGAGGAGAAGTTTACATGAGTATTGTGATGCACATAAGGACATCAATCCTCAGTAAGGATCATAAGGCCTTTGATAAAAAATACAGTATATGGCCATATAGAAAAGAGCATGGAGCTCTGCTTCTGTGAGCCAGATGTTTGTATTGTTATTGGATGGATGACACATTTTGCACAGCAGCACCATTGGCCCAAGTTCATCAGCAGCAGGGAGGCATGTCTGTTTAGAGAAAGAAAGGGCTCTTTTGAATGGAAACTCCCATACACATTGGCCTCTTGTCTTTAAATATTCTCATCCATACTGTTTCATGTATTTGTTTGTTCAGTGGGATCAAAAGGAACATGCATGGCTGCTCTACTGTAGGAGTTCCCAAACAGGCCGTGTGAAAGGTGAGGATCGGGGGCGGCACGAGCAGGCCTATGGTAAAACATGATAACCATAAAGAGAAGATGCAACATCTAAAATAGTCTTAGAACTCAAGGCCTTTAGATGGGGCAGATAGATTGGATATAAATATGGGGAGGAAGAGAGACAGAAGAATCACAAACAGAAAAAATTGTTCTTTGTTCTCCATGTCAGACATGACAACACACTGTGGCTCAAAAGTCCTACGGTTAAACACATGAAACTCACACTAGACTTTTTTGGGGTGATCAGGCAAATACCCAACAGCTGACTCAACTAACCACATCCTGCTCCGTCATTTCAGGATCCACTGTAGCACCACACACGAGTGAGACCACTACGGCTGTGCATCTCGCATCTCTTTACATCTCTGAAAATGCCTTTCATACTGAGATAAAGACTGACTTATCTGACCTGATCAACATTTACAAGGAATATTAATATTAAAGGCAGGGTGGGCAATTTGTTCCATAAACATTTTTGTAATGCTGGTTGAAAGTCTCTTCACATCCTGATGGCAATCAGTTAAGAGTTAAGTTAAGAGCTCTACATGTATATATATATATATATATCGGCCCATATGCAATGATATGATGTCCCACCTGCCTGTGAGTGTATGTATTTCCATACCTCCATGCACCTGCTCACAAAGACATCACATGTCATCAGTGTGTTTCATGCTATACAGAGTTAGACAGACCCAGTCACGAGCACTGCGACCGAAACAGCACCCGCCTTTTACAGTTCCTCCTGAACCAAAAAAAAACAGATTATGCTGCGTTCACACCATAAATAATGTGGCTTTGGAGACGCTCTGAAGGGAGGGCGGGATCTTATGCTTTCAAAGCTAGCTCGCTGTTGCTAGCCTCTCCGAAAATTGCCTACCCTACTTTTAAGAGTTATTGATTGCAATTAAAAAAACTGCCCATTTATTGAGAACTGCACACTCAAGCTGCATGAATTGCACAAGCTTGTGTAAAACCTGATGATCTTGTTCTCCAGCATGATTTGATCAAGAACGTCTTGAGTTTCAAAGAAAGCAAGAACATCAGACTGTAAAAAAGTCACATGATCAAATCACAATTTTTGTGAACAACTTTTTATTTATTTTTATTTGAAACTTTATTTGCATGCTTTCGGTTTATGCCTATACAGCTTGCACCACCCCTCACTTAAAGGGTACCTATCATGGAATTTTGAAAATTACCTTTCATGTAGTGTGCAACATAGATCTAAGTGAACGAAAACATCCTGCAAAGTTTTAAATATGAAAGTTCACCGTATACAAAGTTATTGTCTCTCAAAAGTAAGAGTCGACTCTGAGTCGTTGATATGAATCGATAGACGAACGATGCATTTTCTCTAACTTTCGTACGTCACTTGTACAAGTTATTTGAATAAGATACGCCCACTCATTGCGCTCATACTCGTAGAAGCCAGGGAGACGTGAAAACATAATGGCGACGAGACACTGTGTTTTGAAGTGCGACGCAAAAGCGACATTTTTTCATCTGCCCAGAGACAAGCATTTGAAGAATCAGTGGATAGAGTTCATTTATACAACTATACCACAGAAGTATAACCCGAACCTTGTTCTGTGTTCGCGTCATTTTGAAGATGATTGCTTCACAAACATAAATGCTTTCAAATATGGATTCGCGAGAAAGCTGGTATTGAAGGAAGGCTCAGTACCAAGTCTATTTGGATCAGCTTCCTCCTCCGAATCACAACCTGTAAGTATTATTAATATTAAAAATTGTTGCTTTTATGTTTTATGTAGCATGCTCAATAATTATTTTGTGTTGTGAACGCACAGCGCAGCTTCGGTCTTCAATGTCAATTGTATTGAAATATGTGAAGTGCAGGGCTCTCAAGTGTCACGAATTGAGCGTGACAGTCACTCATTTCGGTCTTTTGTCATGCTCTCCCGCCACACATTGTATTTCTCACGCTGAAAAACTATTTGTAATATATTTAATATGCCGCAGCGCCCAAAACTCTGGCCGCGCCGCTCTCACTGTGGAACAGGCAGGAATCAAGCGCGTCTCCTCTGGTGTTGTTCGTCTGGTGTTGTTAGCCAATCAGAAAATAGCACTATAGTATCTGGGTAAGATTTAACGCAACAACCAATGACACCCCGTCGGCTCGGTGTCACTCCTTTGGGCTATGGTAGCTAACATATCACCGCAGATTAGCGTCACGCAAAGGCGGGGTTTGGAAAAATGACTCGCTAAACGATTCATATGGAAGTCGGTGAGCAAATCAGGTAAAAATAAATGCATATTATAAGACAACAAAAGTGTTTTTTGTCATTTCATGCTTGTAAAACTGTTGTTGGGGACTCCCAGAACAATATTAGGAACATTTTAAATGCCATAATAGGTGCCCTTTAAAGATATATGAGCCTTAGTAACTTAGATGCACTGCACCACATTTAGAAAAAGCAGTGATTATATGCTCTATACTGTATGTAATCACTATAAACCTTTCCACACTAAACATAACAGCAGCATGTATTGCGTAATATTTTTTATGCTTATCATGCACATAAGAGACCACCATAACATTGCAATTATGACTTTTCTGCATAATTAGATTAATTTAATTGTATAGCCTAAGTTATAGTACAATAGCACAGTTGGCCAACCGCCCAACAGGAATTTTAATCTACTGGAGTAGGTCAGTAAGCACTCATTCACCTGTGTCTCAAGCCAACGTTAAACTGTTTCACAGCAAACCGACATGGGTCACGAGTAAACTCAAACATGACGTGACAGTCTGCTGGAGAATTTCCTTCCTTGACTATTCCAACTATGTGACTACACCTGATTAATGATATTACCCTAATAGAGTATAAGATACTAAGAGGGATGAAAAAGCAATTCATTGGTTTATTAGAAAAACAGAACAGTGTTGTGAATTGTTACACCATCAGTTTAAGCTATTAGATGGGTCACATGCACATGACTACCTTCCTAAGGTGACAGTAGGATTAAATCTTTGTACATAATTATGGATGGACAAAACTAGCATAATCTGAATCAGCAAGTTTTTGAGTTTAACTTGATAGCTAACCAAAATCAGTTAAAAAATAATAGAAAGGTCAAATCTGATCAGTCAAGGAACACTTCCCAGTGTACTTCTACTGGACAGAGAGATTGTGCAGACAGTGTAGTTGATGTGAGACTGCAGAACTAATGCTAAAATTGTTAGGGGGAAAAGGGTCAATTTAATTGGGTTATTTAGGGTCATGAAGGGATCTGTTTTTTGTTTTGTTTTTTATTGCCTCAAAAAAATTACATTTTAAAAAGTTTATTTTCTTTTTTTACTGTAGATTTTTTTTTTTTTTTTTTTTTTTTTTACTGTAGCCCATTCTGTGTTTTAATTCAGACAGCTGCAAAGCACAGAATAAATCACGCAAAACAATATTATGCAGTAAAATATGAGTACGCTAAGTAGAGTAGCTATGTTAATCAGCTTCTTTGGGAAAAGCACATTAGCGGATGTCAGTCATCCTGAAACTCAATGAACAAGTTCAAACCGGCGGAACAATGAATATTCAACATTTACCTCAAGCTTCCCCCATAAGCTCGTTATAAAATGATTAAGGGTTCAAGCGTTCCGAAAATGATCTAATGTTAAGCGATGCGCGCAAATTCACACGATAACAACACATTCTGCAACACATAACAACTTATCTAAAACATGGTATTGACTCCGCATCTGTAACAAGTGCACAGGAGATGCAATGTCCCAAGGTTTAAAGTATTATGAAAAGGCTAAAGGCACAATTGAAAAACTAATGTTTTAAGTTTATATGTAGGCTAGGCTAGTTTACCTGTTTGTGTCGTTGTGGTACACAGAGAGAGAAGAAGCGGTACAATCGTGCAGACCGCAGTGTCCTTCAGTCGCCTCATGTTGAGGACCCGTTACCTCCACTCACGCGCTTTATCAACACCAGGAGATTACGACTGAGAAAGCCCACAAGCCATATGCGAAGAGAGAAAAAGAGAGACAAGTGCTCCGGTCTGTAGTTGCACAAGATGGAAAGGCTTTTTTTTCTCTGAGTATCCTCCTCTCCTCCAAGACCGCTAAGCTCTGTCCCTCTCATTCAGTTTCTGCCTCCTCTCACTCTTTTCCAAACTCTCTCCCACGTCCCCTCCTCTCCCTCCAATGATGCACGTTTATCTCCAGACTCCGATGTTTAACGGTGCCCCCATAGGACACGTGTCAGAAATTGGATGTGATATGACGTTGCTTGTGTTTATACCATGATAAAACCTAATGTAGTAATACAGTGAAGTTTTAAAGTAACAAAAAAAAAAAAAAAACTTAAACTATAGCCTAAACTGATTTACTGATCCAAGTCTGGTCTTACTAGTTTTGGAGAGGTTTTGAAACCTTTTCTGTTGGTCAAACCATTTTTAAAAGGCTATATAGCCTAAACCAGCTAAGACCAGCAAACCAGTTTAGGCTGGTTTCATTTCCCCCCTGAAATAAGCTTTCAGAAATTCAAAAGAATAAATAAGATTAATACACAACAGAAAAAACAAAGAAACAAAATAAATCATACTATGTCAGCAGGTTTTTGACACTCCACATTGGCTTCCAGTTAGATATCGCATTCAATTTAAAATGTTACTTTTCACTTTAAGGCTTTCCATAATCTAGCACCTTCATATTTGTGTGAACTACGTTATGTGTAATCCCCTACTCGATCTCTTAGGTCTTCTACGACTAGTTATACCATCTGTACGTTTGACCACCATGGGATGTAGAGCTTTTAGTTGTACTGCTCCAAGTCTTTGGATTACCGTATACCTCAAGACGAAATAGATCTAGTCTTTAAATTTTTAAATCTGTCTTAAAAATGTCTTAAAACATATATATATATATATATATATATAGCTTATTCTGATTGACATAGCCTTTGTGCATTTTTATTAATTTTGTTTTATTCATGTTTATATTCATTGTTCATGTATTTTATTGTTCGTAAGGTGTCCTTGAGTGCCTTGAATCAAATCACTGCGTATGGCCATCTGCCGGAAACTAATATTATAGCTAATAAAGTGTTAAATATATATTTTTCTTACAAAACCCATCGCTTCGCTTCAGAAGGCCTTTATTACCACCCTGTATGGAATATTTTTCATGATGGATGGATGCATTTTTTGGGGCTTCAAAATCTCACCCCCCATTCATACCATTATAAAGCTTGGAAGAGACAGGATCTTTTTTTTAAATATAACTCTGATTTTGTTCGTCTACACCTTGGATGGCTTGAGGGTGAGTAAATCATGGTATACTTTTTATTTTTGGGTGAATTATCCCTTTAAGGCAATCAGTTTACATGTTTTTTTTATTTTATTTTTTTAAAGTAAGACAAACTAATTATATTTTACAGTGCATATGTGTGTCCAAGCCTTGAACTTCATTTAGTAATACAAGGATGAGAACTTGAACACCTTTGGTCTTTGGAAATGTGGAGGTGATCTCTGTCCTCTCAGACTAACAATGCAACCCCAGCAACAAGATCATGACTCCATGATGCCTCACAAGGTGGCTCCAGGCCCCTCCAAAATGACACTAGTATTTATCCTGACATATCATTAGATTACATAGTGTTTGATTAGGCTACATATTCATTACTCAATTCTCCTCAACATTTCAAAATTCCACACGTCAGATCATGTCTAAATAGAGTGTAAAAAAAAAAAATAATGTCAAGGCTGAGATGTTTTGCATAGAAAAAAAAGGGGGAAAAGCCCACTGGGGCCTTCCTTCTTTGACACAATATATCCTTTTTATATTGCCTTATATTTGCAGGCCCGCTGAGGCACTTTGGCCAAAGATTCTGCTGCGGCTTTGGTTTGGACTCGCAGACTGACAAGCCTTTACGAGATAGATTCCTCTAATTGACAATAATTAATGGAGCTGACATCACCATAACCCAGGCTATGACAGACCTTTGTGGATGAGCCAGAACTCAAAGTTTGAAGAGAAAGACAAGAAAGTAGGAAAAGTGATGCTCTTCATCTGACAGCTTTCCTCCTTGGGAGAAAAACACAGAAAACAAGCATGGGACACACTATAAAACATAAGCTCTCTTTTCTTTATTTTCTCTCAGATGTGTCCTACAGCCCCATCACAGCATGGCCTTGTACATATTTGTCTTTTCACAGGAAATCAGGTCACTTTTCATGTCTCTCTCTCTGATTATTACGAATTATTCATGAAAAATACCATAACCATACATCAGTGTTTGGTGTAATGTATTACTACGTAATAATTACTGTTTGCCCTTGAAATAGTAAACTAATGGATTAATCTTAATTTTCTGTAATTTATTTATAGGTACTTCTGAGGTAATGCATTAAATATAAACTATAGAACAATATAAAACAATAGTAGATTTACATTTAACAAAATGTTCAAATGTATGCTCTCTTTAAATACTTTGGTCAGTTAATTAGAAGAATTTATGCAATTTTATATTGTTTATTTGAAAGAATTAAAAGAGCAGTTTCATGTCTATCCTTGTATTGTTCAACTGGTCGATGTTGATATGGGACTTATAAAGCAATTAGTAATTAGTAATCCAATACCTATTTAATTTAGAGAGAGTAATTAGTACAGTAATCTAATTACACTGCTGAATATCTAATTAGTAGGTAGCTAGTAATTAATTCATTTTTTAAGAGTAACTTACCCAACAACACTGACATAAAAAATGTGTGGCTTCTGATTGGCTCAGGGAGCCTAAGAAAATAAAAGTCTGCATGCAATACAAAAATCCTAATGGTCAGTGAAAAGGGGCCTTTCTCAGATTCATTAAAAAAATCTAGTCGAAGTGATAATCAGTCCTGTGGGGGTGAAGATTAACATGGGACGGTTTTGGGAAGTGCACAAAGGCAACAAAAGACATAAGATCCACTGAGATATTCAGATATCTTTACAGATCCCAGCTGATCCTTTGGGTAAACTCTATACCCTCACACACACTTTCACCTCAGTTTAGTCAGGCTCTCATAAATTAGACCTGCATTCCTTGTGGTTTTAACAGATAGTTACTAAGAATGAAGTTGGACGTTTAAGCAGAAAGTGAGAAATTCCAAAATCTCACAGTGAGTTTCAGTCAGACGGATTCAGATGGATGATTCAAGATGGATACTCTCAAACAAAATATCCATCACCGAAGTGTCATTTCAAACTGATGCACATCCCCCCTCAGATTTTTTGCACTAAGTGGGTGCAATTTTGAATGGAATTTCCAAAAAAGTATGCATCTTAACTTCCACGATTACTGTTGATGCAAAAAGGGGTTGTCTAAGTGACAGAAAGCACAAGAATGCTCTAAGTCTATCATCATCTATACTCTCATGTTGCTCAAAGCTAATATGTCTATTTAAATATATGTACAGTAAGTACTCACTTCTAATGACAAAGTTGCAATTTAGTTTAAATATATTAACTTTGAATAATTATGTAATATTGAAAAACTACAGTTCAAATTAGATAGATAGATAGATAGATAGATAGATAGATAGATAGATAGATAGATAGATAGATAGATAGATAGATAGATAGATAGATAGATAGATAGATAGATAGATAGATAGATAGATAGATAGATAGATAGATAGATAGATAGATAGATAGATAGATAGATAGATAGATAGATAGATTGATTGATTGATTGATTGATTGATTGATTGATAGATAGTCTTTGAGAATCACTTCACATATTCAATATACAACACCCAAACAAACATCTTAATGTTTCTAGTTTCTAAAAAAAACACTTAAACTAAAAAACTAACTTAAACTAAAATTTGCAGTAATGACTTTGAAATTGCTGTTTATATAAATGCATTACTCAAATGAGTAATTGTCTAGAAGCTGAAAGTCACCAAAACCAATGTCTCTTCAAGCCATATGTTAATTATTAAGTTGTGAAAGGACCTTGCTGAGAGTAAGAGGGTAATTATCAACACATAATTCATGCACTAAAGGCCTGTGGTAATTTCACAAACAGAGAGCTGTGCATTTATATTGTGTTTATAGGCTTCATGTTGCATCTGACACTTTCTCTGTTTGCATGAATCATTGAAATGCGACAGCCGCTTTTGTCTACCCTTAGCGTTCATGAAACATATGGCGCACCACGCCGT
Source organism: Semotilus atromaculatus (assembly GCA_031834385.1). NCBI lineage: Eukaryota > Metazoa > Chordata > Actinopteri > Cypriniformes > Leuciscidae > Semotilus > Semotilus atromaculatus. Next base: position 12,394,127 of record JAULUF010000005.1, on the reverse strand, counting down.
TACATTAAAGCACATCTGTGACTCGACACAAATTAGTCTTGTGGAACAGATCTGAAACCCTAGATATAAGAGCTGGCAGGGAATGAAACCATTCTAGATTTCATTGGAGAGGAACCACCCATAGAGTGTGATAAATAATCTGCATCTTGACTGCACTTCTCCATCTATATCTTGAGGTCATATCAGTGACGTATGTCTGACAGACACTTGAGGAAAGTGCTCCATGAGTTCCGATGGTACAGATTGGAGACGGTCACTGCAGGAAACCTCAGATAAGAGAAGAACTTGCGGAATGATGCAGGTGAGACACTATAGAGGCTAATATTCCCACAGAATTAATCCCATTAACCACAGAAAGAGAAAGTTGATCTGAACATCTGGGAATAACAACTGCTTTCTTTTATGCTTCACAAAGGTGGAGCATGCTGGGACAGGACAGCAATCTGTTCAAAAGAGTCAAATATGCATCTGATGTTTCAATGTTGATCCAAAACATAATTTGAGGGATTTTGAGGAGAAAAAAATGTCTTTGATATTAATATTTTCTCGATGGGAGTCTTTTCACCCGTCTTGTCATAATTTAATCCTGTTGTGTAATCCACTGTGATACATTTTCACAATGTCTTGCAACGTTTTGGCATTACTTAAATTATAAATCCCAAAAATATTGCACACATAAAGATTATGACGGCAGAAAATAATTATGTCTTAAACCATATACTGTAACTTCACTCTAAAACATACCAATGCATCAAAGTCGAGACGACATCTAAACTACACGTGTGGAAAAAAGGTGTGCTTAATTTTATTTATAGTGCACTTGTTTTGTGCACTATAAATAAAACAGGGCTCCCTTGTAAAAGAGATTTGAATATCTCAATGGGACATCACCTGGTAAAATAAAGGATAAATAAAAATAAATAAATATTGTACTTCAAATCTTAAAACTATATTTTAAAAAACTGTATTTGCAGATAAAATAATATTAATGAAAAAGGCCATTTAAGTCTACTTAAAGAGAGCACATTTTCATGACTACATGCTCAGCTTTCATCATAACTAACAGTGCAAAAATTATGTAAATAAGAGATTTGTTGATTATAACGGGAGTTCCCTTTCAGTTGCTCACATTCGACGTAATGTCGCGACAGCCCCTCCCTGTCCTCGTGACAGCCGCTCCCTGGCCCATTCCTCTGAGAGAGGACTTGCTCTCTCAGGGACGGGGCACCCTATGGCACCCGCGTCCAGACCTCTGGAAACTCCATGTCTGGTTCCTGGACGGAGGTTCTAGGTGACCTAGCCCAAGCGGTAGTTGACACCATCACTTCCACTAGAGCCCCCTCTACGAGGCACCTCTATGCGTTGAAGTGGAACCTGTTCGTTGAGTGGTGTTCTTCTCACAAGGAGAACCCCCGATCTTGCTCGATCAGTGTCGTGCTTTCCTTCCTGCAAGACAGGTTGGAGCGAAGGCTGTCTCCCTCCACCCTTCAAGTGTATGTTGCCGCTATCGCCACACATCACGATGCAGTTGAAGGTAAGTCGCTGGGAAAGCACGACCTGATCGTCAGGTTCCTCTATACCCTCTTGGGATTTGTCTCTGGTCCTTTCGGCTCTTCAGAGACCACCCTTTGAGCCTTTGAAGTCAGCGGAGTTAAAAACTCTGTCCTGTAAAACAGTACTCCTGGCTGCATTGGCCTCCATTAAAAGAGTAGGGGACCTGCATGCATTTTCGGTCGACGAATCGTGCCTAGAATTCGGCCCGGCTAACTCTCACGTTATCCAGAGACCCCGGCCCGGTAACGTGCCCAAGATTCCTACCACTCCCTTCCCGGGACCATGTGGTGAACCTGCAAACGCTGCCTTCGGAGGAGGCAGACCCAGCCCTGGGTTTTCTATGTCCCGTCCACGCTCTGCACCTGTACGTGGACAGAACGCAATGCCTCAGGCCCTCGGATCAGCTCTTTGTCTGTTACGGAGGCCAGCAGAAGGGAAAGGCTGTCTGCAAGCAGAGGATGGCCCACTGGATAGTGGATGCCATCGCCTTGGCTTACGAAGCCAGGGTTGAGAGCCCACTCCACTCGGGGTGTCGCTTCTTCTTGGGCGCTGGCACACGGCACCTCGCTGACAGACATCTGTAGAGCTGCGGGCTGGGGGACACCTAACATGTTCGCTAGGTTTTATAGCCTACGTGTTGAGCTGGTTTCTTCCTGTGTGCTCGCTTCATCCAGCCGGTAACACCGAAGTTCCCGCTCTTGTGTCAGCTTGCTGTTGGCGGTCTTAGAGGCTTGCGTAGGGCGCCAAATGTGGCAGCAACCGTGGCGTTTTCCATGGGTTCTTAATTACTTCGTCACGTCGATGTTACGTAAAACGTGAGCTACTGAAAGGGAACATTTCGGTTACTAATGTAACCCTCGTTCCCTGAAGGAGGGAACGGGAGACGTAATGTCCTGTCACCACCGTTGCTGACCATCGTTGTAATGGTCGTCACAATTTCGTCTCCTCAGCGAAAAACAATGTGTGTGTGCACCCGTTTCCTGTTATACCCGCACTGCGAGGCGGGGCACGTGACAAGATTCACGCACGCCAACATTCATTGGCTCGTTCTGTAGACACTCGAAGATGATAGGGCTCCCTGAAGTGATCCCAATTACGTCATCAAGTCGACGTTACGTCTCCCGTTCCCTCCTTCAGGGAACGAGGGTTACATTAGTAACTGAGACGTTTTGGCTGAGAACTCTGATAAACTCGTGCTGTTTGATTGACAGCTCCAGCGATTGCATATGGAGCGTTCTCTGATCACAAGTTTAAATTAGACAATATTATCAGCCTAAGAGAAACAATGTGAAGTTGACCGTTTAGTCACTGGTTTGATTTACTGATATACAAACAAAAAAATGTTTTCAGTCTCTCTGTAAATCCAGCATCAGAAGGAAGGTTATCCAGCGACTATTTTTCCACAACCTGACATTGCACAACATGTTGCACTCTTCAAAGGCATGTTTTTATCACTTAGTTACTCGATCCAGTGTAGTGTCACATATATTATTTTCCTACTACTTGTCATGCATGAATCAGTGGGCGGGGCTAAAGTGATAACGATGATATTCTTCTGCAGAGACATCTTTTTGCATCTTATGTCATAAATAGGCACATTCCAAAACAAGTCGTTCTCTGGGCTTGGTTTCAATAAAAGCTTTTTTGGACTAACAAGGAAGTGTTCAGGTCTGAAACTTACAGGATCTTATAGTATGTTTGTTGACCAATTATGTCAAAAGCTCAAGGTTCAGTTAATTACATTTAGTATCAATTTAAACAATAATACCTCATAATTGAATTGTAAATAAGGTGCAATTACATGTCTGAAACATTCAGTTTGCACTTAATATTTCCATAATAAGTACTCTTTTAAAATGTATGCTGTGTACTTTTTTACACAACTTCACAATCCATATTACAAGCATGGACATTTTTTGGTCTGCAAAAAAACAACAATAACACTATCTCATATTGATTTCTCACCCCATCAGAAAAGTGCTGATTTGACAAGCATGCCCAGTGTCCCTGAGGGCAGAACTGTCAAAGGGTCTGTAGTGAGCTACAGTAGATGTATGACAGGTTTTCTGTAAACTCACACGGTTGCATAACTGCTTTAAATGCATTATGGGATGTAAAATCAATAAGAGGGAGCCAGCTTAAGAGAAATGCTCCTGGTATACCTACATTTAGCTCCATATGTTACACATGATTTACTGACTGACTACATTGCCACATGGTAATATATAATTCACAGCAGATTCCCTCCAGCATATCAGATTAAATCACATATAAATCTTATTGGTGAGAAGCTGTCATCTTATATTTCCAGGCTACCTGAAAAAAATCGATTCTGATTGGTCAGTCAATGCATTCTGCAAACTTTATTGTGAACATTCTTGTCATATGATAAAATAATAAAGTTTGACATTTCATCCATTTATTTGGTAAGCAGCCTCTGCCTCACATTGGGGTACAACAGTTTTTTTCAACACACATTTTCAAAACGTTGCCTCTTTTTTTCAAAACTTTACACACAAATCCAAGAATTGCACACACAAAATGCAAAACGCCTCACATCTCTTGCAAAATGAAGCACTTTTGAAACATCTCAAAAGCAAACATTACATTGTTTTTACATTGCAAACACCATTGCCATAATATTACATTTTGGATATATCATATACAGTTATTCGAAACCTAAAGCTCTTCTTTCATGAGCTTCTATGTATATTTCTGTACAAGATTGAAAGTAATTGGCTGAGAGATGTTTAAAAATTCATGGTAAATACGAAAGCAAAATTGAAACTAAAATTATAATTTTTTTACTGTAAGTGTTTGTGGTTGTGAATACAGTATTACACAGTCCGAAAAACCTATAACTTGACTTTTAGCCTATTTATAGGCATATTCTAAAGCCACGATTGGTTGATTGGTGTTAAGTAAAGCAATGAGTGTTTGCACATATGAGGAGTTAGTGTGAGGCACTGATGATTTAGTGTGGCATTTTGTGTTTGAAAAAGGACAATCCAGATACTCCCTGTTAGATTTTTGTGTTACATAGAGAATTGTGTGTTGTGGTTTGAAAAAAGTGTTTTATGAAATTGAAAACTGAGTCGAAGGCCAAGAATTGGTGTGTGGTTTTGCAGATTTGGTGTGTGGTTATGGTGTTTGACTGTCAGGTTTCAGAAATTGTGTGACAAGTAAGGATTTTGTGTAAGCAGTTGAAAAAAGCTGTAATAATTCAACAACAGTGATCAGCTTACTGTACTTTATCCCTTAATTGTTTGAATAATAGCATATCATGACGTAATCTGTTTTAAAAGAGCCGATCAGTGTCCTTCTTAAGTCCTGGGTACATTTCCACACAGACTTTCTCACGATCATTCGTCAAGTGTCTGAGAAGAAAAAAATGTCACAGCCATTGAGGGGTCATCTTTAGGATGGTGTGTGTGTGTGTGTGTGTGTGTGTGTGTGTGTGAAAATGACTTGCAAGCCCAGAAAGCACCTGAGATTGCTCTATTAAACATCTTTGATTTCATTACTTTTATTTTCCGACACTTCACCTAAGGCCCAAACATGTACAATTATAAACTGCTCAATACAGGGGGAAAACCAGTCACAGCTCCTCAGTGTAATTGCTTTGACCCCATTAAAACACTTAATGAAGAGTAAAATTTGTTAAGGAAGAGGAGAACCAGACTTCCTGTAATGAAGCACAACTCATTCTTAATGTGGAAAATGCCTGTCGTCACAACACAACAGATTTTTCCACCTCTGTTTTGGTCCGGATTGCTGCGTTTGAGAGTGGAGTTCTCAGTGTGTTGTTTATTTTGATAATTACCAGTGTGGTGGTGCCCGAAATAATTAGCATGCAGGATCAATTTTTTTAATGAGCCACTAAATCAATGAACAAGACTAGACTCAAATGCAGTGATGTGTTTTCCGTCTCATGTTTCGTTTCTCCTCGTCTGTCTGCTCACTTCCTACAACTTCCCATTCTCTCTCTTTCTTCTGTCCCTCTCTGTGAGCTCGCCTCCCTTTATTTAAAAGGCACATATTATTTTTCTTTCTCGTTGTCCTTCCCCTTTTCTTCCCTCTGCTTTTGTGAAGTTTGCATTCCACACCTCCTCAGCAGACAGCAAACAAAAGAGCAGAAAGCACCACTCTTGACCTGCAGCAAACATTCTTGTGAATGTCTTTCTAACACGCCTCCAGCTGCCCAGAGAAAAGAAGCCTGGAGTCTCGTGTGCTTTTATATAAAGTGGACGCATAAGAACTATTTCTCACTCTAAGAACAATTAATTGGTTAGAAAACCAGCTGTGAAAAGTATTAGTATTAGTATGGGAGGGTTAGAGAATTAGACTTGTAATCCATAAGGTTGCGGGATCGATTCCCAAAGCAGCGCTCTCTTCTACCCTCAACACCCACGACTGAGGTGCCCTTGAGCAAGGCACCTAACCCCCAATCGCTCCCTGGGTGCCGCAGTAAATGGCTGCCCACTGCTCCGGGTGTGTGTGCACTAACTTGAATGGGTTAAATGGGACAAATTCTGAGTATGGGTTATATATGTGGCCTTCATGTCACGTATTTAGTATTTTAACACAATAAAAAGTTACTTTTAAAAGTAATGTGTGCTGCACATGTGCTGTTAGTGATGTGACAATAAAGTGATTCTGATTGTAATGGGTTACGGTATTGCAATACTCCAATACAAAAGTTACTTTTTGTGGAAACTGTTACAATACTTTTGCCTTACTTTCTCTCACCTAGACTGGGCTTGCTTGTAAAGGCCCTTTCTCACGTAAGTCAAATGCATAAGTTTCAGGCTGAAGGAAATGCAAATTCACACCTGTACAGTAGAGGGCGCAGCTCAAACAAACCTTTCAGCTGTGCTGCCATTCTGGATCACAGAAGAATAGGACGCAGGAGAAGAAAGTTCCGCATGCTTACTTCACATTAGTTAGTAAAGTGAGTTTAAATACATAATGTATATTTGTGTGTGTTTTGCGTTATAATCAGAGTTTGAATTTTACTCTTTTTATTCATTATGTGGAATACTGAATCGGTTTTGGTGCAAGTGATGAGTAAATGCATGCACTGAATAGTAAATGCATTGAATTCAATTCAATTCAACATAACGCCTCTGTCAACACTTCTGTCAAAATGGGTACAGAAGAGCTGTCAGGCCATAAATTGGAAAAGTAACTTGGGCAACTTATTTGCGTTACTTGGACATTTTGTTGTAAATTTAAAAGTAATAAGTTACTTTACTAGTTACTTTAAAAAGTGATTACGTCACTCGTTACTTGCAATGCATTACCCTAACAATAACCATTCCAGTGATATGCATATGAAAATAATATGAAAATAATTTAAAGTGACACTGACATATTATCATTTTATTTTACATTTATTTTATTTCAATTTACTTTCTTTTATTTTACTTTTACTTTAATTCAATTAAATGTTTTCTTTAATTTAATTGAATAAAAACATTTTTATTAAATATACTTTTAGGAATACTTGTATCTTTGATAATTAAGTTGGATGATTATTGAAGGTAAAATGTTTTTGTCTAAAACACTATGGTCAATGCCAGTCCAATTCAGTTCCACAGATCATGTGCTATAACGTGAAAATTCTGTCATCATCTACCCACCATTATGTTGCTTAAAACTTTTCTCCTTAAACATAAAAGCAATTATATGAAACCACATAATTATATTAAAATGCTATTTTCCACACAATAAATATGCACTGGCAGTCAAATTCAGTTGACATCTTGGTTTAAGATATAAGATAATTTGGTCAAGATTTTAACCTGGGCCTCTAGATTTGCTAAATTAAAACTTTGTCACTAGACTAACACGTCTTCCTAAGTGAGCTGAGGAAGGGAACCACTGGTTCCTCCTTCTCTGGTCTATGGGAACCCATTCTCACAGAGCAAACAAAAACTATAGGTAGTAGATGAAAAGTCAAAGGTCATATCCAAATGCTGTAACAGTCAAACAAAGTAAAAAATAATGTATTCTAAATGTAAATTCTACATGTGGAGAAGCTGACGTGGGAGAAAGAAATATGCACATGAAAGTAGACAGAAAGAAAGTGGCTGTGAAGACAGCAAGCACAGGCCTGTCCTGCTGTTTATTTATTCAACACGCACTCTCCTTTTCTCTGTATCCGTCTCTAAACCTGTGTAAGATGCCAGAGATTGCTTAGAGTCTAAAACTCCCTCTCCGGCACTCAGGCTCATCCATTGAGTCCTTCAACCTAACACACATGAACACACAAACACACCTGTCTTCTTTCTCCTAAAGCTGGGGAAAGACACAGCCCTCCTCTCATCTATCCATTTCCCTTACGCCCCTCTTTATCCTCTTGGGCCTTATCTCTGGTGCTACTGCACTGCAGAGACCGCCCCTGCCACTGCAGGCAGTGGGTTAAAAATTCTAGTCAAGTCAAGTCATCTTCATTTATATAGCGCTTTTAACTATGTAGATTGTTTCAAAGCAGCTTTACAGAGATAAGCATATCATTTAAGGTAACAGAGATTGTTTCGGCTTTATAGCGGTTCTTGAATAATGTTATTTCCAGCTAAAGTAAGTTTTGATTGGTTCACTTCCGGCGAAATGATCATTTGTTATTAAATTAGGGGCCGCTAAGACAACGGCGTTCTCTCTAAACAGACTTTAAACGCGAATCTGTGATAAACGCAGATGGCGTTCACATGCGCATTGAGAATTAATTCTATAGTTATGTGCGTATGAATATATGTGCGCATGCCTAAACAAACTACTTGTCTTGCCTATAAATTTTGATACAGAATTTTATTTTATTTGATCACTTCGGGTAGGTACGCGAACCAAATCTTCCCGCAATGCTTTATCTGTAGAGTGGGAAAGGGATCCTCCATAGGGAGAGGCTAGTTGGCACTTCAGCACTGCATTGTCATCGGGTCCAGGCGAAGCTCCTTCGTCAGATTTGGATACGGCCTGGATCCGGCAGGCTGCGGGAAAACCTCAGGATAAACAAAGACACTCAAATTAGCGTAATGCCATTCTTCTTATGATGTAACGAGTACATCAGGATTTAAAGGAAGTGTTCCCAGTTCCAGCTGACCTAATCTATGCAGCCTAACATTGAATTATAGAAGTCTATAATGTATTATGTGTATGCTAGGTCAAAGAGATGTGTTTTTAGTCTAGCTTTGAACTGACAGTGTGTGTCTGCTTCCCGGACAATGGTAAGAAGACTGTTCCAAAGTTTTGGTGAGGAAAAGGATCTACCGCCAGCAGTCGATTTTGATATTCTAGGAAGCATGAAATTTTGATTTTGAGATCGCAATAGACGTGAGGGACTATAATGTGTTAAGTACTGCGGGGCTAAACCATTTAGTGCTTTGTAAGTAATCAACAATATTTTTAAATTTATACAATGTTTAAAGGAGAATTAGACACTAGAGTTAAGTTGTTTGTACCCTTATGGTGACCAGTGGTGTGACCCTCTCCACTGGAGTCACATTGATGTGTTTGTGGTCAAATGTTTTTCTGAGGTAAATAAGAGATATTGATCCAGGCCATTCTTGGAAAATCACAGTCACTGCAGGAGTCTAGTCTCATCTGTGCCTGTGGTTTACACTTATGGCAAGTTCATATATTTGAAATGTGCTACACTGCAAATTCATCATTACAATTTTTAATTACTAATATATTTAAATACATAACATAGATTTAATTACATTTTAGTTTACCATAAATGCTTGTCAGCATTTCAAAGACAATATAAGTAAATATGAAATTACATATAAAGATGTACTCAAGTCATCCTGTGGGTGAAAAAATACTCGAAATTTTACTCTAATGCATTTTCATTTAATTGCAATTAACATTCAGATAAGGGAATGTCTTGGTTACGAATGTAACCCTCGTTCCCTGAGTAGGGAACAGAGACGTTACATCTCCCTGCCACCTCCGCTGTACCGCTGGAACAGCCTGAGTTCAGTCTCGGCTCCTCAGTGAAGAAACATGTCTGCATGTTGCCAGCGTCCTTCCTTTTATACCCACGAGGTGGGGCGGAGTTATGCTATGCAAATTCCGCAGACCCATGGCATTTCTTTGCCATTCGCTCGTTTTATATTTCTCGAAGTTGATAGGCTTTCTAAGCGAAACCCCATTTCGTCGTCATTCGACGTAACGTCTCCGTTCCCTACTCAGGGAACGAGGGAGGGTTACATTTGTAACCGAGACGTTTTCTGAAAACTGTTAAGTATTTCTTTGGCAAGGGTATTAGATGTGGGTTGAGTTGAATTTTGGACTTCACTGAGAGGTGTCAAAGTGCAGATGACAAGAACAAAGAGGGCTAATGCAGAAGTCACACATGTTTGGTCTTGTTGGTGTCCACTGTAAAGCAGGTTTGTAGCTGAAGAATTAAAACTTCCAAACAAAGTTTTACATTTCAAAAAGTAAAATTCTTAGCTTGGACGAGTCACACAGAAAGGGCCACTCTGCAGTTAGCGTAACAGATCAACTTGGGTTTAGTTTGATGCTTTGCATATCTGCTCTGTGGAAGCTTGGTTTGTTTACAGAATGATCTGATACGCCACAGGCCTCACTGTTTGTAGTTATTGATTTCTGTCAGGCCTTTTAAAGTTTCTTCCTGAGGTCAGGCATAGTTTTCCCAGCATGGATTCCTGGGCTGCTCTATCCCTCTCAGGTTCAACCCTCGTCCTATACTGATGGAGTTTCACACTGGACCCACGTTTAGCCTTGTAGTCAGAATGCAGCCACAATAATAATAATAATATTACTTTTATTTTTTATAGCGCCTTTCAAGAACCCAAGGTCGCGTCACAAAATAATACAAACAGTTGACAGATAAAAAGACAGATAGCAATCTGCTAGTTATCACAATTCAATAAGCAGAAAAGCAGATGGGGACAATAATAACTATGAATAGTTAGATAGTCAAAGAAAACATACATTTTGATAAAGAAAGCATGTAACATAAAAAAGTGAAAAGGGGAGGACAGAGAAATAGAATTGAAAATAATTATTTACTGAGAATGGTGAATATATGAGTTTTAAGTTGAGTTTTGAAGGTCTGTAGGTTAGGGGTGGCATGAAGATCAGATGGCAGTTTATTCCACAGCTTAGGGCCGACAACACTAAAAGCACTACCACCCACAGTAGAGAGTTTATACCTGCATGGTATGACAAGCAGATTATAATTGCTAGATCTAAGCGTCTGAGTAGGAACATATGGTTGTACTAACTCAGCAAAGTATTTAGGTGCGGGGCCATGACAGGCTTTATAAACTAAAACTAACAGTTTAAACTGGATGCGATTGACCAGGAAGCCAGTGAGGTTGGGAAAGAATAGGAGTGATATGTGCAGATTTTTTGTTAAATGTAAGGGCTCGAGCAGCAGAGTTTTGTACCATTTGAAGGCGATGTATAGGTTTGGTGGGTAGGCCGTAATATATAGGGAGTTACAGTAGTCCAATCTGGAGGTTATAAAAGCGTGAATAACAGTTTTCACATCTCCAAAGTTAAGAGAGGGGCGTATGCGAACAATATTCTGCAAGTGAAAGAAGCACGATTTAACAACTTGACTGATGTGTCAGTGAAAACAGAACGAGGGATCGAACAAAACTCCCAGATTCCACACAGTTTTTGAAGGCCTAATCTGGACACTATCAATATCAATAAAAAAGTCATGCCCGGGTAAGCTCTGATTTAGGGCCAATCAACAGGATTTCAGTTTTCCCAGCATTAAGCAGTAGGAAGTTATCAGACATCCATGTTTTAAGTTCCTGCAGGCAAGAGACAACAGAAGTGGGTGGACAGAGTGGGTTGGGGTTAACCGTGAAATAAATTTGAAAAACCCACATGTCATCATGACAAAAGAGAATATTTCAGATCACAATGCATCCACTGGAGCAAAGTTTGTTGTGAATAATGTACTCTATCTATCTATCTATCTATCTATCTTAAATGTTCATTGTAATAGAATAATAATAATAAAAATATAAATGAGATGGGGAAGTTTGTTACTCTGATTACACACTTCATCCAACCGTGTTCATCCAACATTGCAGATTTAGAGGTTGCATCCAATCAGCATGGGTTTTATCAGTGTGTGAGAGGGAAAAAAATTACAAGGTGTTAATTGTTTTGTGTTTGGGGAAAAAATTACAAGGTGTTAATTGTTGGAGGACACAGCCCTCACTCCAACCCATCTTGCAGGAAAGAGAGCACTGAAATGACCGAATGCCTTCAGGATCTCCTTACGGAGAGAAGACTCACTCAACAAATAGGTTTCACTTCTATTTGGCATAAGCACAACTTCCTATTCAGGGGTTGCTCTCGCAGAAGTGATGGTGACTACCACATAATCCTGCGGTAGCTAGTGAAGAAAATAAGTATTTGAACACCATGCTATTTTGTAAGTTCTCCCACTTAGAAATCATGGAGTGGTCTGAAATTGTCATCGTATGTGCATGTCCACTGTGGAGACATAATCTAAAAGAAAAAATCCAGAAATCACAATGTATGATTTTTTAACTATTTATTTGTAAGATACAGCTGCAAATAAGTATTTGAACACCCGTCTATCAGCTTGAATTCTGACCCTCAAAGACCTGTTAGTCTGCCTTTAAAATGCCTCTGAAGAGCACTAACCATCCACACACCCGTCTTTAGAGATGCGGAGGCCGAATCCATCTCCAAACTAGAAAAGAGATCCTCAGTCCGTGGACGAGTTTACTCTTTCCCAGTTGACCTGAGGACCCAACTGGCTATGAGCACTTGAAGGGTAGGACTTTGTTCTGATACTTCACACCTTTCAGACGCACAAACACAGGATGGCCTGTGGTGTGGAAGGATAGAGATCTGAAGTACATGTCTCTCAGGTTGAAAGCTGCAGACTAATCTTGGGGACGGAGCATTTGGAAATGCATCTCTGTGTAACAAAAACGGAGGTTTCAATTAACACAGGACCAAGATGGTCGTGACCCACCTCTCTAGGGTACAATGAAGTACGGGCTTATAGAAGCCGGCACCTGTGTCGCGACAGACCGCCCCACTGGAGGGATAGCCTCATAACCCTTCACCGCTCCTCCGTCAAGGGTAGCGAGGGGGGAAGAACCACTCAGGCAGTTTTCAGCAATAAAAGGTTCCGTCCACGACCTAGTAAGTTCTCCATGCATTTCGGAAAAGAAGGGTACTGGGGCGGCGGGCTGAGAACCAGCACAGCCCGCCCCGAGATACCAATCATCCAACCGAGACTGAACAGGACACGGTGGAGAGTTCCACTCAAGCCCGGCAGCTGGGTTGGATTCTGGATCCAGCTCGGGCAATGTTATGCTCCCAGAGGGAGATAACGCAGTCGAGTCATCATCTCCAAAGGCCAGCTCACCCTCTGATGCTGCAATCGGCCTCCTGTCCTCTGGGGGAGCCCCAGGTGAAACGACTGCCCCACCCATTACAGATGGACCAGCATGCTCCACGGGGGACTCCAACGGCTGCGGTGAAAGGAAGGAGTGAGGAGCCCACAGGGAATGGTTACCAGGCGAGACATCCAACACTATCCTCCTATCACCCATCCCACGCGGCACGGTAATGGGGACTCGCGCTTCGCGGACGAAGGTGAGTCTCGATCTCAACACCACGACAGTCATATTCCCGCAATGGGAACATAAAACGTCCACAAAAACTGCTTCAGCGTGCTGTTAAGCCCAAACACGTGATACAACAATTGTGACCGTCGTAGAGGAACAGGGAACGACCACATCCAGAAACGCACGGGTGGAATGACATCTTGAAAAAGACGCAAACGCACCCGTGTTCAGGAAATAGGACCCATCACCAGTGCCGGAGCACACAGGGGAATGACTGCGGCAACACTGAACAGAGAACTGAAACAGTGAAGCACTCACTTTTCCGCCCTCTAACCAGCCGTTAACAAACATTCAGAAATTTGTTGCTGTTAATACAGCACTTGAGAGCTCAAAGCTCGCGATCACCGCTGCACTCGCGCTGTAGAAACCACCAGCACTGGGAGAGTCTTCCAGAAGAACACCGACACACCTGCTCATTGTAAACAACAGCAATCCTCAGAGACATCATTCGATCGGCTCCGAAGCGAAAGGCAACTAGTGCGTGCATCCACTTCCGTATTTATACCAGCGCTGCGGGAGCGGAGTGTGTAATGCGAGTCACGCACGCCAATTCCATTGGCTCGTTCAATAGTAATCGAAGACGATTGGCTCCATGTCGTGATCCCCATTCAGTCGACGTCGACTACATCTGACGTTCTCGACTGAAAGGGAACTATACACATCTGGCTACGTGAGACTACAGTTTGAATTAATCTTTCTTAAATTACACAGAGTACAGAAGAGAGGCTCCCGGGAGCGTGTGTAAATGTCACATCCTTATAATTTCCCAGCAGAAAAGTCCTTCACATACAAATCAGTCTACAGGCTTTCATAGACAACCTAGGAAGTTAGGGAAGGTCTCGTTTTTTAAGTTTCGTTACAAGCTGTTCATACATTGACATTAAAAAGATTACATGCAAATTCTAACATAGCCCCCATTTAAAATATACAGTGCTGAGCAAAAGTCTTAGGCATGTTAGTGAGTATTTAAGTAGCCTATATCAAGAAGATGCTTTGAAGAAACCTACCTACAAAATCTACCTAAAAAAAAGCTTGTTTAGACACAAAGGGTGGTCACACCAAATATTATATTAAATGATATAGTTAATAGAAGTAAATTGATAAATAAAATCTATTTTTGACATTATTTATGAAAGCATCCTCACAAACTTTTCACAGTACTGAATTTGGAGCCAGGTTTCTTCAAGTGTCTTGGAGACGTTGCCACAGTTCTTCTTGATTTATTCTGTCTCAGTCTTTTCTGTTTCTTCACAGACAGAGTCGATGATGATGAGATCAGATCTCCGTGTGGAGCACCGGCTGTTGTCAGACTCCTTGTGCATACAAAAATCTCACTGGATTATCACAATTAATGGCAAACTGAATGTTTGGAAATGTAAACCGATATTTCCTACTGACACACTACAGCCATTGTTTGGGTGAAAATACTAATGTGCCTAAGACTTTTGCACAGTACTGTATACGTAAATATATAAAAGGTTTGGGATGACATCATATGTCTGATATACAGTCTGGTATACGGGAGCTGCTCTACCCTGAAGCCTATTCATCATTACTGCCTATGAGCTGCCAAAACATCCAAGACTTTAGTTAGAGGACCAGATTTATTTCCTAAAGACTCTAGTTATAGACTGATTTCACCCTCACTGAGTATTCAGGACCAACAGAGTATAAAGCAGCTTCTGTGTGGAGTTAAAGTCGGCACAAAACAGAAGTTGCGATTGTCTTTTCTTCCCTATTGTGACGAGAGTGAAAAGGCTTCTTGAAAAAGAAAAATGTAGAGAGGGACTTGATTTTGTCCATGGTGAATTGATTGGATGGTTGTTTGCTATTGGTGTATGTCATGTGAGTGACAGGTTGTCCCCGCCCTCGTCAGAGAAGAGAAAAGAAATGAGCTGCAAGAGGGAGGGGGAGTTATTTTGATGAAAGATTTTGAGAGCACATGAATTTAAAAAAATGATGATGTGTATGGAAAAATGGTTTATAGCAGATAGTGCAATATTCCATAAAAATAAGGCATGTCAATTTTAATTTCAGGTTGACTTTACAGTAAATTATATAATGAGTGCAAATATATTTACACTGGAGGAGAGTCTTATAGTCCAGTCATTTTATGAAAAAAGGTTGAACAAATTGCAACAGAAGCAAACTCAACTGATTTTGTATCCTCAATATGTCCTGAGTAAGGAAAAAAAAAAGCCCAGAAGAATCCTATTAGGGGAAAGTTTCGAAAAAGACCCAAATATAGCCTATTCATACGCCTATTCACTCTTTTTCCTCACTTGAAAATGGATAAAAATTTTAACCTTTAGATATCACCATGAGAATTACTGAGTTGATTACTTACATCAAGACAAACAAAAAATTTATTGCAAGTTTTTTTAAATTGTTTGTTAACATAGACAAACGGTGCATAATCTAATTAGGTATGTGCTAATTTGCATAAATACCCAAACAGATCTAAACTTTGGTTCTGAATGGAACCCATTTTTGATCCAGCTACTTTTAATTTTTCCTACCTTTTGTCTTGTTTCAGCCCAAAACCCCATCTCTGCAATACAAATTAATAAAGGCTGGTTTCTAAAGTACCTCTTCCTGCCTCCATGTATTAATGTTCATGGGTAGCCTGAATCGGTTCCATTCAGACCTTAACATTAAGTATTTTACTGTAAGGTGTCAACAAGATTCACCAAGACATTTTCACCTGGCTATACCCAATGTTTACATCTGTTTGGGTATTTATGCAAATTAGCACATACGTAATTAGATTATGAACCATTTGTCTATGTTAACAAACAATTTTTTTTAAAAACTTGTAATACATTTTTTGTTTGTCTTGATGCAAGTAATCAACTCAGTAATTTTCATGGTGATATCTAAAGGTAAAAATTTTTACCCATTTTCAAGTGAGGAAAAAGAGTGAATAGGCGTATGAATAGGCTATATTTGGGTCTTTTTCGAAACTTTCCCCTAATGGGATTCTTCGGGGCTTTTTTTTCTTACTCAGGACATATTGAGGATACAAAATCAGTTGAGTTTGCTTCTGTTGCAATTTGTTCAAGGTTCACCCCCATTTTGGCTTAAAATGACTGGACTATTAAGCTATACTGGGTTTTATGATACGGGGTGACTGGGCTCTTTTGACTTTAGCCAGTAAACATCTACAACAACCCAGAAGACCCTAGCAATCGCCTCACAACACCCTAGAAACCATCCAGAACAAATTCACAACAGCATAGAAACTCATTGACAACCACCTACTGTAGAGCATCTTTGCATCATGGTGGCAAGTTTTACATTATCTATCTTCTAACATCTAAAATCGAGTTTCCTAGCAAAATTATTAATACTTATGGTGGCATGACTGTATTGTAGGCCTAACATTTCTTTTTTTCTAAATTATTTTTTTTTTAACCTATGTTTAAACTAAGTTGTGGCATCACTTCAATTATGGTCAACAATTTCAAGTCGTTTTTAAAAGTCTTTTTTATAAGTTGTTAAAGCTGCATGTGTTGTATTAAGTTTTACCAGCAGGTGGCAGTACAGACCAGTGTAATTCCTAAGCAGCTTTACTCATATGAGTGGAAAATGCCAATGGTCATATTTTCATTATTATATATTATTCAAATTAAAATGAAACTAAAAAACAAACCAGTCGTCCTCTGTGTCAAAATGGACCACAAAGTGCAATACAAAACAAATATGCTTCACAAATTTAATAATCACGAGTAAAATCAGCAATAGCCTACAAGTCAGGGATGGCAAAGCAAAATCAAATTCACTTGAATTATAACCATAAATAACAAACAAAAAAGTATGAATATAATATATCACTCCACCCATTTTCCAAACCTTATGTAAGTTTTCTATAATATAATATAATAGGCTATAGCCAAGGTAGACTTTATTTTAAGGTGACGTTGATGTACTGTAGGCCTACTTACTCAAATAAGAATTGAGTAATCTTAATTAACTACATGTAGGCTACTTACTATAGAGTTACGGATATGGTTAGGGTTTGGTTTAGGGTTAGTTACTTGTAATTATGCATAATGTAGCCTACTGTTATTTCTATAGTAAGAGCATGTAACGTGTAAGGATAGGCCTAAGTCACCTTAAAATGAAGTATAAGTCACAATAATTCTGCCTACATAATTTACCGTTACTACTAGTACCTACATGTTACATGTAGTAACGTCACCAAACATAATATGTTTTGTTGTATAATCATCATCATTTTAAAACCATGCTCACACAGACTAACTTTTAACATTAACTTAATTAAACTTGTTTACTTGTAATTGATTGTTGATTGAGTGTATTTATTTTCCCTCGCCTCAGACCCCCGTCCCCTCCCCAAACACACCTCTCTCCCCTTTGCGCCCACTGCCCGCGATGCATCTCACTGCGTTAATCTGTTTGTTTTTCAAAGCAGTACAGTAAACGCTGATGCGCGTTAACGATTTTCTGTCTGCCATGTGACCGCATAACCCGCTCACATGAGCGCCGGGTTGCGTTATCCGCTTTAAGTTTGTCCAAGTCCTCTGATCCAGCTGAGACTGACAGGAGTTGCCATGGCGAGTGGCGGTGGCGAGCAGAAAGTGGTGCTGATCACCGGCTGCTCCTCTGGGATCGGACTGAGGATCGCCGTGCTGCTGGCTAGAGACGAACACAAGCGTTACCATGGTAAACGCGTTTATTTGCGTTCTAATTCAGCGTGCACGTCTATAGAACGTTTTGGGTTTTTCGTTTTAACGTGTTTCAGAAGTTGTAGATATTAGAAGTTTACACGCTTCTAGCAGATAGCCTATGTCTTAGGCTACTTTGTAAACGCAGCTGTTGGGTATTTGTATGACATAACGCGCTGTAGTAGCCTACATTTTCGCATTAGTTTGTCTCTTCATCCGAACCGCAATTATACATTCACTTTTCTCTAGTTGGACCCAATGGGTCTTTATTATCATGTGAAAGCGCAGTTTCCAGGGTACGGCTACGCGAGGATACCGCTTGCCAGGCGGAGATCATAAAGAGACTGCCAGTTCTCTTTCAAGTGACTTCTCCAGTACAAAGCTCTCTTTATGGCTGTGAATTGTAGACCGCTGCCCTGGTTTAGTGCCGTGTCTAATGCGCCAATAGTTCACACACTGGAATGAGTGTTTAGAGAGGGACAAAGTTTGAGACCTGTAGCCTACAAGTTGAGGGCTCTAAAGCGAGGGTCTTCTGAAGACTTCATCTGCGCTCTGAGCAGGGCAAAACCATTGGACAGTTGTTATCTCCTACTCGGCTACATCCAGAGACTCATTAATGTCAATCAAATGGTTTGCACCAGGGTTCTTTAACCTTTTTCAGACCCTTGGTGGATTGAGAGATGAAGCCTGGCCTATAATGACATGTGTATAGTAGCACATTAAAGGGATATTTTCCAATAATAAAAAATAAAAAAATGTCATTATTTACTCACCAGTTGTTTCAAACCTGTATGAATTTCTTTCTTCTGCTGAACAAAAAGTCCATCAACTATTAGTTATCGACATTCTTCAAAGTATCTTCTTTTGTAAACTCATACAGGTTTGGAACAACATGAGGGTGCGTAAATGTCAACAGTATTTTCATTTTTGGGTGAACTATCCCTTTAATGTATTTACACTTATGATGCTTACTGTAAACATTGATGAGTCATGTACTTACATTACATTTTAATGCATTTAATGTGGGCAAGACAATGAAACTTCGCTTCTTTAGATTTGGTTACATTTACAGATAAATGTATTTGTGATTTGAACACATTTTTAAATGCACTTCCCAGTCAAAAAAAAAAAGAAAAGTCGCTGTTTGGATTTAAATAGGCAAATGCTTGAGAGTCTATGACTGGATCATTATTGCAGTGATTATTATATGTCTAGCATGTTTTGGCATCAGTTCTACTAACCCTAATTGATAGTGTGTAGCTTTTCATTTCTCAAACAACCATGTATAGGAAGACGCATCATGGCAATATTCCAGGATGACAATGATTCATCAGGATCAAATTGTGAAAAAATGGTTGGGAGGAGCTTGAAGAATAATTTTCACACATGAATTGGCACATGAGTCCAGAACTTAAATTCACTGAAAGTCTTTGGGATGTGCTGGAGGAGACTTTACAGAGTGCTGGACTCTTGCATTGACAATACAAAATCTTGACCAAAAATTGATGCACGTCTTGACGGAAATAAATATTGTGAACATGTGATATGTTTTCCTACATGGTTGGTTGTTAAAGAAATGAAAAGTTACACACTTCACCATTTAGGGTTAGAAGAACTGATCCCAAACATATACAGTAACATGCTAGAGACATAATAATCACTGCAATAATGATCCAGTCTCTTAAGCATTTGCCTATTTAAATCAAATTTTTTTGGCCGGGCAGTATATTTTAAGATTGGTGGAACTCCTGCAGTACCGCTACAAACCCCTTGTTTTAAAACATCAAAAGGAGGCTTTTAAGTTGAAATGAAGAAGTTAAAAGGAAACCATCTTTCGTTTTTTTTCATCTTTTAAATGAATTCCATTTAAACTTTGTTCCCATTCTAGGAGCATTGCAACAGTGGATTTTTCCGAAAGAAAAATAAAATCCTTTTCCAATTGGTTCTGGTTATAATGAGGAGCACTGATATATGCCAACTTCAAAGAAGCCCCCCCAAAAAAATCCAATTATAATTGAGGGTGGCTCTTTCAAGAATGTTTAATCGGCCTCAAGTCTTAAACCAACAGCTTTAACAATGAGGCGGTTGTTCTCGTAAACACATTTATGTTGTGGCCTAGTTTGGCCCCACATGCCTTGTGTGTCGTAAGAATTAAGTTCTCCTCTCATCAAGTACGGCTTATTCTTTATATACAAGTCAAATCTAGTTTGAGAAGACAGGAATGCAGATTTCCCAGCAGCTGTGTCTCTCCATCATCACCCTACAGATGCATTACGGTCTCCGCATGTTTACTGGTACTTTTCAACAGCAGCTGGGCTTTGACTGATCAGGGATGCTCACTGTTGACAGACTGAATGGATGACGCTTAAAAAAGCTACTTGACTTCATCTGTAAATCAGACAGGACTTGATCAGCAAATCAAACCTCAATGTACTGAAGATGTGCTAGTGCCACAGAGAAAGAGACTACAAAAATAATATATATCATTGTCAAAGACTAAAAGTAAGCCTATGATGTAAACGTTGAAGTTTAATATTGTTTGTATTCATTTAGCAGACACTTTTATATGACTTACAAATGAGGAATAAAGTGATTGTTCAGATAAGTACAGGCTAGAAAAGAGATGAGAAAAAGAAACTGTGAAAATATAGAAAAGGATTTTTTTTAAAGAAATAATATATATTATATACCACAATTTAGAAAAATATATACTACCATTTAGAAGTTTGGGGTCGATCAGATTTTTGAAACGTTTTTGAAAGAAGTATCTTATTTGATCAAAAATACAGTAAAAACAGTAATATTGTGAAATATTATTACAATTTAAAATGACTGTTTTTTCTATGTTAATAGAATTTAAAATATAATTTATTTCTGTGATCAAATCTGAATGTTTTAGCGTCATCACTTCAGTCTTCAGATTGAATAAAAGTATTCATTAAAAAAAATAAAAAATACTGACCCCAAACCTTTGAATGGTAGTGCATTTCTTTATAATAGTTTTTGATAAATAAATATAGAGAGTTCAGGATAAAAGAATTCAGTGTGCACAGAACAAAAAAACTGAACATTTCTTGAGAATTGCAAGGAACTGATTAGCGTTTTAACAGGTTTAGCGTTATGAATCCACTCATGAAGAACAGTGAATCATATCGACCTAAAATATGGAAAGGTGGTATAAAAAAAAGTAGAAAAAAAAATGTAGAAATTTCCTTGCACAGCTGATCAGTGACATCAGAGTGGACTGGATATTGTTTTCATAAAGATAAAACTGATTATTTCAGATGAAAAATTTTCAGCAAGCTTATTATTGTATCTGGGATGGGCACTTGATTTAGGTCAGTGTCCCTCATGCGTTCAAAGTGCAAAGTGCATTAAAATGTTAATCTCTTCAGCTTATCTTTCAGCCACAGTTTAATTAAGCAACATACACCACCGCTGAGTTTGGGTCAGCATACATGTCATGAAAGGGACCAAATTCAAATCAAACTGCAATCTTCTGTGTTAATTTCAGAACAAAGCATCTAAAACCTCTCAGTGGGACCCCTTGTAGATATTAGGCTTGAACTTTTGAGTGATTAGCCTACAGCTTTGTTGATGACATGCTTGTTCTCTGTCACTTGTCTTGAAGTTATTGCCACTATGAGAAACCTGAAAAAGAAGGACCAGCTGGTGGAAGCAGCGGGTGACGCGTACGACAAGACCCTGACACTGCTGGCATTGGATGTGTGTAGTGATGACTCGGTCAGGCAGTGTATTGACAGTGTAAAAGGCCGCCACATCGACATTCTCAGTGAGTGCAGGATGCCTTTGACCTCATTGGCTTTGTTCACACTGGGTTGATGGGCTGATGAACTGCAAGTTATATGCAGCAGGATCAGATTTGGGGTTGTGAAAAGAGTGAAAAGTCTACTGGAAAGCCAACTGTCCTTGACTTGCTAACATCAAACTGTTTGCTATGCTAAGGGCATCATTTAACATGCTTTGTGGTCTTTTACATCCTAATTGTGCCCATAAAGACACACATTTCCTTGTGCAAAAGAAGTACACTTTAACATACTTTTAAAATGAGTGGTTATATTGAGTAATATTTTCGGCCATGCGTTAATCGCAAATAAATGAAAGTGTATTATAGTTTAAATTTATATTAAAAGCATTTAGCTGACCTTTAGAGTGCTTTTTTTTTTTTACTTTAGTACATCTTGTAATTTATACTTCTATATGGTTAAAGTGTATTGTCAAATGTGCAAGCAAGCAGTAAACTATTTTAAATGTAATTTCTATTGAACCTTGTCATGTATTTAAAAATATTTGTAATTACACATTTGTAATGATCAATTATATTATGTTATATTAACTTTAAAAGTAATATTGAATAACAGTTAAAATTATAATCAAGTACTACATGTGCTTTAGTATGTTAATCAACATCAAAATAAGTGTACTTCTTTAAAGCACGACAAAAAAAATTAAAACAATGATTTAAAATGTTATTTAAAGCAATGCTTGACATTTTTTACAAAGTGCAATTTTAAAAGTGTGCTTTTAGAAACATATCATGAAAGTGTACTCTATTTAAGTGGTCTTTTATTTCATTATGATATTATCTGCAATTACAGTGTTTATTTATACATATTAAAGATATATACTTTTAAGATTTGAAGTACACTACAAATTCACATTCAATACAATTAAGTGCACTTCTTTTATACAAGGGTTCACTACCTGTTGCTATTCTTGACAAAACACCTGTTGTATAAATGTGTTACATGACTAAAAAAAACCCACACACATGCACCAAATCCTATTTGACTGTTAAGACTTAGACGCATTAACTTTAATAGGATTTGGTTTAGGCTTGGATTGGCGTTATACAAACTAAAAAGATTTTTTTCCTGCCTGTTTGAACATTTCAGCAGCGATACAACAGAGTGCCGAAGTTATGACGTCACTTTGTAGGACAACTCGGAAGCTAGCGGCGCATGGGTTCCCTCGATCGAAAAGCTATGCATTTTCCCCATAGACTTTTAGAAAATCGCAAAAAATAAGATCTGTGTTCAACAAAGAGTTGTGACCCTTACACGTTTTGTCTATCAAGATAATCTTTACAAGTAAATCCAAAATGTATACATTTTGAAGCCTAAATAAAGCCGTTAGATATACAATGATAACGGTAAAAAGTTTAAAAAAAATCACAAGGAGGTTATAACTGGTGTGTTTTATGTCATAGATCAAAACGTGAAAATATTTTTTCACGGCTTTGTTAACCATAGACCTTATTTCAGGCGATTTAGCAAAAACCCATTCAAAAAACCCAGAGACTTTAGGGCGAGGGAACCGGAAGTGCTAAAATGCTAACTCACTTCCGCGTTTTGGCCTACAAAGTGGCGTCATAACTTCGGCACTCTATAGATAGAGTACTACAATGAACGGAGACATGAGTTTGCTAGAAACTATAATAAGCATGTGTTGAATGATAAGTGCTGCTCACAATAGATCAATACTAGCCTGGTGCCTCAGGGACCAGTCAAGTCCATAACCATCCATGTTTCCTGTCTGATTTTCCAGTTAATAATGCAGGAGTGGGTTTGCTGGGACCTGTGGAGAGCATCAGTATGGATGAGATGAAGAAAGTGTTTGAGACCAACTTCTTCGGAACTGTGCGCATGATAAAAGAGGTCATGCCAGACATGAAGAAGAGGCGAGACGGCCACATTATCGTCATGAGCAGCGTAATGGGCCTGCAGGGTAAGACGGACACACCAAGCCTGACTGAAACCTTCTGTGTCACACACAGCTGAATGCTTGACAGTCAGATCAACAATAGAGCCATTCAGAGTTATGCATTTAGCTGTAGAGCATTATGACGGAAAGAAATGCCACACATGGTTTGAGCCAATGACATTATCACTGAATATATCTCTACTGAACTCATCTGCAGGTGTGGTATTCAATGATGTCTACACGGCCTCTAAGTTCGCCATAGAGGGCTTCTGTGAGAGTATGGCCGTGCAGCTGCTGAAGTTTAATGTCAAGTAAGTGGTTGAGGGCCTATTGACATTAAGTCTGAATTTTCTGCATTAAAAACGTGAAGAAAACAAAAGACACTAGATGAGCAAAGTCAATGCACTCATATTACTCATATTACTCATATTACTTCCACAATATGTCGGAATAAGTCCCGACTTCTAAATAAAAGAGCCCATCGCCAACTGTAAAAATTCAGAAGCTCCAGTTGCAAAAGAAACAGTCAGTGTTCTGAGATGGGCGCTTATATGCCAAATTTACACTCCACCGACAGAAGCAGGCCAAAGCTGACAGTCACCAGATTACAGCACGTCACTTTTCAGATTTTCTAAATCCCATTCAGCTTGTTCAACAGACGACAACAGCCCACTGACCCCACAAAACCCGACTAAGTGTCCGTTGCCGTCTGTCAGTGTAATGTGAATTGGCCTTATGACTGCACATGCACAATAGCTGGTCCAACCTGAAAAAAATATTTTTTTGTCATGATTTGAGTGTTTAGAAACAAAATTGATGAAACAGTTGCATTGCATTGGTGATTTCAAATATGAAATTTAATCTTAAGTTTGGTGAACAGCTTTAGAGAATTTGATGTTTCCCCATTCAAAGAGATGGGAGCTACACTTGCATGACTAAAATAGCTTCCCGAGAGGCGTTTCAAAGATGGCCGCCGAGTAAAATGACTTGCCTTAAAAGTCAAAGATGAAAATTTGCTGGTAATTTACTCACCCTCAGGCCATCCAAGATGTTGGTGTATTTTTTTCTTCAGTAGAAATGTAAAGACATTTTTTTGCTGAAACCGAAATTAATTTCCAAGGACCATGTTTTCAGCTAAAAAGAAAAAAAGTCACCTACATTTTGGATGGCCTGAGGGTGATTAAATTAACAGCAAATTAAAAAAATTTGGGTGAACTATCCTTTAAAGCAGTGGTATTCAAATGGTGAACCACAGTTCAGTTGCTGACCACGAGACATAACTGCGCATTTTACCGTTTCTACAATTTAAAGTGAGCAGCGCGTCAAAAACAACGGAGCAGCTCAGCTCAGGGCCGTTCATGCCATGGTAATGATTTTTCACACTACATCATCTAATATTTTTATCTGGAGCCAAACAAGCTTCATTCAAGTCCTTTCCACTCCGTGCGCATTGCATCTCTCTCCCACTAAAGACGTAAAGCGCAACATTAAGAGCTGCAGATGACGTGGTTATTTTAACAACAGTAGCAGAAACACCATGAGCAGCAAAATAGATACTTTTTTATATGGAAAAAGAGAATGCAGAAAATACAATTATTGTATTTTGGACTCCGACCATTTGACTAAACCAGGTTTGACTAAACGCCTTTAGACGTTTTGTTTGTTTGTTTTCCCCATACATTTAGCATTATTAATAAGCATATTGAAAGCATTTCATAATAAACACTGTTATAATTCGGAAAATTATTTAGAGATGGCAAAGGAAGACAAAAAAACTTTAAAATTACTAGTTAACTTTTTGTGCTCATGACGACAGTACCTTCTGTGCCATGCACATAGGTGTCTAAATACATAAAATAAAATAAAAAGATGAAATAATGAAAAGAATAATAGCCTGAAAAAAACATCTGATCTAACCTTTTTATATTCATATCCAGTTGGGAGAAATATTTACTTATTTTGGTACATATTGGTAAAAATTCTATTGGTAAAAGACATCACTGCTTTGGCTCTTGGGCCCCAGGATTCTCATCTTTGATGACTAGTTTTAGTGTTTAGGATTTTTTATTTTACAAATCACTACGGCTTTCAAAAAAGTATTGTGCGGACCTCCGTTGGGAAGGAAATATAGCGGCAGGAGCTCTTGGAACTTTAAAGGGACTTTGGTTTAAAACCAAAACAATGAAAATATCCGTGATATATCAAATTGCAATGATCCAGTATCAAAAAACTGATTCGTTTCCCCAGCAAATAAAAAAAAAAATGGAAAAAATTGAGAATGAAATCATAACATTTTGAGGGTAACGCTATAGCATTAAAGTTAGAATAATGCATTTCTCAACCAAGAACACACAAAAAGTGTTGAATCACAACAAGTGTTGGAGTTCATTCATTTAACATATCAATGCTCACAGTTTCTGTTAATAAAAAAAGTTTTAAATCAAGCAGCTTTGTCATAATTACAGCAAAAGTACTGGAAATATCTCAGCCTATATGTAGAGGCATGTGGATATTGTCTTGGTCAGCAGGGTACTTTACGTGCAAAATTATTACTTTATTCTAGAAAATTGATAGATTTTTTTAACATGGCACTAAAACAACTGTTGTACTCATAAGACTTTGTGTAAACAGGCTTCTTATAGTCCATCTTGTTGCCATTAAAGTTATGTACTGTAACATTCCCTCTGTACTCCCAGACTGTCTATGATCGAACCAGGCCCAGTGCATACAGAGTTTGAAACCAAGATGATGGAAGAAGTGGCCAAGATGGAATATCCTGGAGCAGACGCAGACACAGTCAGATACTTCAAGGATGTGTACATCCCATCATCCATCGATATCTTTGAAGCATTGGGACAAAGACCTGATGACATCGCTAAAGTATGTGCCACCGTTTGACTGCACACATATGAACCCTATGAATTCATTGCATTGAAAACAATTAGCTCCAATTTGCTTACGCTGCCCATTAAAGCTTTGCATTCTTTTAATTCTCCATGCATTTTGGTCATTTCTGTTCCAGTGCACCAAGAAAGTGATTGAATCCAGCCGACCTCGATTCCGGAATCTGACCAACAACCTGTACACGCCCATTGTGGCCATGAAATACGCGGATGAGACCGGAGGACTTTCAGTGCACACTTTTTACAACCTGCTCTTTAACTTTGGCTCGCTTATGCACATTACCATGAGCATCCTCAAATGCCTGACATGCAACTGTCTGCGCAGACGCACCATTTCTCCTGACTGAAGAGGGCAGCAGTGAGACGCACACACTCACTCTTCCCTCAGTTTACAGCAGTATAGGACACAACTCAATGCAACAAGCAGGAAAATACAATACCTCAAATGAGTATTCCACATTAAAACACATTATAAAAAAGGCAGATTTGGATTTTCAAAACATGCACATGTATTGTTGTATTAATGCTAGCAACTCTATTCATCAGAACAACTTAGTTACTTAGTAACACCAGATGTTTTAAAAGAGTAGGTTGGTTATGTTATTCCATGATTGTGAATTTCAAAGCATTTGTCTGTAAAAATGAACAGACTATGTTCACAATCAAGTGAAAAATAATCACATAGCTGCCTTTATTTGTACTAATGACGTGGAAATGTCTTATCTGTTTAAAATCTATTTTTCTCCTTTTATAAGCTAAGTCTATGTTTTTTTTTATTTGAATTAACTTGAACATGTAGGTGGTCTTAAAGCTTTATTTAAAGATGTGCTGATTTTGAATCTAAATAACAATGTAATGTGATCGTTTTGCTCAAGGCTGGAAGCGTATTAAAGTGTAGTTTTCACTTGTCGTCTTTCTGTTACTTTTTTCTCGTGCCAGATTCATTTACCTTAATTCTGCTCCTTTAATTAAGAAAAACCTAAACACTGAATACACCACTCAACAGGGTGGAACTGCCTTGACCACAATACTGTTGTGGCCTGAGGATACTCAACATTAGCCAAGGATAGACTCCCAGACATTCTTATTTTAACCAGCAGAGGACGACAGAGTACATTGGAGAGTAGAGAAATAGTCTGAGAGATCTGTGCTGTCATTACTATGGGTGCTTCTCAATTGGGAAGCTGTATCCTAGTTAGATCTGTGTCCTTTCTAGTCCAATCCTTCTAAGGCTCCTATGCTAGACTTCCTCTCAGCACCGAACGCTAGAATGAGATGGTCTAGTAAGTGCGCATTTCTTTGTAATTAGGTTTTCTGCCCCCGTGGTCAAGTACAAAAATACTATTAAATTGACTTTAATATAAGCACTTTATATTAAATATATTTATATTAACTGAATATAAAGTGACTGAATTGGAATGTGTGTAAAGAATTGTGGGTGATTGATTCGTTTACACTTTATGCATCCTACGAAAGACGACAAATGAAGGACGAGAAACGAAGGCCACATTCCAAGGATCCTTCAAAATGGGACGGCATTGATGACGTGGCAGTCTAGATATGCAGCCTTACTAGGATGCAGCCTTCCGATTGAGAAACTACTATAAAGTAGGCAAAAAAAACGTAAAAAGAGTAGTATGTCCGAATTCACAGTATTCATAAAACAGTAGACAAAAAGTTCTTGGATGACCATCAATTTCCGGTGGGATTCAGAAGTGCGCATCCAATAGAGTGGTGCAGGTATGACATCACTTTGTAGGCCAAAATGTAGCCTCGTTATGCTTATAATTGTGCTCTTATAAACTATTCTAAGCCAAACTTCCTGAGAAAATGTTTTAAAATAAAAACTAAAAAAAGAGTTGTGGTGGTGCTGAATTTGTGGGACCGTGGTGTAGTTTCATTATAACCTACCTTTAGTTTTTTTTGGTGAATGCATTCAGGCTTCAAAATTCATAAAAGTTGTGTTATATCTGTTACATCAGTGATATTTATCTTGATGGACAAAATGTGTAAGTATCAGTCTTTCACAGAGCTTGCTTTTTGCGATAATCCAAAAGCCTATGGAAAAATCCCATTGGGTTTTTGTCGAGGGAACCAGTGTGATGCGAACTGTCTATTGGCCTATAATGTGACGTCATACCTGCACCCCTCTATGACAATTTACTATCCCATTTGTGAATGGCAGTAGAGAAGCAACTGCTGGTAGGTCACATGACAGTGACAACATGATAAATGTAGTATGTGCAGAATACACACTTTTTAAATAGCAGCCAAGTAAGTACTTCATTAAAAGAAACACCTACTTGGAGAGCATGCGATTTCGGTTGCAACTAGTGTGTATTGAGGATCAAATATTAGGCTGTTAAAATCCCTGACACTGTGTGTATAACCCTGAGCACATGTTGCCTGTACTGAAAATGTTTTATTTATGATTATACAGAGTACTGGACCCCCTCCAGCCCTGTGTGCTGTTTTAGTTACATAGCCAAGGTATTTGTCTTAGTCACTATGCAAGAAAAGCCAACACAAAATGGGAAAAAGTGAAAGAGACAAAGTGAGAGCAAAAGATGCAGGAGATATGAAGACTGTGACAGCGAGCAGAGAGATTGCAAAAGCAAGAGGGGCAAATCGAGCACATAAGTACATTCCGACGCATTGCAGATTGGACAGCGCACACCCAGCCAATGATATGTTGATGGATATAAAGAGGTCATGGCCTAGTCCCCGTCCGCCACCCTCCCTCAGCACCCCCAGCCCTCTCACACACACACTGCTTTGTGCGGAGTGAGAGAATGTGACCTGGTTCCCATCCCTGAGGAGCTGTGTTAATGACAACCACTTCAGACAACATTGAGCATCCCTTTTGCCTCCCCCACCAGCTGTCCCACTCAGCCACACCACCTCAGCAAGGCGCAGCTTGCAGACGGACAGTGTCAGGCATCGCGCAACCATGTCCTTGGTTTCTAAACCACTGGAAACTTACCCAGCACAGATAGCACAACTGCGTTTACGTCTCGGCGACAACAGACCTTTCAGTCCGGCGCAACAAGGCCAAGGTGTGCGAGCAAGATCGTGCTTTCCTATGCATGCGTGTGTTTGTGTGTGTGTGTGTGTGTGTGTGTGTGTGTGTGTGTGTGTGTCTTCATCAGAGGCGACAGCTCAGTACAATGGGACAAAGAATCTGTCAATCACAATCAAAAGGGAAATGGAAGGCAGTCCAGAGGGGGAGGAAGGGGCCGCTGTGTGTCCCGAATCTTTGGACGGGATGTGGGCCACGGCACGCAGGGGGTTGGGGAGTGGTGTGGAGTTGAGATGCGTCTGATTTGGGAAACCAGGGTTGAGGATCCTTGCATTCAATAGAGGACCTCTTTACTAATTGAGAGATTGCAGGAGTTACAAATCTCATTAAACAAGACCATTATTCTTATCAGGCCATTGTGGTCTCTCAAAACAGTTATGACATAATCAGCTGCAGTATTGTCTTTCATAGGTTTTGACTGAATTATGGGAACATTCGTCGTCCTGCCGCAACTTTCACATGCACAAAATAAAAGCAACTTGTTGCCGAGCAGACATAGATTGGCTCTATGAGACGTACACATTCAAGAGTTGGAACAGCAAGGCTTCCAGCATTATCTTTGGCATGCTGGTTGTCTGTCACATTCCTGCAACATCTGGTCTATCCACAGCCTTGGTCATCTCTGGTTCAGCCCTTCGCAGTCTGAAACAACCTCAGCCTGCAGTGCAGAGGCAAGACATTACAGATCGTCAGTTGGTCGACTGTAAGACCCGGGCCTTAGAAGCTCTGCAAGAGCAGCAGTCGTACATATGTACGGGGATGCTCTCATCATTCTCAAACAGACAAGAGCTTCTCTTTTCTGCTTGAGATATTCAAGCCAATAGGTGGTGGTGTGGCCTGTGCCCATATGCCTACAGGTCCTACTTGACCCGCTAGTGCACCTCTTGAGGCCAGGGAGTGAGGTTTACACCCACAGCCTAGGCCAAAGTCCATTACACCCCCTAAACCTCACTCCTACCTGGGTCACGGCACCAAATGTAACCGGTCCTACTCGACCCACTTCAAGTGGGATTCTAACTGGGGTCTCCGGCGTGGGAGGTGGGTGCACTAGCACGCCTCTTGAGATCAGGGGAGTGAGGTCTACACGCCCAGCTCTTACTGGCCTACGTCTGATAAATAATCAGTATAATAATCAGATAATAATCAGTTGCTCATGTTTTCATTCAAGCTTTCTCACAGGTGGTTTCCTGACACGTGGTGCTTTTCTAACTGTTGCTTAGTTGCTATTGTAATGTGTCTGCCTCTATTTTGCCTTTTATTCAGTCATACACACTGTAAAGTAGGCTAGAGTTGGAATGAGTAGGAGTTCTTCAATAAAAATATGAAAGGCAATGAAGCTTTAAACCTACCCATCACAGAAAACTTTCTGCATTTTTTGATTTTCTTAAAGAGATTTACTTGTTATGATTTATAAGCTGTTTTCCAAATGGGGACCAGAAATATGTCCCCACAAGGACTTTTGGTATTGCCAGCTTTGTGGGGTCATTTTGACCACAAACACACACATACAGTACACACACACACACACACACACACACACACACACAATCCTAAACACAAGAGTCTCAGAAAACTTTATGCATTTGAACATTTTCAAAAACATAATTTAGTATTCTATAAGCTGTTTTCCTCATGGGGACAAAAAAAAAAAAGATTTCTCGTTTTGCCATCTTTTTGGTGACATCTTGTCCCCATAAAATAGGGTTTAACAGGACCACACACACACACACACACACACACACACACACACACACACACACACACACACACACACACACACACAAACTTCTACTTAGCTAACTAAATGGGGTTATAAATACTTTAGCCTAACCCTAACTGAAAACTTTCTGCCCTTTTATAATAATAAAAAAACCTGTATTAATTACTTTACAAAAGAGGACATCCCCAAAAAGAGGTTTTGGGAGTTTCTGTCAGGTTTAGCACACTTCTGGGTACAAATCGGTCCCAAAAATATGGTTAAGTACTGTAAAAAAAAAAAAAGATATGATCAGTAAGTCATGAAAATGTATGTCTTTACATTATTTTAACTTACATAAGTTAAGCAATTGCACATTTTTTATTTTTCAAGATTCAACTTGATTTTTTATATTATTTAAGTTGAAATGACTTTTGCAACCAAGTTGATTGTACTTTAAATGGGTGGAAATGTTTTACAGTGGGTACACACACTAAAGTAAAATAAACTAAACTAATACTAATAATAATTTTCTTACTCAAACATTTCTTGTTTACACAATATTTCACTCAAATGAATATTTTGTCATAATTTACTCATGTTGTTTCAAACCTGCATGACTTTCTTTCCTCTGCAGAACATGAAAGAAGATATTTTGAAGAATGTTTCAATTGTAATTATCCCAAAATATCTTTGTTTCACAGATGAAAGTAAGTCAAACAGGTCTGGCTTATTTTTGGGTGAACTATCCCTTCAAGTCTTGTTTTCAGAAGGCCAATTCACACCGCACAGACAAACGGCAACAAACACCAACAAACAAGTTGGCCGCTGGATTTAGAATTTTATGAAAAAAACTAATGGTCACACTGCACCAGCTGTGACACCAACAAACACTGATTGAACATGTTCAGTCGGGTGAAAACAAACCCTGACCAATGCCAACAGATGCTGACAGGAGCAACACACCGATCCAACAAACATGTTTGTTGGCATTTGTTTAAGCGGTGTGAATTGGCCTAGAGAAATCATAAAAAATATAAGGTTTTATGCTTAAAACAAGCTAAACTATTTGCCAATGGTGTAAGAAAAAATTATTTGCCAACAGGGTAAAAAAAAAAAAATATATACATATATATATATATATATATATATATATATTCTAAAAAATCTATTTATTTTTCTTACTATATTGGCCAGTGCTTCATTTAAAGGTGCTCTAAGTAACTTTTTTACCTTAACTGAACAGCTTTGGAGTCAGTGGAATGGTTATATTACTTATTTCGGGTTGAATGGTGGTGGTTTCACACCCCCCTGGTGCCCGAGAGCAACTGGTGCACTTGCAACTTTGGGCCGGAGGGCCGCCGGCCTCGCCGTCAGGAGGTATTGCGTGATATCAGATCTCGCGATGTAAAGAATTGCTTTACGGCACTGCACACGCCCCCATTCAAGCACTGGCTAGCTATAAGCAAAGGGCAACTATAGTTTGCGTTATGGCTGAGCCTGTAAAAATTTGACAGAGGACCAGCGAAAGAGGAAACGGGAGACTGACCGAGCAAGAAGTCAGACTAGAGTAAACATCGGACCGCCATTTTCAGAATGCAGAGAACTGAGAGAAACAGAAGCCTGCACAACGGATGCTGACCTGGCCTTCTTCCTGTTGCACTTGTAAGTATCTTTGGAATAAACTGTGTTTAATATTTAAATTTCAATATAAAACAGTTGACGTACTTTACAGATATGAGTTGAATTACGATGGCCTAGTCAACGCGTCTGATAATAGGCAATAAACATGTTGCACATATCATGATCGAGCTAGAAAAAACTTTCTGATGTTTTCTTAGACAAGCAAAGGTAAACCGTCATTCTACCAGATTAACTTATAGACCTTGCTAATATAACTTTAGACAAATTAGCCTCCAATATATATTTATGTTATGCTCATGCGCACTCTCCCAAACAGAACAAACAAACACGAAAGCAGTAGTTCGCCTCGTTCATATCGTTCGTTCCTGGTAAAAATACTAGTAACTTATGCATGACAACACAATAAAAAAAATTTTTTTTTTAATCGCCATCAGTTGGAAAGAAAATATTGCTTTACTTACCTCGGTAGACATAACTGGTTTTGAAATAGCCGGTTCATGCTCAGCTGGGTTGACAGCTGATCAGCTGGGTTGCTCGTGGCGAGGGGGGAGGAACAACAGTTCGTTTTTACGACAGTGTGTTTGAAAGCATTTACTACCAGACGCTAGGGGGAGCTTCATAGAGAAAAAACACTCAGAGTTGCCTGGTGGCCCTTTAAGCATTAACCTGATTAAATTAAAAACAAGACTTAATATACCATGTCCTTACTTACCTTGTTTTAGGATGTTTAGATATTTTGCTTAAATGCTGATTAAGAAAATGATTTTTTGATTAAAAAATGATTATTTTGAGGGAAGCAGAACACCTGGCATACATTACAGAGTATCCGCTGGCTGGAGCACAGCCTGTCAAAAGCTGCCAGTGTAAACAACAGGGCAGTAAAGCACCCAGGGCTATCTCTTGTCTGTCTCTCTGCATGCCTGCTAAAGAACACAAAATCAACATGAAATAAACAAACATGTTTTCAGAGCTCACTGTTGGATCCTTCTGTGCGATCGCTCTACAGATCTCATCTACTGCTACGAAAGGTCACGTCGAGCAAGTGTGTTATAAAAATAAAAAGTTTTAATGTCATTACTATGCTGCAGTTGTTCGCTTTCCCAGCTCCCTCCAGGGATTTCCATGAACTTAAAAAGAGTGTTGAAAAACTTTCTTGGGGCTCAAATGACTCAGAAAGTCTGATTAAAGGACTCAATCTCCTGTTCCGCTATTAACCTCGTCAGACCTCATTTTGATTGCCATGATTGTGCCAGGCTTGGGTGACGAATACAAGCAAACCGCTGCCACCCAGCTGGGACGACATTCGATATCTGATTTTATTGCGGACACAAAAACTGAGCCCCCCATAAGCCCCTTGAGACTGGTGTTAAAAAACGAGACTGCACTAATCCACTGGGCTCAGTTGTGTATGCAGGTAACAAGCGGAAAGAGTGTTTTCACTCGCTTTTATCTCTCACTCTCAATCTTTCCTACTCCAGGTAATTTTTGGCACTCCTCCTGCTCCCACGATTCCTGGCGGATTGCTCCTGGTGGACAGCCAAACCACAGGCTCTGCCAATCATCCTCTCTCTTTCCTTTCCCACTCCATCCTGTCTTTTATTTACCTTTCTTTCATTGGAAAGGAATATGCTGCCCGTAGGGAGGTAACATGTGGAGGATACACATATGGACTGGGTGGAATATCGGGCAGTACAACATATGGAATGTCACTGGGGTGGATCCAGCCTATAACGGGGGGAGAGACTCAACCGGTCAGTGACGACAGAGCGAGCTCTGCCAAGGGAAGACACGGTCTCGCCGCAGGGAGCCGTACCGTGAAGGAAAACACATATGGGGGTCGCCATAGGGATCACAACATATGGACCCAACCTAACACAGATTCCACCAGTCCACACGGGTGAAAGGCCTGGATTCGGACGCTCCGCCACGTCCGTAGCCGAAGGGTATGGAGGAACTAGAAAGGGTTTGGCTAAAGAAGAACGCTACTGGGGCAAGAATTGCGCACATATCCAGTCCATAGGAGGGGAATGGTGCAGCAAGCCAACACTTCGAACCGGGCTTACAGTGAAACTGCTTTCATGAGAAGGGAGCCCACTGGAAGCAGTAGTTTGACGCGTAGGCTATTTCTCTAGCGAACGTGATAGGTGTCGCCCAGCAAGGCACTCTGTGTCAACGCCTAGGCAGGAGCTACACTCTCTCTGTGGAGGAGCTCACTACCCAGGGGGGCACGTGCACTTTGGGATAACACACCAAGATTATGGCAACCACTATGCAGTGGGCCCTTTCTGCTGGTCTTCGTAACAGACCAGAGTTGGTCTGAGGCCCTGAGGCTTTGCATTCTGTCCAGTTATAACTGCAAGAAGCGGAAGAGACAGAGAAAAGCCAGGGCTGGGTCTGCCGCCTCCAGGGCAGCGTTTGCAGGCTAGGGAGAGGTAGGATCCTTGGGCACAGATCCAGGCTGGGTTCTCAGGATATCGTTAGAGTTGGCCGGCCCGAATTCCAGGCACGATTCTTCGACCTGAAAATGCGTGCAGGTTCCCTACACTCTTGATAGAAGCCAAACAAGCAGGAGAACTGTTCTTTTAAAAACAATGGGACGAATCCAGAGAGGCAAACAGAACTGTGCGGCCCAGAAGTGGTCCCAGAACAGCTGGACCCCTGAGGATGGAGTCTCCACTCTCCCAGGGCCATAAGCTGTCATGAGGCCTTGTTGCCGGCATGATTGAGCAGGCCGGAAATGTAATTGGAATGAAGCGACCTCAGAAGCTTCTGACCCCATAGGAGGAGGTGGCGGGTGAGTTGCAACATGCGAGGGAAGCGTAGCGCGTTTGTACAGACCAGTACAAGCTTGCTGAGCAGCGGTGTCTCCAAGCAAGGTGTAGTGTCAGCAACTCGAGACAGTGCGACATTGCGGCTTCATCTGCCATATGCCCCAGGAGCCTCTGAAAAAGTGGGACCCTTTCTCACTTCTGTATAGCACCGACCAGATGCGTTCCTTCTCAGAGAAGTGTTGGACCGAGTCCATCTCCATACCGGAAAAAGAGATCCTCAGCCCGTAGGCGAGTTTACTCTTTTCCCAGTTGACCTGAAGACCCAACTGGCTGTGGAGCACTTGAAGGGTAGGACTTTGTACTGACTTCGAACCCTCGAACGCAAAAAACTCAGATATGGCACAGCTTGTACTTTGTATCCCGTTTTCAAAAGTTTTTAGTTGAAAACAGTGCAGGGTAAATTGCGCCTAAATGTGAGCATTTTACTTTTACTAATTTACTTTTTTTAAATTTAATTAATGTAATCCTCAAAATGAATGAAAACAGTGTAATGCAAATTCAGAATAATATGCAAACCTGCCATAATTAATGTTAAATAATACAAATATACTTTGTTTTTAATCTCACTTTATTACCCAATGTATTTTCTGCTGACATTCATTTATCTGATTCAACCATACTAATAAGCAAAAATTACTTTAGATTTAAAAATATATATTTTATTGCTGAAGAGTGTTGAACTTTCTTCTGTGATTCAGAATGGCAGCACAGCTGAAAGGTATGTTTGAGCTGCACCCTCTACTGTACAGGAGTGAATTTGCATTTCCATCAGCCTGAGGCTTCACTTCACTTTTGGTGTCAAAGAGCCTTTACATTTGTCAGAAATCAAACTTTTTGTTGTTACTAAAAAACAAACAAGCAACCCCAGCCCAGATGAGGAAAATTAGCTAAAAAGTAATGTAACGCAAGTTAGTTATTTTTTAGGGAGTGGCCCAAATATTGTAACGCATTACTTTTAAAAGTAACTTCCCGCAACACTGTTCTTGTAAGTGTATCTTGTTTTAAGGATGTTCAGATATTATTATGGGAAACAAGAATACAACTGATTAAGAGTATTATATTCTGGAGTGCATTAATTCTCTTAGGTGTGTCTTTGCCATTTTCAGTGGCTACATGGGCAGATGTCCAGAGCCTACGTGAAACTGTGCCAAGATTCTGAGCTCAAACCGCTCTCACTTACTTCCACACTCACTCAATGACTCTCTTTCAGGGCTGGTTAGGGTGGGAACCACTCATCTCTATGCCAGCTGACTGTACAAAGGCCATTTATCTCTCATCATTGCTTATTTAGCTTGAGTGCATCACTTTATTGTGACTAGATGCAGAAGCTCATTCCAATATTCCCCAGAAACTGTAAAAACCGACAGAACAACAAAAAATTTAACTAAGTTTTCTCTCAAATATTTTTTTCACATAGAAATACAGAGTAAAGCTCCATTTAGATTTTGCAGCTCCATCATTTTTCATTCTCTCTCTGTCGATTGACTCCAAGAACTCTCTGTCTCAGTTTGGCCCAGACCAATCAGAATGCAAACATGCCTCTGTGATTTGGCAGCTGTTCCTCACTTTCAGACGCACTCACACACACCCACACTTAAATCTTTCTTCATTACCTCTCTAAATTTCCTATCTTTTTTCACTCTCCAGTTTTCTTCTCTCTCCTTGCCATCTAATTTTTTTGATTTCCTTCCATTTTGTCTTCTTCTCTGTGAACTACAGGCAATGTAAGTGGTTCTGTCAGAGATCCGTACAGCTGTTTATGCCCTTTATTTTGCCATGCATAGAGGATCAGGAACTCTTACAGCTGTTCGGCAGTGACCAGAGCGGTTTGGCTGTCGAGGTCATTTTCTGCCTTTGTTGAAGAACAACAGAAAAACCAAACATCTGCCACTGCTAAAACTAAGTCTTATCTCTCAAAAACCTGCAAAAACAAAAACAAAATACATCCATATCTCTCTTCAAAAAACATCAATGATATGATATAATATGTCCAAAATTTGTTTGTGGGTTTGTTCCCACTGGAAACATCACAAATAGGATATCTTTAATATCTTGTTTGTGCTAGACTGGTTTAGAGACTGGCAAACAGTTTCCTGCTTCTGAGGAAAAATACCACAGTACTATGACATGTCTCACAAACTTTGCTCACATTTTCCAAGAAATCTAAATCTAACAATCAAAAAGCAGAAATTTAATGAATCATATTTGATAGATTAGGCTTTTGGCTAATATAATATAGGAGAATATGGAGCTCATACTTGAAGAGAAAAAAAATTTATTCAGAGGCCCAAAACTGGCAAAAAATATGCAATTTGGTTCAGTTGATGATATTTATAAGGCAAAAAGTAAGATGAAATTCGGATAGCTTGTAATGTACGTTAATGGGATCTTTATAACAGTAGAGCAGACTGCTTACATAAAATGCATATAAATATACTGTATATGTAATGATGCAATACAATACAGTGATGATTGAGATAAATAAACGTTCCTCAAAACCTTGGTAATATTTGATACAGAATCAAACTAAAAGGCCTTTTACTTGCTAAAAAAAAAAGGATAGACTGTCAATCAGATGACAGAAGGCATGTATTAGATTGTGTACAACAGGGTATCTGTAAGCTTCAGTGACGTAACTGGGAACTTATGGACCTCAGTGTGTAAACACTTAATGGCAACTTAAATATCTGATTGATAATTTCATCAAATAAATAAGTGTGAGATTATCTTAATAACTGTTAGTTACGGGCCAAGTGGAATGTGTGTGACCAGCACATATGATGATAGCTGGTTGGTCGATTTGTGACAGAAGCCAGTGTGTTCCCTGGCCGTGGGCCTGGCTGGATGAACTGGGTTGTGCCCTCACATGTGGGGTCACCAGTACCATGAGCAGAAAGCAGAATCCCTCTCATGTGAACACCCACTTTTTCCTGGTCTTCTGCCAGGAAAGAATAGAGTTGTGTGTTTGGGATTTGGTGGGAAAAGTGTCCCTCGGAATGTGACTTTGTGTGGGGCGTGGGGAGGACTGGCAATAAGGCCCTGTATTTCAAGGCTCCTGAGGCTAAGGGATAATCTGGGGGGGTCGAGGTCAGGCCACATTCTCTCTGACCCTTACCCACTCTCTCAAACATACAAAACCCACTGCTGACACAACACATATACTGTACCTCCAGACTGAGCCATCGGGGCACTCAGCTCTCCCTCGGTTCCCCCTCACATTTCACAGTATGGACAACAGATCCTTTCTAGCTCAGTATCACACCTCTGAATGACAAATCTGCCTGACGAGAAGCCCTGAGATGCACCCATCCGTCAATTGACTGGAATAAGAGTCGTCACCTGATGAGTAATCTTCATCAAGTCTACAAACAAATCTGTATGTCTGTCTGTCTGCCTGTATATCTATTTTATTTATTTGTAAAAGCACAACTCAACATTATAAAAAGATAAAGCTATAAAGATAAAATATTTTCTGTAAATAATGAATTCAGATTTATTTCTTTATTTATTGTCAATCTATCTATCTATCTATCTATCTTTCTGTATGTATGTAAAATCAAGGTATTTTTTTCAGTTTTTCTCAGTCGCTTTGGTGCATTTCTCACATCACTATTTACATTTGCACAACAGTTAATGCAGTCCTCAAAACAATTAGTACAAACTGCAAAACCTAGTTGATAACCTGCAAAAGCGTGTCACTTGCTAAAAATGGATAACTCACTCCTCAAAAGCAAGTATTCATGTCAATAAAAGTGTCAGTGTCATCAAGATGAAAAGTCCTGACACCATTGTTTATGAACAAGATAGTCAAATGGCTTTGTCATGTTTTCATTATGACAGTTTACTCTGTAAATGGTTTCCAATGCAAAAAAGTCAGATCTTGGTGACACTACCTGAAAACAGCACTTTAAAAAAAAAAAAATGTTGTGGAGGTTGAACTAACTGTTGTGCAAATGTAAATAGTGATGTGAGAAATGCACCAAAGCGACTGAGAAAAACTGTAAACTCAAAATTATTTGATTATACAAGCACACAGACTCATATGAACTGATCTGGTTGGAATGTTTTTGTCTTTCTCTTTATTTCAAAACTTAATCTCCAGTTCCTTTTGTGTTTCACTGAACAAAGACTGTCATATATGGATTTGGAACAACATGAGGACGAGTAAATGATGGCCGAACTTTCATTTATGGCTGAACTTTTCCCTGAAACTGTAAATCAAAACATGATGAACTGCCCAAAGGACAGTGACAAAACAAAATCTCAAGCGATGCATGTCCTGGCAAGGCATGTAAAGCAAAAGCACAATGTCAGAGTTTGTTCCAGTGACATTAAACAAATACTTTGTCAGTTCCCTTTACAACAGAAGAGACAAATATGCTTGTGTTTAAAAAGCTGCATACTTTTGCCTTTTCTCAGAATATTATTTAGGAAATATAAGAGCACTTCATCTTTTTTACTACCCCCCCCCCCTTCCTGCACCCTTTTTTTCCCCCTTTTCTTTCTCTGCAACACACAAGTCCACACAGGAAAATAACAAACATGAAATGGATGGGAAAGGCTCCCAAGTGTGAGTGGAGAGGCAGAGGCACAGCGGTGAGCTCGTT
This sequence comes from Semotilus atromaculatus, assembly GCA_031834385.1. NCBI lineage: Eukaryota > Metazoa > Chordata > Actinopteri > Cypriniformes > Leuciscidae > Semotilus > Semotilus atromaculatus. Next base: position 12,353,741 of record JAULUF010000005.1, on the reverse strand, counting down.
CCCAGGCTCTGGGAGGAGCGGAGAGGGCAAGCCATCGCTTGACTGCCTGAGTCCCAAACAGGGAACCAGAAAAACTGGCCGGGCCTCACCGTTATCCGTCATCCGTTCTCCATCACTTTGCCGCCACCTTTAATCACAACACGCAAGCACATGACATGTACAAGTCCGTGCACACACTGAGCTGCTTAACACACTCATCACTTTTAAGGATGTTTGGAGAGCATGGCGACAACAACGAAACCGGAAAGTTCACACACATGAGCACACACACAAAGGTTCAGCCTCGGTTGTGAAACAGTCAAGTCTGCTTGCTCAATAATACTTCAGAGTTCTACGCTCATCCATGGCCTATTACTCTAGCAGTTTATGCTTTGACATGCTCTGGTACAGTTGAGAAATCTTGGAGAGAGAGGTAGACTCTCCCAAGGCTGTGGGCTATGGATGAAGCCAAAAAAAACTGCAGGACAGAACACACACACACACCAAGAAGTACAAGCATAGCATCTAAAATCATATATCACACATCAACTACAAGCTCACATGAAACTGTTAGATATGAGTTTGTAATTACAATCGACCGCACGGCTTCCTCCCCTTCTCAATGACTCATGGTCACAACTTTAAAACAACCTCCCGCACACACAGCTAACGGTACTCAACTATAAAACAGTCACAAAAGGCCGTCCTCCCTCTGCAGCGGTCTGTTCCTCTCAAACAAATTAACCACAGCTCTCCTATAGTCCTGCAGACTGACAGATCTCACTACATGCCAGCACTTTTAAACCTCCAAAGGTCCCGTAAGCCAAGAACACAGGATTAGCCCAACTGGCTAAGAACAGTCAAGCAAGCCTTTGGGACTGATGCTGTTCTGGGGTCTTTTTTCACACTGTAGGGATCCAACTTGGCAGTGGCACACAAGAGAAGCAATTAAACAGCCAGCTAACTGTGCTGGGGCCCATGATGTAAAGCCTTCTTCAGTGAGTCATTATGGCCCAGAATCCTGTCTGAAAGAGGAACTGGGCCTGCTCGGAAAGAGAGAGTCTTAAAGTTTTACTTTAAATCACGGAGAGTGAGAAATAGGAGGCACTTTCCACAAGTAGGGTAAAATATAGATAAATTCGAAAAAAGGTCAGGAGGTCAAACTAAATGACTAAATTTTGTGCTTTTTTATTCAAAAGTTTGGGGTTGGTAAGATTTCTTTCATGAAATTAATTATTTTGTTCAGCAAGGATACATTCAATCAAAAGTAAAGACAGTGAAGAAATGCTTTTCTTTTTAATTTTCTATTCAACAAAGAATCATCAAAGAAAAGTATCTCACGGTTTGCACAAAAATATTGAGCATCACAACTGTTTTCAATATATGACAGTGAAAACTGGACTGCTGAAACAGCCAGACAGTTTAGGATCAAATTATGTTTTTTTACTGATAAACTTAATAATTCCCATTAATGGCCAATCAAAAAACAACCGTGGCGACAAATAAATGGTTAAGATTGAATGGTTAAACTTGATGCTGTGTAAAAATGGTCCCAATAAAGTTACTTTTCACCTCTCACAATTCTAAGAATGATTTTATCAAGTTAAAAACTGAAGTTAGGGAGGAGCTTGTTCATCTATCCCTGTTAAATACAACAAAAGCACATTTAAGCCGCCGCTTACCTCACTCCAGTGACAATTCTTCCAACATGCCTCAACTACCCCCTCTCCATCCATTACTATATATTAAAGGGACAGTTCGCTCAAAAATTCTGTCATCATTTACTCAACATTGTATGACATTGTATGAAAGAAGATTTTGAAAAATGTTGGGTTCCATTCTATGGACAAAAACAAATGACATGAAAATGTATAAGGGTAAAATATAATAATTCATATAAGGTTTAAAATGACATAAGAGTGAGTAAATGATGACAGAACTCTAATTTTTGAGTGAATTGTCCCTTTTAACTGGTCAGAGGGGGGAAATTCAAGCTTGAATCCCTATTTTATGTGCAAGAAGTTAATCTTTTTAACTTCAAAGTTAAGAAGATTACCTTTACCAATGTGTTTACCTTCACTTAAGGATTACATGGACATGTAATTTCATGAATTTGTTTTAAGGAAGTATTGCAGTAAGAGTGTTGTGGGTCAGTAAACATTAATGTTTTTGGTAATTAAACATATTATAAAAAATATATATAAAAAAATAGTTTTACTGAATTTAACTGAATATTAATGCCAAAGTCATGAATTTAATTGGAGGATACAGGCCAAAATCAACATTTAAGGCTATGTCAGATAAAAGTTTGTTCGATCTATTGAATAGTTCAATACTCACATCAAAAACATGGGATTGTGCCTCTACCACTCTGAAAAAAAAATGTAATAGGACACCAAAGTGTACCATATTCATGGAAAGTGCCAGAAGCTGTGAAGAGAGTGTGAGAAGCAGATTTGTTTCCGAATCATACAATCATTTTGTTTGCTTTGTGTCTGTGGGCAGGGTGGCCTATAAACAAGTATGTTTTTGTAATCAGTTCCACAATCTGGAGGTTTGACAAACACTAATCAGGTTAAGTGAGTTTTCCAATGTCTGGGAGTGTGCTTCACACAGCAGTTAACAATACCAACAGGTTCTCAATCAAAACAGCACACGATTAAACGGTGCAAACCTTCAACATGGCGCGTGTCAGTCTGGGTGTTTGACAGGCTATGTGCCACGATGCTACCATATCCACTTTAATTTGCAATGCAGAAGTAAGCTATTTTCTGTGAAGACTTCTGATTCATTATCTGCAACAGGTAAATAACTATGACTATGACCCTAACCCTAACAAAGTACAGAACACGATAAAACGATTTGCACAAAAAAACAGTGTGTTAATAATTAAGACAATACATTCAAATAATAAGAAATACCAGTTTGCAATATCAAGCAGCAGAACGAGTGGTTTGTACTGTGAAAAATAATTGGAGCTGGAAGACAGACACTTTCAATTTACAAATAGCTACACCCACTCTTACGTGAAAAATAAGGTGGACTGAATTGCTCCATATTAGGAGCCAGCTCACATACCTGTATTTTCTTCCTGTTTTCGGTCGAAGTCCAAAGCAGTCGATTATCGAGTTCACGCGCGTGACCAGGCTGTATGAGATCCCATTCTCCCAACTCGACAATCGACTACTGTGGACTTCGACCGAAAACAGGAAGAAAATACAGGTATGTGAGCTGGTTGAATTAACATCATTTTTATTAATATCTTTCACATCTACTGCAGTCAGATTGACCGTGTTCACTCTGAATAAAATCACTCACATGGCTGTGCTCTTGTAATGACACATCAAGGATGTTAAGAGGCTAAAAGCAGGTTTAAAACTTGTCAACAGGGTGCGCATTTTAAAATGAAAATAACACGGTGTAGGCAACACCGATTTTTGTCATTGATCTCTGTACTGACAGCACTCCAAATGTACAAAAAAATTAGCTCAATGTTAAAATTGACCAGAGTTCTCCTTTAAAAATGTTGCCTTTGGAGGATGCATTCCAAGTTAAGAAGAGTTAGGAGTTTAGCTTCACTTCCTGAGATACCTTCAATCTGGGATGCGTTTTCCCGAAAGCATCATTAGCATGGTCGCAAGTTCCGTTGTTATCAGTGTAACCAGTCCTTACGGACTCGCTCTGAGTGGGATTGGAACCAGGGTCTCCAGCGTGGGAGGCGTGCGAGCTAACAAGGACGCAAATGACAGCAGCCTCTAGCGTCAGTCGCTAGCGTGCATCTTGAGGCCAGGGGAGTGAGGTTTACAAACACAGCTCTTACTGGCCTAAGTTACATCAGCATAGTTCACCATAGAAAACCATAGTTCCAACGAACATTTGCAAACAGCATCACAAAGTTGTGTGGTTGGAACGACAACTCTCGAGCTGTGGTAAGAAGCATAGTTTCTTGTTTGCATGACATGTAGATTTAATAAATCCTTATCTTGAGAAAAAATAAGCAAGCTGACATTCAGTACAATCTTTATCTTTTATTTTGATTACATACAAATGCCATTTACGTATTTCAGTTTGTCAAGAGATTTAAAGCACTGTTATTGAACAGTCGCATGTGCGAATGTGCTCTAGTACATAAGAATGAGCCTATGATTGAATCTGAAAATAAAGCAAAATAACCAGGAAAATTTTGCATTAGTCCTCAGATGCCATGTCTGTAATTTATAGCAAAAAATCTAGAATTAATTCGATCTCAAATGGATTCATTAAAACAAGTTATTCCTTCACCATGTGCCTGGCATCATTAACCAACATGGTTGAACAACAGATTTGTGGAAACGGTCGTGATAGCGAATTGATTTCTTCAACGATGCATCTAACTATGGCAGTTCAGCAGCGAGTTACGTTGTTATACAGGAAACACCCTTAATCGATTTTTGAAAACAGCATAGATGTATTCTTAGGTGCCTTTGATATCCAACAATCCTGTGCAGCTAAAAAATAAAGATGGCATCTGAATGTTGCGTAACTTACGGTTAGTGGTCATTTTGTGTGTAAGTGTATATTTTTGGCCAACATTTTCCAACTTTGATAGTTCTAGCGAAACATTTTACTCTATTTTGCTATAGATCAGTAAACCATTATGCTACCTCAGAAGTCCGAAATCAGTTTCGTGAGGTACCTTCATTCTCAAATGCTGCCTGCAAAGTCATTGCCTGATGAAGCAGTGAGACAACAAGTCAGCTGCCTAGATTTTCGGACACAGCCATGTCATGGAGCACTCTGCTAATGAGCTGATAAGTTCAATCAGGTGTGCCAGACAGGAAAAACTGAAAATGTAGTCCAAGAGAAGGATAAAGAAACACTGGACTTGGGAGAGCAGGGAGAACATGCAGTGAAGTGGCTCTAACTGTGGGTGTGGTGACATTGGAGGAGGGGGTTTGGTGACAGGACCTTGTATGGTGAAACAATCCAGATTTCCAATTCATTCCTCAAACCTTACACAAAGCTATTTTAAGAGCTATGAAGTCTCCCACGCACACACTACAATTTAAGGGTTAGTTCATTTATTTGTCTTCAGTTTGGTAATGTCTAATGCAACCCCTGAGAAGGACAAGCAGAGTTGTTCTTGGCTGGTAGGCCGAAGAGGGAGGATGCGAGACAAACTTGCATGACTGAGACATCTATTAGCTCAAAGCTTGGAGAGAAAGGCGCTCCAGACAGAGCCCACTGCCGCACCCTGGCACCCACTCCCTCAAGGTGTGTTTGAATCTGATAACTACTCACATTTGCCTAAACAAGGAGAATGACATGTTGCTGCTTGTTGGTCAAAATGTGATAAACAACGTCAATCACTTAAAGAGAAGAGATGGGAAGCAACACTGTGTGGGAGAAAATCTGAAAGAAACCGAGAGAAAGAGAGCATTTGGGACCAGTGTTCAAACTGAAGGGGGGCTGGGAGGGTCCCAGAGCCCCCTTAAGTATTAAATGGTTAGTTCAGCCAAAAATAAAATTTCTTTTGGGCTTCAGCGAGAACCAATGAGGTTCATTCTCTTGTTACGCAGCACGTTTAAGCTTCAGCAAGAACCAAAGAGGTTCAATCTCGTAATACGCAGCACGTTTGAGATTCCGCAAGAACCATTGAGGTAACATTGGTCACATTGGACACTTGAAAAGAGGTCCAAATAGTAGGTTAGTTTATATTACATTTTTAATCAGCATTTTAAAGGTTGTATCAGTGATTTCAGGCCCAAAAAGGCAGAAACATAAATTATCACATTCATCTAATCTTTCCTAACGATCCGCTAGCTGCCTGCCCCATAAGCAGGCTGTCAAAAAACCGACAGGGGCGGGTGTTGTGAGGTTTTGAGCTCGTGCACGGCTGGACGCGAAGTCGGAGCAACACCCGCCCCTGTCGGTGATTGGTTGAAACACTGTTTATTTTGGCTTTGAGTGGTGGTTGTACCCATTTGTTTTTGTGTGCAGATCTCAGAGCCTAGGCTGCCTACAGAGACACGTTTTTTTGACAGCCTGCTTATGGGGCGGGCAGCTAGCGGATCGTTAGGAAAGATTAGATGAATGTGATCATTTATATTTCGGCCTTTTTTGGGCCTGAAATCAATTAAACAACCTTTAAACTAGTGATATTTGACTAAATTGGCCCCTAACAGAAAGGCTTGTAATAGGAGTCAATAGGTTTGACATTTCAGTTTAAAATCACATTTGACAGGCATTATCATGGACACCTATGTTCTCATGTGGCCTTGGTGGTAATATTTAAAATGTAATTTAATAAGTTAATAATCATTTTTATAATTGTCAAATTATCTCACTTTCTTTTAAAGAGAGTTAACATTTGCATGCAGCAGTTAGTTTCAACCGGGGGTCCATCTCTGTGATATAATTTCCTGTCACATGGTGTTCTTACACAATATTAACAAAATTACTCCTTGAATGGTGGTTACACCACTTTGACACTTTGACACAGGAATTTGACTTGACTCACATGATTTCCCAAATTAATTATAATATTCAGAACAATGTTGTTCCATTTACTTTTATTTACTGTTAAATAGTTCTAATGTAAGATTATGCCAAACTAGCTGATATGGTGTTTTATTGAGAATTTCATATTTTTTAAACAAGATCAATTATTTGGTACAAAGTTTTTGCAATCATCCCCCAAATATTCTCTCTAAATTAATTAAAACCAGAAATTCTAGACTTGGTCCTCAAAAAAAGAATGTATGCAAGTAATTTGCCATTTTATTTTGAAATGTTAACCCTATTAAATTGAATTAAACCATATGGACACAAAAAAAAATGTCACGTCATTGACCCATTTATAAAATGTTAATCTCCAACGCATGTTCACGAGAGCACCACGATGCATGAGTGTTATGTTGAAGCGAAAGTAGGTGTTGTTGCATGTACGCACGTTTGAGTTTAATATTTAGAAAATTATTTTGTTTTTTTGCATAAACAAAGCATCGTCACTTCATAAAATTGGGGTTAAACCACTGCCGTCACATGGATTACTTTAATGATGTCTTTACCTCTCTGGGCCTTGAAAGTGGTAGATGCGTAGATAGTCAATGGAGGGACAGAAAGCTCTTTGATTTCATAAAAAATATCTTCATTTGTGCTCCAAAGATAAATGAAAGTCTTATGGGTTTGAAAGGACATGAGGGTGAGTAATTAATGACAGAATTTACATTTTTGGGTGAACTATTCCTTTAACTAGTCCAGAGCCTTCCACTCTCCCTGCAGTGCCCACAGTGTTGGCCAAAGAGGCTGCAGCACCCCCAGTGTTGGCGACAGAGGTTGCAGCACCCCCAATGTTGGCCGAAGAAGCTGCAGCGCCGCCTCTCTCACGGAAACGGAGGAGGAGGAAGGCTTCCTGCTTACCACAGAGCCCGGAGGTCTTTCCAAAACCTGCTGTCAGCCCAGAGGCCGTCCCCAAGCGCCTTGCCCTGCCAGCGCCGCCCAAGCGCCTTGCCCCTCCGGCGCCACCTCAGCACCTTGCCCTGCCAGCGCCGCCCAAGCGTCTGGCCCTGCTGGCGCCGCCCAAGCGCCTTACCCTGCCTGCGCCACCCAGGCACCTCACCCTGATGGCTCCGTCCATGCTGCCAGCCATGCCGGTTCCGTCCAAGATCCATGAGGTTGTCCCAGAGCCCGTTGCCAGCTTCGAGCCAGAGCTTCACGTCAGCTTCGACGACCCAGAGCTTCACGTCAGCCACGACGAGCCAGAGCTTCACGTCAGCTTCGACGAGCCAGAGCTTCATGTCAGCCACAACAAACTTGAGCTTCACGAACATGCTGTTCCTGAGGGGCAGTAGGCTCCACGAAAGGACCATGAAGGTCGTGCCGCCATGGTCTCCTGAGGGGTCTTCTCTGCCGTGGCTGCCCGAGAGGTCTGCACAACCAAGCCTGAGGGAGTTTCACCCTGGCGTTCGGTCCATCCTGCTCCACCCTGGCCACCGACTCTATCTGCTCCGCTGTGGCCTTTGGTCCATCCTGCTCCGCCCTGGCCTCCGCCTCATCCTGCTCCGCCCTGGCCACCTGCCCAGTCAGGTCCGCCCGCGGTCTGCGGCCCAGGTCCGCCGTGGCTCTGTCCTAGTCTCGTTCCCCTGCATGGGCCTGGCCCTCCATCCCTCCACCTACCCCCCACCTGGATCGTTTTTGGAGCGTCTGGAAGCCGCTCCTTAAAGGGGGGGTTATGTGATAATGATCGGCTGGATTGCCTAGATTGCCTATGCTGTGTCTGCTGTCTGTGACCATTGCCTGCCTGACTACCCTGTAATAAACTCACGCTGCGTATGGATCTACTTGTGTCTGGTTGTCTCATGACAAATGCATTTTACTCACAAAAGTCTCACTGCAGGGTCGGTGTGGAGTCTGTACAACTGTCTCAACAGATTACATTTTACAAGGATGTCAGATTCCATTTTAGATGAGGAATCTTCAGCAGAATGCGGTCTGAGCATTGATTTCTCTCTCTTTTGGTACATTGTTCTGTGTCAGTTACCACAACTACCCAATGTATTTTAATTGAATTGGACAAGTTGAAGATACAACAGCCTTTAGCCTATTTGCTTGCTCAATAGAGATGATTACATAAATCATAAAGAGACAAAATATCCAGGAAGCACCAGCACACATCTAAACTCCCATTTCCAGTATTCTGAAACAAATGCGTATATTGAACATGACTCAGCCCTTCAAACAAAAACCTCTCACGTCAAAGTATCGTCAATGATTTTTCTAAAGCTCAGATTGCAGTTGAGACGAGAAAGAGGAAATATCCTTTCCTACACAGTACACACTTGAACCAAGTAAATTGCATCAAATCAGACAAAGTTTAAATGTACAATTCTAAAAAAATGTCTTAACACAGAATAAATGCAATCTAATAATTGGCCCAAACTATAACAGTATAGTACATGAGTCAAATTATTTCAGTAATCGCTGTGATTCATAAGGGGTTTGGACCAAACTGGTAGTGCTGTATATTTTTCATTCAGTAAAAAGAACCGACTCAAATTCTCTGTTCTCAACCCTAATTATAATCCTACAGCTCCATATATAACCGTAATTCTGATCTTTTCTCCCCTTACTCAAACTCTTCAACAAACACCAAAACATGTTAATCTTCAGCAAGGCCCAGTTGTTCAAAAGTATCTAGATTTTATCGGATTAGATCAAATCTTGAAAATGGGTCGTTGATTCTGAAATTAGAATTAGATTGGGGTGTGCAATATCAGGATTTTTAATAGTGAACTATTAAAATGTCTCCACGATCTGCTTTTGAAGAAATATTGTAGCATCTTCCTACAATGCATTCTATCAGTTGCTGTTTTGACGCCTCTGTCTCAACATACTGTACAACTCGACATATTTTCACATCACAAGTTAACGCAGAGTTAGGGTTACGCTCACATGACATTGCAGTTATTCACGACATGAAAACCAACATGAAAAAAGAATTGTGATATGATTTGGTAAAAAAATTTGGTAATCTGAAAAAGAGCAGTGACAGAGATTTCAAAAACCACATTGTTGTCATTCAGCTTCACCTGTCTGTTGGGTTAGGGTTAGTTACTTGAATAAAAATTCAATAACAGACGATGCCCTCACATCTTAAAGTTGGCTAATGTGGGTTCTCAATACAGGTGAGCAGATAACAGTTTAAACTTTATGCTTTCAAACATATTTCCCCTATTACTCTGAAAGGGCCTCCATGACTTGTGTGAAAGTATGATTAGAACTGAGGCAGGTTGTTGCGCTTTCCAAGAGCTGGGCTGAGACTGTGAGTGACAATCTGTTATGAGTGTCTCACAGAGATCAAGTTCCAAGAGCCGCCTGGAGAGCTCAGATGAGAGGCAGACATGATGGGACACATTTACCATTTGTAGTCTATTAGCCATCAAATCAGAACAAGCCACAATTTTGAAAACAAACCTTTGAACTGTAATCCTCAGCTGTATCAGCAAACTTCTTCATGGCTTCTATTCTCACTTCAAAATTATTTGGTTGCGTAACAACCGTTTTTCAAATCTATTAGGAATTGATTAGAGGATTCCTTTTTTGAACTATATTTCAATTGCTGAATTTTAATTGTGGTAGCAAGCAGGATTCAGAATTGTAATTGAAATTTGAATGTAATGAAGAATTCAAATGTGTTAAACATTATATAACTACTTTTTAACTAGAAAAGCAAAGTTTGAAGGAAGGACAGATGGGGGGACGGATGGATGGATGGGATTAATGCAATTCCATAAAAGGGTTAGTTCAACCAAAGATTTAAAAAAAAAAAAATCATCTCACCCTTATGTTGTTACAAACATGTAAGACTTCGAAACACAAATTAAAATATTTTAAAAGATATCTGAAAGATTTCTGTCCCTCCTACCACTTTGTCACATCAAAAAGTTCATAAAGAGATTATTACACTAATCCATATGAATTGAGCGGTTTAGTGCAAATTTTCTGTAAACAAAATCACTTTATGTAATGAACAGTTTTAATTTAGGCTTTTATTCACATATAAACATTGATCAGCGAACGTAAACAGAAGATCAACTGTGCTTGTGCAGAGAACAAACCTCATTGTTTCTTGCAGAAGCTCAAACGTGCTGCGTAACACAATGAACCTCACTGGTCCTTGTGGAAGCTCAATAGTGCTGTGTAACATATGAGAATGAACCTTATTGGCTCTTGCTGAAGTTCAAACGTGCTCCGTAACACATGAGAATGAACCTCATTTATTCTTGCTGAAGCTCAATAGTGCAGCGTAACACATGAGAATGACCCTTATTTATTCTTGCTGAAGCTCAAACGTGCTCCGTAACACATGAGAATGAACCTCATTGATTCTTGCTGAAGCTCAAACGTGCTCCGTAACACATGAGAATGAACCTCATTTATTCTTGCTGAAGCTCAAACGTGCTGCGTAACACATGAGAATGAACCTCATTTATTCTTGCTGAAGCTCAAACGTGCTCCGTAACACATGAGAATGAACCTCATTGATTCTTGCTGAAGCTCAAACGTGCTCCGTAACACATGAGAATGAACCTCATTTATTCTTGCTGAAGCTCAAACGTGCTGCGTAACACATGAGAATGAACCTCATTTATTCTTGCTGAAGCTCAAACGTGCTCCGTAACACATGAGAATGAACCTCATTGATTCTTGCTGAAGCTCAAACGTGCTCCGTAACACATGAGAATGAACCTCATTTATTCTTGCTGAAGCTCAAACGTGCTCCGTAACACATGAGAATGAACCTCATTTATTCTTGCTGAAGCTCAATAGTGCAGCGTAACACATGAGAATGAACCTCATTTATTCTTGCTGAAGCTCAATAGTGCAGCGTAACACATGAGAATGAACCTCATTTATTCTTGCTGAAGCTCAAACGTGCTCCGTAACACATGAGAATGAACCTCATTTATTCTTGCTGAAGCTCAAACGTGCTCCGTAACACATGAGAATGAACCTCATTTATTCTTGCTGAAGCTCAAACGTGCTCCGTAACACATGAGAATGAACCTCATTTATTCTTGCTGAAGCTCAAACGTGCTCCGTAACACATGAGAATGAACCTCATTTATTCTTGCTGAAGCTCAAACGTGCTCCGTAACACATGAGAATGAACCTCATTTATTCTTGCTGAAGCTCAAACGTGCTGCGTAACACATGAGAATGAACCTCATTTATTCTTGCTGAAGCTCAAACGTGCTCCGTAACACATGAGAATGAACCTCATTGATTCTTGCTGAAGCTCAAACGTGCTCCGTAACACATGAGAATGAACCTCATTTATTCTTGCTGAAGCTCAAACGTGCTCCGTAACACATGAGAATGAACCTCATTTATTCTTGCTGAAGCTCAAACGTGCTCCGTAACACATGAGAATGAACCTCATTTATTATTGTTGAAGCTCAAACGTGCTGCGTAACACATGAGAATCAACCTCATTTATTCTTGCTGAAGCTCAAACGTGCTCCGTAACACATGAGAATGAACCTCATTTATTCTTGCTGAAGCTCAAACGTGCTCCGTAACACATGAGAATGAACCTCATTTATTCTTGCTGAAGCTCAAACGTGCTCCGTAACACATGAGAATGAACCTCATTTATTCTTGCTGAAGCTCAAACATGCTGCGTAACACATGAGAATGAACCTCATTGTTTCTTGCTGAAGCTCAAACGTGCTGCGTAACACATGAGAATGAACCTCATTGTTTCTTGCTGAAGCTCAATAGTGCTGCGTAACACATGAGAATGAACCTCATTTATTCTTGCTGAAGCTCAAACGTGCTCCGTAACACATGAGAATGAACCTCATTTATTCTTGCTGAAGCTCAAACGTGCTCCGTAACACATGAGAATGAACCTCATTTATTCTTGTTGAAGCTCAAACGTGCTCCGTAACACATGAGAATGAACCTCATTTATTCTTGCTGAAGCTCAAACGTGCTCCGTAACACATGAGAATGAACCTCATTTATTCTTGCTGAAGCTCAAACGTGCTGCGTAACACATGAGAATGAACCTCATTGTTTCTTGCTGAAGCTCAAACATGCTGCGTAACACATGAGAATGAACCTCATTGTTTCTTGCTGAAGCTCAAACGTGCTGCGTAACACATGAGAATGAACCTCATTGTTTCTTGCTGAAGCTCAATAGTGCTGCGTAACACATGAGAATGAACCTCATTTTTTCTTGCTGAAGCTCAAACGTGCTCCGTAACACATGAGAATGAACCTCATTTATTCTTGCTGAAGCTCAAACGTGCTCCGTAACACATGAGAATGAACCTCATTTATTCTTGCTGAAGCTCAAACGTGCTCCGTAACACATGAGAATGAACCTCATTTATTCTTGCTGAAGCTCAAACGTGCTCCGTAACACATGAGAATGAACCTCATTGATTCTTGCTGAAGCTCAAACGTGCTCCGTAACACATGAGAATGAACCTCATTTATTCTTGCTGAAGCTCAAACGTGCTCCGTAACACAAGAGAATGAACCTCATTTATTCTTGCTGAAGCTCAAACGTGCTCCGTAACACATGAGAATGAACCTCATTTATTCTTGTTGAAGCTCAAACGTGCTGCGTAACACATGAGAATGAACCTCATTTATTCTTGCTGAAGCTCAAACGTGCTCCGTAACACATGAGAATGAACCTCATTTATTCTTGCTGAAGCTCAAACGTGCTCCGTAACACATGAGAATGAACCTCATTTATTCTTGCTGAAGCTCAAACGTGCTCCGTAACACATGAGAATGAACCTCATTTATTCTTGCTGAAGCTCAAACGTGCTCCGTAACACATGAGAATGAACCTCATTTATTCTTGTTGAAGCTCAAACGTGCTGCGTAACACATGAGAATGAACCTCATTTATTCTTGCTGAAGCTCAAACGTGCTCCGTAACACATGAGAATGAACCTCATTTATTCTTGCTGAAGCTCAAACGTGCTCCGTAACACATGAGAATGAACCTCATTTATTCTTGCTGAAGCTCAAACGTGCTCCGTAACACATGAGAATGAACCTCATTTATTCTTGCTGAAGCTCAAACGTGCTCCGTAACACATGAGAATGAACCTCATTTATTCTTGCTGAAGCTCAAACGTGCTCCGTAACACATGAGAATGAACCTCATTTATTCTTGCTGAAGCTCAAACGTGCTCCGTAACACATGAGAATGAACCTCATTTATTCTTGCTGAAGCTCAAACGTGCTCCGTAACACATGAGAATGAACCTCATTTATTCTTGCTGAAGCTCAAACGTGCTCCGTAACACATGAGAATGAACCTCATTTATTCTTGCTGAAGCTCAAACGTGCTGCGTAACACATGAGAATGAACCTCATTGTTTCTTGCTGAAGCTCAATAGTGCTGCGTAACACATGAGAATGAACCTCATTTTTTCTTGCTGAAGCTCAAACGTGCTCCGTAACACATGAGAATCAACCTCATTTATTCTTGCTGAAGCTCAAACGTGCTCCGTAACACATGAGAATGAACCTCATTTATTCTTGCTGAAGCTCAATAGTGCTGCGTAACACATGAGACTTAACCTTATTTATTCTTGCTGAAGCTCAATAGTGCTGCGTAACACATGAGAATTAACCTCATTGATTCTTGCTGAAGCTCAAACGTGCTCCGTAACACATGAGAATGAACCTCATTGTTTCTTGCTGAAGCTCAATAGTGCTGCGTAACACATGAGAATTAACCTCATTGATTCTTGCTGAAGCTCAAACGTGCTCCGTAACACATGAGAATGAACCTCATTGTTTCTTGCTGAAGCTCAAACGTGCTCCGTAACACATGAGAATGAACCTCATTGTTTCCGTTTACCACAACTGATGTTTGCGTTGAGGAATGTTTATATGTGAATAGAAGCTTAAATTAAATAATGAACTGTGAATGGAGGGACATAAATCTCTTATGTTAAAATATCTTCATTTGTGTTTCGAAGATAAATTAAAGTTTGCAACAACAGGAGTAAATTATTATTATTATTATTTATTTATTTTTACTTTTTGGGTGAACAAATTCTTCAAATAAAATAACATTTTATCTTATAAATGTATTGCTTTATTTAAAAAGGGTATAGGTAATGAGTGTGGGAAGTTCACATCCCCTTGACAGCCTCCTGTGCTGCTCCATATTGCTGGTGGCGTTCTCACCACTGCTTAATGTTCCACAGGAAGTGATCTCATTAAACAGGCTCACTTAATCCTTCTGTGAGGTCCTGTGGGAGGCTGCCTCTGACCCCTGCGTTGACATGGGCCACAATTCTCCTCCACTGGAAAACTCGCTCTTTAGCTGTCACAATTGTTTGTTTTTGCTTTGAGAATCTCAGACACTATTCCCATTTCTGGCTTCCTGATTAATATTTTACTGTTATTAGAGGTGAAGTTACAATTACATGATTTCTCACACTCTAAGGAGGCTTAAATAGGCCTATGAGAGTACCAGTTCCCAGTGTTTAGAGCCCCATCAGCCTCGTAAACGAGAAAGGGGGGTTAAAGCTTAAAAAACTTCTGGTTGCAATTTGAAGATGCTTTTTTTAGGCATCCTTAAATGTGGGAAGTCAAAGTCATCAAGCTGGGGGCGTCTGTGGGAAGCAGAGAAGATTTGAAAGAAGGAAAAAAATTCCATCTGAGGGTTTTTCCCGCTTAGAGGGAGAAAGTCAGGAAACATGGTTTGCAGAAAGATATGATTCCTTATAGGCACTAGATTGATGCAACATGTCAGTGTAAAGAAACAAGCTCACACACTAAACTGCAGGAAACTGAACCAGCAGGCCACACCACACACAGCAAATCTGCAATGAGGCAATTGAAAAACACATGACTATAGAGACAGTTAAAGGGACACTTCACCCATTTGCATTAAGCTTTGTATCTTTCCCTTATTATTCCCTTATTTTCCCCTGAGATTTTGCATCGTAAAAAGCAGGAAGTCCCATTTCTTTGTATAAGGGTTAAGACTACAAACATTAGCTCATCTTTAATCCAGGGGGTGGGACCCACTCACGCTACAGACCTATTACAGATCAGTGGGTGGGACTTCACTTGCAGAAACTATAAGTAATATCCGCCATCTTATTTAGAAGCTAAGCTAACAAGCGCTGTGGAGCCCATACGTGGAGCCAGATGGGAAGTTACGACAATGACGGAAGGAAAAAAACATGATATGGAAGAAGAGGATTTTGAAAGTCTGCTGCTCGAATCCGATGTTCATGGCTATCTTTACGAGCTGCAATATAGCGAAGAGTCGGATTGCAGACACAAGCGGGTAGAACGACACGACCAGTCCGCCTGAACTCGGGCCAGTGCGGGCTCCTCGTCCACGACAGGCAGGTCTTCTGCATCGGCTGATGGAGGAACAGGACGCGGCTGTTGTGGCTTCTGCAGCCGATGCAGAAGACCTGCCTGTCGCGGACGAGGAGCCCGCACTGGCTCGAGTTCAGACGGACTGCTCGTGTCGTTTGTGTCGGCAATCCGACTCTTCGACTTTCAAAATCCTCTTCTTCCATATCATGTTTATTTCTTCGCTATATTGCGGCTCGTATATTAGATACATTTGGATGACCAACATTTCATCAGTGGATCTACTAACCTACTGTTACCTTATGATAATAGATAAATTAATGGTCATGCCTAAATTTTTTTAGTATTATTTTGCAAGTCTAAATTGCATTATAATGTTCGACAGAACATTCAAAATAAATAGAAACGAGGAGTAATTCATTAATGATTTCGGCAACAAACTGGATTTTCTCTGAATCTGATAGGCGGATACCTCATCAGAGTTGTTCTGGATTAGTGGGAGTGGCTTGCGGAGCCGTGCAATGTGGTGCATTGTGGGAGTTGTGGTTTTCAGTACAAATGCACCCTAAAGTTACTTTCTGTCTTTACTCGGTCAAGAAGGCACCAAATTTGAAATTTGTGTTCCATTTCGACTACATTTATGACCCACTTTCAATAAAGATGAATGTTCCCACGGGTGAAATGCTCCTTTAAATGAACGAGTAACATGTTCGCTTTTGCAGTCCATAAAGTGGATGGGTACAAATTGTAGCCCACTGTAGTTCCCATAGCTCTTGCATGCTGAAGGGAAACTGGACAGATGTCATGCTGCAGAACAGCTGCCCGGAACTAATTAAATAATGCATGCCAACATGCTGCCCATGAGGACTGTTTTGCATTTTGTTATTGAAGTTGGACAAGAATGCTCGATGAACCCATTGCTTTGTGCTCTCCAGGAAAGAAGTGATTTGTCTTGAGAATATCTGTTGCTCAACTAAATGTGCATTTGAGTTTTTGAGATGTCTAAATGAGAAGTTGAGCCACTAAGCAAGAGATTGTGGTGGGTAAAACATGAAAGCTACAGGTGTATGCAGAATAAGACATGCCCTTCAGGGCACTTTTGAAATGTGATCTACCCTCTGAACGAGGCTTGATGCTGTTCATGCACACAGTGTGGTAAATTGCTGTGGGTCAATGTTAAATTTGTAGGCTATTTTAATCTACAATAAGCCCTCTTCAAAAACACAATTCCCACATGTCAGTCACAAAGAGGGAAGAGGAAAACTTAAAAGAACAATGTTAACGTAAAAGACAAATGGCCCACTGTAGCTGATATCAGATAGCCGTACAAAAAACGGCTAAAAGAGTGGGGGGAAACGTGCACCGACAGAAGATCTCGCTAAGAGGCACGGCCGAGAGTTTGAGAGATTTCAGGGTGGCTTTTAGTTGTAAGTGATCCCTGCGTTTCAGGCCAAGTTCATTTTCACGCATGTTCTGGTCAGTAACAGGTGGCGGGAGTGTAGCAACAGCTTTGCACTTTACGCATGTTCTTTGTTCTTTTCCATCCTGAGAGTGGAATCCCTTAAAAAAAGATCTTCTGCCACTCGTATGGTCATTCTTAATGAAGCTATGATTACTACACAAAACATTGTTGCTAAAATTAATATGTAAAGCATGCATGCACAATGATCCTTTCCCTCCTCAAACACACACTTACTCTCAGTCAGGGTAAATGGAGCAAGCAATGGCTCCATGCTCGAGTGCTTTCAATGTGTGTCCGCAGGGGGATTGCAGTGCACAGGCCTCAGGACCGGTCATGCTGGCTTTCTATAAAACTGTGGGAAAGTGCTGCTCTCTTTTCCACTGCTTATTTGAACCAATCTTTTTATAAATGGACTTTCACAGTCCATGCAAGCCCACAACCCTCAAGTCAAATCAGGCCTTATTACATCCCTATCTCAAGAGGCTGGAGTGAAGAGGGAAGAGGTGCCAAAGGCCATGCATTTTTTCCATTCACTACCCATGGAAAAAAATCTAGCGTGCCTTAGAGATGACTTTTAACCCCAGATGTTTACGAAAGCTATTAATGAGAGAGGCTGTTCGAAAAAAATATATTTGTTATAGCAGTCATATCTTTACGGCTGTGCGTGTTTTTTCAAATGTTAAAGTAATCCAAGTTGTTGTCAGTCATAACAGAACCTTGAAATGCCAGACACTTTTTTAGAAGACTATGCTGGCAAAAATCCTCCACAGTGTCATAAACCTCTGAGATTAGAACGTCACAGGCCAGACATGATTTAACCACAAAAGATCTTGGGTTCAGTTGACGATTAAATAACTGCTGTGCTCTGAACTCTCCAATAACACAAAGTCCTATCAGAACTCAAAATGGTGGTTCATTGTTATTTCTAGTGTGAGATCACAGACAAGCTGCATTGTGCATATGCTGCTTGTGTTAGGATAGTTCCAAAACAGCATACGATGGATCCAAAGCTCCAACAGGTGGCTAGATAAAACAGCTCTTAACCCTGGATCTGTCTCTGTAAGGTTTTGCTTAGTTTTGGTTAAAAACCCCAGATTGTTGCCAAATCTAGCTTGATAAGCAGACCAAAGGCAAAATCTTGAGCTTTCGCAGGCACATTGATATTTTCAAGTATTCTTAATATTAATCGCCAACAATAACATGCTTGAACCAATGCAGAAATTAGGGAGCATAACCGATGTCTTCTTTCACCATATTTTCTTCATTTTATTTTGCAGGGATCTGTGAATACGTTATGACTGTTTCTGAAGTGAGTGTATTTGATTACATGGAGTGGTATTTGATTAAAAATACTTTTTTACGGTTAGACGTTTCTGTATAATCCAACATTTATAATTGTACATTCATATTGAGAATTTACTAAGTTTCCTTGTAAAATCTCCCTAAAAATAAACCCCAGGGAGTAGGTCTCCTTTTACAAAAAGTTCCTTTCTGAACATTAAAACCTGATGTCAATCTAAATCCTAAATCCAAAACACACAACAGTGTCTTAAATCAATCTCTGCTGGAAGATGATGATTCTAAAGGTCATCATCTCATTCTTTCCCACTCTGCAGGAAAGAGCCACTCTTTCATTCCTCTTCCCTTTCTGTCTCCATGAATTTGATCTGATTGTTTTATTATACTGGTAGGCTTCCCATATTTCTCTCGCCATCTTGAAACTATCACATGGAACGAAATGCAGGCTCTGAAAAAGAAAAGAGGCTTCACAATAGACTCTATTCTTTGTCTCAGTGTTTTTGTGTATTCTTGGAATCTCTCGCTTAGACATACCAGCAGCTGTCACAGGCTCAGTCTCATTGGTTTGGCCAAAAGCTGCATTACGCTATTAATGAATGATTAGTGTCAAATATCTGGCCTGTGCCGCCTTCTCCCAACTGTGGGAAATAGGCAAGCGGAGTGCATCTGATCCCAAGCTCAGTTTAGAGTTTCCTCAAGTTAGCTCCACAAATTAGGAGGAACAGAGAGAACCAGGGGAACTAGGCTTAACTTGAAATAACAACTCAACAAAATGGCATTTGATGGTGATAATCACAGTCCCCTTGACAACTGGAAGCACTCCAACCCCCTTTCTGCCAAGTGGGAGAGAACAAAAACTAAAGAAAATCTCTGCTTTTAAATCCTATTCTCAGAGAGCCATTCCAGCTTGGTGCAAAGAAGTTCATTGCGACCACATGGGGACAGGTGTAGTTACTAGAGATATTCTTTGTCTGCTCTGATATTACTATAGTATGGCATGTTTTTAAACTGTTAATAATGGGAAGCATGTACTTTTTCTTTTAGTGAGACCAAAATGATATATCGTGCACTTGCACCTGAGCCAGTTGGTCTGATATACCAAGAGCCTGAGCCAAACCATAACTCATATGAGATGGTCAACAAGTGGAACAGAACTTGTAAAATTCCTTTCAATATCCTTGGCCCTCAGAAACTGAGATAAAATACGAAGAGAAAATGTATTGCATGTAATTGTAGCTATAAATCAAATTTTGCAAGAAGGAGCTTTCAAGTAAAAATGTCTTCATGGAACACTGATTGAAAATTTTATATTTACAATCATTTCAACTGAAGAGGAATGCTTGGTCTACTTTGATTTGTTTTACAGAACTATTAAAACCAGGTTCAGGAAACATTGTAAAACAACTGGGCCAGAGATAGATAGGCATCATGTGCTTTGGTTGGACACAATACTCATAACGGGTGGATGCTTGTGCAATGTTTCAGCACAAGACAAAGAAACCCTGTAAGTACACACACACAAACACACAAGATTACTTGGCTGTCTAAATGGGGACATTCCAAAGAGATAATAAAGACTATATGCTGTTTTACAGATGAGAAGTCCCCAGATGTTGCCAAAAAGGCGGTTTTGTCAGTTTTAACACAATTCTGGATAAAAATGTATCTTCAAAATGTTTGAGTAGTTGCAAAAACACACACACACACACACACACACACACACACACACACAAACACACACACATCAAGTAGACTGAAAGATATATGGATAAAGAAAGCTCTCTTCTCTGTCTCTGTTCTGCAGGTTGTGCGCAGCAGGGCTTGAAAAAGCTGCCATACAACAGCTAAGAGGAATGGATTCAGAAGAGACCGCGAGATGGCTGTGCTGTCTGTGCCGAGACAAAAGGAGGATTTGGCAGAGGGTTGTGCCTGCATCAAAAAGGCCTGTTTATTGGACCTCTCCCCTTTCCTCACACAAGCTCGCAGTAGAGCTGTACTGCTGAGAAGGAAGACAGAGACCACACAGGTTGCACCAAAGAACTCTACCCACAGTTCTGTTTACAGTTACATGCCACATTGGAGCAGTTTCTTCTTTTTACTCCAATCTTTTCGGTCACTTTCTCAGATGAGGCTTTTTGGGTTTTAATATATCTCTCTGAATGAGTGCTTAATGTTTACTTCGGAGTAACATGGGCACCGTGAGAAAACCACGTTTCTCATGCTGGGCGCTGTGAAATTTTTGCCGCCTGAAGACTTCTTTCATCATAGGGCAAAAATGGCCCTAGATCACTTAGTGTGATTTATTTGTGAATACCTTTACAATAAATATTAATGAATTTCTGGGTTGCAGTCCTTCAAACTTGTTTAATCAATAGGAGCACCTATTCATCTAATTCATGCGCTCTTGATTCCAATCATATTTGATTGGATCCAAATTAATTTGGGTTTCATTTTAATTATAATGTCCATTTTTCCCTACATATGAAATAAATTCTCTCTTAAATAATGGCTCTTGGTACAATATGAAAATACAACAGGTTTTTTAATAGTTGTAATAATCACCAATTGAAAATAAATACCACTAACAGCTTGAAACCTTAAATAGCTGTTTTTTTTTTTTTTAACTGTTAATACAACAATTACATATGCAATACACAATTATAAACCCAACACTTCAGCAACAGCCATCAGCACTGTAAGCACCATGCATCAGGCTCTTGCAATAAACAAACAGCTAATTGCATTGTGTCACTCATTAACAGTATGATGGAGAATGAAAAACAAATGCCAGCATTACTACAGCAGCTGTGAGTAAATTAATGTGCAAATATACAAGGACAAATCTTAAGAGGAATTCAAACAGTTTACATGTGTACATACACAGAGTGAAGTTTTTAAGAATCAATATTAGGTTTGTTCAAATGAAGATCACAATTATCCTGAAAATCTATGCTACTCGTGTATGCAACATAAAGCTCTTAATATCACAAGAAGTATAAGCAGTTCATGACCTTTTTTTGCTCAATATGCTCTTATACCTTCTCCAGGCAAAACATTGCTGATATCAGCACAAGGCCTTGCTTGGGTTTATGCAGTGCTATTTTTATTGTATAGGTAAATGAGGATTTCAGATCAATGGTGGTTTAAAACATCCGTCAATCAAGAACAAAGTCAAAATCAAATAATCACACAGCCTGATTTAAATGACACACAATTTGCCTTGGGTTCTATCTTCAAACTGTTTAGTGAATCAAGAAAAAAAATAGCTTCACGATTGTGCTTGCTTGCCTCGCTACAGCAACAAGACTAATATTTTTTAGAAGTGATATATGCTCAGTCCGGGCTGTCAGCTACCAAATGAGAGGAACTGAGAGAGTTGAATTCCCAAAGGCTGTCACTTTTCACTATTATGTGTTATGCTGTGGGCCACTAAGAAGAATTTAAGCTCCTCTGAAGACATTTCTCTTCCTTAAATGACCAATTTTACAACATACAGTACCTGTCAAACGTTTAAAAACATTATACCTTTATTTTCTTTTGATCACCACACAGCTGTATTTATTGAATCAAAATAAATCATGTAATTTATTCCTGTGATCAAAGCTGAATTTTCAGCATCATTTCTCCAGTCTTCAGTGTCACATGATCCTTCAGAAATCAGTCTAATATGCTGATTTGATGCTCAGATTACATTTATTATTATTTTATTATTTATAAATATTAAAAGTTGTGCTGCTTAACATTTTTGTGGAAATGTTTTTTTTTTTTTCAGGATTCTTTGATGAATAGAAAGTTCAATGAACAACATTTATTACATGTATTAAAGCATTTATTAAATATAAATGTTTTGTAACATTTTAAATGTCTTTACTGTCACTTTTGATCAATTTAATGTGTCCTTGAAGAATAAAAGTATTAATGACTCTCTTTTTTTTAATCTTACCAAAAATGTTTAAATGGTTTCATTGTTTCCCCAAAAATGTTAAGCAGCAAAAACTGTTTTCAACATTGATTAATATAATAATAATAAAAAAATAGGAAGATAATAAGAAAAAAATAATAATAAGAAGAAGAAGATGAAATTACAATTGCACATGAATAAATGACATTTTTAAATGTATTAAAAGAGAAAACAATTATTGGTTTCACTTTATTTTGATGGTCCCTTACACATTCTGTTGACTATAAGTAACGTTCCTCCTACATGTCTACTAGCTCTCATAGTTGAGTATTAGTAGACTGGTTAGGGTTAGATTAAGTTGACTTGTAGTTGCAAAATTACTTATAGTCAGTAGAGTGTCTGTTGGAGGAGCATCACAATAAAGTATTTGCAGATATTAAGCAGACAGTCAATAATACTCTAATGAGAGTTAGTTGACATATAGATGCAAAGTTACTTATAGTCGTTCAAAAGGGACCATCAAAATAAAGTGTTACCCAATTATTTTAAATTGTAATAATATTTCACAATTTTACTGTATTTTTGACAGGTAGTGTAACAGCTGCAGGAGGAGTTTTTTAAAGTAAAATAGTGTGGAAAAAAACATGATAAAGTCAAAATGGGAAGATGCTGACAGGATCAGGTAGTCAGTTTGCGTTTCTCACCAAAGCACAAACTCTTATCAGGCAATGTGCGCCAAGGATTTAGAAAACATAGGGGTGTGGCAAGACATTACAAATCCGACTGTTCTGTCATTTTGATTTAATATCTCACCTACTATGGATGCCTCTGAGGCATTTTCTAAATCTCAGCCTTATATGTTCCATCAGTGACAGAGGAAACTATCCCACATCTTCTCATCTCTGCTCTCAATTCCCACGCTAAACCCGCAGACCTAATGGGAACATTTAGATCAGGACCCTGTTAAGTTCCCAAGGGCTTGCGGTGTAGTATGTACAGAGAGAGCATCCCAGGCACACGGGGAGAGGAAAAAAACAGAGTTCTCATATAGTGACCTTGCTGAGACTCATGTTGTGTTGAAATTACAACATGGGAGGAAGTTCACACACCAAAACAGTTTTCATCCATGCTTGACCAAGGCCACATCATGAGCTTATCTCTCCCACATTTATCCCAACCGTGGAGAGGAGCTTTCCCACACTAACACCCCCCTCATGAAACGCAAATAAACACAGAGCCTGACATCTGCTCCTCTTTCAACCTCATCCTGCTACTAATTTTTCGAGACCACGGTACAGTGCTCAAACAGCATCCGAGCAAAATCTGCACGACAGAAAAACATTGGAAGTTAAATACAGAAATCTGGTATTGGCAGTAAGCTCAGGACAAGACTGGGAGGAGGATTATCTAATTTTGGGATTTTGAGTCATGGAACAGAAGATGTATTGTTGCAGCATGTTGTAGGTGCCAGGCTGTTATTCAAGCATCGAAACTCATACATGTCCACACAACCCATGTGTTTGTGTCATCAGAAGCTCTTGACATAAGTGCTGTGCCTCTTAAAAAAAGCTGTTAGCACTGTAAACAGTCCTCTGTATGAAGAGGACAACCCATCAGAGATGGAAGCAAGAGGCCCGATTAAGGAGATGGAAGATTAAAGGACAAGTTTGGTATTTTACACTTAAAGCCCTGTTTTAAGATCGTTTCTGATGAAATAGAACGGTTAAGATTGAAAAAATGCACGGTTAAGCTTTCATCGTAGTTTTTGGGGTGCTACCACAAAAACCTAAAATTCTCGGGCCAGCAGCATGTGTCCAAATTTCTATCTTAACCGTTCTATTTCATCAGAAACGATCTTAAAACAGGGTTTTAAATGTAAAATACCAAACTTGTCCTTTAAGTAAAAAAACAAAGAGATCAATGTAAAGTTATGACTACTTGAAGCACAGTATAAAAAGTGTGCTTGAAGAGTTTTATAATATTCCAAAAATGATTGGCAAATGACTGAATGACTGACTGAAGCACTTCAATGAAAAATTAAAAGTAAATGAAACTGTTTTTGTCCATGGAATGAAAGTCCGTGGTGTCCAGCGTTGTTTAGAACCCTATATGGACTTTCAGTGTATGCACAGAAATAATATATCTTCTTTTGTTGAGTTTGGAAAAGAACGTTTTTTTGGAAAATTCAAAATGGCGTTTTGAAAATTTTCATGATGGAAAATGATAATTGTCTTGAGCCTAAGAAAGGAAAAAGAGGCTTCTGTTTCTAGCCCTTACTGTTCAAACGTTATTAGCATAAACATGAGTGTAAATTTGGACAGTTGGTGGCGCTAGAGCAATTGAGTTAGAGACTCCAAAATTGCTATAGTTAATGTTGAGACTATCTGTGTGCCACATTTTATAACTTTCCCGCAAGTTGTTCAATGGGCTGCCATACTCAAAAGTAGAACAAAAAGAAGAAAGATGAACACTAATGATTCTTCTTCAAGTCATTTACTACCGTGTACAACACATCAAAACAACCTAACCATCAACTTCTCAAAACTCCAGGGCAAATTCATGTCTTAACCTGCAATTGACCTTTAGTTCTCCAGCTGTCTTCTCTAGCCTCTAAACTACAAAACATCTAATAAATACATTTGCTTAATCAGCTTAGGGGGGGGAAAGCCTTCAGTCATTAAATGGCTGAATGCCTCGGACCACTAAAAAGGTCAGGAACATACTCAATTCTTTTAAAACTTTTTTATTATTATTACAAGAAATCCCTACATTTATTTATTCTTGATTTCAAAGAATGCCAAAGTCACAATGCATACTTGTGGCAAAAGCAGTGTGAGGTTGGTGTTCAAAGTGAACAACCACAGATGCCGAGTGTTTCCACAATGATCTTCTCCTGCCCTCCAGCTGTGTTTAAACTAAAAGTACTATTAGGAGAAAACCCAGCCATGATCACCCATAGAAAGGACCATCAACAGGGAAAAAGGCTTTGAAGGAATGGTGTTTTTAACCCATTTTACTTCCGTAAAAGTCATATTTCCAGTAACACTTTATTTCGATAGTCCACTTTAGACATTCTACTAACTATGAGTAACTTTTCAACAAAATGTCAACTAACTCAGAGTATTAGTAGACTGTCAGCTTAATATCTGCTAACACTTTATTTTGTTGGTCCTCCAACAGACATTCAACTGACTATAAGTAACTTGGCGACTACAAGTCAACTTATTCTCCTAACCCGAACCCTAACACCTAACCATAACCTATACCAGTCTACTGACAGTCTACTATAATATACTAATACTCTAATGAGAGTTAGTTGACATGTAGTTGAAAAGTTACTTATAATTAGTAGAACGTCTAAAGTGACTATCGAAATAAAGTGTAACCATATTTCCAAATAAAACAGAATATTTAATGATAATAGAGTGAGGAATGGGAACTGATACTATTAATCATCAGAGCTTTATTAAGGACACACATGATCCAAAACACAAACAGTAACAGACAAATAAAATAAAATAAAAAAAGACACACAATATCACATTTACCTATAGGCTAAAACGCCAATGGTTCCACATACTGGAGGAAAACCTGACTGAACTTTGGGCCGGGTTCGTCAGTTAAATTAAATAATAACCCAGGAATTGATTTTATTGTGAAAACAAGTGGTTTTATTTTCTATTTTACATGAGGTTTGTAATTCACAGTCACAGTCAGGATCGATGTAACTTTCAAGAAATAAAACTTAAGTGAACTTCAAAATAAATATATTTGTATTACTAATTATAGATATTAAATAAATAAATAAGCAAGAATAGGTAACAAAGTTGCAAAATTGTCTAAATAAAACTCACTGATATATTTTAGTTAAATAGTTGAGCTTCACAAATGTGATTAACACAATGTAGTACAGAGAAAATTTTAATTTTGAGGAAAGATTACAAAGACAAACATTTATAAGTGTGTATGTGTGTTAAGAAGGCACCTCACCAAAGTGGACCTATAATGGCCCAAAACTATTGAACCTGCAAACAGTGGGTGGGGGTTCCCAAATATGTAAAAGGATACAGATGACCCTTTATCTTTGATTAGCAGTCCCCCACCTACCACCACCACTTCCCCTTGGGCCCTGAGTCCCACTGGTATGGCTTATTTTCCTGCCTGAGCCCCAGGGTTGATCTTATTGTTGGGATTTGGAATTTACTACTTCTTCCTCTCTTTGTCCAATGGTAATAAGGAAAGAGCTGAATTGGTACCGTCTGTTGAAACAGCACCACAAGAAAACAGCACTGCTGGTCTTGATCCTATTTTTGGTAAATTTCACAATCCACGCAATCTGAAACTATAAAGCCCTGACAAAAGCATCATGTTCAAAAACCACTTTTGTGGTTTCCAGAAAAAAAGAGTGGAAACCAAGGTTTAACTGTCACTACAGTTAAGCAAACATGACCTGTAGAGGGCATGTGAGAGTAGGAGTGAGAGAGCAGACAGGGAGAGATAAATCAATCACTAAGCACCTGACCTGGAACACAGTTTGATTCCCAATAATTACGGTCCGTAGAAGACTTAATGGTGTAATTAACGGTTTTCATGCAACTAAAACCAGACCACATCTGGAATCCTCAAGGGTATGTGTGTCTCAACAAGCCCACCAGAGTGTGAGAAACTGCACTCTCATGGGTACCTACAATCATGTAAAGGGATCACTATAACAGCGTTCATTGGTTGTGCAGTTTGAGGCTACTGAAATGTTTTCATTTCATGGTGACAATAGAAGTGTACACATTTCTTTAATTGCTTTTTAAAACAACACAATATTTGGCACTTCGGTTATTTGTTGTTTTGCCTATTGTGATTTCAAGCACTGAATTGGAAAATAATCCAATATTGTGAGTAAATGGAGTACTTCAAAAAAAAACTCTTAAATTCTGAGAGGACACCTTCACAAAAAGCATCTCAGTCAGAAGGGACAGCAAGACTTGTATTCTCAATAGGAGTTTTTCTCCTAATAGTGGCCATCTGTTTTTAACGCAACTGTATTATGGCCTGCAACAACTTTACAGTCACCCTGTAATCTCCACAATGCTTAACCTGGTGCAGGTGTTTGTGTCCTTGGTATGAGCTACCAGAGACTGGAAAGAGTGCTAGAGAGTTGGCTTTTCTGTGGGCCTGACCTCTGCGCCTTCTCCCCATCCCTTTAAGCTGGGCTTTGATGGCTGAGGTCTTGCAGAGCACAACAGCTGCTCCCAAATTAGAGACCAGGAGACGACACAACAGAGTCCTGGAATGCTAGGATCGCCCCATTGCCTTCCCACTTCAGAGCTCTGACAAATCAAACACTACTGTGGATGGTAGAGATTCCCTTCAGTGGGCAACATTCCTTCTCATGATGCACCCACACTGAACAAAACTACTTTTCTAATCTTAAAATTATATATATTATATAGTTCACCCAAAAATGCCAATAACTCACCCATTTACTCACCCTTGTGTCATTCCAAAACCTGTATGACCTTCACTCTCCCAATGGAATGGAAAGCTTTTATTGTACGGTCAAAAAACTGATATAATCTTCAAAACAACATATTTTTTGTGTTCCAAAAAAAGGCATACAGATTTTGAACAAAATGGAGTTGTGGAAAGTTTAAATACATGTTGCACATCACGTCTGTTTTCTAGAGCAAATGCACAGTGCCAAGGCCAACTGTCGCCTTATTAATACATGGTGTATGAAGACGGACTACAAATCACAATATCCATGTCTGTTAGCCTAATTTCACAAAAACCAGACTGATAATATTTAATTCGGACAAAAGCACACTAGACTGACTAACATGTTAACAATCTGGGAGCATTTACATAACATTTAAAACCAAATACAAATTATTTAGTCTGACTGAAATCTAAAGTGCATGGACTGATGGCCTGCCAAATGTTCATTTGTTTTGGTTTTGTCGCGTTGGTTGAACGGAGATCTGAGAGCTATGGTGAAAAGCGGTTTCTCTTGCATTATCAGGTCTCTAATTAGTGTCTACGGACGCACACAGACCAGGTCATGAAGGTCAGGGCAGCCAGAGGCAGGGTTATTTAATCCCCCTGACAAAGAGGAGGACCAGGATATCAGTGATTGGGTATTGTAGATGGTCAGTGGAATGTGATTCCTTAGTTGTGAACTGTGAACCACACCCAGTGCAATAACCCTCACCTGAGGCAGTGGGCTATTGTATTCATGGAGAAAAGAACATAATGAGTAAGGAAATGAAGGGTTGAAAGAGAGGACTTAAAACAGTGCACTTGACAGTGAAAGAGTAAATCAGATTGGAGATCCTGGAACTACAATTACTGGACTTTTAAAGTATTAACTAAATCAGTGAAGCTGCACAAATAGGGAGTAGAAGAGATCAACACTGAGAGCGAAAGAGAGGGAGAATGTTAGGTTTATGACTATACACTTAAGCCTCTAGAGAGAAGTCTGTCATGCTGATTTTTCATCCCCCAACAGTGCAACTTCTTGTTTTCCTTCAATATATTTTAATAAAAGTGGTCTTAGAGCCTCCCCCACCCTGCCCTCGGGACAACGTGGAATGTCTGCTCCTTCATCCCTCCTGCTGCTGGAGAAGAAAAAAAAAAACTAGCAAACTTCGATCCCGCACTTGACCCGCAGATCCCAAATATGGAGAAATGGATTGCAATAAGCCTATGTCTCATACTTCCCATTATACATTTTTGGTTACATAAAGACACATAGATCCATATGTGAGTCTAAGCATTGCCAGGAATACTCCAGACCCCGAGATTCCCTATTATGAGGACAAACAAGGCTAAGGCATGACTATGCTTCTCTGTGTTCACTATATCTCGATGAGTAAATCCCATATAGCTTGTTTTGGCAAGAGTGGCGTATTGGTGGAGCTGAGTGAAAGATCCTCCACAATATTCTTCTGTTAAAGACGGTTATCCTTAAAGCATAAGGTATGCAAGTTATTTCATTACTGCCAGCATTACACTCCTGTTACACGCTAGTCCATTCTTCAGCTCTCAAAACTGCTTAGGCAGTTTCCTTCCTCAACAATAGGCCTGGGTCAGTTGAATATGATTTAAAGCTAAAGGGCCAGTGGAATCCGTGAATAAACTGCTTGCCACCCTCTGCATTTCCTTTTTTTCTTCTCTCTCTCTTCCTGGAATTAAATCCGTCTTGGGCTCAGTAAACCCGGCCAAGTGGCCAGTCAGTCAGGAACTTCCACTCTGTTGAAGTGAAACAGCAGCTGCACCACAGTGTGTGATAACATCCTGGAGTGAATATCTAATGTAGTCTGTGCTCAGTGGTGATGAAGAGGAGGATGATTGTGGTAACTTTTAAAACTATAAGCTGATAACTACAATGCAGATTTAAACAACAAAGAAGGTGATTCATTTTATGATCAGGGCTGGTATTAGCAGCAAGGTGCACAGTGTATTTTTGTACCCACATAAGAAGAAAAATAGTGCAACAAGTACACACATCAAAGAAATAAGTAAAAAAAAAAATAAAATAAAAAACTGCATATGAAAATTACACCTCTCTGCCAGGTCTGCTTATATCAGACTTAACTGAAATATCTCTGCTGGGGAGGTCTTCCAGTGAATCCCATGTTTGTAATAATTATAAACCTTTTTTGTAAGAGCGCTCTGCCATTGTGATCTTCTGGCTAATATTATTGCTGTATTCATGCCAATTTGTCGCCTTCTCAGTCTTCTTTACGTTTCTAGGAAAAAAACAGATCATGGTTTGGCTGAAGTTAAAGGGCTGTGCTGAGGCAGGCACATACAGGTGAGGTTGAGGGTGTAGTTTCACTCACCTCTGTGAGGAGGCGTGGGAACCAGAGATCTGCCAGTAGTGCATGAGTAACAAGAGCCTGAGGGAGTGTGGTGTAATCTCAACTACCACTTTTCTTTTCTATTTTCCTTCGTCACTTACACGCACAAAGATACACACGTAAACACACTGAACCACTCAATCATGTAAGATTATCAATCTGTCCATGAACTCTTTGACATTTTCCTTCTTGTTTGCCTCATATTCCCACTTTTAACAGATAATCATAATGGATTTGACAGTCCTGCTGAGATTTTGTTTTCAATTACCTTTCCATTGCCTTCTGTGGGCAATCACACAAAGGCTATGATTAAGCTAATGCAGGTGGATTAAAGTGAAAAGAGATGCATGTTGTAAACAGACAAAGCAAAAATGACAGATAGGCGTGTCATCAACCTAAATCACTTTTATCTTTAATAACCTGTTGAAGGCGTATGCAGATTATTTATGAAGCACAGATGCTAATTAAGGTGGTCACAAATTTATGGAAGTAAAAATTGTGAGATTAAGATTAAAATTAGAAATAGAATTGATATATAGTCATAACTGCGTGAAATAAAGGTGCAATTGCGAGATATGAAAATAGGCGAAAATGGGCTTCTGTTGAATTGTACTTTTTTATTTTGCTCAGAGAAAAAAAGATCTTTAAGACTGAGATCTAGATAGTTTTAAATTAGCATTTGGTATTTTAACACAAATTACATTTATGTACACAGCAATCATACTGCAATGATAACAGCTAACCTTTGCACCTAATAAGCTGGTTGACAACTTCCAAATGTGAAAATGCAAACACAAAAACAGATTTTGCAATAATAAAGAGGCATATGTAAGTGACTTAAGTGAGTTAAGTACATAAGCCCTGGCTATCCTAAAGAAGCCAAAAAATAATGACAATAGATTAGAGATATAATACATATCATAGTCTGGAGCGGGGGCGAGTGAGTGCGTGTGGGTGCCGGGGGACAGTGGGCTGGCAGCTGTCGTTGCTGTTCGGGGGCCCACAGGTCCCGGACTACCTCTAATGACCAGACCAGCTGTCGGAGTTGCGACTGTGATGATGTGGGGCTGTGCGAGGCGGGGAGGGCATGAGAACTACCACCCCCCTGTCCTGAGGGGCGTGTCCCTAGCCTGTCTCCCCTCCTCTGAAAGAGGGTGATTGATGGCACAGGGTTGACACCAGGCTTGAGGAACAATTGACTCGGGAGGGACAGAGTCTAACAGAGGCCTAGGGTTGCCTCAAACTCTTTTTCTTCTCTTTTTTTCAGAGGCAAATGCAGGATCAATTGAAGTTGTAATTCGGTCATTTTTCTCAATATGTCTCTTTCTGACATTTTAGGTTGAACATATGCCACTCTTAACATCCTTCAAAGACCTTTTAACCAGTGCCAAGGGAACGAGACATTCCATCACTTATTTGTTTAGTGATTATTTGTCAGATTAGTCAAATGTGGCCTCCTTTGTGACGACTGACTAAATGACCAGACATTCCACCAGACTCCATAGCAGAGATCAGCCCAAGCACCACTGTGCAACCCCAGTGGCCCTGAGCAATTGTAGGTGTGGTTTAGTAATACCACCTCTGGAGGGAAGAGCAGAAAGAAGAGCAACAGTGTAGCCTCAGGCATGCAATGGGTTACCAGTGTATCGGCATTTGAGCTTCAGCTCCAGGGCCTTTAACACAGCCCCTGACCCCGAGCATTAAACCTCAGGACCCTCTTAGAAGCCCTTTTCAACAAGTCGCCAGTACCTCCTGTCCTTGAGTCAGATTTACAGCCCTAGGGAGGAGGCAGACGTGGAGGGGGCACTGTCCTGCAGCTGTCCACAACGGACTTAAGCACTTATTTCACACGAAAACACAGCAATGGCATTCAGAATTCCACCAGCTGGCTCTCGTCCAGCCCTCATCTGAAATATAGTTCCTGACACTGAGCAGCCAGCTTTTGCACACTCAACTAGTTCCTGCACACAAACACAGACGTCAGTAAAAGACACTGTGAATAGATTCTGATGGGCTGATGACTTGTTAAAAGGGACCGGGCAGTTTGCACTGGAGATTGGGACAGAGTTGTACTTTCTCATGGCTTGACTTTCTGGGTTTGGACCCCTGAGACCAGCAATTAAACCCACCAACTGGACACAAATCACTTCTGCATTGATGCAGCACAATCAAGCAGGAGAAAAAAACAGAACATGAGATTGAGTGGGAACTGCACCAAAAAATAAATGAACCCTTGATCCCTAAACACAAACATTCCTTTGCTCCCACACATCTATAGACACTGTAACAGAGCACAGTTTCACACAACTTAATAATAATTTAGCGAGCTGGTGTGAAAATCAAACACCTTGTTTCCCAATGCCAGCAGTGATCTATCATTCACTTATTTGCACAGGATAACAACCTCTTTGTGTAATGCATGTTTGTGTGTGTGAATATGAGAGAGAGAGAGAAATGAGACAGAGGAAAGTGGGGGAATATGGTAGGAGAGGTCAAACTAAGGAGACTGCTCACCAAGCTGTGATTTAGGTCATAATAAAAACTGATTTATTTACCAAACTTTTGAGCCTGAAATAGAACAGCGAATTGCTCTACTCTTCATGCAATGCATGTGTAATGGATTTTTTACTTGATCTATATGTTTATTTTGAGGGGAAAACACAAAAAAAGGCTGTTCAAAACTACAATATTTTGGCATCAATATGAGAAAATATAATGCAATGGGGTCTGGGGTCTGTGGCTTTCTCAGAATCAGGGATAAAAAAAAATGTTTTGTATTTTTGACTTTTGAGATTTCATATATCTGCTTGGGAAATGCAGAGGTGTAACTGGGAGATGACCCTAATTTTCCAACCGCACCAGAACTACAGGATTGATTTCTTATCAAGCAAGGAACAAAGAGAGGGCAGAATGTAGATGTGAGAAAATCTGACTATGCAGGAAAGACCAAGAGACGGTTACGGGCAGAAAATGGTGACATCACTGGTATGACTATAAATGGACAAACCTTTACTACAGCTTCTCATAAGCCAAGAAAATACAAACAGAGATGTCTAAAACGAAATGTCTATGAAAATTACTCAAATCAGTTGCTGAACAATGCAATACTCAAAACAATCACCGAACTTTGATCATGGAGCGAGTGTAAGCCAAGATGATAAAGACAGTGATCACAAAAGTAACTCTCTGATTGGCCATGACGTTTCTTAGTAGGGGTCTCCATTGCTGATTGGCCATGACGAGTTTTGTGGTGGGGGCTCTAAATCCTCTCCACACTCTCTGCAGGCGCTCAGTGGAGTTTTCCCACATAAATCACACTGCACTGGGGTGGTAAAATCATTATTGTCTTTTCAGGACTCATAGCTTCTAGCACTTAAAGGCCAAGTAGTATGCTAGCACAAATAGTTCTCCTCTCGCTAAAAGGGTAGGTAACATTTAAACAGTCACAGTTCACGCAGTCTTTTATCACTCAGGGCTAAGTATACTTTGTAGTAGTCACTAAAAACCTGATGCCACAAACAGCTTTGCAACGCAAATATTCTAGCACTTGTTTCATACATGTTATACAAACATTTGACTAACACTAAGGTCACATTGCATACTAGTAAAAATATGTTTTGAGATTTTCATATTACTGATTTCAAATACCCAAATCTACTTGCAAGGCTATATAATAATAGTAAAATAGTATAGTTTTTTTTTTTACTATGTAAGCTTTAAGGGGACTATTATACAAAATTCACTTTTACATGGTGTTTGAAAATAAATGTTTGCCTGCAGTCCACAACCACCCTTTAATGATAAAAATCCACCCACTCCTTTTTTTATTATGCCCATAAATCATAAGCAGTGTTTCAGAACAAGCCGTTCACAGATTCTGGGCAAAGTGACATCACTTTGTATAGGCCCCGCCCACGACTCCTGAAGGGCTCTGCCATATTAGCATAGACCCGCCCGTAGAAAGCTGTACACGCTGTCCACCATTTTCTCCAGGCTGGAGCAGCTGTAGTGACAAGAATGTCTCGTAAGCAACTCAGGTGTTTTGTTGACACAGTTTTATTTTGGAAGGGAGATTGTCCTGTTTTGTTGTAACAGCCGGAGCA
The DNA here is from genome assembly GCA_031834385.1 of Semotilus atromaculatus. Classification (NCBI taxonomy): domain Eukaryota; kingdom Metazoa; phylum Chordata; class Actinopteri; order Cypriniformes; family Leuciscidae; genus Semotilus; species Semotilus atromaculatus. Next base: position 12,319,286 of record JAULUF010000005.1, on the reverse strand, counting down.
TGAGCTCTTGAAGCTCCACCCTCATCTTGAAAGTTCACATACACTCTCTGAGGACATCAGAGACTTATTTTACATTAGGTCCCCTTTAATGTCCAAAACAGATTTAAGAAATCAATTAATATGTTTATTTCCACCACCGTGTGTAAAAACTCACTTTCAAAACACTGATCTATTTGTTAAAGAAGTCTGACAAAGCAATGCAAGCTTCATCAATGGCATGAGTTTGGGGTGGGACTACCTGTTTGACCAAACAACAGAAGATGAGCAGACCGTTTAAGAAAACTAAAACTGTGTGGTGCAGAAATTTCACACAAAAAATCTAGGCCTTCCTAATACTAGATTTTCAATAGCCAATTCTAATTGTTAAACAGGATTGGTGAGTTTTGATATTAATGATGAAAGCCATTCTGCTACACTAGTATCCTCCCCTCTTTGATTAATTCAAATGCAGTTTTGCAGTTTTCAATCCCTTCCCCCACAGCTTGTTACCCCAATTATTGTTTAGACTTATCTGTATCGGTGTGTAGTTATCATCAGCAATCTCCCCTGGGATGTCTGGGGCTGGGGTGGGGGGTTAAGTGGGTGAAGAGAGAGGAACAGGGACGTTTGACTTCCCACGGGGTGGTCCACCTTCAAAAAGCAGATTCACCATCCCACTTTCATTTAGAAAAAAAGCAAACACACAGTACCATTCAACCCACACAAAGAACAGAAAACAGTATAAGAACAAAAAAAGCAGACTGGATTACAAAGCCTTACGTCACAATGGTACTCAAATATGTGGTGATGTTTGATGCACATCAATATAGTTAGTCAAGAGTCTGTACAGCTGGGCATGGAATTACTCGTTTGGAAATACCACATCAATGGAATGTTTAACTAATCAGAAACTAGGCAAACGACCTCTACATTTCCCTGTGCACCCAGGTGCCGAAAGCAAGCATGAGACCATGTTTTACCTTCTTCACCAGCAGTAAACAGGGCAGTAAATCCCAGTGTCCGTCACCTTGTTGTTTGTCTGATGTTGGAACCCCTCGGAGCTCTGCGAGAATCTCATCACCTTTCTTTCCCTTCATTTTCACTTTAGTTTCTAAAAACATACACACCTCTGCAGTTTCACACACTGCTGACATAAATCAACAAATAAAATGTAGTGTCATATAACATCAAAATACTCAAAACATTAAATGCAAAATGCTCTTTTTAAAAAAATCCTCTTTAAACCTCATGTTTTAATGTAATGTTAATGTGGCCACATTTTAATTGTCTGAGGTGCACATTTGAAACATTTCATGCCAAACTTAATGAGACTAAAGATCGTCATCTGATATGATAGCTAACACAATGCTTTGAAATTTAATGGTATAATGCGCTTCAACAGGTTCCTTAAACAAAACTTCACTACTCTAGAAAATCATGTTTTTCTCTCATATTTGAACTGAAACAAACTCAGATTCTCCTCTAACTCTGTCATCAGAGCAATGTAACAACAGAGCCATTTATATGGATCTTTGCCAAGTCATCTGCCAGCCGTAACCACAGTGTGACAGACAGACAAAAAATATTGCCTCCCCTTCACTACCGCGTGTGCATGAATTAACCTCGCACACAACAAAACAATAAACAAAACAGCGTCCCAAAACACGGCGGGTGAGAATGCCTCCTGTTTGTACTCTAAATCCAGAAGTATTCAAAATGACAACTCAAAGAAGAAGCTACATCAGACAACTGTTGCTTAACATTCTCCAATTATCTAGCAAAACCAGAAGAGAGCCCTGATAATCTGAAGTGCACACTCAAAGGAATATAAATACTCTAGGTCTAGGAGAGTCTTTGATTAAAAATAGTAGGCTAGAGTGAAAAGTGATGAAAACCAACTTGAATCAGGTATTAAACCACAACAAGTAAGAGCGGGTGCTCAAGTTATGGTTTCTAGTGAATGGATGCAATTAAAGAATCCCATTTCTCTGTTTGAAGACAAATTGTATTATATGATATAGCCTATAGCATAGCCCTAAATGTAAGACAGCCTATTTCTTGGTCATTTCAGGCCCACCAATATTACAATTCTGGCTGACAGTAATAAACCAATAATATATTTTTTTAAATGTTATGATTAGGCCTAATTAAAAATCCAATTAAAGATAATACACTGAAAATTTACATACGCAATATGAAAAAATGCATAGCAATTTTGAGATTTGAAAAAGGTCACATTTAATATTAAATTATAGGTGTTTTTTAAAAGATGTACTTTAAATGAGCCTGAGATTATAGCAAAGGTTATTCTAAATGTAAAATTAGGGGAAATACGCATGGCATGCACAGCTATAAATCCAATATCAACCAACCCTGATAAATAAAAAAATCTCTAATATAGGCCAGTAACTGATATGGTGCTGAACTACAAGTATTCAGACATACCATAATAATTACCACAACTGTGAAATAAAATACATGTTATGATTTTAGGCTAAATGTCTTTGCTGGAGGATTCAGGAAAACAATCATTGTATGAAACTCTGGATTGAATTTTCCAGTTCTAGATAGGCCAAACAAACTTTCTGCATAACCCAAAAGGGTGTCATTCTTTCTAACAAACTATTGTTGTGAGCTTGTTAGATTCCATACACATTGCTTGCACTAATTTATTCAATGATAGATGGGGGACAAACCACATCCCTAAATGTTAGTGTTTTGCCACCTCCCCCCTCCTGCACCCCCTGCAGAGAGAAACTGTGTCATAATGCAATACCCCTTTTCTCATTCAAATGACTGCCATTGTCTCTATAAGCAACCAGCTCTGCTATGTGCCACAGAACAACTGAGTCTCTATATGTTGCAGAAAATGAGTACACCAGGGCAGGGTGTACTGAAGAAGCTTCACTGAACATCCATGCTGCTTTGCGAGAAATGAGGGAGGGAAACGTCTGCTCTCATTTCCATCTAACACATAGCCTACAATTCATATTATTTAGCCCAAAATCAAGAGTAAACACACAAACAACACATGTTGCCCTAAATGGGAGACTGCAATCAAATCACATAGGCAGATTACTAAATCTCCAGAATTAAATAAAACATTTTTAAAAGTGTATTATATTTTTGTTTCATAATCCTTGTGTACAACTTGATTAGTTTTATTCTAGACTCAGACATGTTGCTATATAGCCTAGCTGTGAGTTTGATTAGCTCTCATTAGCATGGTTGCCAGGGTTAAGTTATCTCTTAATGATACAATTATGTTTATAGAAATATTACCGTTATTTCTGTTTCTTAAAGTGTTTCAGTACATTCCCTACAATAAACATTATACTTGGCAGTTTAGGCTGCTTGTGATTATTGATAATGAATGAAATCGTGTTAGCCTAAGTTACAGACTCATAAGCCAAACATCTAATTCACCTCAGGTTTAATTGATGTCTGACCATGGATATACACTCGCTATATTCCGTTTAGTTAAATACATTATTTTAAAATTTATATATACGTATATTCCTAAACTTAGTATGATTCACAGTTTTGCCCCTCCTCAAGGTTTACTAGCATCAAAACGGTCTTTAATGTAACTTACCTTTGAGAATTAGTTACTGTGGTTTTGTGTGATATACCAAGAACTAACGTTTCTTTTAAATCTAGTTTAAGTTTTAAAGTGCTACATACTAATTTTTCGGAGAGAAGACATTAGGATTAATTTCGAAGCCTTTAAGTTTGACGAATCCGCACTATTCATTTCGGCGGAAGGGCGAACAACACACTTGAGTGAGCGAAGCCTTGAGATGGGGGCGGAGTGATACAAAGCCTGGCGGTGGACTCCGATTCGAAGTGAGTGAAGTAGAGAAACTTTTTCAAAAGTTCCTGGAGGTATTTCGAGACGCACGGCAGCCGAGTCCGAGCTGCAGAGGGAAATACTGAATTGGACTATATCGAAAACGCTCAATTTCTATGAAATTCACAAGTTAACTTTATGACGCTGCTTCATCTTAATGTGATTCCTTGGAACTTCAATCTCCGTGTCATTTTTTAAAGGATGTATAATTGCTAACATTTCAAAAAAAGGAGTAGGATCGAGTTTCCACAGAAATGGGGAATTACAGTCTTTGGATATTTCTGTCAATTTTATATCTGGTGCAAAATAGCGAAGGTAGGATGACTGATTCTTTTCTCCCTTTTTTTATAAGGGTATAGGCTAGTGTTTTAGGACATGTGTTGACGCATAACCTGTTACATTAGAATCGACGAAAGAACTTAAAACATCCCGACCTGTTGTCTTCGATTTATTAATTTTCATTTATGAGGTTCAGAATCATTTGCTGCTTTGCTCACATATGTTTGATGCAGGATGTCCCATAACTGATAGCTCCCATAAACGTTTGTTTCAGTCCATCACTGGTATGTTTCAGTGTACAAAAAACAAAAACAAAACAAAAACTACGTTTTTGTGATAAACCTTTGCACGTTTTAGTACGCGCCGAATATTGTTGTATTCATATTGAAGATCATTACAGAACATTATGCACGAATATTCAATGCTGCTGGGATTTAAAGAGTTCAGACCACACGAGGACTTCTCTTTGTTGGTGATGAATGCTGCATTTGCTAAATTGCTTGTTGTCGTGTAACTTTTACAAGTGTAGTTATTCTACATAACAGAAGTAATTTTAGAGGGCATGCGTTAGGTGAGTCTGTATGCATTTTGTCCTTGTCTGAATAGCTGAACCGTGAGAAAATAACAGTTAATGTTCGCTTCGCTGCACTGGTGATAAGCGACCTATCAACGTGCATAGTAATTGAGATTGTCATCAAGGTATAATGTTAAACCACTGCACTAGATTATATCTGAATTTTATATTTTACGTTACTTTGGTCAAAAAGACTTGATGAATGGAAATATGCTTGATGAGTTATGTGGGATTTCTCGTCTACTTGAAGCTTTTATGCTTTTTTTGGTTACAATCTTTAGAAATAACAATTAGCAAATTATCTTTGTTTTTTTTCATGGAGGAGGTAATGAGCGAATAAAATAAAAATTCCGAGAATTGTTTTATCCAGTTTCTTACCATAAAATTCTGAAATAGGCTATAGCCTTGTTTGCTTGAGTTGGAATACAATTTTCTCTTGTTCTTCTTGTAAGTGAATCCAGTTAGTCGATATAGCTACTATACAAATGAAATACAAACCTATATTCTGGAATGAAAAAGAATAAATCAACAGATGCATGAGCTTGTCTTTCGACAGCCTTTTGAAGATAACAGCTACCAATAGGATGCATCTTCATAGCTAATATCGACAAAAGTACTTCTACTTTAACGAAGTATTATAACATTATCGGAAATCATACGCCTCCTATCGCTTATCGTATTAGAGAACAGTTCACGTGCTGAATTCTATTGTCTTTCGATTTGAACAAAGCGGGATTCTGTGTGAAAGAATCTGAATGTTATCTCGCGGCACTCTCATAGATAAGACTCAGTGTATATTATTTACCAAAGAGTAAATAAACCTACAGCTAAGAGGGACCATCTGTAATATGCCTGTTGTATGTGTTTCAATGAAACAAATGAAATGTAATATGTCATATTTCAGGGTTGTTGATTATGCTTTGCTTTTATCGTTGAATTTGAAGTAGTCTCTGCCTCATTGTGCCCTCTCTTTCCACAGGATTGCGCTGCGTGGATACACTCAGGCCGTGCGAAAATGGAGGAATGTGTAGCGATTCAAGATGCTTGTAAGCTTACAGTTGCCATTTTTATATTGCAAATACAATTCTGTTCGAAACACTGTTGTTTTGATGTTTAGACAAACTCAAAATTGTTTGATAAATTGTTGACTGTGTTCTAAACAGGTTGTACTGGATGACATATAGCTATTACTGTTATGCAGAAGTAGTTATCAGTTTTCCATAGTTTCAATCACTTTTGCACAGTGTGGAAAAGGGAACTGGAGTGTAGCAAAACACAGAGCAATGTTGTACTGTCTTGTACATGTAGGAGGTCTGTTTTGAAAATTGTCCTATGAGTTTTACTAAGGAAAAGAATCTAGCCTAAATAATTCACCAGATTCTATGACTCATAGTTAACTCAAGTTGGACCATATAATTCCGTGCTAACAATAAATGCTCTACACCTGTCCACAAGATATCAGTCACATAAAATATATGATTGAACTTCTGATAGTGAATCTATGGGAGCTTTTTTTGCTCATGCCAAGTAGTTTTCCAAAATAGCGTTCCTTCACACAGGCTGTCTTTATTGTTTATGCTAATACAAAGTGATTGTTATCACATGAAAGCCTGGGGCTGTTGTTTTATGTTTCCCGCCTGATTTGGAAAACTGTGTCTGTGCACTCTAGCTTCCATTCATGGTGATTAGCGGGGTTTTTTCCAGGAGGCACTGGTACGTGGGAACACTCTCATTGGTTTTATGTGACGGCCAAATCAATTAAACTACAATCAATACTTTTGTTTTCAAAACAAATGTGGGGAGATAAAAAAAACTTGGAAGGGGGGGTTTGGTTCATTCTTTATCTGAAAATGAAACTTTGCATGATCTTCTGCAGTCATGTTTATTACTTAATGGTATTTGTTCACTCCTTTACCTTTCCTTAAAACAAATATAACACAACCAAGTAAAACTGCCCCCACGGTACTATTAGTGTTCCCTCGAAGAAAAACTTTTTATAATTGATGTAGCTTGTAAGTGTCAGGTTTTTTATAAGAGTAATGTGGTTATTTAAATATATGTAAGGTGGTCTTGTTGTGTGCCCTTAAGGAATAATCTACCTACTTCAATCACTCCACCATTAACCAAAGAATCTCACACCCCCAGGCAAGTAGTTATTGCCTGCTCGCTGGCCATGTATCCTGGATGAAGCCTCATTGTACTTTAAACCTGAAATTTGAATGCAAACTCACACCAAAGGGTGGTTGGTTATGGGTGTGGAAACCGGGAGTTATGTCCTAACTGATTGATGATTGTTGAGGTAAACTGAAGCCTTTAGCCATTCATTTGTTTCTTGAAACTTGGTGTGTATTTATAATTCTCATAAAACTCTGGAGTTAGATAAATATGGCAAGGTGGCACTAAAATACCTTTTGTGTCAGTGTCACAGTATTAATCATTACCCAGCACACCTCAGGCTAAGTTATGAACACAGCGTGTTAGTAAATGTGTAATGATGTTAAATAGTGCTTTGTTCTGTTGACATTCTTGCTTTACCCATCTACCCATCTTTTTGTTTTAAATTTGACATTTTGTTGACAGCATTTATATTATGACACATTTTATCTTTTGTTTTGTTTAATGTTATTGTATGTGTGTGAAGAGCAGTTCACTCACAATCTATTGTGTGTGTCAGCAGGTGGTGTTTTTCACGTGAAAAGGTTTATTTTTATTTTTAAAGAGGACAGTAAATGTCATGCCACACAGCACAGTAATACAACCATCTGGAATGGCCAGCCACAAGAGAGTGGTCCGACCAGTCCTTAAGCTATGGGGACAGTAGACCCACTCCAACCCCCTCCCTGGAGATCCTGATGAAATCAGAGATCCAAAACAACAGAAAGGGACCTTTTATTCCTCCAGATACCAGCCTGTAACCCAGCACCACTGGAGAGACCAGAGAGAGTAGAAGGAGGAGGACTAGAGAAGAAAGGGCATATGAGAGTAAGAGAACAACAGAGAAAAGGGGATAATGGCACCTTTAGCAAACAGAGGCAAAGGTTGAAGTAGACGTAGTGAGGAGTACTGGTTGGGACCACAGAATTTCACAAGAACACCAAGCGGTGTTGAAATCTGGTCTCTGAGAAAAACCTTGGCAACAAATCTTCCACCTGTTCCTCCCCATGATGTTTTCCTTCCTTACCACAAGAGCTTGTGTGCCTGGAGGAAGTTAATTGTCCTATTTAGTGTAGTATCCTTGTTGTGAGAGCTCTCTGGTGACTGTAATATTATGCGAATATGCCCCTTAGGACTGTAATTGTTACCAGCTCAATTATGTTGACTGTTGTTTAACCAGTGTCTGGTTGAGGCATATACTGAGCCCTAGTACTTGTTTGTATCCTGTGTCATTTCATGGTCCCCTGCGCTGAGAGCTTCAGTGGCTGGTGCAGTCCATGACAGATTACAGGAGTAATCCTTCTCTAACTCTCTCCAATGAGTGCTTCTTTATAATGGGCCACAGTCCAATGCTTCTTGGGCTTATTTTATGAGCTGGCACAGGGTTAACATCTGTAATATTAAGGGGAACTGTTTTGTGATTTTATTGTGGCACAGGTATGTAAAGCATATCATATAATCCCTGTAATATTTGTTTATGTAGTTACCAAACTGACTTGATGGGGGTGACACCAAGTATGAAGTTTGGAGTATACAGGGGATACTGGTCTGTGGATCTGGTTATTAAATTCTTGTCCTGCTATGGTCTGTCGCTCTTTGAATCCCTTTTCTATAGGCAATGCATGGAAAATGCATGGAACGACAGCGCACTTGTTGTGAAGAGTCCAGGAATGTCACTCAAGGTGAAGAGTCAGGAAGCTCTGTTAAAGTGTCATCGTGCCTCTAATCTCATCCCCCCAGTGAGGAGAGCATGCAAGCAAGTGCAACCATGGTGTAGGATAGTCTCGACTGAAGCAAAGAGATAATTAGGCAGATTGTGAGTGTGTCATTCAGAGAGGGTCCAGCTGGAAGAATAAGGCGGGGGTGGGTATGTGTGTTGGAGAGAGGGGGTTGTGCTGGGGTGTGGAGGGACAGCTGGTGGATGTTGTGATGGTAATCCAGTGAAGTCAGACCCTTACAAAGGGGGAGCAGAGGGCCAGGTGCTGCCATTGAGTGGCCTGCCGCCCCATGCCGAGACAGACGGGCCTATGGAGGAGAGGAGCCGGCGGCCCACGGGCCTCCTAACACATGCTCACACACACGCAGCGAAGTGATGTGGAGGTTCTCCATTGTCTCTGCAGGCTCTGCAAGCCCAGGCCACTGTCACTCTATGAGAACAAACAGTGGAGATGAAAGTGTGTGAGCCACAGAGCAGAGAAAAGAGACATCAATGTTTGCATTTTCCCACTCATTTGCTCAAAAAGGAAGTGGTTACAGTGGGGCTCTGTCCGTTATTGATGGTGTCGCCTTGAACCCAGTAGCAGAGTGAGTCTATAAATTGTGAATGTTGCATTTTACTGACCCATGGAAGCTCTCTGCCTCTTAAGACATGATGTATGAGGATAGTTAGACATGAAGCAGGCTCTGCTATCACAGGCCTTCTGTGAACTAACTGTAATTTATTTACCAAAAATTTTGCAAAATTTTTACAAAAGGGAATAATTAACAACTACACGTTGATGTCCAAGGCCTCTGTTGATTTACTTAAAGAACCGTGTATACCGATAGTTATGTTTATATCATAAAGGCTGGAACACTGTTTGTTTATATTAAGTTTGGCACTTAAGAGATAAAGTTACTTGCCCTTAATATATAGTGGATTAGTGTGGAATGCTTTGTAAGATTCCTGTTCTGCCGCCACTGCATTCATTGCTGTCGTTACCTCTAGTCTATTCAGGATCCAGGATATTCAAGGGATGTTTTGAGCAAAACTGTCAAAATTATGTGTAAGGTAATGTCTGTTTGCAGATTGAGAAGAGAACTATACTGATTTGATGGGGGTTGGAGTGTAATTGAGTTTGACTGTAGGGTGAATGAAGTGACTAAGGTCTATATGGTTTGATGCCGCAAGCAGGGAGTCCTTGTTCCCAGGCCCTGTCACAGGAAGTGCTGACTCCTGACCCCTCTACTTTACTCACATCCGGTCTATCAAGACAGCTGAGGAGAGCTTATGATGTGCTCTTTTTCTAACTCCTTATTTGACCCTTCAGATATGTTTTGTGAGAGCATGGTTCACCTACTGGCGTCCAGAGAGACATAATCTTCTTTGACCACCCATGAATCCTGGATTCAAACATTTGCTAATAATCACTTCAAATTAATTCAATCTGATACGATCATACACTCACACAATGTACTGCAGGAGTAGGCATAACTGATAATCTAAGGAGGAAAGTTGTAGTATGTTTGTGTGTTTATTGATAATGTGTAAGATAAGACCAAGGATCTGAGAAGTTTACGGGTGACAGAGTTGGAGATAAGAGGCATTCTTTGGCCTCTACCTGAGTGTTCTCTTCCACTCTTATCAGACACTCTGAAGCCGTTTTCTGATCACAGCCACATTAAAGCTTTCCAAAGTGTTTCTAAATATGATGTAGAGATGAACTGGGAGTTTTCATAGCAACTATCTGCATATTTTTAGATTTATGAGATAGATTAGAGTGGTTGGCAGCATTTTACAGGATGTACTTCATGCACAAAATGGGGGATTGTAAAATTCCCATTTGCTTAATGCATACTACAGGACACACCAGGTTATAGCTAAAAGTAATTTTAGAGTTATGTAGAGTTTTAGATTTGCAGTTGTGGAATGCAAAACGTCTTCCATTTCTGGTTTTCTCAGATTCTCGAATCATGTCATTGTAAAAATGCATTACTAATAGTCTTTAGATCTGCAGAATCAGTAAGAAAAATCTGCTTCTCTTTTAGTTCCAAGAGATCTGGATCGGTTTAGGTGCTGGGGTGGGGTTTTGTGGTGAAGTACAGCAAAGAATGCTTTGGAAGACCTCAAGTCTGGGGTGCATGCAATGTGGTTGTGGTTGGCTTGTTAGCAATACCAGAAATTCTGTATTTTTTTGTTTTGTGAGCATTGACATAAATTTCTATACACCAAATGTTTTTCAAAAGCATTAAATCTGATCTGATGAACATATTTTGGCCTATAGAAGTGTTTGTGTGAACTTATAGTTTGATACAATCTGTGGTAAGGCTTTTACCATAAGCTAGGAGTCTTGAAGGACCATATTATTGTTTTATTCCACTTCCAGTCAGTTCCTTTTTAATAATCTCACAGTGAATAATTATGTGGCCAATGCAACGCAGCAGAATGGTTATCTCTCTCTACATATCTACCAATCTACATATTTCCAGGTTGACAGTTGTTGTTTTTTGTTGGAAAGTTTTTTTTTTGTTAAAATCCAAATGATCCACATGAAAACTTATTGCCTACAACAATAATCCAAAAAACCCTTTCATGTGCTGTAGGCACAATTTTTATTCCAATTTTTTTAATTCTCTAGTTTCAGTGATAATAGAAAGTTAATATGGAATGTTCAGTTCCTGTGAAAGTTCTGCCCTCACAAACCCCCACCCTTTCAGCTCACTCCTCAGCCATGGGTTACTGTTGCCAGGCTACAGCAGAGGCCTGTTGGTTCGTTTGAGCACAGGCCTGAAAGCCTGGCTGTTTGGGCCACTGCTCCCCCGTCTCCAAACAATAGGGTTCTGACTACTTTAGCTCTTTTATTTGGCCCACAAAATGCTCCCCTACCCCCACTTTGGTTCCTCTTTGAGAAGATGGGGAGCTGGGAGGGGGCAGTTGGGGGAGGGAGAACAGGCTCTAGTTGGCAGTGTGGTGTCGGTATGGGCTCTTTACAAAGGAATGGAGCAACTATATGCCAAACCCCACCACAGACATTTTTCAGGGGACTTTTGGAATTTTGATACCCTGAAAGTTGCTTCATCAGTTTTCAAAGCAAACAAAACCGGGTTTAGTTTCAGTGACATTAATAGCAGGTGACCTACACTCAACTGACTTCCTACTAAGGAAAGAGTTGGCCTTGAGAAGTGCATGGTTATTGTCTTTCACCTCAGGGTGGGAAGGATGGCTTCAAGTACCCTGGATATTGAAATTCTGTTGGGAACTCTCATGCTTGGTGCCTCCTGGACCATGACTGACCAGATGAAGCACTTTCAGAGAGACGTGGTGTGTTTGTGCTTCTCTTCCACAGGTGCTATGACCTTAGCCTGCTAGATGATTGTATGGTATTGTGCTAAAGAGAATAGTGTCAGGTGACACTGCCACAATGACCCCTGAGTTCAGGAAAAACAGCATTGAGTTTCAAAAGTGAGCAGAGATGGCGAGCTTCACACACATAAATCATTCCGGCAGCATCCAAAAAGCCCCTGTGTATATGCAAGTTACACAAGTCCTTGAGAGTCCAAAATGCTGTTAGGTCCCATGTAATTCTTTTGATATGGTCCATAGGTACACCTATACTATTTGTATACATGAATGAAGCCCTTTACATTGTTTTCTCAGTCTGATATGTCTTGTGGTTTCTCAGCATCCTAGGAGAGGAAATTGTTTGTAAGTCACACAACGTGTTTAAATGTGCATGTGATGTACTTTTGGTGGTGTTTGACTGCATCAGTGCACTTAGTTGTTTTATCTAGGCTTTCTCTCAGTTAAGAGTCATTGCTTAATTGTTAACCTGTCCAACTGCTTTATTAACCTTCCAACTTCCAACATTATCAGGGAAGATGTGCTGTGAGTGTGCTACTATGCTTGTGCATGTAATCTAACAGCCTGCATTCATGTGTGTGTGTTTGTGCACATCTGTTTGGAGACTCACAGACCGAATAGTGCCATTGTTTTGGGTGTAATCCTTTAAAGAAGCAGAGAGAAGCAGAAAGCCAAAGCAGTGCTGACAGATGTGAACAGTTGTTTGGCGCTATTTGCAGTTGGCATGAGCCATCAGTGGTGTTGTGACATTGGAGGATTACTGTTTCTGCCCTCTTCCTATCTCACCCATGTCTACTCTATTCCTTAGGGGCCAGGGGTATACTCTTGGTACATTTCAAATCAATGGTCATGCTGAGTAACATCCCACACCTGGTTTAAAGCAAAAAAATACCAATTTCCATCCGTTCAACACTCAAAATTGTCCAAAATCTTCTTTGTAGAAAATTCTCACTCACAGTGGAGTTCCTGCCAGATTGAATGCCCTTTACATTGAGTTATTTTTTTCACTCTGAAAGCTCTGATAGGACTCTTGACTGTATGTTTTTGGACGAATGATAGGCACAGCCAAGGCCTAGACAAAAGAATGTGTGTTTTGGCTACAGAACACCTTGTGAGGACAAATATCCTAACCTCCCCCTGCTGCTACTTGACCATTATCTACACGTTTTCACAATGCAATAAGTATGAAACTCCAGCACGGATACACGCACATAGAGGGAATGCGTTCCAAAACTCACACACACATGCATGTTATCATGTTTTGTAAGGCCAGAGGCTCCCTCTCTTTGTGTTTGGAAATAGCTCTTGTCAACACATCCACAATTCCTCATAGTCCAGTAACTCTTTGAAATCCCACAAGCAGTTCCTCAGTCACCCTGCCCATTGTGATCGGTCCAAAAAGTTTCTCTTTTATTTAACCATTTGCTGACCACTTTTTTTTCTTTTCTTTTTTTGTAACAAGATACAAAATTGCTCAGTTAGATGTACCACATAATCGATCCAGTTTGGCCCTTATCACAAATTCCTTACTGCTCATGTACACATGCACTCGATGTAAACTGCTTCCTAGAGCCAAAGACAGGCAAACAGCAGGTTGTAAAGTAGGCTGTCTCTGCATTCTTCAAAGGCCTATCGTACAGAATGGCCATTTTTATAAGGGCTTGAGTGTCAGACTGCATGCTAGTTGAACCTTGATGCGGTTCTCCTCAAAACTCTTTTTGTGCCGCAACTCGCAGTTTCATTATTTTTTTTACCCCAAAGATTCCAGACATAGTTAATTTGCCTCTAAATAAACCCAGCCAAGCCATGACAAATAGCCAAGGGGATGAAGGGTAGGGGGTGATTGGTGGGGTGTCAGGCTTGCTCAGTCGTCTGTGAGGTTGCCACAGCAACAAGGATCTGGGATTCAGAAAGAGTGTGAGTGTTTTCAGAGCAGGAGACAAGGGATTACAGGAAATATGACAGGACATGACTCTCTGTACCGGACTCTTTCCCCCATCCCACCCTCCAAAAAACATTCTTTCCCTTCCAGACACCCCCAACCTACCCCCACTACACTGCCTGACATTATCATCACAATCAGACTGCTGACCTCTGACATTTGACCTCCCAGCATGTGAAGGGTTCATAGGGAAAATCAGTGTGCCGCATTGGGGGCTTCAGGAGATGGAGGAGTAGCCCTGGGTATTCATGAAGAACTGTTATTGCTGATCTGTTTCCTCAGATGTATTGGAAAAATAGTAATAACAGGCATGATTAATTTAATATGTTTAATATGATTAATATGTTTTTGATAGGTCACCCCTAAGTTTGGTCCAGTGTATGGCCGGCAAATACACTCTTGTGTTAAGTCAAAAGTACTGTAATTAATAAGCAGACTTCACCAATGAACTGAGCAAATGAAGAAAGTTAACATTTTCCTCTTCTTCTACTCCGTCAAGCATTGAATTTTAACCTTAACATAACAGGTCCTATTCAGTATCAGATGTATGTCTTGTTAATCATAAGACTTGGGATTCTTGATGCCAGCAACTTAATCTTGGCTCCCTTATGTATGTTTTTTGGTTCCAGTTCCAGAATATTTTATTACTCCTATATGAAACATTTCTGTAGGTGTGTCTTCCAAACAGCAGAACACTGTGGTGTCATCCTCTATTGTCTTGCTGGGTAGAAAAACAGTTTTCACCAGAGTTTGAATTATCTATAATTTTGATGAAATGGTTGAATGGAAAGTATAGATCATGAAAGGCTAGAAGGCACCCTCTGTGGTCCAGCAGAAGTCTAAAACAGCACCCCCTATATGCCAAGCGCTTTTTAAAGCCCCTCTCCAAGGTCAAAAAGAAACTGCTTCAAATTTGTGTGGGGGAGGAGACGCCAGCCACAAAAGAAGAAAAACAACAAAGGGACAGATAGCTCAGTGTAAAAAGTTGTCATCCTATAACAGAAAGAGGAGGAAAAGCCATTGTTGTCTCTGCCCAGGGGTTGTTTTACAGTGGAAAGAGAGAGAGATCCTGAGGGGGGACACAGAGAGAACAGACCATCCCAGTGCTTGTCATCAGCTTCAAACGGTCTTTTTGATGTGGGAGTTCATCCTGTGGTGGGGCTCCCTGTGTGGGTGTAGGGTTACCCAACACACACTGGCTTCTCATGCCTAGCTTACCAAAGGCCCCAGAGCCCATGATCGAGACGGCTTTTTTGGGAAAAAGTTGTTTATTTTATCTTACCTGTTCAGTTTCAGGTCCCACTCAATTGTCCATCAAGATAACCTTCCTGTACTGAAAGGCATAGAATTAGAGCGGAAAGAACTGTATTCAACTGCCACAAAGTGGCTTTACCAACATATCATCTATGTTTTGTTGTCTCCTGTCTTTTGAGTGGTCTCCATTGTGAGGTAACACATGGAACACTGCATACAGTTTGCAAGGTCTCATGGGTAAACACAAATTCACAGCCGTGTTTTACTATTGAATGCAGCGAAGAAATTGGTAAATCAGTAATAATCCTGGAATGCAACCTGGCATGGAGAAAAGCATGCTTTCTGTATTGGAATACCAAAGAATGTCCAAAGTGTGCTCTGCTGTGGCAGTCAAGTCAGACATATATGCAACATCTGGGGGATAGCATAAAATGGAGTGTTTTTCTCTGTGTGTGTTTGTGGTCCTGGTAAACCCCACGTTGTGGGGACCAAAAGTCCTTACACGAATAATAATACCAGTAATTTTTTTATATCGTGGGGACATTTTTTTGTTCCCTATTCAAAAACAGCTTATATTAATTCAATTTTTTGAACATTTAAAAAAGTTTTCTATGAGGATTGTGTTCAGGGATAGGGTTAGGGACAAGAACATACAGTTTGTACAGTATAAAAAGTCATGTCTATGGAAAGTCCCCATAAAACATGGAAACCCAACATGTGTGTGCATGTGTGTGTGTGTGTGTGTGTGTGTGTGTGTGTGGATTATCACCTGCTCCCTAACCTTGTTTTATAATAAGCTTAGTATAATTACTATTTATGTCTTCTGTGCATGAGTTTGGAGAGATACTGGACCTGGCCTGTTGATAAAGTTTCTGAGGTCTTACTGAAATGCTTTTACACTCAGGTGCTCATGTTCTAAATTTGTGCCCCTCGACAGATGCCGGCCTGGTTATATTGGTTTACTCTGTCAGCATCTGGACCCCTGTCATCGCTCGCCTTGTCTAAACGGAGCAGCTTGCAAGAGCCAGGTTGCTAATGGAATCCCACAGTACACCTGTGTGTGTCAGCGAGGTTTCAGAGGTAAGCTTGAGGGTGTCTTCATGTCATCATGGTACAGATTGTGGGAAATATAGGGCTGTTTGTGAATGACGCTTCTTGTGTCTGCAGGTCAGGATTGTTCCCTGATTGATGCATGTGCCACAAATCCCTGTGCCAATGGTGCCCGTTGTACTAATTGGAACAATCACTATAACTGCTCGTGCCCACCTGGGTATCAGGGAAAAAACTGTCGCAATGACATTGATGAGTGCCGCAAACCCGGAAAATGCCTTAATGGTGGAATCTGCATGAACACGCATGGCTCATTCCGTTGCGACTGCCTTTCTGGGTACAGCGGGCGCACATGCGAGGTGCCCACCCAGCCCTGCGCCCCTTCACAGTGTCTCAACGGGGGCACCTGCCATCAGACCGGTGACCACACCTACGAATGTGCTTGCTTGCCAGGTACAAACAGACAGAAAGCATACATGCATTCATGTAGACACGCACCCTTTATTAAGTTCCCATACTCATGCCCAACCCTTGGAATCGGGGTTTCCCGAAGTGTCTGGACTTTCCAGGCAGTGATACCTCATGCTTGCTATAAATAGCTCAGACTGAGTGAGAGAAAGATACAGAAGAGAAAGAGAGTGAGCAGAACAGTTAAAGCGTGGAAGAGGGAAAGCGTGTGGGCTGCTGGGCAGGAATTTACTTTATTGCCTTTCTGCTCCCCTCTGGGGAGCAAGCAGGAAATGTCTCTCACCAGAGAGGAAGTCATTGAAACCGTGAGAGATTATAAAACAAGCAAACACGACAGGGAGTATGGCCCTCTAGAGCAGATCTCCTTCAGGTCCTGGCTTTGCCGTTGTGGGAACCGCCGTGAGAATATGTAAACACTCAACACCCATTGGACCTTTTTACTGCTCACTTTACTCTGTTCATCAATTTATCAATGGTTGTGGAGCAGGAGTAAGTGAAAGTTATTAGGTGTGTTAGGGAAGTGAGGAATAGATCAGACATTATTATTCCCACATTTACCCCCCTGCTTCCTGTGTCATATTTCATTTCTCTGCCCAGGCTTCAGGGGACACAACTGCGAGGAGAACGTGGATGACTGCCCTGGACACAAGTGCATGAATGGTGGGATCTGTGTAGATGGTGTCAACACATATAATTGTCAGTGTCTGCCTGAGTGGACAGGTAAATGTACACTTTTTTTCCCCTTGTTTACTGTTAATTTACTGTTAATTAAAGTTAAAATAACTTAAAATAACTTGGCATTTGTCATTCTGTCCTTAGGCCAGTATTGTGCTGAGGATGTCAACGAGTGTCTCATGCAGCCCAATGCTTGTCACAATGGTGGTACATGCTTCAACACCATTGGAGGGCACACCTGTGTATGCGTCAATGGCTGGACGGGGGACGACTGCAGTGAGAACATTGATGACTGTGCCACCGCTGTCTGTTTCAACGGCGCCACATGTCATGACCGTGTGGCCTCCTTCTTCTGCGAGTGCCCGGTGGGCAAAACTGGTATGACTGTCTTTATCGTCCCTCTTTATTTTTAGGACTTGTTCATTGTCCAATTAGTGACATTCTGCTGTCCCTACAGGTCTGCTCTGTCATCTGGATGATGCTTGTGTCAGTAACCCGTGTAATGAGGGGGCCGTGTGTGACACTAACCCTCTGAACGGCCGCGCCATCTGCACCTGCCCTGCTGGCTTTGTTGGCGGAGCCTGCAACCAAGACATGGATGAGTGTTCTATTGGTAAATGTACAACATTGTGAATGGCTCACTCTCTCGTTGATTCTTTCTGTCTCTCCCTCATCTTTGTCTCTCTCAGTAAAGAGTAAATGTTAACTGACTCCTCTGTTTTCTCTCTTGTGACAGGTGCCAACCCCTGCGAGCATTTTGGGAAGTGTGTAAACACGGAGGGTTCGTTCCAGTGCCAGTGTGGACGGGGCTATACCGGCCCTCGCTGTGAGATTGATATCAATGAGTGTCTGTCCATGCCCTGTCAAAACGACGCCACCTGCCTGGACCGCATCGGCGAGTTCACATGCATCTGTATGCCTGGTATGTCAGTGCACTTGACCTTAGCTTACACAGAGATGTTAAATCTGCTTCCGATCAATGTGGACTTCCAGACTATATGACTATATAGACCTACTTTCGAAAACATGCAAAGTTCAGAAGGGGAGGTTTTGTTATGTAATAACGTGGTCATTTGGGGACGGGTAATTTAATTGAAATAGAAGAACTCTGTCCACATGGGTAAGTCACAGAAACCACAGATCAGTCTTGGCTTTGTGTCTTCACCACACACGTTCAGTAAAAACTTGTATCCTGCACTACATGCATCTTTAGGTTTTTTGGGGAACCATACAAATCGGCGCTGGGAGCGGGGTGTATTGGGCAATCTGGGAGAGAGGGGGAGGAGTGTGCAGTGAATTATAATGAGATCTTGAGTGGTGGGAATGGAGTGGAACAATGGGGCCCCTCTGTGCTCCGTTCTTCGCCCTACGCACATAGAGAGAGAGTAAACTTTTTCCCAGCACTCTCATCCCCTCCCCCCACTTCTGCTCGTACCCCTTTCATTTCCACAGACACCTCTTCTTCCCCACCCTCCTGATCATCGCCAACTTGGCCCTGGCTCACGTGGAGGGGCCAATTCTTTCTGATTCCATGCCGCCGTCAATGCTCTGGCCCCGGCCCACACTCTGTTTCACCTGAATGGGGCGACACACAAGAGCGGCACTCTGCTGATTATAGAACATGTGTGTTCTCAATGGAGAGATGACCACAGGGCATCCTGCGGACAGTAGGGTGTGGTGATTCTAGTCAAAGCAGGGGCCTCAGTTTGCATAGACGAAGCAATTCTCCATTTCCTCAGAGACATGAACTTGCTGTAGGGTCCAGTGTAGCAGAACATCTCAGTGTGTCTGTGGGCCCCTGTGTAGTGAGAAACTGCGTTCCGAGATTTGTCTTCAATGCATTGAGGGTTAGAACTGTGTTTCACTCTGATTTCTCTCTATCAGGCTATCAGGGGAAGTACTGCGAGGTGGACGTTGATGAATGTGAGAGCAACCCCTGTGTAAACGACGGCATCTGCCGAGACATGGTTAATGGCTTCACCTGCACCTGTCAGCCAGGTATTAAACATGTCATTTTCCCAGCATCACCAACTCAACAGTATGTATGCAAAATTCACTTGTGTGGTCACTTAATATACAATCTCAATTCATGTAATATCAGGTTAAACCCAGCTTTGCCCCCTAGCCTGATAGAGTTTTTGCGTAATTACTCATTAGAGTGCAGTCTTTAGTGCTATGCAACTGCGTGCCCAAACAAAGACACCATTGTGGCCCCTCTACACAAGTCTCCCCCCCCCCCTCCCAACTTGTTCATAGAGAAGGGACGGCAGTCTCACCCGTCTCTCTCTACATAGAGGTGGTGGGGGGAACAGCAGCCCTGCTAATGAGATTCTTTTCCATGTCCGCAATTTACATCTGGGGCAGACAACCCTGCACCCCCCATTTAGCTATTGAGCCGGTAGCGTTTGTGCAAGGAAAGGGGGAGGGCCACTGGCCTTGAAGAAAACAATTCTAGCATCTCCCCCTTCTAACCTTCTGCCCTAGGCATCAACATAGATCCCATCATAACACTGTTAATCAACACAACACCCTCTAAAGATGCAGAAATGAACATTTCTCATGGGGCCCCAGACATTTTTTTCATACTTACTAGAACGTTTTCCCAGACAAGGGATATCAGTCAGTGTTTTAATCCCAATGCCCTCTCACAAATACATATTTTCCATATAACAAATTTGAATCACTGCAAAAATGTAAATAAACTTGATTAATATCTTCCAAAACAAATTTATAAAGAGCCAGTTAATATTGCAACAAAGTTCTCAATTTTTTTTTCCACATTCTAAGACTATAATGCACAGGTCAACTCAAGAATATGATTGATTAGAAAAACATTTTAACGCAGTCCATTCCAGATTGTGACAGTTGGATGGATTCAGAGAATGCAGAATCTGGACATATTCTAAGGCTCCAGTATCAAGTCAAATGTTTTCAATTCTGGCTATCAATGGTCTTGAAGAGTGTCAAGCCACAGTGCATATGTTATTGATTATACACACCACTGACATCATAAATTCAAACAGAGATCCGTCAAAAACTTTAAGTGAACCTCCATTGAAAACGCAATAAGCGCAGAGATCTATAACTAGACCGAGCTCTACTGCCCCCAAAGCTGAACCTAATGACCCGGTCAGTGTGTGGAACTCACCTATGCTGCCTCAGACTGACCTCTAACCTCTATGTTTGCCTGTCCCAGGGTTTACTGGCACCATGTGTCAGAACGACATTGATGAGTGCGCCAGCACTCCCTGCCAAAATGGAGCCAAGTGCATTGACCGGCCCAATGGGTATGAATGCCGCTGTGCCGAAGGTAAGCTGCTAAATGAAGATGTGTGTATGATTGTGTGTGCCTGTTGTGCAAGAGTTTTGTGGATCCCTTCAGGGTTCAAAGTCAAAATCATCATTGCTGACTACATCCCTACACCTGCTTGTAGTGATCTCTGGGTCAAATGCTTTGCTTCATGTTTCTGTGATCGTATTGCTGGGCATACTGACGAAAAGCCTCAAATCCCCCTCCTCTGCCCTGCAGACCCCAATGTCACAGGGTCATCAAGGCCAGCAGCTGCTGACGTTGAGGGTTATGCTCGGTCATCACCCCGACATCTGTTCATCTGTAACCCACAATGCATACCCACACAGTGACGTATGGCACAACCAAAGGTCCCAGCAATTTCCTTCACATAGTTGTTCCTGTAGGAATGGCTGTTTTCTGTTTTTAGTTTGTCCATCAAATTAGCATGAGCTTGTATGTGAATGTTTTGGGCTAAAGATACAGTACATACTGCATGTGTCTTTTGGCTTTTAGAAATCACAGACGTGGAGTTTTTGTATTGTCTGAAACAGCCTGCTGTTTGGTATTCGCCGTGTTAGAGTTCCCCTCTGGTGAGCTGTCCCGTTAGCTGGGACGCAGGGTATTGTCCTGCTACTCGAGGGGACAAAAGCAGGTCTGTGAGGCCTGTGAAGGGCTCTCTCACTTTCTCTCTCACTACCGCAGCCCAGCCCTGCCCTGCTCCTCACAAGGCTGCTGCCTTGACAGCCTGTCGGCATGGAAACCACGGGAACAGAGACTCCAAACTGTAGAACCTTTCACAAGAGAGAGAGAAAGAAGGAAACGGAGGTAGCAGACAGAAAAGAGAGAAAAAACGTATCGAGACTGGGGAAAGAGAGACATTTTCAGACCAAAAAAGCAGGGGGGCAGTCAAGGGGGTGCTGGATAAGAAGAATAAAGAGTACAAGGAAAGCAAGGAAGTATTTACACCCCAGACAAAAACACAAATAAAGGGCATTAAATCATTCATGCAGAGTTTGTGAGCTACAGTGGTCATGAGCATGAAAATACTATGAACAAAGACAATGCTATTTCGTCTCACCTAGCTTGTGCAGTAATGGTCCGCAGAGGGGAAATTGTTCTTGACAGACAAGAACCACAAATGCAGGAACCTGTAGAGCATTGGTGACCATGTAAATCTGATACTTCTCCGTTCTCACCACCTCACTTAGCCCTCGAGATGTTGGGCTTACAGAAAAGCAGCATTCTCTGCTTATTCACTCCTACACGTCTCCTCTTTGTTTTCAGGATTTGAGGGAAGGCTGTGTGAGAGCAACATCGATAACTGCAAGCCTGACCCGTGCCACCATGGCACTTGCATAGATGGCATTGCCAGTTACACTTGTAATTGTGAACCTGGCTATACTGGCTACCGCTGCGAGAACCAGCTCAACGAGTGCCACAGCAACCCCTGCCAGAACGGCGGCAAATGTGTGGACCGAGTCAACAAGTATATCTGCCAGTGTCAACATGGCACCTCAGGTGAGGGATGATGTATTACTAATTCAACTGTATTAGTTATATTCAGTTTTCTGTTTCATATTAAAGGAGGTTTTGGCTTCCCACACAGGTACCAACTGTGAAATCAACTTTGACGACTGTGCTAGCAACCCATGTGACTACGGAATCTGCAAAGATGGCATAAACCGCTATGAATGTGTCTGCAAACCTGGCTTTACCGGTAAGAATGGGAGAGATCTTTCCCCACTTTTCTTATACATTTTAAACACCCCCTTGAATTAGCAAATTAAGAGAGAAACCTTGGTTAAACTTTATTCTACGCTGTCCTTTTTGCTGTGTAATTATACAGTTAAGTACTGAGTAATATTAATGAACAACGTTCACTACATGGTTAGGGTTAGTTGCTTGTAATTATGTATAATTTACTGATGTTACTATAGTAAGTACATGTAAAATATGTAACAAGGACACTGTAAAATAAAGTGTTACTGAAACCTCATTATAAACTTCCATCCCTTTCAGGATCTCAATGTAAAGACGAGATTGATGAGTGCCAGTCGAACCCTTGTCGCAACGGAGGGACCTGCGTAGATGATGAGAACGGCTTTCACTGCCAGTGCCCTGAAGGTTTCCACGACCCATTCTGCTATTCACAAGTGGATGAGTGTGCCAGCAGCCCATGTTTGCACGGGACCTGCAGGGATGACCCTAATGGGTACAGCTCCATTACAAACTTTAAAACCAGCAGGAAGTAAATAAATGGGGACTTGTTTTGACTATTACTCTTGTTTGTATTGCTCCTGCAGCTATCGGTGTGACTGTGAGCCTGGATGGGTGGGTAAGAACTGTGACCTAGACCGAAACGATTGTTTACCCAGCCCCTGCCAGAATGCAGGCACCTGTTTTGATCAGCTCAATGGTTTCACCTGCAAGTGTCGGCAGGGTTTTAGAGGTGAGATATATGTTACATTAGCTCAGTATGTGTATTACAATAATAACAACAAAAAGAGATTTTATTACACATTGTTGTACCAGGAAGAACAGACTGTCCTCTCATATTTTATTTTCAAACTACTGCTGAAAAGGGTGTAATGTTTCCCTAATAAGGGAATTCCAGTTCTTAAGAATTGCACTGCTTATGCCAAAAGCTACATTCTGACAGCTGTCTTTCATTCCCATCCTTAGGTAACTTATGTCAGGTGAACATCAACGAGTGTGCCTCCAGCCCGTGTCTAAATCAAGGCACCTGTGTGGATGGAGTCGCCAGTTTCACCTGTCTCTGTGAACCAGCTTATAGTGGTCCCACCTGTGCTGAACTGCTTACACCTTGCTCTCCCAACCCTTGTGCCAACCATGCTTCCTGTGTGAACACACACGACTACCTCAGTTATCAGTGTAACTGCCAACCTGGGTGGCAGGGTAAGTTTCTAAACGCATTCTAATTCAAGTCTATAAGAATTGAGTTTCCTGACGCATATCTTAACGCTGAGTGTCCTTCACACCACAGGTCAGTTGTGCAACAATGACATAAATGAATGCACCTCTAACCCATGTAAGAACCGCGGGATCTGTACAAATACTTTGGGTGGCTACGTGTGCTCCTGCCGTCCTGGCTACACTGGTCCCAACTGTGAAACTGATATCAATGACTGTTCACCAAGTGAGTCAAATGGAACATAAACCAGGTTTTTGCAAATAAAGCAGTCAAACGTTTCTTTGGCGTGGTCTAATGGTGTTCTCAAATTTTGTCAGACCCCTGTTTGAATGGAGGATCCTGTACAGATGGAGTGAACTCATACCGTTGCAGCTGTCTGCCAGGTTTCACCGGGGCACGCTGTTCTGCCGATGTGAATGAGTGTCAGAGTGGTCCCTGCGAGAACGGAGGCACTTGCACCGACTACGTCAACAGCTACACATGTACCTGCAAACCAGGTTTCACAGGCCTTTTCTGTGAGACCAACATAGCAGATTGCACTGAAAGGTGAGACCATGAAGACGCTCATAGCTTGTAAAAGAAACGCTGTAGTCAATTGTAGCTTATAAACAAATCATCTCCACTTTTGTTTTAGCTCCTGTTTTAATGAAGGAACCTGCACTGATGGGATCAACGGCTTCAAATGCACTTGTCGCTCAGGATTCACTGGAGATTACTGCCAGTACGAGGTGAACGAGTGTAACTCTCAACCGTGCCTTAATGGAGGAGTTTGTCAAGATGCCCTGGAGTCATATCGCTGCTCATGTCCGAAAGGTTACACTGGCCCCCGTTGCCAGGTATTAGACCGACATTATGCTATAACCTCAACATGCTTACAATTTTTTTATATTACATAAAATAATAAATATTAGAATAAAACAAATAATAAATAAAATCAAGGATAGAATGGATCCAATGAAAATAAATGACAGATTAAAATGAATATTTTTATCTCTCTTTTAGTATCCAGTTGATTGGTGTAGGCCTTCTAACCCATGCAAGAATGGTGGTCGCTGCAGACAGAAAGATGCCTCCTTCACATGTGACTGTTTGAGTGGCTGGTCAGGTCATTATTGTGACATCCCAGGAGTGTCCTGTGAAATTGCAGCCAGACAGCGAGGTATATAGAAATAGATGTGAATTTTTTTTCATGGATTCAATTTAATGATCTCCTATGATTTTCTCCTTGTTAACGGTCCACACACTCTCTGTTGGACAGGTCTCCAGACAGATGAGCTTTGCCACTATGGTGGACACTGTGTCAATACTGGCAACACACACTACTGCAAATGTCCCGCAGACTACACAGGCAGTTACTGTGAGTCCCAGTTTGACCACTGTGAGGACAAACCTTGCCTCAATGGCGCCACCTGCAGGAGCTACATGGGAGGATTCACCTGTGATGTAAGTCATCTTACCGTTGGTACAAAATAGCATATACTATCATTCATACTAGTACAAGGCCTAATTAACTACAGAATATGAAGAACTGAAGACATTTCAGAACAGATGTTGAACTGACCTGTTTTTACTCCAGTGTATGCCTGGTTATGAGGGGAGCAACTGCGAGAGAGAGGTCAATGAGTGTCAGTCTCACCCATGTCAAAATGGAGGAACCTGCATTGACCTGGTGGGACATTACATCTGCTCGTGCCCTCCGGGAACACTAGGTAAGTTCAAAATTCTAAAACTATGGTGAAAAATATACCTGAATCAACGAGAGTCTTTTACCCTTAAGTACGAAAATCTAAATATGAACTACCATCAAAAGTTTAGGGTCGGTAAGATTTTTTTCATGTTTTTGAAATAAGTCTCTGCATGTATTTGATCAAAAATACAGTAAATCAGTAATATTGTTATTACATTGTAAAATAACTTTTCTGTTTTAATATTTTAGAGTGTAATGTGTTCCTGTGATCTAAGCTGAATTTTCAGCATCATTACTCCAATCTTCAGTTTTACATGATCCTTAAGAATTAATTAAAATATCTGATCATGTAATTATTATCAATGTTGAAAGTTGAAAAATTTAATTAAAAAAATTTAAATTATTCATTAAAAAAATCTTGCTGTCCGCAAACTTTTAAAGGGTAGTGTACATAGGTTACATATAGGTTGGAATTTTGTCACTCAAATGTTTTCATTATGCCATTTTCTTAGGGGTCCTCTGTGAGATAAATGAGGATGACTGTGCAATTCCCTCATGGCCCCGAGGGATACCTAAGTGTCAAAATAACGGCACATGTGTGGACCGGGTTGGAGGGTACAGATGTAACTGCCCTCCAGGCTTCACTGGAGAACGCTGTGAGGGAGACATCAACGAGTGCCTTTCCAATCCCTGCAACCCCTCCAACAGCTTGGACTGCATACAGTTGCCCAATGATTACCAGTGTGTGTGCAAGCCAGGCTTCACAGGTGAGGGATGTCTGAAAACCGAAAAATGTGTCTGAGGTACATATGTAAGAATGTGTCTAAATACTAACTTAATTTTGTCTTCAGGACGAGGGTGTCAGAATAGATTCAGTGTGTGCGAGTCTCAGCCCTGTATGAACGGAGGAGTGTGCTCTTTGTCCGGCAACTCACCGCTGGGATACACTTGCACCTGTCAGCTTGTGAGTATCCAGGCCTTATAATGACATAATGTAATAACTATAGCCTTATGATCTTGTGTTTCCATCTTAACCCGGCGATACCAGCTTGCTTTTTTTCTTATCAGTGCAAAAGAGACTCAAAAAAATACTTAGTTGATTTTACATACATTTACTTACATACAAGTTTTATACATCATTCGATCCTGTTAAGTGTCTATTTTTTTGTGTATACTCACAATAAAAAAGTGTTGTGCTTTCTGCCAAATAAAGAAAAATAAACATGATGTGAGTTCTGCCTTCTGTCTGTCAGTGAAGTCCATTCTGAAACGTGTTCGAAAATGAACTGTAACTCAGTGAATACGCAGTCACACAGGCATGAAGCTTGAATTCTCTTGTTTTAAATCAAGTAATTTATATAAAAAACAAATATTCTCAGTTTATGTAATCTGTATGAAAAGAGAGAGATGTCAGTCATTTTCTTTTCAGCTCATTATAGCTCATTAAGTGCTAATGTGACCACGCCCACAGAGAGCGTGCGCTATTCAAATGCAAATGTTGGCCCACACCAACTGATAAAACACATCAAGTTTAATCAGACTCATGTACTTTACGTCGTCTTGCTACGCTGTGAGGAATAATACTATTGTAATAATCGAAAATTTACCTCAGAAGTACTGGTAGTTTCATTTCGAGTAGCAACGGATCCAGCTAGTAAGTTATTTATTCTTAAAGGCTATGTTGCAGGTTGCACTCTATTTTGGCTTCTAGAGTCCATTTTGTGTGAAAATTTTAGTTCCGCATTTGAAAACCGCCCAACCAGAAGTGACGTCACATGAGGGAGTGCGCTCAAAGTAAACAATAGAAAAGCAATAGATCGCAATGACTGTTCGGACGCTGAGGAAATTGTAGCTTAAATGTTTACTCGTATGACGGACCTCAGCCATATAATTATGAGCCTGCGATGTGGCCAAGAGAGCAGACAGGCCAGGGTTAGACAAGAACAATGATCATTTGTGGTGTATCACGTGATATATCCACTTTAGCCGACGAGTATAACACTATGCTCAGATCACAATTGTACAGATTATTATCATGTATCAGGCAATAACTAAGCTAGTATTTAGACCTTTAACTGCATGTGTTGTGTATGTAAGTAATTATATAGGAGACAGAGGAAGAGGGACTTTATAGTTAAAGGTTTTGAATAAACGAATAAAAAATAATCACAACTGTCTTACTGTATAAAAACGTCATATGTAAACAGCCAACACAAACGTTAAAGTGGTTTTGTACAGATTGAAAATGAATTATATAACATAATATATTATATTTACAATAATAATAATAACAACATTAAGTTTCGGCTGCAGACTAATAACAAACACATAAATGCATTACATTACAATTTTATGTAGGATATTCATGAATTAAATTAAGAGAAGGCACATTTTGTAAAACAGATGTACAATAAGTGATCTCTGACGGATCCGTGAGCGTCATGTTTCCCACCGCTGGCCGAACCACATGTTGATGGACCGGCGGACCCGATGAAGGAGCTGTGTGCACCGAAGGAGTCTCACTTGGTTCTTGCTTCGGCATCCGATGTTGAACTCCATCATATCGCCGGGATTATAATCACCCGGTCTAAAGTGAACGCTACACACTACCGCGTGTTTCGAAGCAGATGCAGAAGTGAAGTCCGTCTCTTCACCCGCACAAAACGCACCACGGAAGATAGGATAGCACCGTCCTTTTTTTGTTCGGAAATCTGTGGACTCGATGTCCTGACAGGCCATAATTCACAATAATTACCACGACGATAATTAATTGAAATACAGCAACCACAGAAAACTGAATCCCGACCGCTCCTACTGAATCCCAGCATACTCTCCATTGAGTAAATGCAGAGGCCGGCGAACAACTACCTCATGTGACGTACAGTTAATATGATGCGATGTTGAAAAAAAGCGGTTTTTCAACACGGTCAAGGAAACTGTTACGTTTCTACTAAATTTGTGCGCTTGTGTCTCGCAAAACATTTTTAAATCCTGCATTAACTTTTCATATGATATTTTCATACATGGTTCTATATTAATTAGAAAAAAAAAACTGCAACATGGACTTTAAGTGCTTTGTTCTAATCGCGATATGGAATAGTGTCTGTAAACCGCAAAAAAACTGTTTAAACATGAATCGCGTGTCTGTGTGTGAATTAATGAATGAACGGCACAGACGCGCGCTGTTGTTTACTACAGCTGTACAGCACGCACCTGTGCCTACTAAGATGAGTAAAAATGGACTGAAATATGTTGAAATAAAATGTCTTTGTATAAGCAACAAACTGCAAATTAACCTTTATATGCTAATATATCATAAACACGATATATAACAGACTAAATATGAATGTTTAGGCAGGATTTCGTTGATTAGTTTTGGATTATAAAGTTTTTACTGTAAAAAAAAAAGGACTACTGCCACATCTCATATATATATATATATATATATATATTTTGTCCTCGCCTTCTTTCTTGTGGTACCCAGTGACACACCTGTGTGAAAGGCTCATTATACAGCTCATTATGCAGCTCATTATGCAGGTTTTTGTCTTCTCGGGTGTGAATCAGAGCATTATTCATGATCATTCACGCCCCCATGCATATTGCCTTTCCAAACAAATAGTGTCTTATAAAATTTAAATGTATTGTTTTGTGTAAATGATTTTCAGATAATTTTGAAGCAAAAATTCTAGGCGACAACATCCATTAGTCAATAGTATTGTGGACACATTTAGTATGTGTTTTGTGGCCTTATTTCAGAAACTTATAAGTTTTAGTTTATTCAATAACCATGCATAAACAATATTTTCTCAAAAATACAAACATGTAAATACATGTTGCTCACATATTATGGTAGCCCTGTTTGTGCTAAACAGAGTGTAATGACAACTCTGCCATTAATATGTTTTTAAGCAACTGAAAAAGGCACAAATGTCAGGGCATGTCAAAATATCTCAAGGACCCCAAAAACACCTTAGACCCCAGAGGGTTAACTGTACTGTATTAAAATTCAAAAGCAACTACTTAACTCCTCATTGTCTCTTTATCAGGGGTATGCAGGTGCTAACTGTGAGAGGAACATGAATTGCAAAGAGCTGCCTTGCTACAACGGTGGCAGCTGTACTCTTACCTCACGAGGTGCACGTTGCACCTGTATTCAGGGATTTGGCGGGCCACTGTGTCAGCACCGCAGCAGTGAGGGCTGCTCCTCCAAGCCCTGCCGCAATGGAGGCTCGTGTACAGAGGAAATCGACTTCCCTTTCTTCCACTGCCAGTGCATCAATGGCTGGTCAGGCAAACAATGCGAACAGGAAGCCAGGCTTCCGGCACCTCTTACTCCTCAGTGCCCTATTGCTGATTGTCACGGCAAGGCCAGTGATGGTACGTGTGACAAAGAATGTAATTCTTTTGCCTGCCGCTGGGATGGAGGGGACTGCTCTCTTGCGGTGAACCCTTGGGCACGCTGCACAGACTCTCGCTGCTGGCGGCTCTTCAACAACAGCAAGTGTGATGAGTCCTGCAACAATGCAGAGTGCCTACATGATAACTTTGACTGCAAGAACAAAGAGAAAGTCTGCAAGTAAGTCCTGTACTATTTTTATCATGAATCATAGGACTGTTTATGATGGTCTTTCTCTAATACGGTCTCTCTTCAATCAGCCCCATCTATGAGACATACTGTACCGACCATTACGCAGATGGGCTCTGTGATCAAGGCTGCAATAATGAAGAGTGTGGCTGGGATGGACTGGATTGTGCAGGGAATATTCCAGAAGATCTTGCGGAAGATGTCCTGGTTATTGTAGTCCTGTTGCCTCCAGATGAGCTGCTACGGACACAAACTGCTTTCCTGCAGAAACTAAGTGCAATCCTCCGCACGACATTGCGTTTCCGCCTTGATCAGAACGGAGAATACATGATCCGACCCTATACAGGCCATGAGACACGCATTAAACGCGAGCTTCATCCTCAGCAGGATGTCATTGGGTAAGTTGGGGTTACTGAAGTAAACAGTGCAATTTCATTTACCTTTGTACAGCAAAATTCTGCAGGCAAATAGCAGTCACCGCAATAGGACCCCATGAGATCATGAATACTACATGAAGGTTTTTTGCTGTGTTGACCAGTAATATAGCTGCTTATTTTGGAAGTGACCTTTGAGTAAGTGGTGCTTCATACATCGCTAAAATATTGACAATGGACCTTCTTTGCCTGCAAAATTTTGCCAATGTTTTGCGAATTTCAGTGTACCTTTACAAATACTCTTGGGCTCCTCTGCAGGTCCACTGTATACTTGGAGATAGACAACAGGCTATGCTCCCAGGGCTCGGATGACTGCTTCCGCAATGCTAACAGCGCTGCTGAATATCTGGGTGCTCTGCAGGTTTGGGATGTATTTGGTGATTTCCCATACCCCCTCAAAGAAGTACGCGGTAAGTATCCACACTTACATCAACTTTACTGCCGCCTTACATAGGCCTCATTGATCCAGCTGGCTACCTTTGACAATTTTAGGATAATTGACCAATTCTCTTTCAGGTGTAAAAATTGAAGAGCCTGATAAGATTCCTGAATGGGGTAAGCTACTGCTAGTAGGGGTGGCTTCTCTGTTCTTGTTGGTAATCTTGATGTTGGGCATGTTGATTGCCCGACGCAAACGTGAGCACAGCACACTCTGGTTCCCTGAGGGCTTCTTCCTCAAGAAGGAAACGAGCAGTAACAAGAACCGCAGAGAGCCTGTGGGCCAAGATTCCCTGGGCATGAAGTGAGTCCCTCATGCAGTATCAAAGCTATTGTCAGTATACTTTATCAAAATATCCCTTTCATAGGCACTAATTAGCATTTATGACACTTTGCAGACACATGCCAAAAACAGTGGAAGAGTCTCTTTTGGCTGATCACAGTGACCAGTGGATAGACACAGACTGCCCTGAGGCTAAAAGACTTAAGGTGATTGACCATTTATCATTTCTCTTTCGATGCATATATCTATGCATCAGTGAAACAGTTATATATGTGAATGAACAGCCTTAATACCATCCGGTATTTTATGAGCAGGTAGAAGAGCCCAGCATTCTGTCAGAGTGTGAGGATGCAGTTGACAGCAGACAGTGGACACAGCATCACTTGGCAGCGGCAGATATCCGTATGCCACCTTCCATGGCTCTCACACCTCCGCAGGGAGAGTTTGACAGCGACTGCATGGACGTCAATGTCCGAGGCCCTGGTATGATATGTTTGACTGTCTACTTTCTTAGTCCTTGTTTGGGTCCAGTGTATTGTCCCCAGTATGTAAATGGTATTTACATACTATTATTTCATATAGATGGCTTCACACCCCTGATGCTGGCATCCTTCTGTGGAGGTGGGCTGGAGCCCGAAGTGACTGAAGATGATGAATCAGAAGAATCCTCAGCCAACATCATATCCGATCTCATTTACCAAGGAGCATCGCTCGCAGCTCAGACCGACCGCACTGGAGAGACTGCTCTGCACCTAGCTGCACGCTACGCCCGAGCTGACGCAGCTAAAAGACTCTTGGATGCTGGGGCTGATGCAAATGCCCAGGATAACACAGGCCGCTCACCTCTGCATGCAGCTGTAGCAGCTGATGCTCAGGGGGTTTTCCAGGTAAAGTCACCTATGAACAAATACATGTTAAAACATGGACTATTCAAACAAAATCAATGCTAATGTATCCCATATTCTTGCATCTTCAGATTCTGATCAGGAACCGTGCCACAGACCTAGACTCACGCATGTATGATGGGTCCACTGCTCTGATCCTTGCAGCCCGTCTGGCAGTAGAGGGCATGGTGGAAGAGTTGATCACCTGCCATGCTGATGTTAATGCTGTTGATGAAATAGGTAAGCAAAAAAGAAAAAGAAACATTTATCCTTCAGATGTGAAGTTTCGTTGTTTCTAATGGTTGCATGTTTTGTTTTTTTCTCTCCACAGGAAAGTCAGCTTTGCACTGGGCAGCAGCAGTCAATAATGTTGAAGCTACAGTTGCCTTGTTGAAGAACGGTGCCAATAAAGATATGCAGGACCTCAAGGTATGCAATTATATCCTTTTGAGGGTTTTGAAGGCTTTATCTCAGCCATGTTTTTAATTTTTGAATCTGTTTATGATCTTCAGGAGGAGACTCCACTATTCTTGGCTGCCAGAGAAGGAAGCTGTGAGGCAGTGAAGATGTTGTTGGCTCACTTTGCCAACAGGGAGATAACAGATCACATGGACAGGCTCCCTCGAGATATTGCCCAGGAGCGCATGCACCACGACATCGTACAGCTGTTGGATGAATATAACACTGTGAGAAGTCCGCAGGGCCATGCAGGGACAGGTCACCACCTGT
This sequence comes from Semotilus atromaculatus, assembly GCA_031834385.1. Lineage (NCBI taxonomy): Eukaryota > Metazoa > Chordata > Actinopteri > Cypriniformes > Leuciscidae > Semotilus > Semotilus atromaculatus. Next base: position 12,286,735 of record JAULUF010000005.1, on the reverse strand, counting down.
CTGGTAGCCATACACTCTCACCACTCATGTGCCCTCCCAGCAACTTCCTTCAAGGGCTGAAAAGCACCCCTCAGGGTAAGAAGAACCGTCGCCCAGGGGCTAAAGGCATGGTTGGGCAACATGCTGCCAGTCTGAAAGATTCAGCCAAAAGCCGCAACAAACGCCTGACACTAGACATGCAGAGTGCTTTGCTGGAGAGCTCTGTTACGCTTTCCCCCGTCGACTCGCTGGATTCACCGCGCGGAGGCGCCAATAATGCCGGCTACATCACCAATCCAACCTCACCGGCCGCAATGCCCACTCCTGGCCTTTTCCACTCCTCCATGTCTGTTCCTTCCACTCCCATGGTGCATAGCAGTATCCTGGATGGCACCAGCCCTTTTGCGGTCTCCCTGGCACAGTTGAGCGACCTGGGTGACGGAGGGCTCTCGATGCAGGGGCGTGTGGCCATGCAAGGAGGCAGCATCAACCAAGGCCCCCACAACTACGTGCTGAATGCCGGCCAGATGAGCCTCAACATGGGCATGGTAAGTCCAGTAAGCGTCCCGTTTGACTGGCACAGCCGCATGACTCCATCTTCTCAGTGCAGTCAGCCCATGGTAAACATGGTGCATCCAGCAAGTAGCCAAGCAGGCATGCACCCTCAGACACCAACCCTGCAGCAAACCAGCATGCTCTTGCACCAGCAGCAGGTTTTCCGTAATGCCCAGCAGCAGCCCATACTGCAGCCAACACCCGTCTCCAACACGCCCTCTATTAGCCCGGTCAAACTGACGCCCATTGCAGAGCAGCAACCGCAGCAACTTCACAACCACGCCCTTACCAACCCCAACCTCACCCGCATGGGCTCCTCCACTCCCCCGACACCACAGCAGGCACAGCCTCCTCCAGCTTTCTACCAGTCACAGCAGCCGCAGGCTCAGCCTCCACAGGCCACAGCATCCCCTCAGGCCTCGCAAGCACAGGCTCTCTCGACTCAGGCACCCCCGGCACAGGGGAGCGGCAGCACCGCAGGCCCGGAGGATTACCCCACTCCGCCCTCCCAGCACAGCTACACCTCTGCCATGGATGCGACGCCCAAGCATTACTTGCATGTGCCCAGTGAACATCCTTACCTGACCCCTTCTCCAGAGTCTCCAGAGGCCTGGTCTAGCCCTTCCCCTCACTGTGTGTCTGATTGGTCTGACTCCACCCCGAGCCCGGCCGTCACGGCTTCTGCTCAAACCCAGATTTCCCATGTCCAGGAGTCCAATGGGAAGATGCAGGTGTTTGCTTGAACAGCTCAACCTACCTTAAATGTTTGTGACTTTGAGAGAGTAGAGTTGACAAGCGTCACTCTAGGCCTTGTTTTTTTACTTACCTGTCAGCCCATTTCCAAGATTTTAATTGGATTAGGATTGACTGCTTTGCGTCAGAAAGACAGTCTGCTGGTGTCTGCAGAAAGAGAGTTAAAGGGAAATGTGTTGTCTTAAAAAGAAGACAATTTAATGAAGTAAGACGTTCTGTCTCAGATGGACTTGTTTTTAATTATAAAAAAAGTATATGAAGAATACCACGTCTTTCATTTCAAAGACTTGGGGACACTCCTGAAACTAACAAACTTTATAAAAAAAATAGATTGAGAGAAAAGTGAAATGTTGAAGGGAATTCCTTTCTTTTTATTTATTGTCTTATGTTTTCCAAACTGCCTTGTGGGTGTTTCGGCCCTCTTTCTGTCTCTGTTGTTTTTAGTGACCCCCATAACAAATTGCCTTACTACTTCCAATGTTTTACATGGGACTCGTGAGGAGGTCTCAGGTTCCATGTAGCTACTGTTACAAGAGGAGCAGCTCATGATTGCTTAGCTCGCCTGTTCCGCCCCTGGTTTTATCAACAGCAATTGATACATTCAGAATTTATTAACCGGGCTTTTGAGTGACACACATATACAATGAGATTAGAAGTTTTGCAAATTTTAGTGATATTTATTTAGTCTAGCAGTCAGAAACAGATTGGCACATGAAAACAGAGGTATATAGAGACCAACACAATTGAAATATTCTGATTTAAAATGAATTTATACATGTTGTAAAAGTATTTGTATGAATGTAGAGGGGCATCTGTGAAGCACTTCAAGGGGAAAATCTTGAGAGAGAGATGGTAAGAAAACCCTGAAATCCTAGTTCAGCATTTATAGCGACAGTGCATAAAAGCGCCTCCCGAAAACAGGCCAGTGTTTAGAATGTTTTCAGTGTTGTGTTGTATCAGTGGAAATTATTTTACTGAACATAGTTTCTTCAGTGACCTCACCGACTTACAAAGGCCTGAGCTGGCCAATGCTCTACCAGCTCCCTCTCAGAATCCCTGCCAGTCACTGCCTTATAGTTTTGCCTTGTGTAAATTTGTTTTATTTTGCTTTATTCTTTTTATAACCACACGTTTGGAATCTGAGTTAACTGTGGAACATTGATGTATTAAGCTGTGTTATTAGGCTGCTGCTCTGCGTCACTTCTTCTGTGACACTCAACTTCCTTTCCGCGAACATTCCTGATCGGAACCCACGAGCCGGCGCTCGTGGAGCCGCTGACCGCTGCGGAACTGATCTCATCCCGTTCCTGGTCCCTCACGAGCACTTCATTTCAGTACTGAACAGCTGCAGCTGACATTTGACCACTAGAAAGTCTTCCTCTGGGGCCTTACGAAGCCAAGGCAGTGTGGTTGATTTATTTTAATGTAATTTGACCCTTCAGGTCCAGCATTTCCATGTGGTCTAATCATATTCAAGCTCTGTTTGGTTTGGGTTGTGAGCATGTGTTGTGTGTTGGGTACAAGGCTAACGGGGTTGCTAATGGTCTGCTAGTGCTCTGTCACTCCTCAGGGAGGTGTTATATAGCATGCAGTGTTGTCTGCATCTTTAGCAGTTCCCACCCCATGAGCCGCCCTAGACGATGACATCTGTCGTGTCTGGTCAGAAGGCGTGAGACGGGAAACGCTACTATGTAGTGATGCCCCTGGCTTTCTGCAACATGTTCGTATGTTCATCCCCAATAACATTCCCAACTGCAAGATCTGCATTTGGCGACACTGACAGGTGTTTTCCAATTTGTCTTGCTATTACCAACAGAAATGAGCCCATTTCACTAAATTATGTTATGTATACATAACATATGGGGTTGACAAATATCTGGCACAAATACTGTGTACAGCTATGAAACTGTTAAATCTTCATGTACCACATTTCAAGACTTGGGGTGGTTTTGGAGCACATTCTGGACCTCTTTTGTTCTTCTACATAAGTACTACTAAGCTTAGCTTATCAAGCATAAGTCTTCCTTTTGTTCATAACCTTTCACTCATGATACAGATCTCCAGATATTTTTGAAATTCCAGTACCTGTAAATATGTTTCACCTTTTTTAGGTCTACTTGTTTATGAGAAGTCTTATGTTTCTAAAATGATTATGTACTAAAAAAGAACAAAAAGTAAATGTACTTTTTTATTAGCATTATTAAGGTGAGGATGTGACTATATTGGTCTTGCATAACTAGAACAGCCATAGATATTTTCTATCGTCATTATTAATTTCCTATACTTGTTTAAAAGTAGTTTAAAATCATTGTATATAAACAGCTTTTCACAGTTTCTTTCTACAAAGTTGTAAAATATGTTACTTCTAATAAAGCAGTAGAAACTACATTCCACTAATGTCTTATTCTTTCTCTCACCTCGTTCACATTTCCATGCATGCTAAATCCAGTAGGTTTTAGATCGCTTAAAAATACAGCCATGAGCTGCGGGTCCAACTTGAAACAAGCAGATGTATAATGTATAGCTACCAATTTCCTCCAGAGCTAAAGAAGTGTATTTAAGAGGTAAAGTTTGTAATAAGAGAAGATAATGTAGGTTACAGTCAATCAGTCATTATCGCAACAAACTCCTCCAAGGAAAATAAGGATACAAGACTTTTAACAATAACAGTTATTTACTTTGTGATAATCAACTACTTTCCTGTACATTGTCCTCCCAATGTGGGAAATGAACTTTATAAGTATAAGTCATAGTTACTTATGAATAATGAAAATAGACACACTGGCTGCATTCAAAATCACATACTTCCCTACTATATAGAAGGCGAAAAACAGTATGTGTCAAAAGAAGTATGTCCGAATTCACAGTTTTCATAATAAAAGAGTAGCTGGTACCTGGAGGACCTACTACACGAGATTCTGAAGTGTGCATACGATGAACACTTTACTATTGCATGAGGCCACAGGAGAGGATTTATGAATGGAAGTGAAGCGACTAAACTGACGCTCGTAGTTCACATGATAATGACAAAATGGCGAATGTAGTGTGTACAGAATCAGATTACATCCATACTATATAGAACATACTTTTTAGCGGTCGTGGAGTAACTATTTATTTAAAATAAGTATTCAAAATAAGATTTCGGGTGCAGACAAAATCTTGACATCGACCGTGATATTCAGTGATATTCAGTTGTTTGTGTTTGCAAGTGTTGTTCTCCGTTGCTAGTCAACCACATAATGGACCCAATCTACTCAATAATTTAGATGAATTTAGCCAAATAAAAAACCTGCATTCAAAGGTGGTGACTTCTCATCCCATGTTTTTTTTAAATAAAAGAACAAAAGCATTATTTTTTTTAAAAGCTGCAGTTGTTTGTTTTATGAAATTTAGTTGGACATTTAAATTGATATGTATTGCTAAGCAACTACAGCACTAATTTATATATGTGCCATACGAGTTGAATCTCACCAGAGCTTCAGCAGTGCTGCTGTGTTGAATCATTGGGTTTGTTGAACCCAAACATCACAATATTGGCCCTCTGTGCCCTGCACAGGAGAAGCCTATTCCGAAACATTTAAATACTTTCAATCTCTTTAACAACATTCATTGATTAACGTTTTTCATATTTTATTTCATTAGCTACTTAAAACATTTGAAGATATAGGCCCGGTTTCACAGACAGGGCTTAGATTAAGCCTTAGTTCAATTAGCACATTTAAGTAGCTTTTATAAATGTGCTTTAGAAAAAAAACAGGTAACACTTTATTTGAAGGGGTGTGCATAAGACTGACATGACACTGTCATAAACATGACATAACACCTGTCATGAACATGAAGGAGTCTTTATGAATGTTTATGACTGTTGTCATTAAGTGTCATTCGGTAAATTATGACACTTTTAATGCAAAGTTGACATTGTTTAAAATGTCTTTGTTATGACAACTTGACATTGACAAAGACAAAAATGTCTTGATTAGGACAACTAGACATTAACAAAGACAGAAATGTCTTTGTTATGACAACTTGACATTAACCAAGAAATCATAACCTGTGAACCTGTCACAACTTTGGCCGTCATGACACCATTATAACTGTGTCATGAATATTTTACTTGTCCTCAAGTAAAGTGGAACACATTGTACTAGTTATAAAGATGTCATTAAGGGTTATTACACTGTCACATGCTTTAAGTTTGATAATTAGACCTGTTATGACATATTTGTGACAGGTTGACAGGTTATGATTTCTTGGTTAATGTCAAGTTGTCATAATCAAGACATTTTTGTCTTGGGTAATGTCAAGTTGTCATAAAGACATTTTTGTCTTTGTTAATGTCAAGTTGTCATAACAAAGACATTTTAAACAATGTCAACTTTGCATTAAAAGTGTCATAATTTACCGAATGACACTTAATGACAACAGTCATAAACATTCATAAAGACTCCATGTTCATGACAGGTGTTATGTCATGTTTATGACAGTGTCATGTCAGTCTTATGCACACCCCTTCAAATAAAGTGTTACCAAAAAACATTACTGGTGTTCATCTTGAGACAAAACAATGGCACTGACATGTTTTAAGATATCTCAGTGCAAGTTGCTTTCAGTTAAAACAGCTCAAACATGCATTTTAGTCTGGGACTATCTTAAACCTGTCTGTGAAACCAGGAGAGTGACTCTTAAACTGTTATACACAGCATTTTCTAACTAAACATTATGTTTGATCATTGTTATTTACTGTTGTCTTGAGGTTAAAGTTAGAACAATGCTGCAAGATCCAGATTTTATGACCTATCAGAACTGGCCATTTTTCTGGTCGCTAAAATGCTACAGCTGTAAAGTGGATCAGAATCCTCTCTCAGGGAACACCTTGACCCATTCTCCTGTGTAGGAAGTGCATAATACTCAGACTAGCATTGAACAACTGGTCATGCTGGAAGATCATTTTATAGAATGCGTCAATGGGTAGTCGCCCTGTGGAGTCAGCGTGCTTCATGGCAGTCAGTGGCATGTACAGACGGTTGGTCTGATGTCGAAATGGAGGATTCTTGGACACAATCAGCTGGAAAGTTTGCTGTAAGCAATGAGACATTTTCATGTCACTCATTTAGAACAGGGAGCCTCAACTACTAAAAGAACAGCCCATCCACACTCTCACCTCTGCCACCTCCTTAGGTGTCTGCCCGATCGCGTGAAAAATTCTGCGTGAGTATGGCAGGTAGATCTGACGGAAGATTTGAGCTGTCTCTTCATCAGCCTCTGACAAGTCCATCTTCTCAGCCTCCTCATACACTTTCTTCTCAAACTCAGTTACAACTGGGCCTGGCTCCACTAAAGTCATCCTGTGGGAGTTGTATATAAGACACACTTACAATGCATGAATGTTTTTACATCTATAAAAATTTAGTAACAATGTGTAGTGTATTTAACTCTACAATGCATTCCCGGCATGCTGTAATTGTTTTAACCCTTATGATATGTTCGGGTCATTCTGACCCAAGGAGGATTTATTTTGCCCGAAAATGTCAAGCAGTTGCAAAAATAAATACGAAACCTGTCTTAATTGAAAGAAAACAAGTCTGAATCCAATATTTGGTGATAATATAGAATGGCGTCAGATTTATAAGCTACTTTTTGTAGTCCGGTCATTTTTGACTGGGAACACCAAAAGTGTGACTTTGTTCCATTTTGTACAATATAAAAGCATTTCAAAACAAGCTTCCTGGTTAAATATTAAAGAACACTAGTGTGATAAACGTAACCATTTTTTCTTGACAAATATTATCCACAAATAATGGGGGTTTTTTGTCTCTTATTTTGTCTAGTTAACTCAGCACTATATCTGTCTACTCACTTGACATTGAACTTCATAGCTTGCACAGCAAGACTCTCACAAAAACCTTCAACAGCAAATTTGGAGGCAGCATATATATCATTGAAAAGTAGTCCTGAAAAAAAAAAAAGAGCACTGAAAATAACAGTGAAAAGAACATGTGCATTTAACACTTGTACTTCTTATAATAACTGAGATATGTAGTATTACCTTGGATTCCCAGGACGCTGCTCATCACTACGATGTGTCCACTCTGATGTCGCTTCATATCAGGCAGCAATTCCTTCACCAGTCTCACCAGACCAAAGAAGTTAGTGTTGAAGAGTTCCTGCATAGCATTTACACTCTGGCACTCCAAAGGACCAATCATGCCCACACCGGCATTACTCACTACAAAACAGAGCGGTCGAGTCTCAATCAAACAGGATGTGGAAGATCGTTCAGAGCATTTTGCAGTGTGTAGTTTAAAGGGATAGTTCAGCCAAAAGTAAAGAAATCTGTCATCATTTACTCACCCTCGTGTCATTTCAAACCTGTGGAACATAAAAGAAGACATTTTTGAATGGAAGTCAATAGAAACCAAAACTCTTTGGTTACCAACATTCCTCAAAACATCATCTGCAGAAGAAAAATAAATCATTTAGGTTTGGAACGACGTGAGGATGAGTAAACGATGACAGAATTTCCCTTTAAAACAAAGGTTCAGTAGGTACACCACACGTGTGTGTGAAAAACAGACAGAACAAAGTTTTATTGTAATTTTATTCAATTGTTTTAGAAATTATAAAGTCCGGGATTATGATTAGTCAGCAACAAATCTGGTAAAAATAGTAGGGGTATAAAGATACATTGTTATATCGAGATATCGGGATATTTAAAAATACGTATAGTGATTTGCAACATAGTTAGTTTTATCCAAGATATTATTATAAATTATAGTTCACCTTTGGGTAATAAATATGTAATAAATTGTAAATACTGTCATCCTGTACTCAGCCTCATGTCGTTTCAAACCTATAAGATTTTCGTTCATCTTCCAAACACATATGACGATTTTTTTTATGAAACCTGAGAGATTTACAATGCACATATTGTAGTAAACACTGACATTTAAATGGAGGTGTAAATGACATGTGGGTGAGTAAAGGAAGACAGAATTAAAAAATTTGTATGAACTATTACAGTTTGGGAATAGTCATTTTTGATCGCTTTCCGTTTAGAACTGAAAAAAAAATAATAATAATTAAAGAATGCAGAGTTTCAGTAACATTAAACTACTATATTTAATGTTGAATATACTGTATAATAATGCCTACTATATTTAATGTTGAATATACTGTATAATAATGCATTTGTGAGTCCTGATAATGCCAAATGTCTGATTTTACCATTAAAAGAGGATGTATATTATTTATAAGTAGTCGGTGAAATAGAGCAAGTACATAATTCTGTGTTATATTATTTTCTTTATATTATTTATGTTATATTATTTATTGTTGCACTCCTAAAAAATAAGCTTTGGCAAGTAAAAAAAAACATATCACATAAAATGATCATAGGACCCTTGCTGATACAAGTGATACATGTGACTCAAATCAAAGAGGAATATTCCTGATATTATGGTATAATTCATAAAATTTTAGTTAATAAGCTATGAGGAGATAAACTATTTTTTTCTTGTAAATCTTACATCATCTAAACGGAAAAGACCATATACTTACAGTCAAGTCAAAAGACACTGAGCTACTGTTTATAAAGCTGCATTTCTGAGAAATCTTTGTTGAAAACGAAACTGTGGCTTTCACCTAACACATCCACTCGTCGATCTGGCAAGCCGTTGACACACTCTCTGATGGAGTCCTCACAGGTGGCATCCAGCTGTCGGATCTCCAGGGATCTGTTCAGGGTCGCTCCGGCTGCTGTCTCCAGAGCTTCTCTCTTATCCAGGTCCCTCATGGTGGCCACAACTAATTCAAGCAGAATCAATAGTAGCACTTTAAGTAACATTATTACATAACAGAACACTTATCTGATCATTAGTTAATGTACAGGACATATGTAACGGAGGCCAGCTAGTAAAGAGCTGTGCGAGTAAACCACTGGCCTCAAGAGGCGCACTAGCTACTGACAGAGGGTTTACACGTACTAATATGTAATTTTATGAAGCTTTAATTCAAATATTTATGTTTATAATTCTCCTAAGTCTTAGACATATTAACATTTTATGGGGTATATTTAACATTCATATGCAGTCTTCTTACCTTTGAAGCGACTTAACTTATCTTTTGCGAGACGGACAGCCACCGCCAAACCAATTCCAGAGGAGCATCCTGTCACCAAAACTTTCCGTGTCCCCATTCCTTTCTCTCAACGCTGATCTCTAGTCTGAAATCATAATAAAAGTAATAAACTTCCCTTACGAAAGATAAGTATAATTGAAGTTAATTTTATGAAGTATACTTAAGCAATGTTTAAATATACTTTATGTAGTATGTATAATAGTATCAATGTACCAGTATTAAACTTGTAAGTGTACTATTTCAATACGACTTTGGACTTAATTGGCCCACTTTTTAGTACATAAAAGTATACGTTTAAGTGTACTATAAGTGTAACAGTAGTAAACTACTTTTCTCATTTGTACTTCATCTGTATACAGGTGAATTTATAAGTATGCTAGTAGTTTACTATTTTAATACTTGTAGTAAAAAAAATGTTTATAAAAGTACATTGTAAATTTTCTTTAAGTGTCCACAAATCCCTCATTAACCGAAAGACAAAAACTTTGATGGGCCAATACAACAATGCAATGTCATGAATCACTATTTCCCAGAGACACAAAATTAGATCAATTAACCTAAAAACTGTTTCAGGTTACTAAATCTCACAAATGTTGATATTCAGATTAAATGAAAAAATTACAAATTTAATTAAAATAAAATAAAAACTTACCCTACATTTACAAGCAACTCCACAAAATGATGAGTAACACTGTAACTGTACAATTTAGCCTAGTGTCATATATGCTAACTGTAGAGCACGCTGAAGGGTTTCTGCTCTACAAATTAAATCTTAATCGGATTTCCTCAGCACTTGGAGCGCGCGCGTCTTGTGCGCTCGTTTTAACTGGTCAACAATGCACTCACTGTGATGCGATTTCACATCAAAAACTGTATAAAAACTCGTCACGTTTTAATATGAAGCATTCCAAATGACAGTGACGGTTATTTGAAGTGCGTGAAAAACAAAACATGAGAGAATGAGCTACACAATGGTTCAACTTTAGACTAAACTGGTTTGAAGTGTTCTGGGACGTGTACTTACTGAATGCAACTAAACGGAGCGTTGTTTGCAGAATGTACAGTAACAGACCTGTGTCCTGCTGACAGTCCGACTCTTCTTGTCCACAAACTCTCCTTTCACACGGAGCGCGTGAGTTCTGCGTGAGAGTCTGTGATCAGTCATGTTGCAGAGGTCGCGTTTGTGTTCAGAGAACCCTGGGATTTGAAGTCATTGACTGTTCAACAACAACATAATAATAATAATAATAATAATAACACCAATAATAATCAATTGCCTACAAAAGTAACTAATTGTGTTACTTTGTTACTTTTTATGTTAAAGTAATGCATACTTTTGCATTCATTTTTCTTACCTGGAATGGGTTTACGTTTTTTTTTTTTATAATAATAATAATAAAAAACACCAATAGGTCTATTTTTGGCTAATGTAATGGCCCAGGCCCACTAGCTCACACCAAAGTGAAATGAATAAGCGTCAGGGAGACAGGCTGAAGGAAATGCAATTTTACTCCTGTACAGTAGAGGGCGCAGCTCAAACAAACTTTTCAGCTGTGCTGCCATTCTGGTCAGAATGAATTTTAAGTTTTATTGCCAAGTATGTTGTTTATGCACACAAGCAATTTGTCATGGTGACATGAGCTTGCAGTGCAGAAATACATGACAGTGCAGACATCCATAGGAATTACACAGTAGAAAGGCAATATAACAATAATATAGGGAAAAAAAATTAATGATGCAATATAATAAAGTAGTAGGAATATAGATAATTTTCTAGACTTTTTTGTTTTAAATGATGAAAAAATGATGTTTATCTAAAGTGGTTTTTGCTTATTAGTAGGCCTACAGGTTAATTGGATCATTGAAGATCTCTGACATGCAATAAACTCTGGGGTGGGGTAGGCAAGGCAGCGAAGGATCCATCTGTTGGATCCTTCATTTCATGGGAAACGAAAGACGCATTTGAAGGAGTTATCAAGTTGGGATAGCCTTCGTTGCACCGATGTGATGCAATCCGCCTTCGAAAAATGTAGCCTCTGAATTGGGACAGCTAGCCTAATTGATTTAGTGAATCAGTAAGCAAATCAGAATGATTATTTGTATTAAACCAGTGTCTGTATTACAGAAATGTCCAATCTAATTGTTTAAAAATGATTATTTAAATTATATAAATAAAAAAAATCAATGTATATGTCTAAAGTAAATATTGTGCTGAATTCAGAACCGCATACTAATAGCATACTACTCTTACTGTTTTAGCAATAGAAAGATAAGGTAAAAGTAGTACGAGTAGTACTAGTATAGGGTTCAGTATTACACTTTGTTTACAGCTGTACTGTGGCGGCCTCTAGTGATCATGTTGTGGTATTTCTGATCAAACCGAAAGTGATCAGACTAACAGACTGAAAGCGCTGAAGGAAACGGTGCAACACCAAAAGTGGCCTAGCGCTGTTATTGATAAGAAAACCGAACACTGAACGAGATGAGTCAAATACGTGAAGAAGTAGAGGTACATTATTCATTATTCCGACAATAAAGACAAAGCGTATAATATTTTATTTGAGAAAATATAACAATGCTATTAAAGGAAGTACGGTGCAATACAGTGCAACTTCCTTAATCACTGTGCATATTGCATCTAATATAGGTTAAAACGTTTTCATGTTTTTCCTGCAGAAAATCGCCTTCGTATTAATAGGGCAACTGAGTAGCCTACTTTCACCCTGTGGTTGTTTTTTCAAATTAAGATAAGTAATTGTAAATACGTTTTCTCTCCTTATGCAGTTGGAAAAAAGTACGAGGCGACTGAGAGAGAAGTTTCATGGTCTTGTTGAAATTGACAAGGCTGTATTACTCATGCGACGCTATGGGAACAACCATCGTATGGTTGCAATGTGTGTCGCCCTAATGGCAGATAATGACAAGGGTAAAGTGCAAAACTTTTCTCCTAAGAACCTTGTCTCATAAGTGTATTACTGTATTTGCCCGTACTCACTCTACTATTTATGCAAGTTCTATTTATGCAATAGTTCTGTGTTTTTAGACTGTGTCGACAGCACATCTCATTTATTTCATAATATTTTATGTGTAGAGCTGGACGAGGAAGACAAGTCAGCTTTGAATAATGACCCTGTAGCTAAGGTATGGTGCATATGACATTAGGTACATTATGTAAATTTATGGAAAGGGTTTGTAGGTGTATTTTGAAGCAAAAAGTATTTGGACACCGCTTAAAATACATGAATGTGAATGTTTTTGTAATGTAAAGAAATTTGTTGATTTTATATGTGACTTAAAGGCAGGGTAGGTGATTTGTTCCAGAAACATTTGTTGTTATGCTGGTTTAAAGTCTCTTCACATCCTGATAGCAGTCAAGTGGTCTAAATGTATTTATATGTATATGTATATGTTATGTATGTGTATATTTATATATCGTCTGTTGAAGGCGTAAGACCATAAAATGTTTATCCAATCGTAGCATTCGATCCGAATGCAACAATATGATGTCCCACCTGCCTGTGAGTGTATGTATTTCCATACCTCCGTGCACCTGCTCACAAAGGCATCACACGTCATCAGTGTGTTTCATGATATACAGTTAGACAGGCGTCAGTCACGAGCACCGCGACCGAAACAGCAGCCGCCTTTTACAGTTCCTCCTGAACCAAAACAACCAGCTTATGCTGCGTTCAAACCATAACTACTGTAATTTACTGTAATCAGTTTGTGACTCAAATTTATGCGTTTCAATGGCAACACTATCAACGCTGAAAATAATCTTCAGCAGTCAGTCTGTACAGGTCAGAGTTCTTTATGTTCATTATTTATTAGGGGTGTCACGATTCTCCAAATCCTCGATTTGATTACATTTTCGATTCTAAGGTCGGTTCGATTCGATTCTTACATCTTTTAGACTAGACTTTTATGCAATATTATATATGACCGTTGTTCGCAATATACCACACTACATTGTCAAATTTAAAACATTTATTAACAAAATAATGTTACAATAGCTTATATCTTCAGTCAATTGGAAACTTTTTCTTGTCAATTTGACCACGAACTGTGCGCTGTCACTTTAGCGCATGCAGCACAGCAAAAATAGACTCGGTGCGGAAATGAACTACTCTCGTCTCATTCGTGGAGGTGGAAAATCAAGTTATTTGTGACATGCAAGATTTATTATATAAAGATGTATACTGGTCTGAGTCTGCTGTTTTTGTCAATTTAAAGGTTTAATTTAAAAAGTGGAAGAATATGGTACACGCACATACAGTAGCAGGGCTTGCAAACTGTAGCTTTTTTGAAGCGCGAACGTGAACGTTGACGACATAACTCACTGAAAAAAATCACAAATACTCCCACTGTCCCACACCGGCGACTTCAGTGAAAGAGGAGGGGGTTCAAGTCCTGTCGATGATGGTCTCCTGCATCTGCAATTGCCATGCTATCTTTTGACTGGCTGTAGCTAAGGTAGAGGACTCGCAGCTCTTCAACACGCGTATTTTTTCCGCTTTACAAACCGACTGGACGTGACATGGGGGCGTGGCAGCATCGACGATTCCATTTTTGAATTCGAAGTTCGAGATTGCGACTTAATTTCGGGCGATTTCGATTTTAAATCAAAATCGTGACACCCTTACTCATTATTATTGTAATGTTATGTGCTGCTTTAAGACATGAGGTAGTTTAACGCCTTCTCTCGTGATACTTTTGTTTTGATCCCTGCTGTGTGTGTTCATGTGTTTTGAAGGAGGCGTGGCTTTGGAGACGCTCTAAAGGGAGAGATGGATCTTGCTTTCAAAGCTAGCTCGCTATTGCTAGCCTCTCCGAAAATTACCTACCCTACCTTTAGTGTTCATATACTTACTGGGGTCACTGTATTTTAATCCTGTATAATCCTGTTACTCATTAACACATTTTCTGCTCTCATATAGAATGTGATCATGAAACTCAAAGCTGATGAAAATCAACAGGTAACAATCCCAACCATCTCTTAACGCCCTGTAAACAATCTTAAACGTTGTTACATGATTTCTGAAAATGAAAGTACCAGTTATAGCTGCTTATAGTTTTTAATCGTATAATGGTGATAGTCAAGATATGATCATCAAAAATTTATAGAAAGAAAAACCTACCAAGTCATCTGGGTCCTCTGGTGCAAGACCATCAGCACAAGTAAGAAGGAGTTTCCGTATTCGGATGTGGATTTACAGGACATGTTACACTGTAGTCTTACCGCATCACTCTTGTTCCACTTTAGGCTCAGGGAAAGGAAAAACCCGATGATGATGATAAGGATATAAAGGTTAGTTTTTGTGCATTGTTTTCTTAAATTATAAATTGTACGAATTAAACCAAATTAAATACTAAAAAAGTGTTGGTGTACCTTAAGCAGTGTGAACTAACATGCACAGACATGCTTGCAGGAGCTTGGGGATCGTCTACGGGTTCTGCCATTAACAGTAGAGAACAAACAAATGTTTGACCTGGCGCAGGCAAACCAGATCCCTTCTGTCATACATCAGTTTGCCTGCGCATCATGTGACAGGGACTGGTGGCGACGTGTGCCTCAGAGGAAAAGGGTATGACGTCTGAACGCATCTTAAAAGCTCAAATCACATTTAAGGAAATCAGCCTCAACTGTTCCCAGTCATAGCTCAGACATGTCATGGTCTAAACTAAAATGTTTAGCATTTATCGGTGTGCACATAGGTGTCGCGCTGTCATCGATGCAAGAAGAAGTATGACCCTGTCCCAGCCGACAAAATGTGGGGTATAGCAGAGTTTAACTGTCCAAACTGCGCTCGGGCCTTCAAGTAAGACTTTAAATTCATGTATAGTATAGTGTATAGTAAGTATAGTATAGTAAGTATAGTATAGCAAGTTTTTTTTTTTTTTTTTTTAGTTTTAAACATCAATTTTAAACGTGACAATGTTTTTTTTTCTGCATGAGGAGGAGTATTGTATTAACATTTAATGTTTCTGTTAGAGGTTTTGGTCGGATGGATGGACGTTCCCCTTGTTACGGCTGTCGCTCAGCCATTTTCCCCTCTAAGATTCTTCCACCAAGGAGGAGGGGCATGATACCTGGGCCTAGACGAAGAAATCAGCACAGCTGCCTTGCTGAAGACTGTTTTAATCGAATGGGTAATAAGATGCCCCTTTTATGCTATTTTAAAGTTTTGAAGGTCTCCTACAGTAATTTTACATGCCTCCAAGGTCAAAAAACACTTTTACAATGTACATTCCACATCACCTCTTTTCTCAGAGCGTCTGAAACTGCTCGAATTCAGTCTCTCTAAACCCCTCCTTTTCGAGAGCTTCCTCTGCTCTGATTGGTCAGGCGGCCCACTCTGTTGTGATTGGTCGACCGCTTACAGCGGATCGGAAACGAAATGGCCATTAGCATATCTGAATTTCAGCTGCGTATCTTCCTTAGCCCTTGATACACAGTGACACGAACAGTAACAATGGAGTCGGTTTGACCGTATCAATTCGAGTCCTCGTCCTTTGGAAGTGCAGCAAAGTGTATTTGCTTTGGCAGCACAGAAAACAGCGTCTTCTCAACATGTCGACAACACGAACCAAACTCTTCCAGACCTCAGCTACAAACTACAGTGTTTGAGGGTGGATCTAAGTAGACACTGTTCATGGGCAGTCAATGAGGACAGTCACAAGTTTGAACTTGTTGAACTTCACAAGTTTGTGTCAAACATGATGATCATGTTCTCCAGCATGATTTGAGAATAACCCTTGAGCTTCAATGACCGCAAGAACATATTTTCTTCTGTACAAAGAACTCACATGATGAATATCACAAATATACGCACATGACATACAGGCGGAAAAAGTATATATATTGTGGCCATTCATTTAGAAATTCCCTCATTTTATTGACTTGTTCTCTCGTTGTAGTAAATCAGTACCACATTCTAATCATTTGTTTTAGTTAAATCAAAATGATTAGTACAACCTAGCCACGATTTACAAAAACATGGGAACATAATACTAATTGGTGGCCACAATATTTGTGAAATGGAATCTAATCTATTTCATATTATAATATTTCTTAGTTTAAAATGGTTCCGAATCGTAAAAAAAACAAATATTTATTGAAAGTGAAGTGAAATGGGTTCTGAATGCCATTTCATGTTGATTTTGAATATTAAGCACTTATGTGTTTTTTTTGTTTTTTTTAAGCAGAACTGCATGTGTATGACCAGCTGCATGTTTGTCTTATCTAGAGCCTCATGTGCCTGGTACCGAATGCGTTCACCCGCACAGCAGACAGAAGAACAGAAAGCCACGTGTGGTGTTCCCCAGCGCCGCTCACATCAGCAGCGGATCCACTGTCAACACCTGTCTGAGTCAGGGCAGTCTGATAGAAAGCATCGACCAGCTCATTCTAGATGACATTGAGGAAGAGTCTGACGAAGACTCTGACAGCAGCAACTGAGACGGCAGCGGAAATCAGAGTAAATGACTGACGTCGCTTCACTTGTTGCTTTGAATGAAACATGCTCTTTCAAATGATTCACTCAAAGGTGTAAGCAGCCTGAATATTGACATATGTCATGCACTGCAGGCTGTATGAACACACACCAAACAATTCAGGTAAAACAATCAAAATAAGGAATGATTGACAATGGGACCATTAAATTATGGATCAGTTAATGCACAGCTTGAGGTAGTAATTTTGCCAAAAATGAAGCTGTGTGTGAGAGGGAGAGTGTGAGCATTTGGTTCTCTCAGCCATACAGATGAAACTGTATTGTAGTCATCAACAAACCTGGAAATACTTAACAGTTGGAATGACCAATAAGAATTAAGCATTCAACAGCACTGATATAATGTTTATCGCATAGCTGATTTAAACAGACAAGTCCAGATTTTGTGTTTTAACGTCACTCATTCACTAATTACAACTTGTCCTTCTTCTAAGACTTCCACCATATTTAAATCAGTATATTTCCCTCTCATATGACTAGTGATTTGTTTCATTGTTCAGCCATTGTTAGGTTCATATCAAAGGATTCATAAGCCACACCTGAGAATAATCTTAAAATTACATGATATGACACCAAAGAACAGAGTATTCCAACTCTTCAGTTTCAATAGTCAATTTCCACATGCCTAAATGGCTATCTTTGTTTTTCCTAAGTCTACATTTCTCTCAAAACCTGTTTAGTCAGAGATAACATTGTTCACACAACTATCAAAAGACAGGCATTCAAAGAAAAAAGCAATCCCCTTGTGATTAATAAAACAGGTTTGCTGTTATGTCAGCCTTATGTAACAAGCTGTTATACATAAGCGTTTCATGGCTAACTCAATTTCGGGGAGACAAACAAATATGTTAAACCTACCATTAATGTGTCAAAATAAAAAAAATATCTGGAATTAGAATAGTTTTGTCTTTAGTATTACATCATAACTTTGGATAATGTTGTCTTTGCATGATTACATTGGCAAGTAATCTTAACAGATGTGTTGGTGTATGATGACCTGTACATTTCATGAAACCAGACACCCAGCTACACCCACACTTGTAAAGCCATTACAAAAGATATCCGACAGCATCAAGACTAAACAGCAGGAGACAAACAATATTTTCCTAACAGCTAAACCTTTGAATGCTGCCTGAACTGTTTTCCCAAGAGATCTCTATGTAACCATCAGACGAGGTTTAAAGTTTTGTGTACTCTATAGTTACTTGGCCAAGTTATAACATCAATACCATGAAATGTGATGTCCTTAAAGAGACATTAAAGCAAAAATATTTGCATTTATAGAACTGTCTATATGGGCTAACAAGCATTTATCAAAGACATAAAATTGCAGTTTGTCACCTGAAAAAAATATTCCTCTTCTACTCCAAGAAGTTAAGCAATATTGACATTTAGCCTACTTAAACATCTGGATGACTTTCAAAATCACAACTGCACACCATGAACAGAGCTGTGGTCAGTCTGCGGTCAAAGGTTATGTTTGCTTATTTCATCTGTTCCCTAAACAAACAACAAAAAAAAACGTTTGTTTTCTGAGTACATAATCACAAATTATCCATTACATATAAATGCTATTATATATACATGAAAGTGCGTCAATCAATATACAGTACTGTATGGATAAACTGAAAATGTGACACTTCTAAATATTGCACATGGCTGCATTTAACAATTATCAATTCAAAAGAACTATCAACCACAACAAGGATTTAAAAAAAAAAGATGAAATACTGTCCCTAGTGGATGAGACTCTCTTACTTAACATGGTTACATGACTGCAGGGTTGGGGTGTGTCCTGTAGGAGGGAACCGATTTCATAACATTACATGTATAAATAAGAGCCTGCAGGCACACGTGCACACGCTTCCTCTCTTCACAGCCTGAAGTTACACCATTCGACAACATGTAAGTACTGACACTTTTACGCTCTCTGCTACATTACTGTACTTACTGTCTGACTACTAGAATACCCTAAATGAAACCTAATTCTTGCTGTTTTTGGATGTTTTAAAGGATTTGCCTGACAGGGGTGACCGTGCTGCTCTTTGCATTGACTGTAGATGCAAGAGTTGGGTGAGATTCGTTTTTAAATCTCTTTTGCGGTCTACACCAAAAACACTATACTGTATGTGCACTATAGTGCCATATTTAATGTATTTTGTTTTCACATCGCAGTGAATCCACTAGTGATAGTTTCTGCACTGAGACAAAAGAGTGCTTGATGTATGACTTGGTTTGTGCCGGAAAGGACTATGAGGTGAGATACAAGATATAATGAAAAGTAGAGCATAAAGAGATTGAGCATATGGCTAGAAATGAAATGACAAGCTCAAACACATCAACCGGGTCATGGTAAAGACATGAAGTAATCTTCTCCTACAGGTACGTCACTATGGTCCTGTTAAGTGGGTGACCGCAGAAGCTGAATCCTATTTCATGGATATTGCGATTCCAAGAGCGTTCAGGAAACTTTTTAAATACATCACCGGAGAAAATGAGGCTGGTGAGTTTGTGCGGGTCAGATTTTGCCTACACCGTGGTGGGGGAGCAAATGTCTTCAAAACATGACATTGGTTCATTTACCGTCATGCCGTCCCAGATGTATATGACTTTCTTTTCTTCAGATGAACACAAATAAAGGGTTTTAGAAAAGTAATCAATATATGTGAGTCCATCTAATGCAAGTGTATGGGACCCCAAAGTTGTCACTTTAAAAATAAAAAAAAACACACACAAAGTGAACAGACAGGAATCAATATGATCCGGATTGATGAATCTGAAGTGAAATGCCATGTGTGTGTGTAAGAAAAATTAATTATGTTTATATTTTAAACTGTAATTTGTGTTCACTTTGGTTCATCTGAAGAAATAAAGCCACATATGTACACCTGGGACTGCATAAGGTTGAGTAAATGATGAATGAAATTTCAGGGTGGAGTATAATTTTTTGGGGGACGGAGTATCGCTTTAATTAAAGGGATAGTTCACCCAAAAATGACCATTTTATCATTACTTATTGACCCTCAAGTTGTTCCAAACCTGTAGGAGTTTATTTCTTCTGAACACAAAAGAAGATATTGTCTGGTTACAAACATTCTTCAAAATATATTTTGTGTTCAACAGGAGAAAGAAACGTGGAACAAATGTTGGAACAACATTTTTGGGTGAACTATCCCTTTAATATGCATTCAGTTTCCTACTTTACCTTTTTTGCCACAGAGATAACGGGAGAATTATGCTGCCTTCACCTGCTATCTAATTTGCACTCTTCAAATGACTAAATAACACAACGCTACTATAGCGTTAGCATATCTATATAATGCACGCGAGGATTCTCTCCGACGTTTAGTGAAACACAGCGGGTCATACTTACAGACATTTTAATTCCCATTATATTAAATTATATTTCTCATCACTCTCTCATTACTGTAAGAGAGTGTGTTTTGTGTAAATACACATAAATTAAACTACTACAAATACAGTGATGTAGCCTACAAATAGCTTCTATACAATATATCATTACTTTCACATTAAACAAATGGAAATCATTTTATTTTTATTTACCTTGTAGGCCAAAAAAAAAGAAGAAAAAAAAGATAAACATCCAAGTTGGTTATACTTCAAAATGTAACTCATTTCAACTTAAATGACATTAAATTGACTTTAAAAAAATGGGTTTAATTGTGTATAACTTGAAAATTGCTTAATTTATTTTGATGAGTTGTAAAAACATTTTATTTTGTCATAACATTGATTTTTTAACAGTGTATTTGTTTGTTTATTTGCATTATGGTAATGAAAATTGGAGGTGGTATATGTGCATAATTTTGTGCGTTCATTTTGATTTTATGGCTAGGGTGAGTTCTTGGCAAGTTTTGTGAGATTCGCCCTCATAATCAAATAATATGCCTCATTTTCTAGGTGTTAAGATTGACATGACTGCACCAGTCATCATTAAAGTCAATGCGAGTGCGAGCATTTTGCAGTCATCAGTCTATGTTCTCAGCTTCCTCCTGCCCTCCAACTACCAGGCCAGCCCACCCAAACCTACTGATCCATCTGTGAGTCTCTGGGATATTCTACTGGACTGAAAGGACCCCCTCCCTTTATTAATGATCTTGAATTCAATTCATTTGCAGATATACTTCACAGACACTCCGGATATGAAAGTGTACGTCAGAAGCTACGGGGGATGGATGATGTCAGTCGTGTCCAAATTGCAGGCTCAGAGTCTAAAGACATCACTGGACAATGTACAGGCTACATATGAGACAGAGTATCATTATCATGTCGGCTATAACAGGTGCGCTTAGCTTCCATTCTGACAATTACATTCTGTAATGTCTTCATTTCTTATGTTTATTCTTGTGTCTGGATGTGTGTGTGTTTTGCAGCCCAATGAAGATTGTGAACAGACACAATGAGGTTTGGTATATTCCTAAGGGTGAGCCTGTGTGTCCTAAGAGTGAATAATTTCTCAGAGGCTCCTCTCTAACAAGGTAAATAACTCTTACCATAAAGTCTTACCATTAATAATAATCATTTGGAGGACTGTCTAATGTCTAACCATATATTTATTTTAAATATCTGTTTCAGAGCAACAGAGAACAGATCTGTATTACTCCTGAGTGCTTTTTTATAGAAGTACTTTGTACTATAGGATTTTGTACCATAAACACATTTTAAATGGAGAACATTTTTTTTTAAAATGATGCCTAATTTTGTCTAAGAAAAATGTCAAACTCAAAAGAATGGTATTTTTTCTATAAGCATTTTATATGTTTTGAAAATAAAATAAAAACATCATTGTAAACATCTTGAGTATTGTATTATTGTGATTTAAAAAAAAAATGTTTTACAATGAACCCTTTCATGCATGAATTATGATAACCTGTTTTTATTGGTCTTAGGCATGAAAAACAAGATTTGACTTTTTTCTTTTTTTACACATTTTTCAAAGAGATTTTCAGATGTCTACTTGAGTGGACACATAATACAATAATAACAGCAATATTGTGTGTATTTAAACCAATCGATAAAATTATATAAAATAATGTGAAAACTATAAAATGCATATACATTTTTTTAAATATTTTTATAATATTGAAATATTGCAAAGGCAATTATTGAACTTCATACAAGTTGGACTTCGTGTATCTTTCATATCAGAACATGAGGACGTGCTTCCATCAGAAATCTCTACAGCCTGTCAAGGTTCAACTGTGGAAACCACTCAGATGCTCCTCCAGTGTGCCAGAGAATGTCAGTGTACGATCAGCGGCGAAGGTCTCGCGCGTGTTCCGTCCTTTCCATGCTAATGGGATTTTTGATTAAATGCAATACACTTTCTCCTATGTATTAACTCGTTATCTCATCTGACTCCATATATAAAAGGGTTTAATTATATCTGTGCATCATTAAATGTGAGCGAGTGTTTGACTATTCCTTTTAACCATTAGCTAAATGAACAATGTCAAAGTCAATTAGAATAATCAAATGTAACAATTTATTATGTTGGGTAAAGTATCATGGCAATTTCACAATCAGTTCGAAGATAATCAATACAATAACATCGAATGCTCTAGATTCTAGAATAAGAGAGATGTAAACCAAACATTTTAAGAAATACATGAGGCTGAGTTTTGGACACTCAACCTCACGGGCTCTCAGAATTACAGAAAGGCCTCGAGTTTCTCACTGCAGTCCATTAAATAGCCAGAATGTTTTCACATGGAAAACCTGCTAATTTGCATTAAGAAGTTACACCTCTTGGGATGGGGGGAAAAGACCATTTGCCTTTCTTTGTGTGTCAGTTATCTCTAAACTCTTAAAAACCTTAGTACCTTGGGTTTTTCTCTTTGGGAATGAGACCATTGTACCAGTTGCACCGAGACCTTTAAAATGATACTAAACACATTCTTTAATGATCATCATTCACATTAAAACCATATATATTCGTGTGAGTTTTAGTTGTCTCTGAGAGAAAGAATGGTGCGGATAAGGTGAGACTTTTGTCTCAAAGGAAGAGGGGGAGGTCAAATGTTAATTTCCAGCTTCAACCATCTATTTCGGCCTTACAGTCAGTTTACCTTTATTATCTGAACATTCAGATTATGGTCAAGATTACACATTTCTAACATAGCCCTCCTCTGAGAAAACCTAGCGATCGGCTGTTTTCAATCTCATCTGAAATGAGCAGTGTTGGGGTAACGCATTACAAGTAACATGCATAACGCAAATCAGATTAAATCAGATTACTTTTTTATGTTACGAGTAAAGAAACGCATTATAAGTAGGCCTAATGTGCATTACGAATTCAGATTACTTTTTGATCTAACAAGTAAAGTAAGTCACATACTTTAATCACATTACTTTTTGGATGTCAATGAAAATTACATTCTAATAATACAAATAAATGTATTTACAGTCAAAAAAAGATGTTTATTTTCAAAAACAGCTTTCACAATATAAGTATGAATTGTAGCTGAAATATAGCCATTGATGCATGAGGTCCACTATAGTGGACCGATGATTCATCAGAATTTTCTCCCAAACTAAAATCAAAACTTGGACAATTTAACTGGGATATGACTCATTAGATATCGCTTGAAGTTGAGGCTGCAATATTTTTTTACCTGCAAGAGTCTCCTAGGATAGAAGGAATCGGTGGATATTCCGGAGCAACTTGGCATTTCTGACTGACCATTGGCCATCTTGGTTTAAAGGGGGAAAAATGGACACACAACGGCTTGCAACTTGGTTGCAATGTATAAGATGATGCACCAGGATCCACTGTAGAGACTGATGTGCAACTACGCCATCAAAACCAAGAAAATTATTTTTTAATATCTGTCCACTGTAGTGACCTCTATGCATGAAAGGGTTAATGTATATTGTATATTAATGTATAGCAAGTGCAAGTTGAAAAATGGCCACAGTTGCTAAATTTGACAGACTAGATGTTGTGGATGCAGTTGATGTCCGGTGGTTAAAAAAAAAAAATTTGCACAAAAAATGCGAACCCTTTATAACCTGTAGCCTGTGGAGCCAGAAACATTTACTGCTGCACTAATTGTTTTAATAAGTGACCATGAAATTCAAATGCTGGTTACAATGTCCTGGGGTCAGTCCCAATTTGCTTAAATATATTCATGTAATAAAACTATAAAGCATAGTTCTACTTAAAGATACGTAAATTAAATTAATGCAGTATGCCAGTTTTTGGACATAGTAATCATTATTTGATACAGGCATTTCTAGTCCTATTTTCTTAGACATCAAAAAAGTGCCCAATTGATTTTAAAGATCTGAAAGTTTCATAAGAAAAAAAACTGGTGGCTAAACTAAAAATTAGGCTATACATATATGAACGATCCAGAAGCTTTCATTATGAACAATCCATCTGCAAAAGCTTTCAATTATAATCAACAGAGTAAAATTGTGTATTATAGTGCCACCTAGTGACATGTTGGCATCTTTGATTAATATATATATATATATATATATATATATATATATATATATATATATATATATATATATATATATATATATATATATATATATATATATATATATATACACACACGCTTCAGTGAAGGAATATATACGCTTCACAATTTCCCAAACAGATTAAGAAAAAAACTAAATGATAATAACCAAGCAGCTTGCTTTGAT
This sequence comes from Semotilus atromaculatus, assembly GCA_031834385.1. NCBI lineage: Eukaryota > Metazoa > Chordata > Actinopteri > Cypriniformes > Leuciscidae > Semotilus > Semotilus atromaculatus. The sequence goes on along the minus strand of JAULUF010000005.1, from coordinate 12,262,124 downwards.
CCTTAGTAATGATAGTTTTAAATGTGAATTTTTTCTCAAAAGAATAAGCGAGAAGATTACATTTTCAAGTCAAATACTATAAACATTTTTTAAAAAGTGATGCCTTAAACATCCAAGTCGATTGTATTTAAACATTTAAGTCATTTCAACTTAAATTACATTAAACTGACTTTAAAACATTTGTTGAATCTTGTATAACATAAAATGTATAACATTTATTTTGATGAGGTAAAGCAATGTAAAAACATGTTGTCATAACTTATTTGTCATAATCCTTTATAGTGTGTATGCTGCAGATATTATGATAGATAATCGTGAAATAAGGAAGCAACCAGCTATTTGCATTAAAAAGAATGGCATTTGCTGTTTCACAAATTTTTGGTTTCATTAACAGTTGAGACAATACCTTTGTCAGCATTTGTCGTTGTTACCCTTTAAATGTTTTATATGGCCTTTGACATTAGACCCACATCACTGAACTTACCAGCTCTCTTCATTATATTAGGCTCCTTGATTCCAAAGGTGATGGAATATCTTTAAATAAGAAGAGATACATTAGTCAACAAAAGCATTAGAGTAATCCAATCTAAATACATTTTCCCCCCACAGAATAGACATATGGAAGAGGACTGTAATGCAGTTGACACAACACTCAGGAATCACATGGGTTCTGTAGTTCCACTGGTCTGATAAACAAATTGAAAAAAATCTTATTTCATGAATCGATGGCCATAGCATTTTAGCATCAGATCTGTTTGTGTTTATTTTCTGAGCGTGTCCCTCCACATTCGCTGCTCCTGCAATGCTCATGAGCAACTTCCAGCATGAATGAGGTCTGGCTTGTTGGGAAGGTGTGACAGACTCAGGTTTATTACCCTCAACACGGAGCAAAGTCCGATTGAGGGCCTTTACACAGCACCATCTCTGAGACAACCCGTGTCTGTGCCTGTTTTCCTCCCTGTCCCGGAGGGCCGTACAGTTATGAATGACTGCTTACGGTGACCCATGCCGCCCCTCTCCTATGGACCATGAACATCTCAAACTATCCCCTGGATCACCCCACGGCCCTCCAATCTACCGATTACACACAGGACCTTGCGTCACATGAGGGACCGTCAACATGTAAGTAGAGCTTCGGATCGGAGACACTTTAATGGCTCTAGCAATTGCTAAATGGGTTAAGTAAACATTCAAAATTATCACCGACTAACTCATTTTAAATCTATCCAATTGTTCAGGTATAGAAAATCATGACATATGATTTGATCAGGTTGTACAGTTTAGTCATGTTTAGTAGCCCATTGAAGTATCATTCAGTATCATTGAAGTATCATTCAGTACAGAATTGTAATGTGTAATGTTTTTGTAATTGTAAATGTGTAATTGTACACAGAATGTGTATATTCAACGGATAATTTCTTTATATAAATGATATATACATTTATTTTAAATGAAGTACTTTTCAGAAGTCTGTTTATTTCTTTTGACAACGGAAAATGTTAAAGTATAAGGATTATGTAAGCCCTATATCTCAGCGTTTAATCAATCGCGTGATAACAGACTAGGCCTGTTTGAGATCTAATAGTCTGCCTAACAGATTTATCAGATAGACCGGTCATAAAACGGTTCAACCTTACACCCCACTCGTAGACAATTATCTTACAGTAGGCCACTTGATTTCCAGTTGCTGTTTACAGAAGGTGACAAATAAGACTTGCATTTGTTTTAAGTGGAAGTGCCACTTCCATTGGAATTCACAATTAATGTGACATCCTATAGTTCAGGAGTTAAAGCCAGACCCAGACAATAGGGCAACTCAAGAAGAGGGCTGTCCTGTGTGTGGTGACAGGGTGTCAGGATATCACTATGGTCTACTCACATGCGAGAGCTGTAAGGTAAGTGCTACAGCAAGACTGAGACAAGTATAACCTCCACACCCTTATCATTCTTAAGTAGTAAAGACAAATATTCTCACCAGGGCTTTTTTAAGCGCTCTGTACAGAACAACAAGCGGTATACGTGTGCAGAGGCACAGAGCTGCCCCATGGACCCGGCACAGAGGAAACGGTGTCCTTCCTGCCGCTTTCAGAAGTGTCTAGCTGTTGGCATGAAGAAAGAAGGTACGGCTGCAAACCCGCACGACGATAGTGCATGATCATTAAGTTTTGTATACAACGTATTCTTTCAACAAAGTCCTTACATGCGTAAGGAAAAATGCAGTTATTGTCTCTGAGATATGGAAAGATATTCATGGCTAGCTATCAAAGATAGCTCTGATCCTACTTATCTGTAAAACCATAAACCACTGCAATTGCAATTTTGATGACATAGTAAAGGGGAAAATGTAATGTCCACACAAGCAAAAACAAGTTTTCTTATGCAACTTTAATAGGTCAGTATCTTTATGTAATGTCAATATTTCTTTAAGTTTTTTTTTTTAAGTGTCAGTTTCATCAATAGAGCAAGTTTTTCCCTACCATTCATTAACAAGTCAGCAGTGTTTTGGGGGCCTGAAAACACAAACATCTGAAAACAGGTTTCAAAGTGCACGTTTTTGAAAACTATACCATTATCGCCTCCGTTCAAAAGCGCGAAATTGTGAAAACAGTCATGCGCATGCAAATTACATGTTCAGTCTATAGGCGCGTAGGGTTTCTTTACGCATTGATATCGCCAACTACCAGCCTGGCATGAATACAGCATTTTTATTCAGCACTGTATTCACACCGTTGTCGTCTGTACGCTAAAAACGCAAAGGAAAAACGTTTCCGTTTGTAGTAGGCTATATCGTTTCAGTGGTGGTTCGTCAAGGGAGGCAAGGGAGGTACAGCCTACGCAAAATTTTTAGGTGAAAATGGCTAGATGATTTAATGTTCCCAGTTATTCATTTTATGTCTGAGAATGTGCATTTCTTGTTTGTAATTTCACGGCTGTAAGGGTAACCACCGCACGCCTCTTCCCCGAATGTGCCAAATCTGCGAAACGCGACTACGCGAGTCTGAGGGAATAGAGAAAGGGAGGGGGAGGCAAATCCATAGCCAGAGACTTGTGCTTCCGTTGGTAAAAAAAAAAAAAAATTTACAAATAGCCAATCACCATCGAGTATTTCACTTTCAGCAATTAGGAGTGTTGACAAAATAACCATAGCAGAGGCCAGCCTCCCTTGTTATACAAACCACGAGACGAGACGTAAATTATGTGATATTAATTTGAACTGCTACCACTGATGTAACTATGGAGAGTAGAGATATTGAATATTTGATCGAATTTACTAAACTAACATTCAAACAACAGCGACAAATTAAAAATGATGTAAGGCCCCATACCTACGTTGGATATAGGCCTAAGCAGTCAGCTTTTCTAAACGGCCGAACGTGCTCTTTTAACACGGACATTTAAAAGGATTTTTGCTTCAAGTGATAGGCTAGGACTAGGTGAGTGAACTTAAATTTATATTGGCTTGATGTATGTGTTGTTTTCTATAAATATTCTGTCTATAAGTGATCAAAAAAGCCATCTTAAAGCAGTTAAACACTGCATCGTTATTGTGTAAATATACCCTCATTGTGCCTTCAGAAACAGGGATGGGAAACATTTACTGTGTCTCATTTCAAAAGGTGTGCCCTTCGGAGGTCGCATTTGTCCCTACATCCGTCATTTCAGAAAAGTAACCATAACATCCTAAAGTAAGCCCTCACAAGAAATAAAAATTAGACATCCTCGTTGACGTACAGTCGACAAATGCGACCTTTGATGAGTCCTCATAATGAGACACAGCTACTACTCTGAGAATGTATGATGTGAGTAGCTGTGAAAATCATGATGTGTGATTATTTACATGTGAAATCACTTGTCTCAGCTGTACGTGCGGACAGAATGAGAGGTGGGCGAAACAAGTTTGGACCTCTATACCGACAGGACAGGCAACTGAAACAGCAAAGAGGGACCCATCACCAGGCAAACATTGCCCCCTACAGGATCAAAATTGAGGGACCACAAGCATTGGTACCAGCTGTGTCTCATGATTTTCATGTCCTCAACCCCTCCCCTACTTCTCTCAGCTCTGATCATTACCACCCACCTCAGTCCTTTCATCCCAGTATGAGCCAGTCTGAGTTTCCCATGCTGTTGGACTGCACCATGCCCAGAGACCGGACTCTGTCTGATCCATCCATACCTTTTCACACACTGTGCTATCCAGGCGTCCACGCATACCCTCCTGAGAAAAGAGAGCTCCCGTTCATCTACAGTCCTGCTTCTGTGACGCCCCCTGATCCAATCTCTCCAACAGTTCTCTCAACACTTGGACCTACACCCACTGCGACACTTACACCAACCTCAACTTCAAGTTCGACCCCAACTCCAGTACAGAACTTGACGCCCACGTCAACCCCAACCCCTAGTTCTTGCTTCCTAAATCAGCTCCTGCAAGCCGAGCCAGATGAGAAGCAGCTCTGCATGCGGGTGTTAGCAAGCCTCCAAAGAGAACAAGCCTGCCGAGGAAAACATGACCGTCTCAACACATTCAGCATCATGTGCAAAATGGCTGACCAGACTTTGTTTGGACTGGTGGAGTGGGCAAGAAACAGCACACTGTTTAAGGAGCTTAAGGTAGAAGAGTTTGCACATGATCACACACACTTTTCCTTGAACATAATTTTTTAAAGGCCCTCTTTACGCCTAGTATTAAGATGCGTTTTTGATCGGATCACAAGTAACCAACGCTAAATATAGGTGTAAACTGGATCTAAAACGTATGTTTTTCAGTCGTCTCCGGGCGCACTCAGATGTAAATTGCGTGAGCTTATTTCGTGCATTAGATCAAAAGATCACCCATAGACCATAGACAGAAATGGTTGAAAGTGACAAAAGAGACCAGGTGTAAACGGGAATGTGTCTTCCTCCTCTACTTGTGATCAGATCGACCAAAATGCATCTTAATACCAGATGCATAACAGGGCCAAAGAAACAAGCCCTGCCCCCAACCCCCAAAACTAACCTTACCATAACCTTTTTTAAAAGGGAAATTGTTGGATGATAAGAATGGTATGCATCTCTAACCCCAACTTTAACTTGACCCTTTTCCACATCCCTAAAGTTTGAATCATTGTTAGGAATGTTGTTCAAGAAGCAACAAATATGTTGATTCAGAAATTTGTCCTACTAGGTAAAAATCTTAGTCACTGCTCCAACCTGGTTTAATGCTGGTCAGATGCTGGTCTAACTAGCGGAGCAGCGTGGCCTTGCTGTCCTCCAGCAAAACTTTCTGTTGAAAATTGTCTACTAGCATCCCATGCTTGGGACTGGGATCCAAAACAACGCTTGCATTTTCAGCATGGATGGAGTTAACCTTTGTAACACTTTCACAAGGCAATGCCCACTGGTTGTCTACATATGGCTACTGCTGTATAACTAGAGTACCTGATCTCTTGCAGGTGGAGGATCAAATGGGACTACTGCAAAGCTGCTGGAGTGAGCTTCTTATCCTGGATCACTTATGCAGGCAGGTGGTTTATGGAAGAGATGGCAGCATCTGTCTGATTACGGGACAACAGGTAAGAACACCTTTAACAGCACCAGTGTTACTCAACCCTGTTACTAGAGCCACACCAACAGTCCACATTTTTTATGTCTCTCTTATCTGACATGTCTTTTTCAGGCCTTGGAGTCTCTAACATACTGATTAGTTGAATCAGGTGCTATGAATTAGGAAGATTTGTTAAATGTGTACTGTTAGTATGCCTCCATGAACAGGGTTGGAAACACGACTACACCATATAGTTACCCAGTTTTATTGACTGTTTAGGAGTCTTTCAAATTCTTTTACTTGTTTTTAATACCAGATAGAGGTATCGACCATCCTCAGTCAGGCTGGAGTAACTCTCAGTAGTTTAGTATCCAGAGCCCAGGACCTGGTCTCCAAGCTTAGGTCACTGCAGCTGGACAGAGAGGAGTTTGTGTGTCTCAAATATCTGGTTCTCTTCAATCCAGGTGGGTTTCTTTTCATTCCCAAATGTTTAATCTAAATCATTCCTGTTGGACTAGAGTTGTAAGGGTCATGTGTTTTGCAGATGTTAAATCAGTACTGGATCGAAGGCAGGTAGAACAAACTCAAGAGCGTGTAAACAGGGCGTTGATGGACCACACTATGCAAACCCACCCAGGACACTCGGACAAGTTTGGACAGCTGCTGCTCCGTCTGCCAGAGGTGCGCAGCATCAGCCTGCAGGTCGAGGAATATCTATATCAGCGCCACCTGCTGGGAGATCTGCCTTGCAACTCCCTACTGACTGAAATGCTTCATGCCAAGCACACATGAGACACAATCAAAACAAAGCTTGTTAGTGGACATGTTTTCATAAATTTGACCTGTGGTGTCTAATCATTTTGAGCTTTGAACAAGTCCAGATGCTGGTTTATTTCATCACTGGCTGGCGCTACATATCTAACAACAGGAACAATAAATAGTTTCAGGTATTATGGCTGTACAAGATGCATACTCTTAATAACTCACCTTACAGGTATGGATCACGTCCATTAAAAAAAAAAAAAAAAAATTATTTTTTTGCCAGCGTTCAAACACTGCCACTTTGAAATATAAAACCATGACTGTCTAACTTCACTAGAGACACAGAGACTCATCACATATTGTATTAAATTCTCCTAATTGTTTACAAGATTGAGTTTCAAATTAAAGTGTGTCTGTAATATGGTCTGATATCATGTGTCTTGTTTCTAGAATGCAGCTATAGAAGGCTGAAGATCATGAAGCCCATCAAGAACATGTCCGGGTCACATTTTACTCAACAACAAAAAAAATTATTGCCTACAGAAAACTAAAATTTTTCAAGACAATTAAGAATCCTGAATTACTTTAATGAGAATCTACATTAATGAGAATCTAACAAGAATAATGAAAATTGCTATCTTTCTTTTGACTTTGTCTGTAGTGGTGAAATATGACAGGGACTGTTTGTATCCTTCTCCCACACTTTCAAAGATGCACTTGGGAACACTGTGAACTGGGCAAAAAAATCATGGATATGGACATGCAATTCTAAATTTCATTCTAAATTTAAAAGTTAAAAATAATATCAAAAATGGCAACAAACAATAGCTGATACAATGTACAGTTGTAATCAAAATGTATCAACCCCCATTGCAAATCCGGCTTATTGACAAAATGTAGACTTTCAGCAGTTTGCAATGAACAAATCAAACAAAAGTAATTGAAATTGCTCAACACACCAAATGTTTCAAGCGGTTTCCCCAAATTCAACTGAAAAGAAACTTTTAATGACTTCTGTGGTCTTAAAATTATTCAACCCCCTGACTCCCTCACAATTCACAACAGCAATCTGCAAAACAGGTGTTGTCTCAAGCAAAGCTGACGCAACTAATCAAGGGCTTCATTAGTTGTGCCAGGTGTGCTTGAGCTAGAACAGACGAAATATCTGAACTGGCGAGGTTTGTTGAGTGTCACGTTTGACTGCATGTTAGAAATAAAAGTCAAAAGAAAGGTCTAGTATTTCACTTTCAAACAAGGAACAGGATTACAAAAAGATAGCAAAGGCATTAAATGTTCCTAGAGACACCGTTGGAAGCATAGTTTGCAAGTTCAAAGTTAAAGGAACAGAGATTATACTACCTTGATGGGGCAGAAAAAAACAGCTTTCAACAGCTGCAACCAGATTTCTGAGAAGGCACGATCAGAAAAACCCTCGAGTGACTGCAAAAGACCTGCAGCAAGACTTGATGGCGACAGGCATAAGGTGTGTACTAAACGCATGCCAGAACTCCAAGATGTACACCACAACTGACATAAATGCAAAACAAAAGTCATATAAATAAGCCACAGAGGTGATTCTGGATTCTGTTCTGTGGAGTGATTAAACAAAACTTTTCGGCCCTATGACTCAGCGGTATGCTGAAAAGAACACTCTGCCTACAGTTAAAGGTAGGGTAGGCAGGTTTTTTTCTAAAAAACTTTTTCCCAAATTTGTTTAAACTGTCTTTAAATACCAACACATAATTAAAATGGAAGTACTCTGAAAAAGAGAGTATAAAAATCGAGTGTCTTTAGTCCTCTCAGGGCTGCAATAAACACAGCTACTTATTCCATTAACTCCCACCCCCTCCCTTGTGGGCTCCTTCCAAAGCCACGCCCCCAAAACACATGAACGCGCGATGCCGACCGCTCAGCTGGAGGACGAGTTTACCAGCGCCGAGCGGAGAGGAGCGCAGTGCATGTAGTGACATCATGTCAGAATCACATGTAATAAAACTTTATCATTGTGAATATAAACAACTAACATGGCTGTTAGTACCAAGGGCGCCGTAAAGGGGTGGAAGGTTAGGACGATTCTAAGGGCCAAGGCTGATTTAGGGCCCAGAAGAGCAGACCCCTTTTTCTTTTCTTATTTCTTTTCTCTATTTTATACATACATTAAATGTGCTAGGGCCCCTCATGCACTAAATGTGTATTTTGTCCGTTTTGACCATAGATTTAATATTTAAAAAACAATATGTATTTACTGTTTCAGTCACACCCCTCCCCCTCACAATGGTTCATTCCACCTGCGCTGTCCGAGCTACGATCGCTAGTGTATCGTATAAGATCGCTTGCTTATTACACTTGCTATGATGCAGTGCAGACAGTGACACACGCATGCATGTCACATCAAAAGTCAGGGCATCCAAAACGTAAAGAAAAGAAGGAAAGAGAAGACATGCAGAGAACGCCGAAGTCGACAGTATGTCACACAGTTTTTCAAAAAGAAAGGTAGCTTGCCCTATTCCTGTATTCCAAAACTTTCAGAGTTACTTATTTTTGTTGCTAGGTGAGCCTGAGCGCGAAACTTCACTAATGGTGTGTTCACACCGAACGCGAATTTAATTATTTGCGCGAGTAGCTACATTACATACAAAGTCAATGCAAAGGCGTCGCGAATGACGCAAATTGGGCGACGCGTTTGCCGCGAATGTTTTCCGCGCAAGTTAAAAAATTTGAACTCGAGCGAATGTTCAAGCGTCATAACTAGACGCGATAGACGCGTATTTGACGCTCTATTCGCGTTCGGTGTGAACCATGAACACACCATAAGATTGAAGCCTCTAAACACGTCTTATCTATGTGTTCGCTACATGATGATAACTTACAAAACAAAAAGTAATCTACATGCTTCAAAAATTACAAAATCAGTTTGCCGTGTGTGTGTCATGTGTTCTGTGAAGTAGTGCTGCTGCTACGATCAATGCTGTCAAACTTGACGTTCTCAATGTGAATAAAATGCCCCAGAAAAAAGAACATAAAATTGAATAAAACATGTGTCTGTAGTAACCATTGGGTATAAGGAGTTTACAAAATAGATATTTTAATATTTTATATTAAGAAAACTAAATAGGCCAATAAAAATAATATGGTTTTATGGTGTGTGTGTGTGTATATGTGTGTTTTTGACTTATACAGATGCAGTGTCAGCTTATTTGTTTACCTTTTATGTAAACAAGTACATATTTCTATTTTTTTTCTTGTTTTTGTAAGCTTTGTACTTATCGTTAGACATAACTATGCAAGTGCTAAGTATCTTTTTTAAAGTATACTGGGCATGCTTATTGGGTTACATTTTTTCTGTAAAAAATGTATGGGGCCCAGAAATTTTGGTTTCCATAGGGCCCAGAATTTATGGTGGCACCCCTGGTTAGTACTCACTATCAAGCCAGCATATCGATACTGGTAAAGTTTAAAATATATTGAGTTTGATACGGTAACGAGCTAGTAACATAAGGCAAAGCTAAAAACAGATTGCATTGATGCACGTTTTCCCGTTACCATCAGTTACATTGTGATGAAGGTGAATTTCGTGTAAGGTTCATAACATATACGGTGTTTTGCATGTAAGAGCTTCCACGATGAAAGCACTGTTGGCTCTGATGAGGACTACACTCATTGTCAGCTCAACTGTTGGCTTTTTTTTGCCTGGTTTGCCTTCGCTGACTGTATATGCAGGTACTGGTAATTTTGATTGCTCAATTCTCTGCCATAATTGCGATTCTTCCTAGCTTCCGTGCCTCTTCCACTCCTCGAGTCAAACGGGTGCGCGCGTGTGGGCGGCTCCTGTAGCAGCAGGGGTGGTAGCCATGGTAGCGAGGGAGAGTGACAGTCTCCCAGCCAATCATTTCATTCGTTCCGAATGGAAATAAGTAGCTGTGTTTATTGCAGCCCTGAGATGACTACAGACACTCAATTTTTATACTCTCCTTTTCAGAGTACTTACATTTTAATTCTGTATTGGTATATAAAGACGGTTTAAACAAATTTGGGAAAAAGGTTTTTAGAAAAAAACTGCCTACCCTGCCTTTAAGCATAGTGGGGCTCAGTGATGCTCTGGGGCTGCTTTGCATCCTCTGGCACTGGAAACATGCAGCATATGGAAGGCAAGATGGATTCATTGAAGTATCAGGAAATCCTAAGAGAAAACATCATGCCGTCAGTGAGGAAGCTGAAGCTTTGGGAGTCATTGGACCTTCCAACAGGATAATAATACCAAGCATACCTCAAATTCCACCAAGGCTGGTTTCAGAAGAAGTACTGGAAGATTCTACAGTGGCCATCACAGTCATCTGACTTGAACCCTAAAGAAAATCTCTGGTGGGATTTGAAGGTGGCGGTTGCAGCACGCAAACCCAAGAATATTACTGAACTGGAGGCCATTGCTCTGAGGAATTCCTCAGAAACGCTGCCAGAAACTGCTGTCTTGTTATACATCTCGTTTGCAGCAGGTCATAACTGCAAATGGTGTTCTACCAAGTACTAAAGATGCTTGCCATGAAGGGGTTGAATAATTTTGAGACTGCAGAAGTCATTAAAAGTTGCATTTTCAGTTGAATTTTGGTAAAACACTTGAAACATTTGTTGTGTTGAGCTATTTCATTTACTTTTGTTTGATTTGTTCATTGCAAACAGCTGAAAGTCTAAATTTCGCCAATAAACCTGATTTGCGATGAGGTTGAATAATTTTGATTACATTTGTATATAATTCATAGAACTAAAAGTAAATTCACTGATGATGAGAAATAATTGATTTTATTTTTCTAATCCTGTCACTTGGGACCGATCCATAGTCAAAGAATTTGGGAGAAAAACTAAATCTACTAACATGAACATGGAAACAGTAAAAGGAAAAAAACAAAAACATCAATGTGCTTTCTGAAATGAACAAGTGAATCACCACATTTGCCAGAACATAAATAATAAAATCTGAAACTAAACAGAAAACTCTAGCTCATCCTTACCCAATAAATACACCTTAAGTGACCTAACATTCTACAGAATTGCACAGAATCCAGTTACAATAACCATCATGTTTCACCCAACAGTCAAACACATGCAACCTACACACAAATACACATCTCCCATTCATTTGACACAGAAACATGAAAATCAACCATTTCAAAAACTTTTTTTTTTTGCTCTTTACAAAAATATGTACATCTTTACGGCAAATCTGTAAAGTACTTCATCTGATTCTCCAAAGACAGGAGAGAGTGGCCTGATTGAATCAGTTAGTGGTTTGATGATGAGAAACAGACTAAATGCCCCTTTCATACAAAAAGACAACTCAAGCCGTTCATGAAACAAATAAGGCCAAGTTAGACAGTTTGGAGACGATCATATTCATAGAAACAACATAATAACCGTTTAAGGCTGCAGACACCTGGGCTGCTTTTCTGCCTTTTATCACTCTCTGTTAGTGTTTGTTTTATTTCACTGTTGGTGTTCACTACTGGTACATCACTATTTGCTGCTACATGTCAGCCAAACAATAGCACTTGATCACTCAGCTCTGGGTACATAAGTGAGAGTTGACATCAGATTTGCGTTTATTGTTTCTCGCCATCTGTCTCTTTCTGTTCCCGTCCCGCTCACACACTCATTCACAACAACACATCCAGCTCTAGTAGTGAAGCAGCATGGTAGCTTATTCATTGCTTACAAATTTCCACAATATACAAATCATTGTCAAAAATGAAAGAATCAGCAATAAACAGCATTCAAATATACAGTATATTAAACCAGCATTGATCTTTTACTTACATTATTTTTCCAGTTACAGCTAAACAGAGTAAAAAGATTTTTTTTATTTTTTTTTATCATTAATGGAAATCAACAGCACGTTCTGGCATCTTTTTGCTTTTTCATTAATTCTTAAAGCAAATGGGAAGGAAAAATATTTTAGTCTTTAACATGCTCTCCTGAGTTCCTAAAGCTTGGTTCGAAAGTTCGAAGCAGTAAGAAAACAAACATCCAGGTGTCTACGGCTGACTTTAGGAAGGCGAAAGGACAAGGCAGATTTTATTAGAGAGCAAGACAGACTCGAAACGGACAGCAGCATGGGACTTTTTTATGACGTGACGTAAAGGTGAGTGGCTGTGCCCCTTTGTAATACAGTTCTACATTCAGTCCCATAAAACTGAGAGGCTGATGATGATAAAACAGACAATAAGAAGGCTTGTGTTGGTTTGTGCCCTGCATTCATCAAAGAGCAAAGATCCGATTTCATCCGAGGAATCCTTTTACACACCAAAGGATCCAGTTCATTGAGTAAAGAAGGGTAGGAGCTGGAGGACAGTAAAGTTTCTGAGGATCTTTTTCTTTCTATTGTGGGGGACATTCATTTTACTTGAATGATGAGACTGGAAGATTCATCTAACGTTTTTAACATTTAAATGCCAAGAATAATTTTCCTACAATCTTAGAAAATCAATCAGACTCCTTTCTTCGAAATGTGACTTTTGAGTTCACTTGAGTTACCCGAAGAAAATGGCAATGGAGATTTCTGAATAATTCTTTTGTAACTTGACCTGTATTTACACAGTCCCCAGCTTTACAGCTCTGAGGGCACTTTATTTTAGGATTTTGGGCCTCTTTTTTTGTTATCCAACTCTTTCTCCTGGCATGCACTCCAATGTGCCTCTCTGCACTGCCGGAGTTAGGACAGAAACCCAGGGTTACATGGCCAGCTCAGGTATAATTGCATTTACAGTAGGCTTTACTTTGGGGTCCCGAGTTTCTTTGGGGTTCCTGGGCGCTTGCGCTCCCATAGGTGGCCTGGAATGGTGAAGGCATCCACACTCATGGACATGGTCTTGGACGGGAGGGCTGTGAACTGCTTGCGGTCAGAACTGTACTTGTAGATTGACTCCACCATATTGGGACCGATTATCCGTGGGCCATTACCTGTAAGCCGAACCATCTCCTCCGTCTCAGGGTTCATGGTATAAACCGCTCGGAACTGACAGCTAGCATCCCGAAAGAGGATGAGAAAATGGTTTCCAGTGCTTTTCTCTAAGTCCTTTTGCAAACAATAAAAAAAACACAAATGAACAGAATGTGATACCATTACATCATGCATTCAAATGCACCATGCAAATATGTCATGAGAGCCCAGAGTGCACTAAAGATGTTGACTGAAAGGTTACTCACCTCTACAATCTTGTTTTTCTGTGGTTCGTTGACCTTTCCTGCCAAACAACAGCGTGAGATGGCATTATGGATGATGAACTTATTGGACTTGAAGCTTGGCTCCTTGTAGAGTTTAGGTCCTGAAACAGAAGTTTCATTGCTTAGATACAAATGCTTGATTTGTGATCCTGACAAACAGATGCTTCAACAAGAGAAAGCAAGTTCATGATCACATTAACTAATCTAAATAGCCGTAAAACTCAGAATAGCTTAATTTTCTGTGAATGGTGCTTGCCCATGCAAAACTTGCAAACCACAATGTTGCAGGATTTGAGGTGACATTTATCTTCAAACTGTGTGCCACAGGTAGCTCACTACAATTAATACTTGAGGTTCTTCAAATACCTAACCACAAGTATGAGTAACCCCGGCATCCTGGCCAAATTTGCCCCAGTGGCCTCTGTCCATCATGCCCTCCTAATCATCCCCATATATTCATCACTCTGTCTCCTCTCCTCCAGTAAACTGGTCTGCGGTGGGCGTTCTGGCGCAATATGGCTGCCGTCGCATCATCCAGGTGGATGCTGCACATTGGTGGTGGTTGAGGAGATTCCCCCTTCTATGTTGAGCGCTTTGAGTGCCGAGAAAAGCGCTATATAAATGTAATAATATGTAATTATTATAATTTTTACAGTTTACCAGTGTATTCTGGGATGGAGGCTGGAGACGATATAGTAGACCCATTTTCCCAGTCCCCATTCTGTGCAGCAAAACGGCCTGGAGATAGCAGTCTGGATGGTGAATGAGAACGACTGTGGAAAGGAATATATGTTCAGAGGTGAGGTCACAAAGAAGGAGCAGGTGTTTTCTCACCAGAATACATACAGATCAGATTTACCTAGGAGATTTTCTGACAGTTAGCGTCCCACTGTCATTAGCCATAGAGGACAGATTCATTGTTGAATGGGAGTAAACTTTATTTAATCTAGAACCTGAAAGAGAAAAGAGTTGATACATGACATTGGCTTTACTACAATATCAATGGAAAGGAAATAAGCTTCCAGATGACCAATGACTTGCCCATAAACCCTTTGGCAGGGCTGCGGGAGAGGTCAGAGTCGTCTCTGAACACCGTTTTGGGCCTCTGCTTCTTGACGCCTCTGACAGTAGTGGGTTTCTGACGAAGGACTTTATCCAGATCCTCCATTATTTTCAGCTGATGCCGCCGTTCATATTCCTGGCGGGTAAAGTCTCCACGCCGCTGAGGAGTGCCATCTGGCGGAGGGGTGCGGGGAGGCGGAGGGGTAGAAGGAGTTTTGGGTCTCTCCTCTCCTCTACGGGTCTCATCCACCGAAGAAGGCCTGCTGTTACATATGAAGACAGCACTGATACAGGTACAATGTTGCAAAGGGATTAGCACATATTCCCCCGGTTTTACAGACAAGGCTTAAGCTAGTCCCAGACTAAAATGCATGTTTGAGCTGTTTTAAGCTCTATCATATCTCATATCTGAAAATATGTCAGTTCCATTGTTTTGTCTCATGATGCACACAAGTAATATTATTTTAGAGACATAAACAAAGACATGTTTATAAAAGCTACATAAATGCCCTAATTGAACTAAGGCCTAATCCTGGCTTAGTATAAGCCCTGTCTGTGAAACCGGGCCATTAAGTGTTTGTTTGAGATGGAATGCATAATTGTTATTTTGTTGCCCAAACAAAACTTACCGTCACACTGCTAGTGGGTGGTGGCCAGGAAATTTCTATGAAGTTGCTAAAGTGATTTTCCATGCACTGCTATGCACTAGGTTATTCTTGGTTGTTGCTAGGAAATTACTAACAAAATAAAAATAAACCACCCGAAGTCTCTTTGACATGCTACTTCCAGTTGCAAAAAATACTCTTTAACCCTTTATTGCATAGTGTTGCCATATGGCAACAATTACTTTATCTTAATTTTCTAAAATGCTGTGATATAAAATCTATGTTTCTACAGTTAGTTGTGAAAAGGGGGCATTTACTTTGAAGGAAATACAATTTATGAGGTCACATGACCAGGATATTTTGTTTGCCAGTCCTTTTTGCTTATGGACATTGACATGGAAACATCACTGTCTGGGGCTCCCCAAGATAGCCTTTCATTCCAAATTTTTTGAAAGTTTTCATCAAATAAAAAATTTAAATTACTATCTGGGGTCAGTAAACTTTAATTTGTTAACATTAAATTCAATTTTGATTTTATACATTTTTTGTAATATGCTAAAATACATTTGTTGCCATATGGCAACTACATGCAAATATGGAAACGTCCTGGTCCATTCAACCTAATGGAGTCCCATTGACTTACATAGCATGAAACTATACTCTGAGACTATGTTTACAATTTTTGCTTATATTTTAAAGGTAAAAACATTATAATGTTTTATATTTTGTGATTTAAGCTATTTTGTAGGTTATCTGTAACATATTATCCCATTTTCTCCATAAAAGATGCATCCAAGCTACTGAAATTATATCATTTCAATATTGTCAATTATCAATTGATCAATTATCAATTTCGATATTATCAATCCAAGCATTGTTGAAATTATATAATGTTTTTACTGTATAAATGTTTGTTTAAACATTTCACTAAGTATGAGATGGATTTGTTGAGTCTTGTTTTAAATAAAATGAGTTTTTTTTAAAAAATGTGGATTTTATGGTACTTTCCACGATTGCATATTGTTGCCATACGGCACGCACAGTAATTTGATCCCTTTAAACTTTTTTTTAGATTTTTTTTTTATATATCTCTTATTTAGCTTATTTTAAGTAATAAAAACATGCAAAACATTTTTTACGATGTCTAATTAATATTCCATGCAATAGAGGGTTAAGCCATTATAACTAAGGTTATAACTAAGGATTTTCTGAAGGTGTTTGTTTCAGCTTTAGCATTGTCTCCACATATGGCCCAGACCCCTCCTTTAAATGTAAGGTTTTATCATCTGACAAAGCTAATCTCTCAGAAAGTAAAAGCATACACCTCCTCAATAAGTGTAACGATTTGTGGTTTCATTTATATCACATATCGCGGTCACTTTCCAAAGATTTGTTTTTAAGCCTCACCTTGCCTCCCTCTCTTTTTCTTGCTCCTGTCTTCTTTTCTTTATCTCCTCTGCTCTCTTTTGTTGTTTCTCAAGTAATGCAGCTCTCCTCTTCTCCATCTCATCCTCAGGTCGAGCTTCATCCTGCTACAGAGACCGTTTTAGACCGTTAAATGAATGCTATACCTTTTAGGCTAAACATCTAAACAAAGTTTACATATGATTCTCCCCTAACCTTAAAGAAGAATCCAACTCCACCCCTCATTTCTGCCTCTGTTTGGTCACTCATTGAGTCTGAGAAGATATCCTGGCTCGGATCTGCCTCTTCACCCTCTAATGCTTTGAGAGAGGACAGTGAGATCTCGATAAGGCTACTGCGCTTGCTGTTGAAAGCCTCTGCTGGACCATCACTCTCAAAAGAGCACTCGGAAGGAGCTCCTGAGCTGCTGCCTACACCCCGACGGTCCTTTTGGGGCAGAACCTGTGACAGTCCACCTTCTAGATCCATACTGAAGATTGTATGGTCCTCACTGGAACCGGTGTCTGAGAAGTTGTCCTCTAGTCTGGACAGGGATGAAGCTGAGCGTGACTCACTCTGACTGGGTGTGCCTATGCTGAAAGTGGATGAGTTCTGATCCCTGTATTGCCATGGAGACACTCTTTTTAAGTGAGGAATGTTTTCCACACTTTGAGGGGCAGTTATGAATCGTGTGGAAACTGGCGTCTTGAGCTCTGCAGGTCTAGGGTGGTGAGGCATTTTGGGGCTCTTCGGAGGTGCAGACTGTGCCCTACGTTGGGACGCAGGTGATTTTGGCGGAGCAATGTGACTCGAAATCTTGCGAGATGGGGAAGGAGAGGAGGAGGTAGAGGGCAGGTCACGATTGGACTCCCTTGACAAACGAGAAGGTGTAGTTGTTGAGGGTTTGGAGCTGGGTGGGATAACCCAAGCCTGGTTGTTAGGAGCTGCTTTCTTCTTCATCAGCTGGTTCTGCTGCTCCGAGAGGCGCTGCATATCACTTTGGAGAGAATTGAGAGCAGCACTTAGTTTAGACACAGCATTGTTGTAATCACCCAGTGGGGCCGTGCCTTTCCCTCCAGGAATTCCTTCTCCAGATTTGTCTTTCTCTATTGGATTGTCCTGTTGGGCAATGGGCTTGATATTTCCCTCTTCTTCTATTGAGGACCTCTTTTTCAACTTTTCCTCCTGTTGCTCCTCCTCACTCTCCAAGTGTGCCAGTTTCTCCTCCAGTGCCAAACGGCTGAGGTCATCTTCTATGGAGGAGGTGCCAGCCTCCCTTTGACGTCCTTCCTCACCATCCCCATCCTCCTGCTCCTTCTTTAACTGTAGGAAGGCACTTTTTCCCAGCCGCTGCCGGTGTTTGGCGAAGATGGCTTCTATACGCTTCTTCTGAGCTTCAATGGCCTTCCGTTTCTCCTCCAGTCTCGCCCCCAGCTCTGACATTTCAGTGCTGAGAGCAGGACTCTTACTGGGACTCTCCTCTGATTTCTTGGCCCATGTAGTCATTTGAGAGGCCTGTGGCTCATTGGTTCGTACCTGCTCTGGAACCATTTTCTTCTTCCGTTCAGCAAAATTGGTCATCTTCACGCCACTATCCGGTGTCTCTTCACCACGCGATCGAGTTATGCGAGGCCCCGAAGCGGGTGTGGCAGGGGTGGAATGGGTTTTTGGAAGATCTTCCGAGGCATCCGAATCAACGCTTCCATCTCTTAACACGGAGTCGTCATCTCTGGATCCTTCTGAGGGGTGTCTGGTGCGACTGGGCTCTGGTGGGACTCCTGAGGATCGATGGTAGAGCATTCCTGAGCGGGATGGGGCTGAGGAGCTGAGAGTCACTGGGCTGCCATTGCGTCTAGCGTTTGTTGGATCATCTGGTGAATGCAGGAAGAAACCATCAGGTGCCCCGTCAGGGTGAAGACGAGGTTCCATCTTCTCTTCATTGTGGATGATCTGCAGTGCCTCTTCAATTGTTGGTAGCTCTCCTGTCTCACTCTCATCAATGCCGTTCTCCTCTGCCAGCATAGGACGAGTCTGAGTGGCCCAGGAAGCTCTTTGAGGGCCATTGGGCCCAGAGGGCTTACTCAGGAAGTGGCTGAGGTCCTCTGGAGGTGTGTAGGGGACACGTGTCATGGATTGACCAGTAGGGTTGAGATTGTCTGAGCTGACAGATCGGGTTATAACAGGGTTCCCCATTACAATGTCAACATCACTGTCTAGACCAAAAGGGATACTAAAGGACACCGCAGAGGAGAGTGGACGGCTGAAGAGCAATCATGAAAAAAAGGTGAATGCCTTCAGAGAGTATTAATTAAAATGCATAAAACGACATTGAAGAACCTTACCTAAGAGGTTTCTTATTCCATGTTCGTCCTGCTGCCTCTACATGAGACATTGAGGTAGACTGAGTCAGAGATCCTGATCATAGAGACAACACACACATGACCATGTGACAAATACAACATGCAAACACAAGACAATGTGATTGCAGAACAAGAATAAACAGCGTGTACACGTATACAATACAAAGAATGGAACAGACACACATTGGCAGCTAATGACCTGGGACACAGAGACAGTGTGTTTTCCTCACCTGCAGTCACAGAGGAAGAGATGGGCAGAAAAGGCTTTTTGAAGATAGAGGGAGAACCACTGGCACATAAAGGACAAATAACCTGCTGTTAAGTTTCGTTAAGGTTCATTTTAGGTGATTATTCATTATAAAATCTGATCGGGTATAATTTTGGGGATTCTTAAAAACAACTCTGACAGTTTATGTCGTCAAATTATAAAAATGGCTTTTATACAACAAAAAGAAAAGAAAAAAAAAACTTGTTATACCTGTTGCTGGACCCACTGTTGCCATTATTATTCATTCCAGAGGTTTCTACAAGAATAGAACAGTACTTTAACTTGCACATCCTTTTTTAACAGACTGTTACGGAATAATCAATCTAAAAGCTATAGGAAAATAAAACATTCATTCATCAAGATTCAAGACATACTTACCAGTCAGCTCTGTGTCCTGCAAGGGCTGAACAAACTCTGGTTTTGAGACTTCAAACCAATACAAGAGTTCTGCCAGAAAGCTCAGTATGTTTGTCTAGAGAGAGAGAGAGAGAAAAAAAACACTGCATATAAAATACATTAGGAATGCAGACTTTTAAATTAGCATAAAGAGTCTCATCTAGTCCATCTGCATTGTCTTTGAACATTAATGGGGGGATGAACCTAATCTTCTTGAGTGAATCCCAATTTGAAAACCCTCTGTCCTATATAAAGTGGCTTTATAGCTTCAAAATCACAAGTTCAAAATAGTAGATCAAAGGTGCTGTAATATGTATGTTGTGTTATGGTTTCGTTTTCACTGTTCTGCTTAGCCTGAATTCTGTTCCTTCGTTAATCTCCTTGGTCATTAATTAATCCTACGTCGGTTTCTGTTCTAGTTAATGATCGCTCCCCATGTACTGAAGCCCTTAGTTCCTTGTTCGGTCTTGTTTATGTGTAGTGGTTGTTTTTTCCAGTGTTTCTCTGTGATCTCCTGAGTATTCTTAGTTTGAGTGTTAATAAAAGATTTCTGTGATATTCTCCTGCGTCGTGCCTACTCTGCAACTGCACATGACAGGTGCTTGAACGGTGCACTATTTCTGTTAGTATTTTAAAGTGTTTTAATGATCTCATCCCATAAAAATAAAAAAAAATCACATCTAGCGAATCCACGGGTGATGTTTCTTCAGCACTTATTTTATATTTTAGTGTACCTAAGAAGAAAAATAACATTTGTGGATTTAACCGCTTAAACCTCACTCATTAGGACTGGTCATTGTTACTGCTTGGTCTAAAGACTAATCTAAAAGGTGTTTGATTTGCCCTTGCATTATTTATTTTTTTGGTGCACTAGCCTACAACATACCTAAAAGCACATACTATAAAACATAATCAGCACAGTACACTTTGTCCTTACTTTATTAACTGAACTAAACTATCCAGGTTCCCTCTCCTCGTCATGTTTTAATTTAGTTGTATTTATACCTTTAATTTTGCTGGGCTGTAGAGTAAATCTTCCAACACTAGAGGGCAGCAGTTCTTCAAACAGCTGTCACAGAACTCTCGAATCAGCTGTAGGTTGTACAGGCTGTCAGCCACAGACATGGAGTCCTTCATACATAAATCTGAAAAGACAAGGAAGGAGCTGAAATTTCTTACTCATCTATTCAGTGACAGACGCAGATTTGAGATGTGACCGTACCCTCTAATCTCAGTAGACCAGGACAGTAATGGTGAATAACAGCAGCAATGGCACATCCGTTTGAGAGATCCTTCACTTCGTTCACCACAGGAAAACAAGGTTTAAGCTTAGACTGCATCCTGTCCTTCCTGTACCGGATCTGAACAAGATAAAAAATATAGTTGAACTGCAATAATGGATAAAGTGCTATGTTGCTTGTTGTTAAAAAATTTTATTGTGAAATTGTTCATTTTTCATTGACAGCAGTAAAAAACAACAACAAAAAAAAAACCTATTACAAAACTGTTTAATGTAGCTGCAAAAACAGAGATGGAAACATATGTCAATACCCACAATCCAAACTCTAAATGAAAAATGCATTCAATTGACAATCAGAGACTGGACAGGAAAAAAAGCTGAAAGAATCCATGCAAACAGCACATTAAGACTAAATGTAGTAAAAGCAAATGGCAAGGACGTTGTTAATGGGAAGTGGGACAGCAAAAGACTTAGTCTTCAACAGGTCAAAGCAAAGAACAGAGGCAGCTGTGTGACCAGCCAACACCTGATACATCAAGACCTTTTCCACTTGATACACACAGCATTCACTAGCAGATAAGTGCACTAATATCACAAAGACGCACTATATTTACTTAACCACCAAATATTATGGTATCCTAACCTACAATTTACATGTCATGCCATGTTTATATCTGGATTATTTTTTGTAATGCAAATGATGATGAAGGATGTTGAGACAACTGATACAACTCTTTTAATTCTGGTAATAATCTGATGACTGCGCTTCATCCAATATTTTACAATATTATCATACGTATTTTTTGTCCATGTTATAATATGGGGGATCCTAAAATTGAGCCCTGATGTAAAGTAATTGCCCAAAAAAGTCTAAGGAATCCAATTCCATCTACATTACCTTCACAGTCAGCAGGGGGCGAAATAGGACAACATTATATGGATTTAGGACAGGAAAATGGAGGAAAGTAGGGTGGAATGGAAGACGAGAGAGAGACTTACAGGAACAAGTTTCCAGTACCAGCGGGTGGGACACTGTCAGTAAGAAGTGAAGGAACATGAGAAGAGAAAGAGGCAGGAGGAGAAGTGAGAAGCAGCAAGAGGACAGGACAGGTATTTTGACAGCAAAGTAGACCTTGAGGAAAAAGACAGTGCTGCTAAGGAAATGAGTGACTGTTTTATAGAGGTGTAGGGGTCAAGTTATTGTACACATGTGGCCTTTGAGCTTTTTGTGAGCAAGTCTGAATGTTTGTTTATGAGCGTTTCTTACCGAAGGCTGAACAGGCTGTGGTTCAGTACCAGGCTGAGGTGTGTCATTTTGTGTACCTTCTGTTTGTTCCTTCAATTTTTGGTTCAGCTACATAAAAGAAAAACAAAAAATATATTTTGACAATGAAATGAAATCAAAAGTAAATATCAAAGTAGTCCATGTGACTATTTTCTGAAGACCACACCCACAGTCTTTAGTGAAGGGTGTTCTACAAGGTTATATTTTAGAACCAATAATATTGTCTACTGTATTATGGGTTAGCATGTATGTAAACAGTCAAGTATAAATGTTACATTCAACAGAATATTCAAGGTGCTTTTCCACACAATTAAAGTGAATGGAGATGAAGATCTTAATATCCAAAAAGACAACAAAAAAAGCACTATAAAAGGTAGTTTTCTGAATAAATGTCACAGCTTAGTGTGAGATTTATTTCTTAGAGACTTAGAGTGTTATTCACAGATATAGAAATGTGGAATATTGCAAATTATGGTAAACATATTTTGTGCTACACACAAGTCATTCATAGAGGTTTGGAAAAACATGAGTGTGAGTGAGTAAATGATGATGATGGTACACCCTTTTTATTTTTTACGTTGTGAATGACAGTTTTCAGATTAGTCTATGGGCTTCTGTGAGTTTATGACAGTAGTTTGAGCTACAAGAAATTGTGAGGCTGTGGTTCTTTACAAGACTCACCGTGTTCACCCAGTAAAGCAGGGCTCTGTCCCAGGTTGCATCTGTACCCAGCAGCTCTGATCCACCACTCGCCAAGACTGTGCTCACCGTCTCCATGGCACCCACTGCCATTAAGGCATCTATCAACTCCAAGTGGGCACTCTGAACGAATCAGACGAAACAAACAGGAGTGTCAGAGCACGGAGAAAACACAGCTGTCATTATGAACACTGGTCTAATGCACTTATTGTAATAGCGCTGTCTAGTAACATTCAGAACAGCCTACGAAAGCAAGGCCTTTACAAATGGTGCAGCACCAGAGTCTCTATTGAGGAGATAAGATGATTGTTTTTGTTTTCTTCACAAGTGTGGGTGACACTCAAGAGAGAAATACAGTACACGAAGTGAATGACTCAGAGCAAAAGAAAATAATGTGCCCTGATTTATATGCATGTGCATTGTTTTTTGCTGCATAACGCAATGTTGAAGCACTGTGGAAGCAAGCAGCAAGAAATGGATCAATATTCAGGACTGACTTCCTGTTGTTTCTTTTTTGGTGTTGCAGCAGTATTGTTCCCCTACCTCCTTTTCACTCCCGTTGATATATTGCAGTATGACTCATGTATGACAGACTCAAGGATACAGGGCACTTCTGCAGAACAGCTCAATAGGGACTGAAAATCCAAACTCCAGCATTCCACAATTATGTTGCTTTGTGTGTGTGTGTGTGTGTGTGTGTGTGTGTGTGTGTGTGTGTGTGTGTGTGTGCGCGTGTGTGCGCGTGTGTGTGTGTGTAAAGAATACTCACAATAAAGGGAGCTTTTCTACAATACTGGCTAAGTTTCAAGTCAATTGTAATTATACCAAAAAAATGATCAGAGTGATGTCTGACTGGTAGGCAGCTGCTTGCAAATGCTAAAAGAAGAACTTATGCACATGCTTAATGAAGACCGTCTGTGTGTCTGTTCTTGGTTAAACTGGTCACTTTGGTGATGTATTCACAGTTAATATGAAATCAGTATGGACAACTACTACTATTACTACTACTATCATCACATCATATATAATTTCCAGGGATATTGAAATCTCTATCAATAATCGTGACACTGTTATTGGTATATCAACTAGTAATATTTTTATATCGTCTCCCCTTCTCACAAACCCATCTTCCTTAGACTGACAGGGTCTGATAACAACATCCCTGACGCTGTAATAGGAACGATAACCAACAGCAGATAAAGATGATGAGTGCTGTTCTTCATCCTCCCAGCCCATTACAGTGAGGCCGCTTGCGCCCAAGCCCATTAAAAACAACCCAACCACATTATCAGCTCAGTCAGAGCACCTTAGCTGCGATAAGAAGGTTAAGCCATTAACTACTCTACTACTACTACTACTTCAAGCAGGGGACGTTTACTACCCAAACCACTGAGAGTATCAGTCTGGTCAATACGAAATTAAGTCATATTTTGTACAATAATAATGATAATACAAAGTATGAATAATTACATTTATGCTGAATTTAATAAACAAAACAAAAAAAGTGTTTTTTCTTCACACTACAGTAAAAAACAATGTCCTAAAGCTTAATTTGTATGACAGCCAGCCAGACAGATGGATAGAAAGAATGATAGATAGATAGATGATAGTTAGTAAGTATACATATTCTAATCATACAATTTATTTGATTTTGGATAAAAATAGGACTGTGACAGTCATCCATATAGCGTCACAGCGGGCACACAATGTCACTAGGGCGATTCTGTTAAGACTAGGGGACATTTGAATCAATATGAGAGAACACTCTTTCCATAGTCAAAATTAGCCAGAGGGTGAGTTTTTACAGTAAAGACGGGACATTTTTCAAGGACAAAACTAACAGATTTCCTCTTGGTTTATTGAAACAAACAAGGCCAAACCTAATCATTCACTATCAGCTGGAGCAACGGCAGACGTTTTCGGAGTGCCATTTGACTTTTCATGCTTTTAAAGATGAAAACAAAAGACTTGGACAAAAATCAATAAAACGCACGTTGCCTTCGACAGTTGTGTTATCCATTGTCGTTTCGTGAACATACAGTAAATGCCCTCACCTGAATATCTTCACTGGCTTTTTTCCATATTGGCCACATTAAGTCTGCTATAATCATTAACTCTCAAACAGTCAAAGAGGTCAGAGGAACACATTCCCTGATGCGGGCAACCTCTCTACCGTACACGGCTAATGCTAATCTGTCCCAACCAGTGTCTTCCACTTACACGCAATACAAGGCAGATTTCATCCTTTGCAACCACTCATAAATGAGTTCATCCTGTCCAGCACAGTGACAAACAGTGGTGTGTTTCCGAGCGTGAACTGAAGTGCTGACCTCTGCAGTGTTGAGCGAGGAGCAGCCCTGTCGGAGGGCATTTATACCTCGGCTTCCAGTGACTGGCTCAGCCAGGGGGCCCATGTTTGAGGATAAGCCACAGTGGGAGGGCTTCAGCCGATCTCGGGGCCGGTTTAAGAACAGATGTTCTGGTGCACACTGAAATGGGACGATAACGGAAGTGTCATTTTCAGTGGCGATAAAAGTGCCAAAGATAATTTTGAAACGCATAAATTAGCAACAGTGTGGCCGAGGACACAACAAAAGCTCATGGGCAGCTGTTACACACTGTATGGTAAGATGGAACCAACAGGGAAAGTAACTTAGACAAAAAGGGAAAACATTTAAATATTTACACTAGTTTTAAAAGTTTGGGAAAAGAGCATTTAAATATTTTTTTAATTCAGCAAGGATGCATAAATTGATCATAAATGCTGACGGTAAGTCATTTATAAATGTTACAAAATATTTCAATTTCAAGTAAATACTGTTCTTTTGAACTTTCTATTCATCAAAATAATCGGTTTCACTTTATTTTGATGGTCCCTTTAACACATTCGGTTGTCTATAGTAGCATTGCACCTACACGTCTACTAACTATCATTAGAGTGTTAGTTGAGTATTAGTAGACTGGTAGGGTTAGATTAAGTTGACATGTAGTTGAAAAGTTACTTATAGTCAGTAGAGTGTCTGTTGGAGGAGCATCACAATAAAGAGTTAGCAGATATTAAGCAGACCGTCTACTAATATTCTAATGAGAGTTAGTTGACAGACATGTAGTTGCAAAGTTACTTATAGTCAACAGAATGTTCAAAAGGGACCATCAAAATAAACTGTTACCAAATAATCTATTTATCAAATAAAATTTATTTCCATGAAAATATTTCAACATTGATAATTTATTCTTGAGCACCAAATCAGCATGACACTGCAGACTGGATTAATACATAAAACATATATAATATATAAAAAATTAAATTAATATTGGTAATCGTAATAATATATAAATATTAACAGTAATAATTTCATAATATAATATTTCTGATCAAATAAACGCAGCCTTGTTTTAAAAACATTAAAAAACCTTACAAACCTCACAAACTGCTCAACTTTTGAGCAGTAGTGCATACATTTATTGTATATTTTGGCTAATTTTAAAATTCTTATAGCTGGAAATAAGAGTGCACTACAGCCCTATTTTATACAATGTTAAAAACATTCCACAGAGTTCCACCCAAAATAAGTTAAAAAAATATATAAAAAAAACTTTTAATGCCGTTTCTGTTAGAGCAGTAAGAAACTACAGACACCGTACTGCAGAGGTCACAAGCTCTGCACAGTTATGTGGTATAGTAATTATACTGAGGAGGGAGTGGAGAACAGTTCATGACAAAAGAGGAATGAAAGCGAGAGGAGACGGGGGGGGGGTTCCCGTCCCGACACTCCAGGACTCGCTAAGCTAAGCCAAATCACAAGTTTCCCTAATGAGAGGGGAACGGGACCAACAGTGGAAGACCGAGCAACACCAGGCAGCCAAATCACCATAACAACCAGTGTGACCCATAATGCACCTCACCACAGCTTCGAGCGCTGAGGCTGGAAATCTGAGGTAACACAACAGCTACTCTTAATGACATTCTGCAGTCACCACAAACCGGGGCAGTCCTGTGACAACTGCCAAAATACTCTACTGGAAGGACAAAGCAAAACTAAGTTCAGTGAGGTTATTGTAACTGTGGCGGAAAATGGACTCTTATTCTAAACCCCGGCCCTCTGTGTCCCACAAACTGCAGGATAAGAGAGTCAGGGGCACAGCAGGGGTGATTTACAGGAAGACCTGGCAGCCTTAGAGGTTGTAAACGCATTCCCTATGTAAACATGCGCTGTATATTGAAAACATTTCTAATGTGGAAATCAAATGTGTTATTCATAGAACCAAGGAGTAGAACACAAAGCATTGCTAAAACACTGAACACTGCAGTTCCTTGAGTCTCACAGCTGTACAGGAACTTCAGGAAGTTGGCAATAATCTGACTTCCAAATTCCCCTGATCAGTTCAGGTTACACAAACTCCAGCATTTATTACATGATTTCCCCTCGAAAACGTCAAACAAAACAAAACAAAACCGCAGCAACCTGAGGCTTTCCTGGAACGACACATATGGATCATATGTGTAGCAACAGAAAAAAAGCCTTACAGATTATAATCAATGGATTTGTGAGCATTTTGTGGGGATAAATTTATTTCCTTAAAAAATAAAAAATAAATTATATATACAGTATATGTCACCTCTCAATTCAGTTCAACATAACTGAAAGGTGACATGTCTGTTTGTTAATATTCAGCTGGATGATGATGCCGAGTCTGGATCACAGATTATCACTAATCTTCACAGATCTTTATCCTCTATGGGGGCTGGGCTCTGCACCGCATCCGAGCGGAAAATGTCAAACCTGCAGAGAGGTGAACAGCCAACCAGGAGGTCAGAGCAATTTGTCTCCAGATGTTCCTTCATTCGAAAGAGATTACGGCTTCCCTGTTCCACATAGAGTGGACCCTACAAAAAAAATGCTTTTGCATCAAGTCAAGTCACATTTAGTTGTTTAGTTCTTCATAAAATAAAGATTGTCAAAGGAGCTTCACCTAAACAAACAGGAAAATAAGTGTTGCAATATATTCATCAATTATGAAATGACGTCAATTTCAGCATTAAAGCAGCTCTACGGAAGACAATAGTGTCATTATTTCAATTTAGTCCAAAGTCGATTCAATTCAGATCATTGAGTGTCAATGTTGCAAAGTTCATTAATTACGCAAAGATGCCAACACCATGGGACTTTCATTTGCACGAGTACTGAACAACTACCATATACAAATACCATTTTGTTCACAAGGTGCATGTCCAAAAACAAATTAATACCATGCAAGTGCATTACAAGTGTAATGTCCTATAGAATGCAACATTAGCAAATGAGCATCAAGTTTTATTTATCACTACTTTCTATGCAAGAAGTATGCTGATATGTTGAGTTTTGATACACAGTCATTACTAAAACAGACTTTATCTGCTCCAAAGCCATTTACAGGGCTTGGCTCACTGCTGCGCCTCAATCCTAATTCTACATCATGACCCACTTTCATCACGCTGCTACACCATCCAGCCAGCCGCCCCCACAGCCAGGCCTGGGAAGCGCACCACAAGCAGCCAGACAGCACCAGATGAGGCCAGAGCATCGGCATCATGACACCAGCAGGGGACCCGCAGCCGGGAGCCCCAGACAGAAGCAGCGGAGCGCTGAACGTTCACCTGCCTCCAGCACCACACGATATTAGGAAATCTCAGCAGAGTCAGCACTCAGAGACGGCTCTGTTGGAGAACTGAGGCTGGAACAATTACACAGAATTGAAAATGGGCATAACGGGGGCGAGACAAAGCAAGAATTGGGTCACTGCGAAGAATGGAACAAAACAAAATGAAGTGGTATGACTTGCAGGGCTGTAATCAGGGTCTCTCTTTGCTAAATTTGCAAGAGCTTAGAAAGGCTGCATCTTTTTGCAAAGTTTTCAGTGTGAACAGTCATTATAATCAATGCATCTAAGAGGAATTTGTGGGACACATAAAAAAAAACAAAAAAAAAACAATGATTGCAATTGTGACACAAAAAAAACTGCCCAAAAATCTCACAACTTATTGTAACTATTTGAAAACAAAATTTGTAGTAGCCTACCCATTGATATGTTGGCAGATTCATGACCTGACAGAGAAATGATCAAGTGGGCACAGTAATCAGACAACTGCATTACTATATTTGACAACACTGATGTCTCTCACCTAGTTTGTTTTGATTAAATCTTGGTAAGAACTCTACAGTTAATGTAAAAAGCTCAAGGAGAATCAAACACTCCATTGATGACCATTAAAGACCCTTCCAGCTGTGAGAAGGACATTCTCTCTGACAGGGAGGAAAGTGCTACATCAGTACAGGGTCTGCTGTCTTTTGTCTGGTTATTGTTTTACGGCCTGATCCCTCAGCCTTGCCACTATTTGTCAGCCCCTCCTTGTCTCTCCGCCCACCCAGTCCAGTGAGCCTGGGGTTAGCATGCGGTCTTTCAATAACGGTGCTGTCCCTTACAGCTGGACCCACTCAGGGGAACTGCAGTCGAGGGGGAGATGCTTTATGTGCTATAATCCCTGGAAATCAAGCATAAACAGGAGTCGCCCCTCCCCAGAAGCCCCTTCACCTCCAGAAAACATCCCCCAAGTGCTGCAATGAAACCATCCCCCTGCGTCCTGATTCAAGAAAGTGAATTGGTTGGGACTTTTGGCAGGCCAAATCAGTATTGATTTCCCATTGATCTGAACTGGTGGACTGTAATGAGTCACCCACGCTTAATAAATCACAGATGCATATGTTGTGTCTCAAAATCTACTGAGGTTCCTACCTAGACAACTTTTTTGCCATCATAGGCAGCTCCTGATACAAAGCCTATCACAGATTCTTAGTACGGCCTTCTAAGATTCTAGGATTACGCGTGAGGATGCAGTATAACACCATGGGTCATCAATTAAAATCATATTGAATTTGGTCCTCCAATTTCAGTACATTAAGGGGAGACACTACAGGTGAATAGGGTAACATTTTTAATTAGCAGATATCACCATGAAACTTTCCCAGTTGATTACCTACATTAAGATGAGAACAAAAATTTAGTTTTCTGTAATGTAGTTTAAATATTATGCATTGTCTAATTAAATATGCACTAATTTGCATATATTTAAAAAAACTAAATCTGAGTATTGGATAAAGCCAGGTTCAAAATTATTTTTTCATTGTGTTCACATATTAGATGGTAAAACAATTACAGAGGGATTTGTGGATATCTACTTTTGTTATACTGTAAATCAAAATATAGTGTCAATAGCCTTAAAAAATTGATTTTCGCTGTTTTTTTTAAATAAAAATGTTATATAAATCAGGCTAGGAATAATATATTTACAAATCCCTCTGTAAATGTCTTCATAATATAATTAGGTACAATACTGGAAAGTTTGGTGTATATTGGTGCAACTAAAGTGGAGATTTCGGGACTTTTAGAGAATCACGTTGTCAGAAATTGGCATCAGCCAATGAGATTGCACATTTTGAGTTAAATCCCCCCTTTACTTTTACGATTGGTTGCTGATAAAAAGAAAATGACCATATTTGGATCCGACAGCATTGTACAGGAGAGAGAGAGCTTTCTAACGGTGTGATGACAGAGTGCAGGCAGCGATCGCAGAGCAGCGGGAGGATTTAAAACAACTTTTGTTGAATTTATGTGAAATCTACAGACGCAAACAGACAAAGTGTAGTAAAATAAAGACCTAAATGTGTATTTCGGACATTTTTTCACCACAAGTCTGAAAGACGAAATGCTACTGAAGACAAATATCCCAAAATCTCCAAATTGACCAGTAAAAAAAAAAAAAAAAAAAAAAAAGATTTTGCCTGGCGTGTTTCGCCTTAAGGGTGACCTATTATGCAATATTCACTTTTACATGGTGCGATGACACTATCGCAAAAGAACAAAATTGGAGCTGGATAAGGACACTAACTTTACAACATCGACACTTATTGAACTAAATCAACATTGAACTGATGATCACGCCGATCACATACATGTGACTGGACTATCCACTCTTTACCTCAGCTACCATCAGAATCAATCGTGATTGATAGTTGAGTCTCCCAGGCGGTTCATAAGCGGAAGGATATTAATGTGGTGCACATGAGAGCACTTGAGGCTGAAATTCAATTCGACAGCAGACAGCAAGTCCGTTCTGGGTTTTAAAATACAAAAGCTCCAAATTGCAGTTTATTGAAACTCAGCACATAATTCAGACAGGAATGTGCTGACTCCACTCATACGTCTTACCATTTTGATGGGCTTCTGTTGGAGCTCGGCCTCTGTCACTGGGGCATTCTGGTCTTTGGGTGCAAAGCCCTTCCTGCCCAGGACCTGTAGGAGCGCTGGAATGTCTTTGGGGGGCCCCTCGGCCCCCGGGCTTCCCCCCAGCAGTAGGCCGTAAGCGCGGCAGTAGAGTTCAGGGGACAGCAGCAGGCGCGTGACCGGAGGCTTCAGGTGTTCTTGCTCATACTGATCACTGTAGAACGGCTCTCGCAGCTCCACTGGAACATTCTCTGCAGGAAAAGAGAGAGAAACAGGATGTGTTCAGAGTGCATACTGTATACAATTTATCAAAACAGTATGTGGTACAATACGCAACATAAAACATGTTAAGCTCTATCATAGAAGTGCTGATTGATCAGTATAGCGCTCACATAATGCTAAAATACTCGATGTATTAAGGTATTTCACAAAGGAATGTTTGCCGAGCAACTTGTTTCCATCACTGAGCAAGCACCTCAAGTTTACATGTCAAAGACCATATCTTAAAGTGGATGACGTTTTAAATTTGCTTAATAAAATAACAAAATAAATGTTTATAAATTATAATAAAGCAATAAAGCACTTGAGGTTGTACTAGTAAGTGTTCTACATCTGAGAAAGGCATCTGGTTTTCATTATGGAATCAACTGTAACTTTTCTAGGGACTTTAACAAAAAAAAAATACCAAAATATGATTAATGTTGATAATTAAGTTAATTAGCAATTATCTGTCATTTACTATATCAGCTTCACAGACTATTTCAAGGCAGATTCCACATTAAAAAATGACAAACAATACAATAAATAAAAAACTCTATAAGAGATTATTTAATTGTACTTTAAAAAAAAAGAAGAAAAAAAAAGGATAAAAGTTTTACTGTTTTTTATGTTTTAAAAAAAACAAGTCCTTCAAATCTTGTCCTGATCCCATTTATTGTGAATGAGATGGGATAGAGTACACAGGACGGTGTGCCCTGGTCACATGCTGCACACTTTGGCAAATAAAGTAGGTCAACCGGGAGTGTATGTAGTAATCAGCCCTATTAATGTGATTAGAGACAGTAGATCTGAGTGACAACAGAAAATGAAAAAATGAAACAACAGAACGGAGAATTTACATGTGCAATCTTTATGCTTAATAATAAGCCCCAAAAATAGATTGTGTCATGATGGCAAGCCTGATCAAACAGGTACATTTTCAGCTGCTACCATGGTATACCTTTGCATGCAACATTAGCAGCGTTTAAGGCATTTACATGACCTGGGGGCTTTTAAACAGTATAATCAGTCTAAACATGACTTTGGTGTTTTTATAATGAAGTGATTTTATGATTAACTGAATAGCTTAGCTATCAGCATTTTGTTGTATGTATGGGGTCAGCAAGATGCACATCAAGGCTACATTTATTTTATCAAAAATCAAAAACAGTAATATTGTGACATTTTCAGTTTTAATATATTTTAAAATGCATTATATGCATGTGGTGGCAAAGCTGAATTTTCAGCATCATTACTCCAGTCTTCAGTGTCACATGATCCTTCAGAAATCATATTAATATGCTGATTTGATACTCAGGTATCAACAGCAATGCATGTTTGTAATGGATTCTTTGGAAAAATTAAGTTCAAAGTATAGTATTCATTTGAAATAGGTCAAAAATCGTACTAACCCCAAACATGTGAATGGCAGTGTATAAACACTCATTAACAACATTAGAACAACCTGTGAAGACATAAGAGAAAGATAAACCTAACCGAAGAAAACATGTTAAGTCTAGTGAAGTGATGAGGAAATGCCCTACAGCCTAAATCATCTGATCGAGTGAGCAGAGCAAGAGTTCAACAAACCGCACACACGCGAACACGCATGTCGCCAGAAACCTACAGACACTCAGGAGTTGAAGCAGTAGATGTGATGGTGAAGACACTCCTGGTCCCAATTCTGCTAATTGGTCGTTTGCTTCCACTCGCTGCCTCTCCAATAATCGGCTCTCTGGGCAACAGTGACATAACTTTCCCCAGGGTGCACCACAGCTGAGCACACACACACACACACACACACACACGCACCGGCATACAGAGCCCAGTCTCAGAAAGCCACACACACCGGGATGGCTTCAAAAGCTAAGCACTTCAGGTCTGTGGAGCCAATAAGAGGCAGGTGTGCACTGTCTGCAGCGCGTTTGATGTGCCGTACAATAGGAGAGATCCACCCTGTCTGGCTCTCTTTTTCTCACACAAACTAGCAGAAATGTATTACTATTGTGCAGTAGAATGTACTTAAAGTAATAATAATAATAATGATCATAACCTTTATTTATTTTTAAAAGATCACACAATTTTATTCGCATAGTGGTCACTACAGTGGACAGCTATTAAAAAAGCATTTTCTTGAATTTGCATGGGTTTTGATGGCGTAGTTGCACATCAGTCTCTACAGTGGATCCTGGTGCATCATCTTATACATTGCAACCAAGTTGCAAGCCGTTGTGTGTCCATTTTTCCCCCTTTAAACCAAGATGGCCAATGGTCAGTCAGAAATGCCAAGTTGCTCCGGAATATCCACCGATTCCTTCTATCCTAGGAGACTCTTGCAGGTAAAAAAATATTGCAGCATCAACTTCAAGCGATATCTAATGAGTCATATCCCAGTTAAATTGTCCAAGTTTTGATTTTAGTTTGGGAGAAAATTCTGATGAATCATTGGTCCACTATAGTGGACCTCATGCATCAATGGCTATATTTCAGCTACAATTCATACTTATATTGTGAAAGCTGTTTTTGAAAATAAACATCTTTTTTTGACTGTAAATACATTTATTTGTATTATTAGAATGTAATTTTCATTGACATCCAAAAAGTAATGTGATTAAAGTATGTGACTTACTTTACTTGTTAGATCAAAAAGTAATCTGAATTCGTAATGCACATTAGGCCTACTTATAATGCGTTTCTTTACTCGTAACATAAAAAAGTAATCTGATTTAATCTGACTTGCGTTATGCATGTTACTTGTAATGCGTTACCCCAACACTGCTCATTTCAGATGAGATTGAAAACAGCCGATCGCTAGGTTTTCTCAGAGGAGGGCTATGTTAGAAATGTGTAATCTTGAACATAATCCGAATGTTCAGATAATAAAGGTAAACTGACATACTCTGGCACACTGGAGGAGCATCTGAGTGGTTTCCACAGTTGAACCTTGACAGGCTGTAGAGATTTCTGATGGAAGCACGTCCTCATGTTCTGATATGAAAGATACACGAAGTCCAACTTGTATTAAGGTCAATAATTGCCTTTGCAACGATTCACATTTTTATTTTTTGTATATTTTATAGTTTTCATGTGATTTTATATAATTGTATTAATTGGTTTGTTAAATACACACACTATATCTGTTTAATTATTGTATTATGTTTAATACAGTATCTTTTCAGTTTAAACCATAAACGCATAAGCTACTGTCCACTCAAGTGGACATCTGAAAATCAATTTTTTCTCAAAAAAATCTAACATTCAAATCTTGTTTTTCATGCCCTAAGAGCAATAAAAACACAATAAAAACACAAAGGAAAAAAAAAACCTGACTGAGGTTATCATAATTCATGCATGAAAGGGTTAATTTTAACAGTAAACCAGCACTTTGTTGGCAAAAAAGGAATTGTACCACAAAAAAAAAACACAGCACAAAACATCTCAAAGGGTCCTATTATTGTAAAAAATGATAAATTATTGAATTGTTAAAGTCTAATTAATTCAACAAGTAAAAACTGCTTTTGATTATTAATATGTAATTAAACCAATTAAAACGTAATCCAGAACAAATTAAAATAATTTTTTTTGATTAATAAAATGTAGGCTAATTAAAACATTCAAATGGGAAAAAAAAATCTGCATTTCTTTAAAAAAAAAATCTGTCCCACTTTATATTAAGTGGCTTTAAGTACTATGTACTTACATTGAAATGAATAATTTGATACAATGGATGTATTGTGTACAAACATGTTTTTACATTGAACTTATATTTTGAAAAATACCTGCATGTAATTACAGCTGTAACAAATTTATGTAATTACATGTGTAATTACACTGTTGACCCGTCCATTGCACCTTAATCCACCCTTAAAGGGTTAGTTCACCCAAAAATGAAAATTATGTCATTAATGACTCACCCTCATGTCGTTCCAAGCCCGTAAGACCTCCGTTCATCATCGGAACACAGTTTAAGATATTTTAGATTTAGTCTGAGTGTTTTCTGTCTCTCCATTGAAAATCTATGTACGGTATACTGTCCTTGTCCAGAAAGGTAATAAAGACATCATCAAAGTAGTCCATGTGACATCAGTGGGTTAGTTGGAATTTTTTGAAGCATCGAAAATACATTTTGGTCCAAAACAAACAAAAACAACGACTTTATTCACCTATATTCATTTCCTTCTCTCTGGGCTTCGAGTAGTTCACGTAGTATAACAGCGTAGCGCTTCTGTGTTTACGTCACACGCGTCACACACATGACCAGCGTCGGCCAATAGTGAGCCTACGTGTGACGTAAACACAGAAGCGCTACGCTGTTATAAAAAAAAATTCCAACTAACCCACTGATGTCACATGGACTACTTTGATGATGTCTTTATTACCTTTCTGGACAAGGACAGTATACCGTACATAGATTTTCAATGGAGAGACAGAAAACACTCGGACTAAATCTAAAATATCTTAAACTGTGTTCCGATGATGAACGGAGGTCTTACGGGCTTGGAACGACATGAGGGTGAGTCATTAATGACATAATTTTCATTTTTGGGTGAACTAACCCTTTAAATCGACCCATACCACCACACCTGTCCCTAACCTTACCGTATCACACCTCAATAGCAGCAAAAATGTTTAACAATACAGATGAACACAATAAGTACATTGTACTTATTTTTCGATGTAAGTTCATAGTACTTAAAGCCACTTAATATAAAGTGGGACCAAAAAATCTTAAAAAACAAATTAAAAATGGATTATGTAGCTAAATATGTATTTTTTTTATTATACTTTTAATAAAGTGCTGTACATTAGGTTTCATGATTTCAATTCATTAGACATGCTTTCTTTTTCACAAAAATTTTATTTAACCATAAAACCAAATACAGAAAAAGTTTATGGAAAATTAATTTAGGAGAAAAAGAAAAACTTCACAGGGCCCTACAGACAGACCAAGTGAAGTGTAATCTGAAGCCGTCCACTGGAGAACAACGATCCACATACGTGCAACAAGCAGAGAGTTTGAATTTGAAATTCAACAAGTGAAAGGACAGAAAAAGGAGACAGCTCCTGGGCTGGTGTGAGAGTGTTTCTGTAAACAAGCACCAAACACACACAAAACCTTGAGAAACGCAGACTTGAAATGTACACCTCACACGCCCACTTGTGAACTGGTTCTGCCGCATTATGGGCCAATCATGAATCCACAATAAGAATGGCACCTCTCCACCACATCCATGTTTTACAAGCTGCCAGAAGTCGTGGGACCAGTTCTAGGACACAGGACAAAAACCCTCTGACAGGAGCAGCTAAAATATACGATACCAGTGTACATAAACAATGTAGTTTGTATTTGATCTTATATTGCAATCAATGGGAAGATCAGTAAATCTCACCCATCCTGAAGATGTCGATCACTCTCAAAACACATGTACACTATGAATCATGTAATTGTACACCTGTACACAGAGCTTCATGCCACCAGGAACACCAATTCATTGTGCCCTTGAAGTCAACATGAAACATTTTACTTTCATTATGAGAGTACATTCAACCATTAAAAACTGTGGGGTCAGTATTTTATTTTTTTTTAACTTTTTCTTCTTTCTATTCATCAAAGAATTCTGGGGGGGGAAATGTGTACAACAGTTCCATTAATAATAATCAGAAATGTTTCTTGAGCATCAAATCATATATTTCTGAAGGATCACGTGACACTGAAGACTGGAGTAAATTCAGCTTTGATCACAGGAATAGCTAAATTGCATAGAAAACATACTGAAATAGAAAGTAGTAATTGCAATAATATTATAGTGTGTTAATATAATACACACCAATTAATATTAAAATTGCATTAGTAGAATTTGGTGAGTAGTGTTTCCCAATAACTATAATCTGTCTCGCCACAGTTTCATAATGAACCGAAAATATATTTACACCTCTCACAATAAAGTTGTTGTGTTTTGTGCCATTGCCTTGGTAAAGCATCAATCAAACTAAAATCCAAATTGTGGCATGGCTTTGTGCACTTGTTGCAATTGAATTAGGCTAAGTTTATAGTCTGCTGCTGCTGTTTTTTCAAAGTGAAGTGCAGCATGAAAGCAGATTGTGAAGCAGTACTTTCTGAGTTTTTGAGAATGGCTCAATTCACAGTAAAGTGATGCAGGGAACTCAATCTCTGCATGTGCTGTCAGTTCAACATGCATTTGAGAACGCAAGGTGCACCAGTTACGCTTTATTCTATAATAATAACATTTTCGTGGTCATATGATTACAGCATTTCACTAGATATGTAATGTATGCATCATTTCTTTTGTATCAAATTCTTACATTTAATCATATTAAATTAGAGTAATAAGACACAATAGGGCTGTTACCAACCAAATTAAATCAGTATTGACAAAATTCATTTTTGCAATGCAGAAGCTTCATCTAAAGTGGCATTTAGACAGAGTTATTTAATGCAGTCATCAACAGATTCATTCTGAACAAGAACAAAGCATGTGTCTTAATGTGCGAGTCACTGAATCATTCACTCAAACGATTTGTTCATTCAGTAAGAAAACACTGCAGTGTGTTGCTCAGAGACACGAACAGTGTCAAATACTGTGTCTAAAAATATAAGTCACTTAATTTCTTGTTTGTTTAATTGTTGTATAAAATCAATATCACATTTGTAATTATGCTGATATTTGGAGGAAAACAAACAGCACTTTTCGTTTGATATTGGCTAACTGTATTAAATGATACAAATATAAAAGACATATGGAGGTATTTTGCCCCCTTATCTTTAATACTGGGGAATTCTAAGTGCATTGTGCATGCATTGCAAATGTGCAAGCTCACTAGTCTAATAACCTACTAGGCTACATCACGTAGTGTATGCGTGCTAGATGTGTTTTTGTGAAGTAAGACATACTTAATGTCAGATTGCACAGTTAAAACAATAATCATGATATTTATCATAGACGATTATAATCACACACCCCTACTGTACAATATTTATTAATATACTTAAAAAAAATATTCATGGGGAATGCCCCGGACCCGAGTCGAGGTCCACTATAAACATTACAAAAAATTTTTTTTTAAACATGCCAAGCTCAAACATATGACCGGTAGTGTATTTTTGAGTGAAACTGGATTCAATGGGGATGAAAAAAAAATAAAGCACCACTTAATTTTATCCAATAAGAACTGATTGGATCATGAAAAGTGGGTGTCTAAACGGTGTCTAAAATAACTACCAGATAACATGTGATATGCACATGTGACATAAGCAGCCAACAATAAGCCAAACAAACAACAAACCAAAAATAAATAAAATGAGAATGAGAATTCATAAATTAAAGGGGGCAGCAATACATTGCCCACCAACTGGGTGACACAAAGCTC
Organism: Semotilus atromaculatus; assembly: GCA_031834385.1. Lineage (NCBI taxonomy): Eukaryota > Metazoa > Chordata > Actinopteri > Cypriniformes > Leuciscidae > Semotilus > Semotilus atromaculatus. Next base: position 12,223,392 of record JAULUF010000005.1, on the reverse strand, counting down.
AAACCCAGAATGCAAAGCAGGATGCAAAAGCCGCAGCGATGTGAGATAAGGGTGGCCGATAGAGGCTTAATTTCCCTGTAGGACTGGCAGTCAATGAATGACTGGTCTGTACTGCACCTTCAGAGAAAAGATGGAAGAGGAATACCTGAAAACAGAGAGGGCGACGCTAAACTAGGACAGAATTTAGTGGGACAAGCGCTGGATATACACACACACACACACACACACACACACACACACACACACACACACACACACACACACACACACACACACACACACACACACACACACACACACACACACAGAGAGAGACAGACAGCAGTGCTGGGGAAGCTAGTTTGGAACTGAAGCTCATCAAATTACAAGCTACTCACAATTTAAAGTAGTCCTAAAAAGCAGTTAACTGAATAGTATTTTTCTGAACTGGTTAAATCAAAACCATCCCAAATTAACTTAAATATGATGTAATCCCGCTCAAAAGTTAGGGGTCAGTAAGATTTTGTAATGTAGTTCAGTTAGTAAAGCACACTAGCTGCACTTACATGGGCCCTTTTGCAATCGGACAAGTAGGACAGTCGGAATAAAAAAAGTCCTATGTAATCACGTCAATCAGAATCAATTGACCAAAACCAATTTAAATCTCATTCAGATTGTATAAACCTCTTCTAATCTGTTCGTTAGGATCTGTCAATTCTTGATCGTATTTAAAACTGAAACTGAAAGTACTGCGCATGTGCAATGACATAGAAATGGCCGCAAAAGTGTCATGAATGACTGTTGTGTCATTCTGAAATTCTCCATCCACTTATCGTGTGTGAAGTGGAGAAGGACAACATCCCACCAGTTCTTGCTTGGACTCCTCTACAGACGACTTGAAGACGGGAAGGGGCGTTATTACTGCTTGATAAATATAGGCAACACGGTACAACACGGCTTCATTTGCTCGTCGTCTTCTAATTAGGACCCGAAATACAAATATATTAAGTCTGCTTTTTAAAACAAAGAAAAGCGGGAAACTCAGTGTATTAGTGCAGTGTGCGCATGCCAAAAGATCAAATCCAGTTTGAAGCTTGTGAAATATAAACGCGCACATCATCCCGATGACTTTATTTAGCGTTTATGTCAACACTGTGTTTGGATGCAAAAGGTGTCCATGTAAATGTGGCTATGGTTTAGACAAGGGATATCACACAAGTAGAAGAAAGGGAATCAACAAGGAAAGAGAGGTCAGATGACAACCACTACCAATGTCCTAGACACTATTATGACAGTAAACATCAGCTCCAAATGTGTCAACATTACCTATATCACCCTGTTCTTCCTCGGCGTACACTATCTGATGTGCTTTTGCTCTCGCTCTCTCTCTCTCTCTCTCTCTCTCTCTCTCTCTCTCTCTCTCTCACACACACACACACACACACACCAATTTTAGTCATTTAAGAGGTGAAAGGTCAAGAGATTCAGGAGGTCTGGCTCAATGGCGGCAGTGGACAGAAGCGTGGAATCAATAAAACGAAAGGAGACGATCGCTCATTAAAACGGTTTGACTGAAGTCAGCTGATGAGCAGGACTCCAAAAACAAACAGACATTTTACATAGAAGTCTGCAGAGAGAGAGACATCAGCAAATAGGATGTAGCGTCTCCACACCCACAGTTCATGCGGTGACGTGACTGACGGGTCAGCTGAGCTTTACACGACTGTCACATCTCAGTACGTCTCCAAACACGGACAGCTAAAGCCAACAAAAGAGCATTACACCTTATGATCTCTATCATAAGACCACTGTTTCAAGTTTCCAATATAAGCTTCTTTACACTACAGAGAAGGGCCAACCTCAGATTTGAAGAAGGTTGTCATGGGAACATTGAGCATTAAAGTCCATTTTTGTTTTAATTAAAGGCCAGCGGGCACAATCAGAGGTTCACACAGACCTTTTATGACCATCATGCTCCGGTCCACTGGCCTCTCGGTTAGGAATAATCCATTTAATATGACGAGACTACCTCAACAAAATGTTATGCCTGGTTCAGATTACACGATTTTTTTGTCTGTTACGATAGTCACTGTGTCAGATTACACGATTTTGACTCCTACAATCTTCTCGTGTCGTGGACAAGAAACATGTCAGACTACACGTTGGTTCCTGACTAGTCATCGCGTGCCGTCTTTAACGAAGCGCGTCATGTTATCGAGAAGGCGAAACTAGTAGCGAGTGACTTCCGGAAACGAACGTAAACAAACAATGGATGAAGCGGTGAGTGTTGTATTGGCTGTCCTGTGTTCAGAAGAAAGAAAACCCGACTATGGACCTGTTCCTGGATTGCTCGAACAGGACAGTATGGGCTGTCAATCCTCCAAAAAGAACTTGAGGCAAAATATTGTTTTCTTGTATATTTTTACTTTTAGCCAGTGGTACAAGTAAAATAATGTTGCTAGCTTGCCACAACGATAACATATTACAAAAACAGATTGTTAAAACCTCATACATGTGACGGAACCCGTCGTGGACGACCGTTAAAAAAATTAAACATGCTAGTCTTTTTGTCGTGAAGCATCGCAGACGCGACGTAGGTTGTCGCCCACTATGACACACTATACGAGATGATACGATCGAATCTTGCGTTCCGACGCCTGTTGTCGTTTACGAATCCCCACGACACCCTACGTCAAACGGATCGTGCCAAAATCGGGCTAAATCGTGTAATCTGAACCAGGCATTAGTATGTGCTTAATAAAAACATTCAGATAAGTAGTAGATACACTGATATTAAGCAATAACCAAGTACATGCCAAATAAAAGCATGAACATATACTAACATTTAGATTTTAGGTTAAAATACTCATTTCAGATGTTTGGTATTTTCCTTCATCTTTAAAAAAATAAATACTTTAATAAGCTCATAAAACTGCAAACAAACATGTTTGTTTGACTAGAGAGGACATTGGTAGGTATAAAATCAGTGGAAGTCTATGCAATCACAGGTTTAAATAAAAACACTAGGCCTATGTGTGCCTTTTTAACTAGTGAGGACCAGTAAATGTCTACACTAGTCGGTTGTCATAATATTTCACTATTATTTAAGTGAGGACATTGGTCCTCCAAAGCCAAACCTGTACACACACACACAAACAATACTTTCCCTAAAATACACAAAAGTATTTTTAGATTAACATTTTACTGTGGAATCTACATTCTTTTAATTTCGCAACAGGATAAGCCGGAATGAAATGTGTACGTATGTGCACTAGATTCCTGTTATCAAGTTTGGAGTTAGAACGTTTTTTATATATATATATATATATAAAAAAAGAAGTATAGTCTACTTCTCAGCAAGAACACATTAAGACATTTAGAATGATGCAAAATATTTCTATTTAAAATAAAAGCTTTTTTAATATTCATCAAAGAATCCTGAAAAAAAATAATAATAATTTTCCACAAAAATAATCGTATTAGACTGATTTCTGAAGGATCATGTGACACTGAAGACTAGAGTAATGATGAAAATTCAGCTTTGCCATCACAGGAATAAATAATATTTAAAGTATATTCAAATAGAAAACAGCCATTTTACTGTATTTTTGATCAAATAAATTAATTTATTTGTAGCAATGTAAAAAATAAAAAAATATTTCTTATAAACATTTAGAAATGCCTTTAGTCTCACAAACATGAAATGTTGAAGGGTGAATTTTTCTGTGGATAATCTTTTACCAGACAAGCTTTCTTTTAAGTTAATGTTTCTGAACAAAAGGCTTTCTTTTCCAAATATTCCCGAATTAACTTCTTACTTTGAAGGCTGTGGTAGTGTTTGACCAGTATATACACAGGAATGCCCACAAACAAAGCGTTCTTCATATCTCTAACAAACACCAACACAGCAAGCTGAGTCAGCAAACCAAAAAGAAAATGCAAGAGGCCACTTTGTGTCCAACCTTCACTGGTAAAACGACAAGACGACGACACTGGAATCTCATACTAATCTTAGCTTTCATGACTTCAGATTTTAAGGGCGTGTTCATCAAGTAATTACCTAAACGACATGATAAAAAGGCCACAGCCTCTCTGAGCCACATCACCTGTTGAGTCACCGCAGTGACATACTGATGATTCCAGCATGACTAATACAGGCAAAACACTCACAAGACCATTAGGGAGGAACAAACCTACCGGGTCATAACAACACTGGCCATCCTTAAACATTCGTGGAGGAAGAACACGATATCAGTGAAACTATCATTCTACCTTGCTGATGTGCGTAACACCTTTTTAAAGGGGCTAGATGTACCAGTATCAATGTACGCTTCGCTTACCCTACCCTACTATTTCAGCCTTGCTTGAAATCAGTATCAGATTATTTTATCATTTGTGTTCAAGCTGTACTTGAACTGAAATCGCTTACAACTAGGACAGAGCTCCAAGGACCGCAGCCAAATTCATCCAGGCTCACAGTATGAAAGTCAAAGTCGATTTTTACATTTTCTGTAGACAAGAGTAGCCATGTAAAAATGACTTACCAGTAGGATGGTTGATATGGGCACTGATATTTGGTTGCTAAAGTGTTCTGAATGGTTTACACGAGTAGATTTTAGCAGTTGATACCAATAGCAGGCAAATTCATTTATACCATCAGTTCACATAGTTATCATGATAACTACAATAAAACTAAAGTAAAGATAACAAAAAATATCTACACTAAACACTAGGTAAGTTTACATGCACTCATTTTCATAAATCCAAAAATGAGAAAAATTAAGAGCACTTCATTTTTTACACATGAAATAATAAAAGAAGATTGCTAGTATCTCTGCATGTAATCCTTTTATGGATGTACGCAGCAAATACATTTCAAGTATTGAGTTCATTACTCTTTTTAGAGGGGTTAAATATCCTGGAATCATGTTATATGTGAATTTAAAAATGCGCATTCATGCATTTTGAAAGTATGGCCAATGTTTTACCTCCAATATCATGCTTGATGCTTCTAGCAAAAATCGTATGAATACTAAAGGCTGGAATACAATACACAACTTTTTTAGTTTTTTCTCCCCGATTTACAGTCTGGATGAGTAAACGCTAGTTGCCGAAAGTAATAGCCAATCTGCGGATTTTGTGTAGTCAGAATAGACCGATTGCATGCATGTTTGACATTTTGAGTTGAATAACAGTTTTAATTTATTTATCCTTTATTTTACCAGGATAGTCCCATTGAGATAAAAATCTCTTCTTCCAGGGAGTCCTGGCCAAAATGGCAGCACAAAAAGTTTCACATATACAATACAGACATAAAACTAAAAAACTTACATAAAATATTACCCAGCACTCATTAAATGACAACAAAAATTACTTTACAAAACATGCACATGTTTCCTTTAAATTGGTCATTAAAAGATTTTTAAAAACGTTTAAAGAGGGGAGAGTTTTTATCATTAATATACTCTGCAGCTCATTCCATAACCAGGGAGCATAGGAAGAAAAGGCAGTTTTACCAAGCTCTGAACCTACTCTAGGAACCTTTAAAAGCAGTTTAGCACTAGATCTAGTGCTATAAATACAAATGCTGTAAGATAATAGCCGACAGATATAAATTGGTAATTCGCCAAACAATGCCTTAGCAATAAATATCAACATGTGTATTTTTCTCCTTTGAAACAAAGAAGTCCAACCCACCACCAATTCATACAAGGAACAATGATGAGTGAGTGCGTAAAGAGGCATTCGTCACAAAGCGTAAGGCAGCATGGTATACACAATCTAATTTTTTTAGCGACGATGAACCTGCATAAATCACATCACCGTAATCTAATACTGAGAGGAAACAGCTTTGAATAATTCTCTTTCTTGCTTCAAAATGTGTCATGCATCTCCAAGCAAAAAAGCACGTTTCTGTTTGAGTTTGTTGTGTTCCGAATGTTTTCCCGCTGTAACCGTTTACAAAATCGACAACTGTTTGATGTCTAGTTTTTTAGGGTGCTTTCACACTGGCAGTTTAGCTCGAAACAATAATCGCATGGAAAAACTGGTAATGTGAAAGCTGTCATGCGGACTATTGCGGACCCAGGGGCGCACCGGGGTAACATACTCGAGACTACCTGTAGGAGGTTGTCTGAGTTTGGTTGCACTCGAACTGTGGCTCGATTCACATCAATGTGAAAGCAACTCGGGTGCGCATTTGTTCAGGTAAAGTAACCTGTTCAGAAGTAAAGTAACCTGTGCATGCATTTGAGCCGATCACGATGTCATTAGTTAAATAAAACGCATGCAGGGGATGAAAGTTTGATAATCATCTTATTATAGTCATTGTTCAGATGAATGGCTCGCAATCAGCTTTCAACTCAAGAGAGTACATTTGCAAGCCCTGTGTCATTCTAACACCAAATTCATTTTAAAAACACAGTATATTCACCTGCGTTCTGTTTTCTATCATGCGGCGTGCATTTTTATGATGCACCAGGGTTCGATAGAATCAAGTTGAGTTGAAACGAGACCAGCGCTGTGGGGAGACCGCAGCACTCAAGCCCGATGTGAAAGCCACCTTAAAATCTGTTCAGATTTGAAAAGTTGTGTAGTGATTCCAGCCTTTGGAAAAGCGACGGCACTCTCCCTTTAACAAGCTGCGTGAGGGATTTGAGGGATCATTTACGTCCTCAGCACAAACACATGCAACAAAACAATAGCAGTCATGCTTGCCTTGGCTCAATCTCATCATCTGCATTCAGGCTGTACTTGAACTCAAAGCTCTTGCATCTAGGACAGCACTCCAAGGATCTGGAGTTCATCCAGAGTGAAACTTTGGCCAAAAAACACATTAAAAAAAAAAAGGTAGCAATTAGCCAATAAGCAGCACAGCGTGCCTTAAAAGCATGAGTTCACTGCAGAGATACAGCTCAGCGTGGGCCGCGGGACCAGGGCTCTGATATGAACACGAAGGCTACATCACAGACTCGCAGTGAGAGTGATGATGTCATCGGGTTCAAATAGGAAAACGAATGCAGCGCTGGATCAGAGGTCTGAGGTCTCACACACACACACACACACACGTCTCAACGCTGAAATCCAGCCATCACTGCTCCGCTGCAGCCAAGCCTCTTTAATCTGGTCTGATTTCTCTCTGGCTCGGCTGTGTGTGACTTTGACCAGCGGGTGTGGTCGTAAAGGTCTGCTATTGATGCAGGGAGTGAAGACAAACACTGGAGCCACACACTAGAGCTCACAACCTAGTAATTATACATCAACCAGGTGAATTAGGGAGATTTCAGTTTCTCACACTCAGGGAAGATCCTAACTATGTGTGACGGTTAATCATATTGGAACATTTTGTGAAAAAACCTGGAAGTTTTAAAGAGGACCTATTACACGAAATAAAAACACTTTTATAAGGTGTTTGAACACAGATGTGTGTCCACAGTGTATGTAAACAACCAGCCTATGTTGGTAAAAGATACACCCACCCACTCTCATAAATCATAAACAGTCTCTCCAAACGAGCGGTTAAGAATTGCCCTATTAGCAGCATAGATAGTGAGTGAGCCGCAGTAGTCTGCAATTTCTGTGTCCTCGCTGTAGCAGCTGGAGATATACAACGTCTACGCCAAAAAAACATTACAAATATTTTGTTATTGGATGTACCAATTAGGCTTGGGCGGTAATACGGTAATATGGTATACCGCGGGATCTAAAAATAGCTTCAATATCGTCATACCGTCTTAAAAAATATCCAATTCACTTATATAGGAGACAAGGATTAAACATTAAATATAATTTATTTAATGCCTAAAAATGCTTATGGGTGGTTGTCATCACGTGAGAGTGTGGAGGAGAAAGAGTGGGGGAGCGAGGAGGAAAGATTGCAAGTTGCGCACCGAGTGACCTGGTCTCGAAGAAGAACACGACTTCTGCAGTTTTGGCAGGGATGGGCATTTCAAGCAAAAATTAGGCTATATTTGAAGATCGCCTGGTATTATTCGATTATTATTCAAAAACCCCCTCCACCACATGCACGCAGAAATGCATAGGCTACACACCGACACAGCGAAGCGGTGTGACGCTTAAATATAAGTAAAAAATAAAATAAAAAAAAACATATTCGTTTCATATTTATGTTTAATAATATGATTTTTTTCTACTTCTAGTTAACTAGAAAAAAAACTTTAGTCCTGCACGGGCAGCCCTACTTATTTCACATATTTTCTAACCCAGCATGTCACTGCGGGCATTCTGAGCGAGCAGCGCGTGATCTTCAGAAATGCGCTCTCCGCTCTAGACACTCCGCTCATATTCTCTGTTGTCTGAGAGTTGATTGACAGCTTTTAGGCATCGCCACCCTCTGGTTGAATGTGTCCCACCGCATCAAAACGGAAAACATGGGGATTTTTTTTATAGACAATAATCCCACTACCTATTCCAGATTCTATAATAAAATCAAATAATTGAATCACAAAAATCGTGACTCATCCCTGTACAAACCAACAGTTTGGTGATGCCGTCGAGCCTTATGTCATAATTTTTAATTAGTCACGCGGTAATACCGTATACCGCGGTAAAATAGGGAGGAGGTTTGACGGTATCAAAATTTGGATACCGCCCAACTCTAGTACCAATAAACATTAGAGTCTCCACAGACTCCCGACATCTTTAATTTATGAAGGAAATGAACCGAAGAAAGTCGTTGAAGTATTAGCTATATATTTGCCCAAATAATTTTATGCCAGACTTCTTCACAAACGAGGATCAGTTCAATGCTGGATTTGCACAAACGTTGTTTCTGAAAGCCTTTTTGGTTAACATGACGGTACATGCTAGTCACTGAGTTTAATCAACTTAGCCTAAATTTATCAGCTAACCAATCAGAAAAGTCCAGTTGCATTCTAAAAGTTGTAACTTCTTCCTGAGTCTCTCAATCAGCTTCCGACTCCAGTTCGAACATGTAAAGCTGAACCCCGCTACTGACAATTTCAGACATTTTGGCTGCGTGACATTCTCCAGTTTTGTTATTGCCAGAGTATCCAAAGCATGAGCTGTAAAGGCTCCGCCCTCTTCTGGAAAGGGGGCAGAGACTAACAGTTCACTTGCATTTAAAGGGGCACACACAAAAACAGCATGTTTTTGCTCACACCCAAATAGGGGCAAACTTAACAAGCTATAATAAAATGATCTGGGGCATTTTGAGCTGAAACTTCAGACACATTCTGGGGACAACAGAGACTTGTATTACAACTTGTAAAAGGGGGCATAATAGGTCCCATTTAATGTATGCAAAGGCATTTCTATGTTGCATTTAAAGAAATGTGATCATATTGTGACTGAAACATTATTAGCCATGCTCAAACTAGAGAGCTGCCTCACTGACTTCTTTCCTAAACATTCAGTAAGACAGTATCCTGACCACCATGGAGTCTCATGAGTGACCATTCAAATAGCCTTCGGCACAGGAGCCATGACTTACAATTGATTCCAAGAGAACAACATTAACAAAACATTGTTTCCGGAAGTATTTTTCCCATTCATCTTTCCCATAAAGATTTGAAAAAAGTCTTTGCTAAAGCGTTATAAACCATCAGCTGAATGAACCAGCTATGAGGTGTATCACAACAATACAAACTTTGAGAAGATTCATATTTTGAAAATACAGTGGTAAATTTTGTAAACAAAGCACTCAAGTACTCATAGAATTGGAGACACTTTTATGATGTCTTTACTACCTTTCTGGGGCTTGAAAGTGGCAGTTGCGTAGACTGTCAATGGTGGGACAGAATGCAGGCTGATATCTTCAACAAAAGCATAAAACATTAATTAACAGCCTCGTGGCTCACAGTAGGTCTGTCTTTAAAGGTTTAGAAGTTATCATTAAAAAAAACGTTTCACCAATGGAGAAAAATAATGGGATTTTTACTCCTGGAACCCAGCTTGATGTTGATGTTATCATGTTGCTAAGCTAACGGTGGAAAACCAAGCACAAAAACACAGGGTTCAAATTAAATTGAACTATTTCTAGCAATATTTTTTTTTTAATTTCCTTTAAGCAATGAAATCTTGGACAGAAATATCTTATCAGAAACAAAACATCATAGCATTTCTAGCTTATGTAAGGTTTTTTTTTTTTTTTACATAATGACATTGTTATTTTTGACTTCCCTGATGCCATAAATTTTATGCTCTAGACGAACCTAAATAATATAGAGATCACACAATTGAAACTCCATCGAAACCAGTTTGTAGTTGAAAATTACAGACTTCAGATTGCATATTACATTACTCATGCCAACACAAAACATCTTTAATTATCTTCTAATTATCCACTCGTTTCAGAGTTAAATGTTATGAGTAATGTGAACCGTTAAAGGTCTTTCTAAAAACGACTCTAAACGGGCTCAAAACAAGGACTAAAGCAAGTACAGGAATATCTGAATTAATGGTGGCTCATTAGGTGGACACAATGAGGCTTTTAAAAACAATCCGCAAACACACTCACACTAGCCCGTCTGCAGCACCCAAAAAGAAAAACAAATCTTGTGTGTTTCCATTCTCAGACCAGGATCTGACAGCGAGACCATCCTCTTCTGACTATGAGAAACACAGAGGTTACACACTGAAAAAAGAGATGCATCATCTAGGCCTTTTTTTAAACCCGATAAACAATATTGATGTCACTGTACAAGAGCAACAGGGGAAAACAGTAACAGATTATGTAAGGCTGAATTGGTGCATGGTTACAATGGGAAGTCAATTAAGTTGACAAATTACATGGACTATTCTTCCTTTATATGAATGTATAAAGTGAAACTGCATATTTTAGACAATGGGACAGGTCACCATTTATTTTAAGGCATGTAAAAGCCAAGGTTCTACAGGTAAACCAATTCTTGTTGTTATTCATGCACTGGTCAATTTTAAGATTTTGGCCTATTTTACTTCCACGTCTTCATTCAGACTACTAGAAAGAAAACATCCAAAATAATACACATTTTAAGTGTTTATTTAATTATTAGCCTACACTTCAAACTGTCTCAAACTGAGTTGTTTCTCCAGAAATCTCCACTTCGTTTACACTTACACACTAGACTTTACAGTTTGTTCCTGATTTATGGAGTGATATAAAGAGAAAAATCCCCTCCTGTAAAATCCTTTCTAACATGCCATCAAAAAGAAACAAGAAATTTGAACCTGGCTTTATCTAAATGTTCAGACATCTGTACAGGGAATTCATGCAAATGAGTGCATATTTAACGGCATTTTAAACATAGGCTAATATCTCAGAAAACCTGCAATAGACTATGTCTGAATGTACTGTGATTAGACAACTAGGTGACACCAGTATGGTGATGGTGTCTTGCCTTAAAGGTAGGGTAGGCAATTTTCGGAGCGGCTAGCAATAGCGAGCTAACTTTGAAAGGATAAGATCCCACCCTCCCTTCAGAGCATACAAAGCATCCCTCCAAGCCACACCTCCTTCAAAACACATGAACACACACAGCAAAGTCTGCAACGAGTCACGAGATGAAAGAAACTTTACAATAATAATGAACATAAACAACAAAAAGAGCTCTGACCGGTTACCATCTGCAGATTAATTTCACCTTGATAGAGTTGACATTATCTGTTACTGAGTATAACGTCACGGGTTGCCATCTTTTCCAAATTACAGTAGTTATGGCGTGAACGCAGCATAAGCTGGTTGTTTTGGTTTAGGAGGAGCTGTAAAAGGTGGCTGCTGTTTCGGGTGACTGATGTCTGCGAGCAGGTGCGCGGAGGTATGGAAATACATACACTGACAGGACAAACATTTTATGGTCCTACGCCTTCAATAGATTATATAAAAATACATTTAGACCATTTAACTTAGTGATTGCTATTGAGAGAGAGAGAGAGAGAGAGAGAGAGAGAGAGAGAGAGAGAGAGAGAGAGAGTTTTTAGATGGAGTAAATGATGTCACTGCTGGACACTGCTGTCACTGATTGACGTCATCAAGCTATACAAGCATCGATCAGTTCCTTTTTTATTATTTCTTAAGTTAAAAAATTAAACATACCAAGTTATATTAATACTTAAACATAAGTATTATCAGCCGGCGTCTGCTCAAGACCTCTCCATCATCTTTGTGGGTGTATTAACAAAAGGGTTCGTGATAGAGGGCGAATATGACACATAGGTGCGTTCAGAGCACGCGCTCACATGATACATTCAGGTCAAAACTAAGATTTCTTTACATCATAATTCCCAGACAACACCATGTCTGCTGAAAGGATTAAGCGCGTGCGATTAAAGTCCTAATCGAAAACGATCACGGGCAAATTTTATCCTGTCTCATATTAAGGCATAGCCTAGTTAGTTTTTATGTATTTTACTTAGGGGTGAATTCAGGTTGATTGGGACACTTTTTCCCAGTCATCTCGGTGGCAAAAAGGGTCCCAATCAACCTGAATTCACCCCTATATTTGATACAAAAAACATTTGTATTGTAGTTACTGTAATAAATATCCCATAAGATTATTCATGTTCTCGGCGCCCAATGGGTGGAAGAAAGCACATTTTAGACCTTTTAACAAACTATTATTCTATTCAATTAATTAAGAGAGCCAGACTGAATGCATATCGTGTAGTAAGACATGCTGGGCCACAACCAACAGCTTTCCACCTCTCATATGGTCTTTGTGTTGTGAAAAACGCTGAGTTTACACACTGTTCACCTTCACACATGCTTTCCTCCGCAGTCACTGAACAATGAGCAAACGCTGCTCTCAAAACAGACAGGTGAGAGAGAACAGAAGATTTGAGAAGGAAACAAAAATGTGTCAGACTCAATGGGCTGCGTCTCAAAACATAGCCAAGCAGCCTAGCTAGACTGGCTTTTGGCGTTTTTGCGCAGTTTTGGGGCTCTCATGCTGCCTACACATGTTTAGCTGAGTCAGAAGAAGAAATTGCACTCTAGAAAGGTCGCACACTAGGGTTTGACACACGACCACTTCATACCTGCATTGCCGTAGGATTTCGCCAGGAGCCACCCGACACTGGCGCAGATTCTGGCTCTGCTCGAGTCATACTGATCCAACGGCTTTATGTCCGGGACCACAAAAGTCTTCCTCATTGCATTCGAGTCCACCATAGCAGGTCCAAAACAGACGGGCCGGGAAAAACAGAGGAAGGCGATGCGGTGAGGAATGAAACAAAAATCAAACGCTCATCCTTTTCTTTCACGCGACCACAGCACGGCCGATGATTCTGGTAGCGTTCCGGCGAAAAAAATAAATAAAGTAATTCACAGTTTATTCCTCTTTAGATCTTCTTTTAATACATCCAGTATAGCTGGCGGGTGTATATGGCTGTTTTAGTCTATCGGAGCGACAAATGCAGCGATATTCCAGGGGATGTTTCACTATTTTCGACCCCGCTTCAGAGTCCACATCGCTCTAGCTGATACGCTCCGGACTGATTTCCAGGTACTCCATACTCCTGTCAATCATCCAGCCGGGCGTCCAATCAGGTGCGAGACAGCACTTAGGGGGCGGGGCTAAGCTAGTGAACTCAAGCAGCAGGTAGGAAGGCGCTTTAACGCATAGAAACAGGTGCAGGACAGGTAGAACTTGCCCAGAAGTGTGCGAAGAGGAAATATTAGTCATTATGAACAGCATTGTACTTATAATTGGCACGGCATTACAATGCTAAACAGAGTGCAGTAATAACAACAAGAATTTCATTGTTTCTTGGGAGGATTTTCTATTTCAAGACCTATTTTGGTGCAAAGTTAACTTATGGCCTATAATTTTGCTTCACGCTAGCGAGCACGATATTTAATCAAATAACATAGTTTGACAAACGTGTATTAAAACCCTCTTAAATCCCCAAAACAATGTAAGGACTTAGATGGACTTTCACAGAGAATCGTTCAGAAGTACTGAACAAACCGAACAGAGGACAGAATTCACTGAAGGTCCAGGTCACATGATGTTAGAGACCACTGCTGTAACTTTGTAAGAAGATTAACTCAGAACTATTTTAATCTAATTAGGGAGGAACAGTGAATTTGTTTTTTCTCATTCTTTGGTTTTCCATTTTTCTTCGTAGTAGAACCAGCACTTAAAATGCTTATTGATATACACAGCTTCGAACATATTTAAAATAATAAATGTACATCCCATTACACACAGAATAAGAAACTTGAACAAAAATAAAGTTTAAAGAGACAGAGTGATCAATAACCAGATGTGACAAATTACTGAATCCACAACATTCAGATTCAACAACTCCACCCATGTGTCCGTGCAACATGGGCAGAGCCTTCAGAGACTTTGCAGTATTGCAATCCGATAACAAACGATTTGTAGATGTCATGCATGGGGATTGATCTTTTAATGTACAGTAGACAGAAGGAAAACAATGCAATTCTAGCGCTTTAACATTTTATCTACCTAATGTCATCATGAAAAAAAAATTAAAGCATACAAATGCTGCAAAGATTGACACCATGTGGTCTGAATTGGTATTGCTAAAGTGTGGCAAACCATTTACATAATTCACGTTGCTAATAATTTTCACTGTTTCTAAGGTTCCTGATCCTCCTTTAATCCTCCGAAGACAGCAGTAGGGACAGACTTCTGCTCCAACTGGACTTCTGAAATGACACACATGCAAATGATCAGCAACTGTTCAAAATCAGCACACTCAAAATCAAAATGCTGATGAAGTGTTTGAGTATCTAGGAAGAAAAAAAAAAACAATCATGTTCCATCTGAACTAACCATCCGGTTCCCCATCCTCTGCATCCTCATCCTCATCATCAATGTCAATCTCATCAGGATTAGCTTGTTTGGCGAGTTGGGCGAGTTCACTGCGAGAGGTGTCACTTCTGCACAAATCAAACAAATGTCAAGTGATGTAAATAGCACAATAGAAACTTCATTTCCAAAGAGGGCAGAATGGTTTAAATAAGCCATTGAGCTGGGATTGTGGTCTGATTGGTTTGTGTGGCCCGCCTCAGACTAGGTACACACCTGACGAAAAGGATCTTGTCTTTAGGTTTGGGTTTGTCCTGTTCGGCCTCTACAGCCAGTTGCTGAGCCTTCTGCTCCAGCAGCCTCATGTCATCCACTCCACTCTGCCCCGGGGCAAGATCTGACACTGAAACACACAACACAAACGTTTACCCACACACTGGATAATGATAATATGCTGTTACATAACCTCAATTTGTGGATTACTCAAACACTCATTTGCTTACCACATACATTTCACATGGCAAATTATAGATTGTCATTCAAGAAAATAACAGATTCTGCACCAATCTCAGGTTATTTTATTATCATTTATTATATACCATTATAGAATTCATTCATATCTTAATTAGCTTTAATTGTTATATATATTTTTACATTTAATTTAAAAGTTTTAGTAATTTATATGCGTGTCATTTATTTTATATAGTAGCTTTAATTTACTTTTAAGTTTTAATTCAACCTAAACATATAGTTATAAGCTTGAGTACTTCAACTTAAAATGTAGTTTTCTTAAAGTTCTGTCTAATATTTATATTTCATTTTATTTCAGCCTTAATTCAATTAACAAAACCAATGGTTATGTTTTCAAATTTAGTTAACAATTGAAACACTACTCCAGTTATTAGTGTGGAAGAATCAACTGTTTTTATAAAGACACATTTTTCCTGCAAAGTGAACATGAAACAACAGCCACAACATTAGTTCAAGCCTAAAGAACATACACTCACCGGCCACTTTATTAGGTACACCTGTCCAACTGCTCGTTAACACTTAATTTCTAAGCAGCCAATCACATGGCGGCAACTCAGTGCATTTAGGCATGTAGACATGGTCAAGACAATCTCCTGCAGTTCAAACCGAGCATCAGTATGGGGAAGAAAGGTGATTTGAGTGACTTTGAACGTGGCATGATTGTTGGTGCCAGAAGGGCTGGTCTGAGTATTTCAGAAACTGCTAATCTACTGGGATTTTCACGCACAACCATCTCTAGGGTTTACAGAGAATGGTCCGAAAAAGAAAAAACATCCAGTGAGCGGCAGTTCTGTGGGCGGAAATGCCTTGTTGATGCCAGAGGTCAGAGGAGAATGGCCAGACTGGTTCGAGCTGATAGAAGGGCAACAGTGACTCAAATAACCACCCGTTACAACCAAGGTGGGCAGAAGAGCATCTCTGAACGCACAGTACGTCGAACTTTGAGGCAGATGGGCTACAGCAGCAGAAGACCACACCGGGTGCCACTCCTTTCAGCTAAGAACAGGAAACTGGGGCTACAATTTGCACAAGCTCATCAAAATTGGACAATAGAAGATTGGAAAAACGTTGCCTGGTCTGATGAGTCTCGATTTCTGCTGCGACATTCGGATGGTAGGGTCAGAATTTGGCGTCTACAACATGAAAGCATGGATCCATCCTGCCTTGTATCAACGGTTCAGGCTGGTGGTGGTGGTGTCATGGTGTGGGGAATATTTTCTTGGCACTCTTTGGGCCCCTTGGTACCAATTGAGCATCGTTGCAACGCCACAGCCTACCTGAGTTTTGTTGCTGACCATGTCCATCCCTTTATGACCACAATGTACCCAACTTCTGATGGCTACTTTCAGCAGGATAATGCGCCATGTCATAAAGCTGGAATCATCTCAGACTGGTTTCTTGAACATGACAATGAGTTCGCTGTACTCAAATGGCCTCCACAGTCACCAGATCTCAATCCAATAGAGCATCTTTGGGATGTGGTGGAACGGGAGATTCACATCATGGATGTGCAGCCGACAAATCTGCGGCAACTGTGTGATGCCATCATGTCAATATGGACCAAACTCCCTGAGGAATGCTTCCAGCACCTTGTTGAATCTATGCCACGAAGAATTGAGGCAGTTCTGAAGGCAAAAGGGGGTCCAACCCGTTACTAGCATGGGGTACCTAATAAAGTGGCCGGTGAGTGTATATTAAAAACAATCAATTTTGATTTCCTGTTGGTAAGGCAAGTTAATTTATATAGCACATTTCATACACTATGGCAATATCAAAAGTGCTTTACAGAAAGGAATTAAAATAATCATAAAATAAAAGCAAGGAAAATTAAAACTTGAAATTGAAAGGCTTTAAAGGGGTCATAACATGGGACTTTTTTTATTTTAATTGAGCTTCATATACGTTAATAAAGGTTTTTGCACACAAAAAAACAAACAAATATTTATGCAGAAAATTATTATTTTCAACCCTCATTCTGACTGTCTGAATTGACGCGTATTAATTTGACCTGAATTAAGGGGCGGCTCCTTTAAGGCTTGTGTTAAACGGCCACTGTTATGATTATAACGTCACATCAACAGTTTCGACACCCACTCTCTATTGCATAAGAGTAAGTGTTGTGAAAACATCCATATAAAACAGTCATTTTATGATGAAGCATTATTTTAACTAAAAATGGCCACGCCTGCTCTTATGTTAAACACTAAGGTGGATCCAGTATCCAGTGTAGACAGTGTCAGTGATTATAATGGGTTTTATTTGATTTCGACTGAACACCGGTGGGTGGGGCTAATTGTGTGATGTGTACAATGATTTGTCAATGTCTTGCTCTAGAGGCAGTCATATGCAAATCTATTTTCTTATGTGACGTCACAGATCCCACAAAACCCAAACAAACCATTTTTTTAAGCTTGATTCCATAAATGCTACGAAACTGTTTTAATGCTACAAAGACCTCTTACACGTCAATGTCATGATGACCCCTTTAATGAATGAAACTTGCCTGTTCCAGTAGCATTAGTGGTTGCCTTGAGCATCTGAGAGGACATGAAGTTGACTTGTGTATTGTATGTGGCCTGCACACTGCGTTTGATCCGCAGCATCTCACGGATGGTGTCCTCGTTGCCGTGGCGAATCTCAAACTCCTTCCAGCTTTGCCAGAAATGAGCGGTCAGCTGTTTAAGAAATGGTACGGGAGAGCGTTCAAAATCCAGCATCACAGACAATATGACCAAAGTAATGTGGAACGGTGAGGTAAGATTTACCCTGGGATCACAGATCTGAGAGCAGTAAGAGTAGATGGCTCTCGCTCTGTCAATCTCTCCAAGTTTGCTCTCCATGTCAGCGAAGCGCAGGCACATGTCTCTGGCGTGTTCATCTGGCAGGACCTGCACCAGACCAAGTTAACTCATTACAGCACAAAACATGTTATAAATCCTGATATATTTTTAAAGCGATACCAGCTGTGAGTGGTTTACCTCAATGGCTTTCTGATAGATGGCTCTTGTGTGAGTGACTCCATAAATCTCCGCTGCCCGTTTGATGTAGATGTTGAACATCTGATGGCGTTCCTGTGGCTCTACAGCCGAAGTGGCTCTCTCATACACAGCCATGGCATGTCGCGCCAAACCGTACTCCTCTTCCAGCTTAGCGTACAGCAGGTAGATCGCTGTTAAACAACGCAAATTAAATCAGGACCTGGGTTTTTATATATAACAGAGTTGGCTATGCATTTCCAAAGGTTAGAGCTGATCGAATGGATTCTAGATTTTATGATACACATTTTAAATCACATCATTTTGTGTTTTCTGTATTATTACTTTTGGCATATTTAGGAGGACACCTATCCAGCGCTTGCTCAAACAGATCTCGTGCTCTCTCCAGCTTCTTGCCTCCATATCGGTCGATGAACTTGGTGAGGTACGTGTTCCAGATGTCATGGACATTAGGCCACCTAAAGAGGGCAATGCCACGCTCATATGCCTACAATCAAAATATGATTTGATGAATAAATAAACATGGTTTTTAAAGCGAAAATATATCGATTCCCAAAAGAATGAAACAATGAATAAAACAAAGGTCATGTCCATGTGACAGACTGATTAAATTCCATTACCTTGAAGCTATCCTCAAAGTAGTTGTGTTCTTCAAGAAACATGGCATAGTTAATGATGATCTGAGGTGTGGCGATGCGGAGGTCAATGATGCGATCATACACCGCCTTCGTGGACTGACAAAAGCAACGGTTCCATTAACACACAACATTGCAAGAGTCTTACTGCTAAATCTAGCTTGTTAAATACAGTAGCATACCTGGAATGTGCCAAGACTCTCCTCCAAATCTGCAAGCATGGACCAAACTTTCAGGGATTTATATACTCGATTTTGCACCGGTTCTGATACGTCAAAATACTCTGCTTTTCTTGAGGGAATCGCTGTTGCTTTCTGAGAAGAAAAAGATTGTCAACATCAAGAAAAAGTTTGATGACATGAAAAGTCTCACTGATCTCCAACTTAATCACTTAATGCAAAGAAACTGGGCTGCAAAATGACTTCAAATATTATCATATAAAATAATTAATAATAGCAATGCTGAAAGACGTTAAAAATCGACATGTACAGTAGTGGCCAAAAGTGATATTCTCAATGACCCTAAAAGTTCTATTAAATTATCAAAATATGAGTAAAATGTGTTTTTTTTTTTAATGGTTTAAATATGAGGGAAGAACATAACACCAAACTTGGTTAAGGTATTCATCTGACAAACACAAGACACAGACCAACTACATGTTACATGTTGTATTTTTATTTAATAAATCTTGACAGATTGGACAAGTTGCAAGTGCCTGATTGAGGTTGTACTGCGAATGAGAATGTAAGAATAAGAGCAAATATGTACTAAAAGTTTGAATCTGTCATTGTTTTTCTGTGAATGGCATTTTACACATTTGTGACTACTTGTCTGCAACTTCAAATTCAGAATACAGGTTTGTGACTATTTTCTGCGAGTGCAAATCGCAAATTTTCTACAGCTCTTTCACATTGGAGCTGTGAGTGTAAATTGGCATTAAAGTGTATGAATATTTATTGTACAAGTTGTCAAATTCACATCTACATGCCATTGAGTTTTGCTACTCTCTTACCTTTATAGCCTGGCCAAAAATGATGTAGGGAGAATCTAAAATGTCTCATTGCATTACTACAAATGGCTCCAAGCACAACTATGCAATATGCTTACAAAATCTTTAACAAATTTGTAATCATTTCAAATCATTTTTGAATAAAGGGTGATGTCAATTTTCCAAGCTGAAATATTTTCTACTTTAATTTCCCCCTCGACAACTCTTGCCTTTATTGAGGAACATAACGTTTTTGAAACTTCTGGAAATCATGAAATAGATTTTAGTTAATTATTTGAATCTATTGACACTCTAAAGCCCTATTCGCACGGGATTAGTACTATCTGGGGACCTCGTGTGATTTTTAAATTACCCCCCCACATCTGAATTTCGTGTGGCGCATTCGCACGGGATAGCCGAAGCCTGTGATTATCCTCAAATTTACTGACTTATCTCCCGGATATGACGGCGAGGCTATTGCTTGGAAATGTCTTGCCGTTATTATTGGTCTATCTGTATGATATCATGAACAGAAGAATGTTCTTTACCGCATGCTGCTATATGTCATTCATTCATCTCCATCTAATCATTATTTTTGCTTTTGCTCTTCTGATGATTTTCAGCTTTCTCTTTCAGAAAATTGTATAGCTGTATGGTGTATAGCGATATGACCCAGCACCCAAAATACTATCAAAACACTCCAGCGCATCCTCATTCTTCACGAAAAATGGATAAAAAGGCGCGCATGAAACAAAAACCTTTAAAAAATTATATTCGATCCGCCAAATCACAGAGATGCCGATTCGCACGGGACTAATATTATCACTGGACATCGGTGTTCAGCGAAATATGGTAGGTCGTTTGCGGGGGAATTTTTACTTTACAAATTACAGACATGGCCGATTCGCACGGGATTAAGATCACAGACAACCTCTGCAATTATTACAAATGACTAGAGGTCCCCATATAGTACTAATCCCGTGCGAATAGGGCTTTAGTTTATGTTATAATACCAGGTTTTACAGCTTTGTCATCAATACACCAGAAGAACCAGTGGAAATATGGTTGGGAACCGCTGCACTTAAGCACTAGTGGTAATGTGTGTGACACTGTCTCTTACCCTTAGTATACGCAAAGCCTGGTCATAGTTCTCATGTCTCAGCTCCATCTCTCCATACTCGCACCACACTGCAGCAAGATCATCCACCTGTTTGTAGTTGACCTTTGTGGCTTTCTCGAAGATAGTCCGAGCCTTGAAGTTCAAGTCAAATAGTTAGCCATCAGTTTACAGTAATGTGCCAAGTAATTATCGATGGGAAGTTTCGTACATCATCTAGCTGTTCGTTATCCTCATAGAATCTGGCGAAGGACACCCAGAGATTGTGAGGCTTTCCTGTGGCTTTCACAGGATCTACTGTTTGCACAGCCTCTGTGTATGTGTTGATGATCTACAGGACGAAGCAACATAGGATGTGTAAATCACACACATCGAAACAAACATCGACTGATTTAAAGATGATGTAAATGATGTTTCCGACCTGTCGAGGTTGGCCGTCGTAGAGGTTGACTCTCTTGTGCCACTCGTGAACGTTGTGAGGGTTCTGACGGAGCAGCACACTGTTTAATAAGAGCGGCCGTCGAGTTATCAGCAACTCAAATCGGGCCAATCGCAACTCCAAGTCAATGTCTTCTACAGTGGGGAAATCAGCATTTCTGTAAGACCAACATCAAGGCTTATTTGCTGTAAAGCTCTGTAAGAAAAAGCTCTCACCATCTTCATCTTGTCCCAGTTCAGATGTGGTCTCCATCTTGGCAGCGATCATACTCTCTTCAAACTGCGCATAGCTGTCGAAAACCTGGGTGAAGTCTCGCACAGTGACAACGGTTAGGATGGCTTCCTCATATACATCTCGAGCCTTGAAAAAAACAAAAACAAGTTAGTTAATGATGTCAACTCCTGAGTTTATATTCAGGAGTCTAAGAGTACGTTTACAAGACAACGATGTACTAAAACAGGAAAGTTTCGCCTACAGACAACAAGGTGGTCTGACAAATTATCCCCGTTCACACAGATCATGTCAAATGTATAATACGTTGACGTGTAAATGAACGGACAAAATGCAAAGTTTTACCTTCTCAAAGTGTCCACTGCGGATGTAGTAATCCGCCAGAGAACACCAGAGTCTGCCAAGCTGGTCAGTAAAGCGGGTGAGACCTCCTCGGATAATCGCTCCCACGTTTAGTGATGTCACCTTGTCCGGGTTTTGTGAGATGAGGTCACAGAGCTCGTGCCAAAGCTGTAATTGAATTTTCAGGTTTTTCAGGTAAAAATATGGAGAATTTGCATGGTGCATAATTCACAAACCTGAACTGATATGGACATAAAGATAGATGCAAATGCTTTGATGCATCACAATGCATTGATCTGATAATGAAGATTGAATGAATCGATTAGGGACTTCAATTAACTTTCAAATTCCTATAATAATGACCAGTGTATTAAATGTTCATTTTTGACCTATTTTATAGCACCAAATTCAGATCCGCAACCTACATTTGTGTCTTCAGCATTTTTGTCTTCCAGCATGAATTATGCCAAAATAATCTAATCAAATGGTAACCAAAGATTTCAGATTTCAACATACATCATTTAGTACGGAACCATTATTAAAATTAATATTTGTCAAATACATTAATGTTCAAAAGTTTGGGGTTAGATAGATAGATAGATAGATAGATAGATAGATAGATAGATAGATAGATAGATAGATAGATGGATGGATATTTAATGCCATGTCAGCATCTAAGGCTATTTTCATGGCAAAAATTCAATTACAAAAATACAAATATCATATAAATACAAAAAAAACAAGCAAACAAACACATAAGATTTTTTTTTTAACATAATTATGATAAAAAAATCATAAACCTTTTCAGGCATAATCTAACAAAATAAGTCCTTAAGTGAAATAACTTCATAAAAGAGCATTCTACTTGTACTAAACCCAGGACAGTCCAATAAAATATGGTTTGGGGTTAATAATCTGTTTTTTAATTAATAGCTTTATTCAGCAAGGATGCATTAAATTGATCAAAAGCTACAATAAAGACATTAATAATGTTACAAAATATTTCCATTTCAAATGTTGTTGTTTTGAATTTTCTATTCAACTAAGAATGCTAAAAAAGAGCTAAAAAAAAGAATCATGGTTAAAAAAAATATAGCAGCTTGACCGTCTTCATCGTTGATAATAATAACAAATGTTTCTGCATCAAATCAGATCATATTAGAATGATTTCTGAAGGATCATGTGACATCATTAGGAGAGTAATGATGCCGAAAATTCATCTTTGCCATGACAGGAATACATTTATATTAAATTTGTTTAATATTCAAATAGAAAACAGTTATTTTAAATTTTGACCAACCCCAAACATTTGAACAACAGTGGTATATTTACACTGTGCATGTTTAGGTGGACAAATTCAAAATGTAAAACATGTAATTTGCAGACCTGATAATTGGACTTTCCCTCTTTAGAAACAAAGTTTTCATCATTGACCACAGCTGCCAGTCGGAGCGCAGCTTCATCCAGACGTCCAACTGAACGCAGGTAATCAATGTATTCCTCTGCATTCTCCGGAGACAACTACAGACAGGACAGAGAAAAAGCAAGTCTATAGAGATCTCTATAAAAGAGGCAACACAGCAAGCAGAAAGGAATCGTACAGCACCTCGAAGCACAAGGCTTGAAATGTCAACTTATACAGACGATCAAGCGTGTATTTGGTATTCAGCATAATGTCCATCCCTTACCTTTAGGTAACGACGGAAAACACGAATAGCTGTTTCTGGGAGAGGCAAGTTACGGCCATAGCGAAGATACAAGGGCCAGATGCGAGGATGCTGGGTAACGGGCAGTGCTCGTAACGCCCGATCGAACGTCCGCCTGCTCCGTGTAATTTTGCATTGAGACACCATGAACTGACAGTAGTCAATCCATATCCTTGGCATCTGATGAGACAGGGAACAAAAAAAAAATTAATGTGCAACCATCAAATCACACAAGTAACTTTGTCACACAGTACTGCCGCCAAATAAACATGAAAATGCATGAACTGTCAACCTTACCTTGTGCATAAACACAAGTGCTCTTTCATGACAGTTGTTCACCTCCTCATATGTTGGATCTGTGACACACTTGCCTTTCACCTGTTTCCTCCTCTCTCTCAGGTAGTTGTACCACAACTTGTAACTGACAGAAAAAAACATAAGAAAATAAACAAACATCATTTATGTGCATCAAGCACACGGGTTCAATGTAAGAGAGAACAAGATGACATGTACGGACCTGCCAGGCAGCTCTTTTAAAGCTCTTTCATAGATCATATTGAGCACTGATTTCTGAGCATTTTGCTTGTGCTCGATATAACGCATCCAACACTTCACTGAATATGGATTTCTGATAATTTCTTCTTCATAAGGCAAATCGTCATCTTCCTGCAAAATACACATGAACATGAGTTTTATGAAAACACAGACGCTCAAGCAAGCTCAAAAAGATAAAGTCAAGTTTGAGTAATGGTTACAATGGTTTACACATCATATAAGGGAACAAGAAATATTTCGATCATAATCATAATGTTCTAATCTAAACAATACCAAACATATATGCTAACTACTGTTCCTGTTATTAAATAAGACGTTACATATGACAACAACACTCCAGTTGATGTTTGACAGGTAACAAATCACAGATGTTTCTAATAAAAGTCTTCAAACATTATTTTGGCATACAGTTATTATCTTATAACTTACTCTCGCAGTTAGCAAGCTAATCACAGCTAGCTGAGAACAGGCTAGGTTAAATGTCACGAAACTGATTTAAGACACTCAAATACTTACGAATATAACGTCTGCCTTTCCGTTAGGAGTCGGCATTTTCATTAGCATGAGAAAATCCGTCTAATAGTGATAAAAACTCAGTGAAATTCTTGACAAAACAAACACTTTCCCAACGTGCTGAAATCGTTGAATACAAACGCCCCGCCCTTTCCGAGTGAACTCGCTTCCTATTGGCTGAGGTGGACAGGCAGGTTGTTTCAGGGCTTCTCCTCTAGGGGGAGTCTTAGTGCGTTTTGGAATGGAAGTCAATGGAAGAAAGGCTTCAGTACTCCGAATAACATTGGCACCGATGGTGTGTGAAGAGTGAGGACCCTATTGGAATTGCTCAGTTTATTGAATGAATTGATTGCCTGTGCGCTAATCTTCAACGTATTTGCCATTATTAGCAATGCGCTAATTTTGTAGTTTACAAATATTATATATATTTTATTACAGTTGAGAATTAACTGTGGTAAACCACTCATATAGCCTAATACATATATCATCAGTGTAGTAGTAAGTTACCATAACAGAGTCGATGAAAAGTGTGCTGTGCAATTTAAATCTTTACTTGCAGATTTATAATATTAGAGAAATAAAGGCCACTTAAGTGCATGTCAACTTTGATGTGCTGACTAACATACTAAAGCACATGTAAAACACTTGATTATAATTTTAACTTGTGTGTGTTTGTTTGACATTACATTTAAAGTTAATATATTTAAAATGTACTTTTATGTAACTAATTACAAATATATTTAAATATGTGATATTTAAATAAGTTTCAATTGAAATGGCATTAAAATATATTTTAGTTGATCATAAATGCTTGTCTGTACATTCTGCAATGCAATTCAACCATATTTCAAAAGACCACAGAAGTAATTATGAAATTACATATAAGATGTACTTAAGTCCTACCTAAGTAGTCTATGTCAAAAAACACTTCACTTAAGTTCAGCTGATTACATCAACTTAAACTATAATACATTTTCATTTAATTGAAGTTTACATAGAATTAAGTGTACAGAAAAGCATTTAAGTATATTATTTCAAACATATAATTTCCGTAATAAGTTAAAAGTATACTAAAGTGTATACACACATGCTGTTAGTAACGGTATGTAATTTGAAAAACAGGTGTAAAGCATCACACAAATATATATTTATTTATGTCAAACACAACAGAATTAAGCAGCTCAAGCATATTTGATCATCCATCACAGCAGATTTATCTAAATACTGCACATTTACACCTTCACTTAATACAGACACACAAATAAAATAAATTCCAGTCAATCAGTTTACTCATCAACACGTTTCGCTTATTTGTAACTCTGGCATTCATCCAGGTGATGTGAAACACATACATTGAACAAGTGTCTTATTTTCTCTTTTCTTTGCTTCCCTCTTTTTTCTCTTTCCTTCCACTACTCTTTCCCTTCCCCTTCCTAGCCTCTTTGTTGGGCTCTTCTCTGTTGGGTCCGTTATTCTGCTGTAGCTGAGCGCTGTGGACTCTTTGGATGAGAGAGAAGTAGTCCTCATGTGGGCTGATTGGACTAGCCGTGTCCTCTGGGTGTGGAGACGAGTGTGTCTGTCTGGCAGGAGACCGGCGAGGGGATGGAGACCTGGAGCGATGGTTTCTGGGTGGGTTCACATTGAGAGAGATTGGTCTGCCAGGCCTAGGGTTGAGAGGTAGCACTATAGTCTCCCCTGGCTGTCCGATTGTGAGGAAGACTTCTGGGAATGTACACGGCTGATTGTTTACTCCATGCGTCTGAAGGAGACACAAAAAATAGATTTGAGGGGTTCTCAACACTGGACTTCCAGGCCTAATCAAACACAACTTTAAAATGCTAATCGAGGTGTTTAGGATCACTAGTAAGTTATAGGCAGGTGAGTTTGATCAGGAATGGAGCTCAACTCTGCAGAAAAGTGGACATCGAGTGCCTGAGTGGAGAACCCCTGCATTTAGACGTTACTGTTAACTCAAGTAGCTGACTGGAACATGGAAAACAATATTTAAAGGAGCCGTATGTAAGATTGTGGCCAAAACTGGTACTGCAATCACTTTCAAATGACTGTAGAGCGGTTAAAATAGCTTGAATGTAACTCTAGAACCTTGCCTCATTTAGTATACGTGGTTCTATGAATATGTAAATGACCCCCGCCTCCACTCACTCACACCAGCTCAGAGATCCACTCGTTGACGATCACACATTGACCTGATTGGTTCCAAGGTTTGTGACGTCAGAAACACCAGTGATTTCAAACTGTTTTTGAGACTGTCTTTGGTTCACTGCTGTTTTAATGTTCATCATCATTATCAGCCAGATGAAAATTATTTATCTTAAAGCAATAAATAATGGATTACTTCCTTTAGCTGAGACACTTCAGATGCGCACTGTTCAACATGATGGTTTTGAATTGCTTGAAATAAGATTGCAATCACTTCAAAAAGGAAAATATGCTAAAGTGCAACATGTGCAGTGTAAGTCTTTCATTTAGGCTACATAGAGTTATAGATCATTATGGTATGCTTGGGACATGGCTTTTAATGGTGTAACCCGGCTCTCACAAATAATATTTCGATTTAATAAATACTCAGCAATGGGGTTGACTTATGAATTTGTACATGGTTTGTCTTAAAGCATATTAAAAAAAATTAACCTCAGGGGGACTTTAATGGTTGTATCAGTGATTTCAGGCCCATAAATAAATGATCACATTCATGTAATCTTTCCTAACGATCCGCTAGCTGCCCGCCCCATAAGCAGGCGGTCAAAAACACGCGTCTCTGTTTGCAGCCTAGGATCTGAGATCTGCACACAAAAACAAATGGGACAACCACCACTCAAAGCCAAAATAAACAGTGTTCCAACCAATCACCGACAGGGGCGGGTTTTGCTCCGACTTCGCCTCCAGCCGTGCACGAGCGCAAAACCTCACAACACCCGCCCCTGTTCGGTGATTGATTGGATTTTAAGATTCAATCTTAGGGCGTTAAAAGAGGCGGGGTTTAAGCAGATTAAAGGAGCCGTATGTAAGATTGTGGCCAAAACTGGTACTGCAATCACTTTCAAATTACTGTAGAGCGGTGTATCCCTCCCCCTCCCTGCTGACTCGAGGTTGCCAGATATGCTGCAGGATCCAGCAGGAACGTTTGTAGCTGCAGGTGTGGTAACTAGAGCAGAGCTGGCAACCCGGATGCCGCAACACTACTGACTTCGTGATTGGTAGATCGGTGGAGGGTGGAGCATCAGACCAAAACACAACATGACAACATCAACATCAGTTGAGGGCTGCAACTTCACTTTTTAAATGACAATATCCTGACCGGACTACTGTTGTCAGTGATAAGTATTTGAAATTAACATGATTAATGTCTAGCGACATATCAGGGCCATTTTATGATTAATTGAAATAAATTTCTTACATACAGCTCCTTTAAATAATTGGATAAGTCCTGCATACATCACCAGAGAGAAGTCTGTTGATTTCACCCAAAGATTGAGTTATGACATTTTGATTAAACATTATGAGGTAAAAAAAAAATACAAACTAAACTTACATCGATGAATCGTTCACGATTAGATCAATTACTGCATTTAGAATATAGATAGGGTACATTTTCATTTCATGCTGACTTTGTGTAATTTGCAGACATTCATTTGTTTCACACTTTTAATGAGAACTTTTATTCTTTCATTCTGTGGTCATTTACTGCACTTACCTGATGTGGAGGGAAGCGCATGGAAATTTGAAATGATATCTGTAAAACAAGAATGTGCTATTAATATCAACCACTTCAGCTCCAAAATAGATGCAGTACAAGCTGAAAAAAGTCCCTCACCTGCGCAGACATGTCATCATACGGTAATCTCTCTCTATCTGACGCTGGGCAGAATGAGGGCGATCTGGGGGGAGGCCTGCCAGGTGTGTCTGAGTCACAGACGGTCAGAGAGGGAGAGGACGGACCGGGACAAGCTTTCATTGGTGCAGCAGGTGAGGCGGGCGTCAGCATGATTTGGGGGGCTGCTTTATTTCTCTCTCTCTTTGTCTCCATTCCGGAGGGCTGGAGGCCTGGCAATGCGCCAAGTGTCACACGCTGATCATCCAGTCGTCCTCTTTGAAAGTTGGCCAATAGATTGAAAAGGTCCTCAGGATCTTCCGCTGTATGCAACAAGCCAGTAGTACAGTGTGAAAAGTCTGAATTACAGTACTTCGGTCATATATAATCATTATCCGAGCCGACTTCAGTTACCTGTGGGATTAGCGTTCGGGCTATTTGGAGAGGGGGAAGGTTTTTTAAAGGGATCAAATGAACACCGCTGATCATCCATTCGCCGATGCTGGGAATTATGCACCAGGGAGAAAAACTGGTCCTGATCAATACAATTTTGTACCTGATTCAGAGAAAAGGAAACACTATCTGAATCAATGTGAATTTATGATTTTCAGGGGCATTCTACGTTTACCATACATATTTTACTATCCTAAGAAAATTATAGTAACTGACAGCAAACCACAGGCTTATTTTGAACCCACAACATTTATATATATATATTATATATTAGTGCTGTCAATCGTACATATTTTTTTCTGTGATTAGTTACGATTAATCACAATTGAAAACATTACATTTTTAGATGTTTTAAAAAATTTTTTTTTATAAATGTAATCATTTCACAGTTAATCTCCAAATTAATGTATAAACAACATAAAGGCAGTATATTTTAAATATTTGTTTAATGGCATCTTTTTGTGAATGAAGGCCAGTATCACTAATACTAATACAGCTACTAATGTCTAAATAAAAATTACCCCAACTATGTATAATATTATATAATTATTTAACAATACCAAATTGACAAAGATGCTACAAAGATGCTCGAAAAAAATTGCAACAGAATAAAAAAATGACCACAGAATCATATAATGTTGTATGCAAAATATACTGTATATAAGGGTACGTTTACATGACAACAGTGTACTAAAAATGGAAACGTATTTCCTTTGCGTACAAACATTGTCAAAACGATCCCCATTCACACGGATCTACAAAAATGACTAAAACACTGTATTATTCATGCCAGGCCAGTAGTTGGCGCTGTCACTTTGTAAAGAAACACTACGCGCCTATAGACTGAACACGTGATACGCATGCGCATAATGTCACCATTTTCACATTCACATTTTTGTAGTTTACACAGAGACGATAAAAGTACAGTTTTCAAAAGTTCGCATTTTTTAGGGCCCCAAAATGCTGTTGTCGGGTAAATGAACGGCCAAAACGCATAAAGTTTTCAGTTTTTAGTTGGAAACGGTGTCGTGTAAACCCTAAGGTTTGCTACACTTATGCAATATTCACACAAAGGGGCAGTTTACACGACACTGTTTTCAACGAAAAACTTTTCATGCATTTTGGCCATTTATTTACACGACAGCAGTGTTTTGGGGGCCTGAAAATACAAACCTCTGAAAACGGGTTTCAAAGTACAAATTCTCTGTGTAAACTACAAAAGCGCGAGTTTGTGAAAACGGTGACATCATGCGTATCACGTTTTCAGTCTATAGGCGCGTAGTGTTTCTTTACAAAGTGACATCGCCAACTACTGGCCTGGCATGAATAATACAGCGTTTTTAGTCCTTTCCGTGGATTCGTGTGAACGGGGATCGTTTTGACAACATTGTCGCCTGTATGCAAAACTTTTCAAAAAAACAAAAGGAAAAACGTTACCGTTTTTAGTACATCGTTGTTGTTTAAACGCACCCTAAATATTGTGCAAACTAATCTGAGAGATATAACTTAAGTCATTTCAAAGGCAAGCAAACTTTTTTATGCTACTACTAACTACAACTAAATGTTGTAAAACATATAACATTTAAAATATATACAGTAAAATAAATATTATTAAATATAGGCCTATATATCACCTCAGAAGAAGGACTGAATGATCCTGATCTCCTGGATGATTCAGATGGAGGGTTAGTCAGGGATACAGGTTGAGAATAAGACTTCTTTGGGGGGGCAGGAGACACCAGCTGGATTTTGGGAGCAGAGCAGCATTGATCATCCATCCGAGAGCCCTGCCAAAGAGAAAATAATACAAGCGTGCCTTGTTATCACAGAGTGCTTTTAAATTAATGATATTCTGTCCAGGTTTCTATTTCTGTGCATGTACCAGTTATGGAAACAGGAGAGCGCTAGTAAATGTTGATTAAGATCTTAAAATAAGCCCTTTTTTGCTGGCCTATATTTGTGCTCTTGCCCTTATTAGAGCTGTGCATGGTCTCACAAATTTATCTCAAAGGGGTCGTTTCGTCACATTTTCCATGATTTTTAGAATTTTTAGAACTTTTTTAAATTTTCATCACATAATTAAATGTATGTATGCATGTAGGCCTATGTATTGAAATTAAGCTTCATGAATACAGATAAATGACAGATAAATACATTAACATAGACTATCTTTCAAAAGTTTGCGGTCGGTACGATTTTTTCTCTTAGGTCTCTTATGCACAAACTCGGCTGCATTTATTTGATCAAAATACGGTTACAACAGTAATATTATTACAATTTAAAATAACTGTTTTGTTTTTGAAAATATTTGAAATTTGAAATATACTGAATTTTCAGCATCATTAATCTAGTCTTCAGTGTCACTTGAATTGAAGGAAGCATTACAAACCTGTATTCTGGAGACCATGTTGAAGAGCTGATCTGATTCCTGAGCCGTCATCCCAGGAGGTGCTGGTTTTCCTGGCAACGGCTTTAGCGTCACCCGCTGGTCATCGAACTGTCGATTTTGGGTGTTAGAAATGAGTTTAAAAAAATTCTCGACATCTTGATCTGTTTAGAGGGTGGATACAAACATGCACTTAGTAAAGAACCTTCTCTGACTGGTTTGCTTTTTAATGCATTTGTTGAATTATTAACTTGATTAAACTTTATTATTACAGACTAACCTGACTGTCTGTTTTCCACATGTCTGGGTGAAGGCGATAAGGGGTTAATGGAGCAGCGCTGTTCATCCATACGTCCACCTTGTGTTTGACTAACTAGACACAACAGCTGGTCCTGTTCACCCTGATGGAGAATAACAAGAATAACAGGCTTTTACTTGTAAGTAGGAACTTTTGAGAGAAAGTATCTGAGGCCACAAATCGGAGTAAATAAATGCATTCATACTCACTTGAAAACTTTCCATTCTGTCCTTGTCTGATATGGGGTTGAATGAGGCTGATCTGGTTGTGAGCGTGTTATAAGTGTCTGAATCCGCAGGAGGTTGAGGACTGTAGCTCGCTCTTCTCACAGAGTTCGGGGCCTCAGGGGTCAGGGTGTTTTTTGGACGGTTCTGTTTCCTGAAACTCTACATTGCACATATAATCAAAAATAAATCGCAGGATTTACTTGAAAAAAGGCTAGGAAACAATTTTGGGTTGCACTTTATTTTACAATATGTACTTACAGCGTACTTAAAAAGTACTGGGTAATATAACTACATGGGTTAAGGTTAGGTTTGTGGGTAGGTTCGGAGTTAGTACTTGTTGAAAGTAGTTGTTATCTACTATGATAAGTACATAGTATGTATATTCGGAACAGGGCTGTAAAATAAAATGCTACTAAATTTCAAATAAAAATTCTAAAAAATTCAGAAGTTGTTAGTAAATTTCACAAATAATTACAAAGAAATGGCAAGTAACATAGGGAATTAAATGTGAAATTTTGAAATAGAAAGACTAAAACAGTATTTTCTTGTAAAACATGCTCCAATAAACTTTGTGTTACTAATCAGATGTCCTCCAAAGTTCTCTGGAAAACTCACATGAGCTCTGCTGACCATGTTGCAAAACTGATCAAAGTTTGTCTTCAGTACATTTCCGTCTTTCGGATCTCTGATGGTGAATGCCTCCATCCCTGGCAATGAACTAAGCGTCACTCGTTGGTCATCTAATCGTGGGCTCTGACTCTTGACCAGGAACTGTAAAAAGTCATCGCCATCTGCCACAGTGTCGTCCAAAGAGACATGAACATGTAAATGTTACTTTTAAGGCAAGACAAAACCTGTGCATTTCCGTGCACTGGTTAATTTGAAGTATTTGGGGCTATTTTTGCTTCCACAATAGTCAGAAATCCGCTCTTCAGGAGCACTTATAACACAAAAAATGTTTTATTACTGTCAATACAGAGCCCCTAAGGGACACGTGGTGGAAATATGGGATGGGAGGAAAAAATTTTTTCAAAGCTTTTGCATTCGCTCGCAAAACTTTTGCATTCCCCTGAGAAATTTAGCATTCCCGCGCAAAACGTTTGCTTTCCCCTGCAAAGATATTTGCGTTCATTCGTAAACTTTCGAGTTGTGAGTTTGGACATTTTCTGATTAATTTACAGCTGACAGTGGTTCAGTACTATGGAGAACCAAAAGGGACATGAAGGAAAAAAATATGAGAAGGGATGAAAAATTATTTGTCAATGCTTTTTGCGTTCTCTCATGAATGTTTTGCTTTTCGCCGAGAAACTTTATTGTTCGCTCGCAAACGTTTGCATTCTCTCGCAAATATATTTGCGTTCCTTCCTAAACTTTTCCGCTCACTTACAAACTTTTGCATTCACAAAGATATTTGCATTCGTACGTAAACTTTTCACTCACTCACAAATTTTTGCATTTGCTCGCAAAGATATTTGCGTTTGTTCATAATTGCTCACTTGCAAACTTTTGCATTCTCTCGCAAAAATATTTGCGTTCGTGCGTAAACTTTTCTGCTCATTTGCAAACTTTTGCATTCTCTCGGAAAGATATTTGCATTCGTTCATAAACTTTTCGCTCACTCGCAAAGGTATTTGCATTTGCTCGCAAATATATTTGCGTCCGTTCACAAACTTTTCCATTCACTCCCAAACTTTTGCATTCGCTTTCGCTGTGTTCCCCGAGAAACTTTCCGTTCGTGCGTAAAATCTTTGCGTTCTCTCTGAAAGATATTTGCATTTGTTCGCAAACGTTTCCGTTCACTCGCAAACTTTTGCGTTTCCTGGAGAAACCTGGGAAAACTTTTTTTTTTTGTGAACGCAAAGTTTCCCCCAATCCCATAATTTTCCCTCCACCATGTCCCTCTAAGGGCTCTGTAAGAGGCTCCGGAAAAAAGAGATATCACAATCCTCCGTAAAAACCAATGACTCTAATATGTCAACAAAAAGAAATTTGAACCTGGGTTTATCTAATGTTCATACTGTATTTCTGATATGGAAATATATGTGAATTAGTTCATAGTTCATAGTTCACATTGCATCTAGTGCTGTCAAATCGATTAATCGTGATTAATTGCATCTAACATGAAAGTTTTTGTTTATATATGTGTGCATGTAAATATATATATATATATATATATATATATATATATATATATATATATATATATATATATATACACACTCACCGGCCACTTTATTAGGTACCCCATGCTAGTAACGGGTTGGACCCCCTTTTGCCTTCAGAACTGCCTCAATTCTTCGTGGCATAGATTCAACAAGGTGCTGGAAGCATTCCTCAGGGAGTTTGGTCCATATTGACATGATGGCATCACACAGTTGCCGCAGATTTGTCGGCTGCACATCCATGATGCGAATCTCCCGTTCCACCACATCCCAAAGATGCTCTATTGGATTGAGATCTGGTGACTGTGGAGGCCATTTGAGTACAGCGAACTCATTGTCATGTTCAAGAAACCAGTCTGAGATGATTCCAGCTTTATGACATGGCGCATTATCCTGCTGAAAGTAGCCATCAGAAGTTGGGTACATTGTGGTCATAAAGGGATGGACATGGTCAGCAACAATACTCAGGTAGGCTGTGGCGTTGCAACGATGCTCAATTGGTACCAAGGGGCCCAAAGAGTGCCAAGAAAATATTCCCCACACCATGACACCACCACCACCAGCCTGAACCGTTGATACAAGGCAGGATGGATCCATGCTTTCATGTTGTAGACGCCAAATTCTGACCTTACCATCCGAATGTCGCAGCAGAAATCGAGACTCATCAGACCAGGCAACGTTTTTCCAATCTTCTATTGTCCAATTTCGATGAGCTTGTGCAAATTGTAGCCTCAGTTTCCTGTTCTTAGCTGAAAGGAGTGGCACCCGGTGTGGTCTTCTGCTGCTGTAGCCCATCTGCCTCTAAGTTCGACGTACTGTGCGTTCAGAGATGCTCTTCTGCCCACCTTGGTTGTAACGGGTGGTTATTTGAGTCACTGTTGCCCTTCTATCAGCTCGAACCAGTCTGGCCATTCTCCTCTGACCTCTGGCATCAACAAGGCATTTCCGCCCACAGAACTGCCGCTCACTGGATGTTTTTTCTTTTTCGGACCATTCTCTGTAAACCCTAGAGATGGTTGTGCGTGAAAATCCCAGTAGATTAGCAGTTTCTGAAATACTCAGACCAGCCCTTCTGGCACCAACAATCATGCCACGTTCAAAGTCACTCAAATCACCTTTCTTCCCCATACTGATGCTCGGTTTGAACTGCAGGAGATTGTCTTGACCATGTCTACATGCCTAAATGCACTGAGTTGCCGCCATGTGATTGGCTGCTTAGAAATTAAGTGTTAAGGAGCAGTTGGACAGGTGTACCTAATAAAGTGGCCGGTGAGTGTATATACACACACGCACATACACATTGTTTGATATAAACAAACTTTTATGTTAGAATTGATTGATCGCGATTAATTGATTTGACAGCATTTTAGAAAACTTGAAATACAAAAGCATTTGTCTTAATGTGCTGTGATTAATCAACTGTGTAAATAGGGTGATGCCTATTTTTAATTACCATTACCAAAATTACAAAGACATCTGACCTGGGCTGTTGGCATGAAGTTGTTGAGGTTTTGTTGGACCCAATGTGCAACGCTGTTCATCTAATCTTCCACGCTGAGTGTTACTAAGGAGGGAAAACAACTGATCCTGTTCCCCTGAAACTTGCTGCAAAGACCAAACATTTCAATCAATTTGAACATTCTTAACATGTTGTAGTAAACATACACTGTTAATAATGATTCATATCCATGAAGTAATCATCAAAAATAGCAGAAAAGTTTAGGGTCAAAAGTTTAAAAATGTACAAAAATTTGCCTATATAAAATACCTCCATGTTGTCCGCCACAGACGTCATCTCCTACAATCGTCATCTGTACATTCTTCTTAAGATACAAATATCAATGCATACTTCTTTAGAACAAGTATTACAGTTTCAGTCATAGTCCAATCTAGCACTTGTGTACAAACTTGCGAGCAAGCTTCTCTCTCCAGACTGAAGTAAACCTCTACCAGGATGGATGGATGGATGGATGGAGTGCTTTTAGAAGGTCTTAAGCTTTGAATATAAACCCGCACCCATTAGGAAACCTAGACAGGGGCAGTCTTTAATCCCAGATAAAAAAAATTAATCCTCTCTATCATGCAGCGATGATCTTTTATCATGGGAGACAATTATTGGAGCAGTGACATCAGTAACAGTATCAACAGAGACCTCCTGACACCATCAGTCTGTGTTAACTCTATGGAAATGATTAATGGATTTCTAAAAACCTGCAGACAATAGGCTAAATTCAAGGAAATTCAACAAAATAAGACGTGAAACTCTTAAAAAAAAAAATGAATTATTATTATTTAACAAATGGTCAGTGAAATTAAGTACCGGTACTTAACTTTCAGTGAAAATACAAATTGCAGCTTCAGGAAGTCAAACTATTAGCTGTTTTTAATTTAATTTTATTTTTTACCATGCTATCGAATTCTGGATTGTAGAAGAATAGGACGCAGTAAAAGAAAGTTTAACACTCTTACTTCAGCAATAAAAAAAATAAAGAAACTCAAATGTGATGTAAATCTGAAGTCATTTTCACTTATTGGTGTGGTTGAATCAGATCATCGCATGTCAGCATCAAATACATTGGTTAATAAAGTGAGATTAAATACATAAAGAAGACTATGCGTTATTTAACATATTTAACTATTGCAAACTATTAACTATGTTTGTGTAATATTCTGAGTTTGCATTTCACCGTTTTCATTCCTTTTGAGTAATACTGAAAACGGTTTTTCTGCCAGTGATATGAGTCAATGCTCACATTAGTCTAGATCTACAATAAGCATGATTCATGTTCACAACGCTCACAACGCCTCTGCACTTACTCCTGATTTCTCTCAACATGGGGACAGGAGAGCTGTCAGTCAATAAAGGGGAAAAAGTAACTTGCATTACTTTTTTTGAAAAATGTTAAAGTAATGCATCACTTGTAATTTGAAAAAAGTAATCTATTTGAGTTACTTGTAATGCCAACACTGTCTAAACATCTCTTCCTGGAATGAGAATGAGTTGTAAGCAACATTTATTTAGAATTGTTAACAAATAGACAACAGACACAAAGAGCCAGTGAACCACAGCCACCGATATGTGATAACGTAAAAGAAAAAAGTGCACAAGTTCAAAGTATGAAAAACAAAAAGACACCTATACTGAGATAAAACGTTTCATGCCTTCCCCAACACGGTGGCAGAAAATATAACAAAACCTGACTGGAAATCAGAAATGGACAACTGTGCCATAAGCAGGCTTATCTTGCAAATTCCTTTTTTTCCACATCGTGCAGCTTTACAGTAGCAGTAAGACAGTGTGATCATTTGGTCCAACGAAGTCTTCAAATCACATCTGAACTTGATACGACTCACATTTAAAGGGTGTAAGGCAAGATTTCATCCATATATCTGCACATTTTTAAGCCTCTGGCAACAGGTTATCAAACTATATCACATATATCATCGTCTTATATATATATATATATATATATATATAATTTTTCTTTTAAATTAAGCATCAGTCGTCAACAGCATGAATATATATACACATACCACCAGTTTAGCTTGGGTAATTAAAATGACTACTTTAAAAGCAAACAATCAGCAAGCTGATCTAAAAGGTCTTTTCATTGGTCATTTGAGAGAATCCTAACTTCAGAGTATCAGGTTTCACAGGAGTTCAGTGGGATGAATCTCTTCAGGCATGAACTGCTAAACGGGTACAGGCTTGTCCAAATCCTTCAGGTCATTCAGAAAGCTGGTTGGAGTAACAATGTGTGATGATCCTGCCGAAAAAAAGCATGTTTGACATTTTAAACAACACTGAAGACAATTAATGCCATCTTCAACCCTGCTCTTGGAGACCCGCTGTCCCAGAGAGTTTAGCTCCAACCCTCATCAAACACACTCGAACCAGCGAATCAGACTCTTCCGGCACACAAGACAATCGGTGTGAAATTCAGGTTGGATATAAACTTTGCAGGACACTGGGTCTCCAGAGGGAGGGTGGAAGACCTCTGTCATGTGCAGAAGTCATCTCTCCTCTTACCAATCAGAACCTCCCACTTGCCCTCGGTGGCCCGGGTCACTTCATAAGCACAGCGCATCTCAGAATGGGTCACGCCGCCAATCACATAGATGATGAGGCGAGGGCCGCTGCGGTACTCTGTGGCAGACTTGTTCTTGTGCCAGTGTCCAAACCGTGCGCTGCTAAAGTAGGGTTCAAGAGAAATGTCAGACCACAGGACGATATTTGACGTCGAGGTGAAAGACGTCTCGCGATATCAGGATGAAGGAGTCGAGTTTGTGGCAAAACCTTTTACAGTCCTTGCTGTTCTGTCTCATACTCAGAAAGCAGAACTGAAGTGACATTCGTTAGAAGACAGGGCTGTCACGATTCCTCGATTAAATGCTTGATTGCTCGATTGTAGTGCACGGTTTAAAAAAACAAACAAACATTTGATTGCAATTTGGCCATGTCATCTAACCAGCAAAGCTAATTTACAGCAGCACTAATTTAATTCGGAAATGACCAGAAAAAAAAGATGAGAAAGTGCATCCATCATGTAAACAATACAAAACCTTTGCCTACGTCATGTGAACAATCTGCCCATACTGGCTTTTTTGAACAAATGTGCATAATTATGCAGTTTTTTCCAATCCCACCATATGGCTATACAGACACTGTATACATTAAAAGAACATTTAGGCGAATGTGAGCCTTTGGTGTCATATAATATCTGGGACATTTCAGCGGATTCACTCTGCATTTAAATGCGGCTGTCTCTCCTGAAACTCTGCTGTATACTTGGCCATTGATCCTCTTAGCGGCATGACAGATAAAACTTTTATTCAAATTGCGAATAGATTATATACATAAAGCGAGCAAAGAGCGCTCCCTTAATGTCTGAAACTGTTAATCACTTCAGTCGCTGCAAAGCGCGTTGTAATTGGAAGCCTTTGACGTTCACTGCAGAGCGTGAACACAAATAAGCACAGGGCCGTTTGAAAGCCGCTATCAGTGGGTACAGAGTAAATCTTGGGTATTGGACCCACAGTGCCTATCGATTAGTGCTGGTACCTGACAGTAGTTGATGTGGTGGTGGTGATGGGGGCGGGATCGGACAGGAACGGCCACAGTTTCCTGTCACACTTGTCATCAATGATGTTCTGCAGAGCAAGCAGAATTTAAATAAGAATCATTGCATTCTTATATGATTATAAAAAATCTTACGGACACAGCGTTTCCTGACCTCCATCACATCTTTCAGGATGGGTGTCCACCGGGAGAGCTGATATGTGGATTCTGTGCGTTCTTTCCTGTCGGGCAGATTCTTACCAGAATTAGTGCCCTAAAAGACACGACAGAGAACAATTTGGTAATGTGTTTTCATACTGTTCCGCTGAGCAGCTGTTTCCTATGAAGAAAATCAGTACAGCTCCTATGTTCCTGAATAAGGAAAGACTGAAATTTAAATGAATGAAACATCATCATTTTACAGACATGAATGATAATTGTGAAATATTATTTAAAATAACTGTTTTCTATTTGAAAATGTTTAAATGTAATTTATTTCTGTGATCAAAGCTGAATTTTCAGCATTACTCCAGTCTTCAGTGTCACATGATCCTTCAGAAATCATTGGAATGATTTGATGCTCAAAAAACATTTCTTATTGTTATTAATGTTGAATACAGTTGTGCTGCTTAATATTTTGATGGAATCCGTGAAGCATTTTTCATTATATTTTTTTTAGAGTTGCACAATTAATCGTTATAAGATGGCAATCTCGATTCAAAAATCCAAGTGATTCTTGTTCCTCAATGATCCAGCTGTGTCTATTAAACCTTTGACAAAACCA
The DNA here is from genome assembly GCA_031834385.1 of Semotilus atromaculatus. Classification (NCBI taxonomy): domain Eukaryota; kingdom Metazoa; phylum Chordata; class Actinopteri; order Cypriniformes; family Leuciscidae; genus Semotilus; species Semotilus atromaculatus. The sequence continues at coordinate 12,183,421 of JAULUF010000005.1, read as the reverse complement.
CACTGCAATCTGCACTGCAGATGAGCCAGAGAGAGCAGCTTCAAATAACGCAGTTTTAAATAGAACGCAGCAATTAACATTCTGTCAGAGCTTTTGGCTTTTGATTAGATTAGTTTAAGTTTTTTAGTTTTTTTATGGTATTTTGTATGCTGCATGGTTTCTTTTTATGCTTGCTTTTTATATGCTCAATGTTGTATTGTACAGCACTTTGGTGCAACTTTTAAATGTGCTATAGATATACATTTTGACTAGACTTTTGACTTGACTTGAGAACTTCTAGTAAATGATGACATGTTATTTTGTTTAGTTGTCTGTTCGGAATCATGGGAGAATCGTGTTCTCTATTTAAAAAATATATAAAATAAAAAAATAATCACAATTCTCATCCTTACTGAATAAAAGTAGAAGTTTCTTAACAAAAGTATTAGTTACAATAACATTTCAAAGAAGCAATGGTATCCTAAATCGTACTTTTTCAGGCTGGTCCAGTTAATGCACATTTAAAAGTAAACCAATCTAACAAGGTTAACAGCCATTTCTGCAGTGTGATGATTTCTCTCAGTGTCTGACTCTGTTTTAAACTTTTTATCATAGTTAAATCCATTCTGCAGATTTCCCCATAAATTCAGCACAACAGATTGCACATGGGTCTGTTTTCAGACATTAGAGCGTCTCATCTTACCCCAGCGATGATGGGGCAGCCCAGGACCTGCAGGTTGGTGATGATGTTACTGTCCTTCTGCACGTTTGCGTGCTGGATGAGTTTTGTGAGGTTCTCTTCACCAATGCCTGTGTGTAAGGATGAGTCACTTCTGCTTAATTCATTCAGAGCTTAAGCTGTCAGCTTTCAATGAAGTTATACGTAAATGCGAGTGTTCATACCCTTCTTCTTATGGAAAATGTAAAGCAGTATTATGCGGATTTTGTCGTAGGGTTCGATCTCGGTGTTGAGCAGAACAGGGACGATACTCTTCATAGCATCTTTGAGCGGTTCCCCCTCAGCGTCTGAACCCATGGCCAAGTCCTGAGGAGGGAAAAAACAAAACCACTTCTGAGAACAGGAAAGACTGAAATGTAAATTAAATTTTTTTTTAAGACATTGAATGATAATTGTGAAATATTTGTAAATTTACATTTTTTTATTTGAGTATATTTTAAAAGGTAATTTATTCCTATGATGCTAAGCTGAATTTTCAGCATCATTACTCCAGTCTTCAGTGTCACATGATCCTTCAGAAATCATTCTAATATGATCTGATTTGGTGCTAAAGAAACACATTTGTTATCATCAATGTTGAAAACAGTTGTGCTGCTTTTTCAAATGAACAACGTTTATTTGAGTCAGAAACATTTTGTAACATTGTACGCGTCTTTACTGTCACGTTTGATCAATGTAACGCATCCTTGCTGAATAAAATGATCAGTTTCTTCTTCAAAAAATCTTACTGCCCCTAAACTTTTGAATAGTAGTGTGTGTTTACAGTTTGTTCCATAACTTCTGAAAATAATGGAAGAAGCATTTCAAGTGATTAAGGGAAGAAGACTGACCAATGAGAGACAAAAATATTGAATGTTTTGATGACCCCATTTGTTTGTTAAACTCATTTAAACCTCTTTGAATCATAAAAATCATACAAATGAATGAGAGAAACTAACTATTTCCAATGCTTTTTAGTAATAAATCAGCAGAACAAGATGTTCACAATGTTAATTTAAAGAAAACAAGGAAGTGAGATTATGCATTTAATATTTTACTCCCGCGGTAAAACATATCCACACTACCAATTGTGTGACATTTGTTTGTTTGTAATTTTTGTGCTTAATTTATTTATTTATATACAAAATTTAGCTAAAATATCCAGACCTTCACTGCCAGATGTTGAGGTAGGCATGTACGTAAAAATGACATAAAATAATATAAGTTGAGGGTCCATCAAAACAGGAGGAAGTTGAGATTATCCATCAACAGGCCACCAAGTGATATAAACACGGCACATACAGAACGGCATCAGCTACAGTCGTGTCCAGACATTAACCAGCGGCTTATAATACCTCCACGCACGGAATGATGCACTTAGGAAAAATCGTCCATCTGCTATACATAAAACGGGGAGCTGGCTGTATAATGTCCAGCCATGTTGTCTGTACTTTCGAAGATTAAGCTATAACTTCCTGTACATTATTTTATTGCGACAGCACACAAGCTGTTGCTTAAATTGACAATAAGAAGCTTAGAAATAGTAGTAAAAGATAGTAACAGACCCTCTGAAATCAACACATAAACAGTATAAACTGCATTTCATCGGAACATGTGCTTAAATATAGCCTCACAAAACATACTACACAAAACATTTCACTAACATTAGATATTAAACTCATAAAAAGAAATAATACTGCTAAATACAGTGATGGAATCAAAAGCAGACCGCACTGACCTGCTCCACCACACAGAGCTTGTCTAATGTGTTCTTGAACTTCTTCATGCAGGCATCAGCGAGGTTCAGATGAGTGGAGTACTGTCGACATCACAAACAACAACAAGTTAAAGTCGTCGTGACTATATACAAGAGTCAGGGGAAAAAGGTAAGTTGTGTTATGTGAGAGAGAAGTCGTACCAGGCTTAGTTCTTTCTGGTACTGTGGCATCTTCTTCAGCATCTGAGACAGATCTTTGATGTTGGCCTGAGGGAAGACGCATCAATGACACTTTAGCATGAGTCAGGCACAAAAGAGAGCGTTTGTTCTTTTTCTTCAAGATTTCAAAAAATGTTGATATTTAGAAAATGTTGTTTGTTAACCACCCTCGTGAAAAAGAAGTGCGATTAATTGTGTTGAATGTGCACTTGTCGTGTACTTCAAATATTAAAGCCAGCCTTTAGTCAATAATTGTATCCCTTAAGACTCCGAAATGACAAACGTTTTTTTCCCGTAAAAATAATTCCTTCATGACTTAAAAAAGCTTGAATGTAACTCTACACCCTTGCTTCATTTAGTATACGCAGTCTCATGAATATGCAAATTCGTCCACGCCTCCACACCAGCTCAGATCACCTGATCCAATCGCTCAACTGATTCAGAAGAAGAGGAAGTGCAAACTATACAGGCTCGTCCTCAAGTCGATGTATCAGCATGATAATGCGTTTTATTTATCACTCTCTATAATGTCGGACACATAACGTAATTGATATGATTAGCCTTTTGCTTGCTTTAGCTGCTTGTTATCAAACAGCTAATAATGTGTTGCTAATGTTACACAAGCCATGTTCCTGTTCACCATCTCAGAGTCTGACAGCCGTCTTTAAAAATCTGCATCCTTAGAAACGCTTTGAACATCATAGAAAGTCAAGGGATTGGTTACGTGTTTGTGATGGTAGGAAACAAGGGCGGTATCAAACCAGGTTTTTCGAGACTATCTCTTTTCACAGCAGTTTTAAGGAGAAAATACTGAGCAATGGTGTTGACTTATAAATTTGCACATGGTTTGTCTTAAAGCATATTAAAAACACCACAGAGAGTTATGCTGCGTGCTTAACATAGACCGCTTAATTTGCTTTCAGGAAATGATGAGACTTTCAACCTGCATAACAAAAAATATTTCTGTAGAGAATCACCTATTGCACCTTTAACCAAGATCTGTAATAAGTGTTAGTTATTGTGTTATTCATAATGCATTTACTAATGTTAACCAACAGAACTTTATTGTGAGAACTGTTGCCATATTTTATAACTTTAAACCATCATAAGAAGTTTAGTTTTAATTGTCAAAGCAAATACATCTGAACTTCTAGATAACACTATACTACACGTTGGATTAAGTGCGGTGTGACGTCCTCACTAGTGGACAAAGAATGTGTGTTTACCTTGTCTGTGTTCATCCTCTTGCTCTCACAGAAGGTGCGCAGCAGCTCCGTCACTTTCCTGAAACAAAGCAGAAGGTGTGAGCGCAAAAGCCCATCAGACTAGCAGGAACCGTAATGGTTGGTCTGCTCTTACTTGGTGACGTCTGCTATGTGCATGTGCCGCAGCTGCACCCACAGCTCATCGTCCTCGTCCAGCAACACTTCCTTTTCTCGAGCCTCGCCGATCCCTGCCGTCTGATACCTGCCAGCAACATGCCACAGTTCACAGACTAACGGTAATCATTTCATACATCGCTGGTCAGAATAACTGCTCAAAAGTTACAATTGGAACCGGTAGACAAATCACACACTTGTAAATGTCTTGCTCGATGTCCAGCAGATCGTAAGCCATAGCTTGAAAGGTGAGCTCATGCAGGATTGGAGAGATGGGATCATATCCACGGTCCACTATAAGCAGCTGGGAGCGAGCTTTATCTGTGCCCTGTCAGTCAAACAACACAAAGGCTGTAAAACTGCAATTACAGTTTCTTATTGTGAGTATTTAAACAACATGCAAACCAGGGTTGTGTATCAGTATATTAGACAGGTTCCAATGTCAGACTTAATTAGACATCTGCTTAAAAGCACACTATGTAATTTTTTGTCGCTAGATGTCGTCTAGCAAAAATGTAGCTTGAGCAAAAGCGTAGCTCGAGAGCAGTGGAGCTCTTATTGTGTGACTTAAGACGACCTCTTCCACTTCTTCCAGTCCTATACTGTATGTGGGGTAACAGTTTAGATACATTTGAGTGTGTTGAAAGTTATGTTAATGCTACTCTGTGTTCGCTACTATATGAAACACTTGTTACACACTGTAGTGAGCTAGATCAATATTAGGTATGGTAAAACATGGTACTCGCAGTATATCAAGAAAACGAGATTTAAAGAAGAAGACTAACTGTTGAGCTGTATAACAATGATTAGATTTCTGTCGATGAATGCATCCAAACAGTTGCTCACCTGTCTAATAAAACACATAATGTATTAAAGCGTCTTTGGTGTTAGAAACATTTGGGATAATGTAAGTACACAAATCAACAAAATATATAACATTGTTCTAGTGGTTTTTGGATATTTTAATCCACAAATCTTACATATTGTGCCTTTAATACTAGCTTGGCAGAAATATGTTATAACATCATTATAAATTACTTTACTGTCACTTTTGATTAATTTAATAAATCCTTGATGAATAAAACTATCAATTTCTTCCTTTAAATAAAAAAAAAAATCGTACTGACCACAAACTTCCGAATGATAGTGTATAATCAGGCTCCAAAATAAAACATATCCGCCATGAAAAAGATTTTGTTGTATTTCATTAAAATTATGTTAACAAATTTTTATTAGAAATGTGTGAATCATGTAAGAAGATTATTATTTAGTTGTTTATTTTTTACGTCAAAAAAGGTTGAGTGATAATTTTAAATTGTTAAATTGCAATTTAAAACACACAGGCCTGGTTTCACAAACAGAGCTTGGATTAAGCCAGGATTAGGCCTTAGTTCAATTTAATATATGCAAGTAATATACATTCCTTATAAATTATCATATTATTATTATTATATTACTATATTATTATTATAAAATATTATTTAATAAACATGCCTTAGAAAACATAACTGGTGTTCGTCTAAAGACAAAACAATGGCAATCTTGACATTTTTTATATATATCAGTGCAAGTTTCTTTCAGTTAAAACAGCTCAAACATGCATTTTAGTCTGGGACTATCTTCATCCTTGTCTGTGAAACTGAGGGAGTATGTTGCAATACCTAAAAAAGTCTGTTCAGTAACAAATTGGAAATGTTACAGGTAACGCAATCTCTGGTGTTGTCAGCCAGGGGAGGAGGGCTTGGTTCCTAGGAAGTTCACCTTTGGCTTGTTCACTGGAGGATTTTACCTTAAGGGACAATTTTTATTCACCTTTTCTCTTCTTTATTTCTATTGTCTGTAAAGCTGCTTTGGAACAAGCGCTGGTGACTGGAATTGAATTGAATAATAATGTGAAATTTCATCAAATGAAATGCAGGATCAGAGAGAAAACAGATGAGGGGTTAGAAGTAAAAAAAAAAAAAAAAAAAAATGCGACAAGAACACAGATGTAACAGAACACAATGAGATAGCAAAAGCAAGACTTGCATTGACACCCACCTGAACCTCGAGAAAATACCAGCTGGCATTTGAGAACAGAAAAAAAAAAGAAACAAAAACAAACAGAGAAGAGAAAATAGTCCAGGAAGCAGAGTAAGAAATGATACAACAATCAAGAAGTGTCACTTTGAATTGAAGAAATGGAAGAAAGTATTTGTGTGACAACATAATACAAGACGTTTATAATAATATATATCTCACCTCTCCCATACTGGGATTGTCTGCTTTATGTGCATTCAGCCGGTCCATCACCATCTCAGCCAGGGTGGAATTCTCCTTTGGGCCCCTTAGAGAAACATAGTTGGTTTACACTTACATTTCAAACAAATCATTTTACACCAGGAAACAAAGTCTTGACACGTACTGGCGGTAGCGGATGGCTGGGTATTCCTTCAGTGTGTCACAGAGTGTGGCGATCTGCTCAGCCATGGCCTCCATCATCCTGGTCCTCTCATCTAGATTCGTCTGAGTTGGGCTGTAGAGCGTGTGGAAGGAACTAGGGTTGTCCAGAGAAAACACCTGCAACAAAAAACATTCAAAAGTTTGGGCTCAGTAAGAATTTTACTTATTTTTTAAAACAAGAAATTAATACTATTATTTAGCAAGGATGTATAAAAGATACACCATGTATCTTTTGGCCCTCTAGCGGTTAAAAAACAAAACCGCATGCATTCTGTGGAAAAACAATTTATTTTAAGGTGACGTAGTTACATTGTATTTACTCAAATAAGTATTAACTACATGTACTTACTATAGTAATAACAGTTAATTGTGCATACATATTACAAGTAACTAACCCTAAACTTAACTGTAACTCTATAGTAAGTACATGTAGTTAATACTTATTTGAGTAAGTAACTACGTGTAACGTGTAACTACATCACCTTAAATTAAAGTGTTAACAAACATTGTTTTGGTTGTGCTTCGGCTGTGCGGATGAACGCAATTTCCCACAAAAACCATCCCGTCAGGTCTAAAATATAAACACCTATAATAGGCCAACCATAGTGAATCAGGGTAAGACAAAAACATGCTTTGAAAGAAGGATTGATGATGTATCGACTTAATTTTGACTTAATTTTGCGAAAAAATAGTTACATAGTGTACATTTATGATCAAAAGTGACAGTTAAGACATTTATCATGTTACAAAATGTCTATTTCAAATAAATGCCATTCTTTTAAAATGTCTATTAATCAAAGAACACTGGAAAAATTGCATCACATTTCCACAAATCTATTAAGCCGTTTTCAACACTGATAATAAAAAGAAAATGCAAATCAGCATATTAGAATAATTTTTTGTATGGTAGTGTACCTGAGACTCGTACGGTATGAAAGCCACATTGATTTCCTTCAGGGTTTTGATGACCTTGGCAACCTTCGACTTCCCGATCTCAGCAAAAAGCCCATCAGGACAAGCTGTACAATTTACAATATAATTAATACACAAATCCAGATCACACAAGAGTAGGCAACCATAATAGACTGTATTCAAGCTGAAGCAAAGCTAACAGTGAAATAAATAGCCTTACTGTCTGTAAAGAAGATGTGTGCAGCTTTGTATGTAAGGCTGTCTCTTTGGAAATCACCGATTAGAGATTGAATTGACTGGAAAAACAACATGATTAAGACCATGAGTTTTAACAACAGTAGGCAACATATTAACACTTCCACTGTACGACGTGTGCTAGTAAAGATGGCTCACCTTTGGCACAGGGGAGATGAGGTAAATGGCCTCCAGGCTAGGGATCGGCTCCCTCCGCTTGTTAATGTCCTCTACAACTGTGAAGAAAAACAGGACAGCTCACATCTTGTGTTCTTAGGTCAAGATTGCACCTAGTGGTTCATAGCATAACCAGTGAAGTGTAACAAGACACATTATGCAATAAAAACATGCTAATAAAACCATCATTTACACTTCAGTATCTGACACTGGTGACTTTAAAATGGAAAGTGTTTCATAGTGAAACAGTGAACTGATTTGTGAAAGAAAAGAATACACTCACTTGTAACGCCCTCCGCCATGATGTCAGACATCTTACAGCAAGAGGACAGAATCCGCATACTGATGTGATCCACGATGAGAACCTAAATAAACACAACAAAGATACACAGAGTCAAAGTCATTTGCAGACAGATTAACAACAACATAACTTCAGTCTACTGTACTAATATTATACTAATATTATTACCTTCCACTCTCCATCTTTCTTCACACTCTTGATGACGCCACTGAGGATTTCTACAGACAAATACAATATAGTCAGGTTAGAGACCATCATGTATAGTGTTTAATAAAGGACAGCTACATGGAAAATCAGGATATTTATGACATTTACAATGATGATGCGTATTTTGATGATAAGCTTTCATTTGCTGAAGCAGGTAAAATGTCTTTCTGGACTACCAGAAATAAGAAATAAATAACTGACGGTCCTTAATTTGTGTTCCAAAGATGAACCAAGATCTTACGGGTTTTGGAACGACGTGAGGTTGAGTTACTAAAAACAGAAATTAAATTTGCCGGTGAACTATCCCTTTAAGATTTGGTTCTTAAATTACCTGCCTTGTCAATACAACTTTATTTTGTGTACGCGAAAAAAATCTATTAAAACATTCATAAATGTGTTTATTTTTCATACAAAAGCCTGCAAAAAATGCAGACTTGTTTCTTATCCAAATATAGTAACTGTTATTTTGCCAAATTTGGCAAGAAGGAAACATAAAGAGGCTTATGATGATAAATGTAAATAAAACATAACTCTGGTGAAATACAATAGTAATATATTAATACTGTGTAGGGTGTTGTGCATTTCTTCAAGAGTTAAATTAAAAATTTACATTTCCTGTTGTGTGTTTTTATAATGTCCAGCGTGATGTTGATCACAAGACCACAATTGCCTACACTTTTTAAATCGTGTAGTACAAACAAGTCTGTTATCCCCTCCATTAACATAAATATAATTGCTGAGGAGTAAACATGTTGGGTAAAGTCGTTAAACTTTGCTGAATTTGTACTAAATGAAAGTTCAAGTTTCTGTAAAAACTTGAGCAGCTTCATACGGAAGTTTGGTCCATTATGACGTATTGAGCGCTCACTGTACACCTGTTGCTATGATTAACTTATAATCACATAACAGGGCAATATGTGAATATTCAAGCCCTTAATTATTATATATAATGTCAGTAGACGTTTTAAAGGCCGTATTGTGAGATTAAATCAAACTTACTTTCGTTTGCGAGCGCTTTTAGTCCACTCGGGGCCATCTTGACACTTCCCTGTTGACAGACTCCAGCAGGGCTGTGAAGGCAGACTCTTCCACACCCTGATGGACCTGAACACCCGGAAGATACAATTCAAAATAAAAGTCTTCCTCTTCTGGTTTCGATGACTTCACCAATATTTATAGAAACTATGGTTTCTTTTAAACAAATTAAAACCTATAAGCAACATTAACATAAACTAGGCTCCATCTCGTTTTATACTGTGGCTAGTTGCATAAACACAGTCAGTGCTAGGAAAAGTTACTTTTAAAGTCCTCATGAAATCAAAATTAAAGTTTTTTTACTTTTAGTATGAATATGTTATCCTTACTGTTATCTATAAGCTAGTGTGCTCCACAACAATGACAAAATTCGCATTTAGAAGATAAGCAAGCGTTCAAAACTTACAGTCTCTCACTTCCATCAATATGGATCAACGATTTTGATGACATCATTCTGCACTTCAGCTTCTCATCAGATTTTCTGTCCAATCAAATGCTCTCCAGAATCTAAAATGTCCTGCCCCCTATATATTATGAATAGAGATTGAAGCTAAGCAGGTCTAATGTGCGAGTTGGCGTAGACCAGAAAACATATCAACCCATTTTGATTTCTGCACAGAAAGCTATATTTTAAAGCCATATGGAGGAGATTAGGAGGAGAGATTGGTGGTTAGTGTAAAAGATTTTATTATTTAGAAAATAGGTAATTAGTACCTAATTAGCTCGAGTACTGGTTTTAAAAGATACTCTAAAAAACAATGTGAAGATTTAAATTCAAGAAAACATGGGCTTCATGGCTACTTTCTTAGAGAGAGAGACACTAACTTACTCCTTTGGACATAGGAGAAAGCACATCGAGACCTCGTTTATAAGAACTTTAATGAACAGCAACTGACCTTTACATATTTGTTGTCAATGTAATTATATTCCTCCAGGAGGCAGCGTTGCACAGTGTTTCCAGAACCTACATGAAACAGAAGACTATCTCAATAGATAATACTCTATTTTAATGTTTCAATACTAGTTAAGCAACAAACAAGACAAAGAGTACACACTATCCCCGGTTTCACAGACAAGGCTTAAGTTGAAAGCAACTTGCATTGGCATATCTTAAAACATGTCAGTGCCATTGTTTTGTCTCAAGATAGATTGTTTTATTCTAAGGCACGTTTATAAAATCTACATAAATGTCCTAACCATAGACTGTAAAAAAAGGTCCTAACTGAACAAAGGCCTAACCCTGGCTTAATTTAAGCCCTGCCTGTGAAACCAGGCCTATATGTATTATGATTTTAGTGTGAACCAAAATCGCTTGCTAACAGTTTCTGTGTAATTTATCTAGTTTTACAACATCATTGGCATGACAATGCATAACGCCAAAAACACTAACATGACTGTAAAAAAAATATGCTTTAAACTGAGTTATATCTTAAAAACACGTTTTAACATAAGAATGGATCCAAATCATTTGATAAATATTTTAGTTTCATATTTGTTTTTAATCTATTCACTCATATTTGTTTTTAAATCTATTCCTTCCCATTGTAGGAGTCTCAAACAAACACATACATTTTCGCTTTTTTAAACATACAAGGAAAACATGAGTCTGAATAAATTTTCTGGTAATCAGCATTATGCCACAAATGCTGTCGACTGAGATGAACTTGAGTTGAGCCTAAACTATTCCATTGAGCAAACATCTGTTATGTAGTTTAAATAATACTTTTACAACATGAAAATATATTATGACCAAATGTATAATAGAATTAAAAATGAATGCAAAATTATTAAACAGCAGACAAGATTAAAAAAGAAATTCATTTTTATTTTCAAATTGAAAAATAAATTGACAGCAAAAACTAAAAGCAGTGTTCTTATTTATTCACTAAGAAAGTACACACACTGAAGTCCAACCACTTAATTGTAACTGTTTAAAGACATATATTTACAAAAATATATATACATTTTCCCACCCGTTTATTAATCTATGTCCAAAAACAATAAAGATTTAACTATATGGTCTGACACTTTGAGAGAAGGATTACAGTGTTTCCATGTCACGCATGAAGGCTTTATCTCAAGGTTGTAATATGACACAATAGCATGTGATGTTTTATAGTCATTCCTCAGACTCCATGGCCATCTGTTTCAGCATCTTCTGCTCTTTCCGGTTTCTCATGCGCTGTTTGAAATCCTCCAGTTCTTGCCTCTGTTCCAGAATGAGAAACGAGACGTAGTAAAAGAGAGGACGTGGCATTGCATCTCACTTTCTGAGATTTTGAATTTGGGGTTTTCATAAGCTGTAAGCCACACTCATCAAAATTATAACTTTTGCACAATATTCTAATTTTTCGAGTTTCACCTGTATATAAATAATATTCACTGCCCGGCCATGTTTGGATTTAAATAGGTAAATGCTCAAGAGTAAATGATTGGAATGGTTGGGAGGAAGCATGAAGAATAATTTTGACTCATGAATTTAGCATCTCTCAGTCTAGACTTAAATTTACTGAAAGTCTTTGGGATGTGCTGGAGGAGACTTTATAGAGTGCTGGACTTTTGCATTGACAATACAAGATCTTGACCAAAAATATATGCAGCTCTTGATAGAAATAATTGTTGTGAGGTGTCTTCAACATGGTTGTTTAAGAAACGAAAAGCTACACACTTCAATTTTATAATTCAAACAATTAGGGTCAGAAGAACTGATGCCAAACATGTAACATGTTAGAAACACAATAATCACACTCCAGTCATAGACTCAAGCATTTGCCTATTTAAATCCAATCAGTAACTTTTTTTTGGCAGAGAGAGAATGTGTGTGTGTGTGTGTGTGTGTGTGTGTGTGTGTGTGTGTGTGTGTGTGTGAAAAAAAAACTGCGGAAATGCAGCTACATGGAAGGGTGAAAGCAAATGTTTATCAGAACCTCCTTCTGCAACATGTGGTTCCTTCCCTGCAAGCATCTCCCAATCAGCCCACAATTTATGCAAGACAATGCAATCAGGTCATTCAAAGCAAGGGCCTTTACACATCTCAAATTTTTGCAGTAATGCTTTCTTTTGTGCAGCAAGGGTTACTGTTCTCTAATTTTGATCGCTGTGTTTAGTGTTTTTTAATTGTTCTCTAATATATATATACATAAATAAAAGAGAGAGAGAGAGAGAGAGAGAGAGAGAGAGAGAGTGAGTGAGTGAGTGAGTGAGTGAGTGAGTGTGTATATAATCTACCCAAAAATCTCTTGTGTGCATCAAATTTAAGAAGAAATACTTACATGCATTTTCTCATCAGGTGGGAAAATCTCCCTCTGAAAAATGTGATAATATATTGTGATCATACAACAGCAACTAAATATAGGAAATGCTAAATAACACACATAAGAGAAATTCCCTAGTGAAACCAGAAAATGATTTTAAAACAGAGAGATCCCCAAAAAATTTAAGTATCGTCATAACTTTAAACAAATGCTGATATTGTATTATAAAGCATTTACGTGTTAAATGAATAATACTATAATAATTGAACTAGATTATTAGGGCAATTATAAACCTTTCGCTTCACGATGTATTCCTCAAAATACTCGGCTTGGTTTGATATCCAAAACATCGCCACTGGAAACGACAGATACACCATCATCTGTGTAAATAAATAAATAAATAAATAAACACTACATATTCATATTTACATTCACTTTTTTATCGGTTATTCACATAGGCAGACAGTGAGGAGCAATATAACGTTAGTGTTTAGCAAAGTGGGACATTTAAAGCGTCTGCACGTTTCTTTTAAAAATGATTTATCTCCCCAGAGTTGGTTTAGTTTATGTATCTATGTTTATATAGACAGACCGGGGTGCTTACAAGTCTAAACGTAATCAAACTCACCCTAAAAACCTCTATTTTAACCCCCATGTCCTACAGCTTGACAGTCACGCATGTAGGCACTTCCTGTTTTTAAGATGCCAAAATAAAAGTCTGCCCTAAACATGCGCAGTCACAGCTAGTTTCATTCTTACGTAAGCCAGCGGCAGGCTTATGAAACAGCGTGCAATCCTTGACCGGATGCTGGTACATCAACATGATGATGTAAGCATGCAGTAACTTTACATCAGATACACGATGTCAAACTGTAAGACCAATATTCGCCTCTGTTTAACCACATCTAACGATATTTGAAGACAATTAAAAAACGATGTCATCATTTACTCACCCTCATGTTATTTCAAAGCTGTATGACTTTTTAATGTGGATATAGCTTAAGGTGATATATTAGGGAGAATGACACGTCTACGTCTAAATCTACTTTAATTATTTTTTTATTTTTTTTGCAACGCAAGTGTATTCTCATGTTGTAAATGACAGAATTACATTTTTGGGGTGAATCTCACAGAAAATGCCAAGAAATGTCCAGGTCATATTTCACCCTAAATCAAAGGGTGAAAAAGTAGGCTACCTTAAATCTGCGGCATTGAAAGGGACAGTTCACTCAAAAATGAAAATGTTTGTCATCATTTACTCACCCTCATGCTGTTCCAAACCTGTACGAGTTTATTTCTTCTGCTGAACACAAAAGAGGATATTTTGAAGAATGTTTGTAACCAAACAGTTGAGTGATTCTATAATTGGATATACATTTTGCATTTCAAAAAGTTAAGGGAAAAACCTGTTCACTAACATAAATTCTTTCCAGTATCTTATTGAAAACATTTTAATAATTCAGTGCTTTCCAAACAAGTTTTTTTTTTTTTTTTTACTTTAAATGAAAAAACAGATTTCTTCATAGAATTGTTTGTCAACTCTGCTACATTACCTTTGAATCAGTTTGACAATAACACAATTGACCATTTTAATCTTTTTAGTTAAAAACACCACTTGCTAGCATAAATGACAAGAGCACATGGCACTAATGAAATCATGATTAAAATGCTTTTAAACAACCCACTGTGCGATCAGTGATACATTCTGTTTTCCTCTTGATATTGTGGTAACAATGTAATTAAAATACATTATTAAATACAAACCTCTCAGTGCTTCAGATCTTATTAGTGAAGGAAAGTGACATAATTTCCGGTATCTTACATAGTTGTGGGAGATAATTACACCAATTTAAAGGCAAAGTATAGTACAGTAAAGGTGATGATACACAGAGCAACTTTTTTAGCAATGTTGCTGGGCAATCTTGCTGAGCGATTGTTGCTTGGCCACTTTCTCATTGAAAATGGGCAATACATTTCTTTCTGGATAATTTAGATCGGTCGTGGGCCCTGTCTCACATCTGGTTGCCCATTGACGGCAACATTGCCCAGCAACATTGCTCAAAAAGTTGCCCTGTGTATCATCACCTTAACAGAATCGACAAGATTTATGGACACACATTTGTTTGTTAAAAAAATATTTGTATGTTAAATTATTCTGAACAATTTAATGTTGCAGAATTGGGAAAATGACTTTAGGGCTTTATATATAGAATAAATGAAATATGACCCCAAATAAAGTTAATATTAAAGTCACTATAAAAAACACACTAATTAGACTAACAAGAAATCAGGATTTTCACCTATATAAGACAGAAAATATGTTATGGCCTGTAACATTGTGATCCTTGATCTCAAATTATTAAAATAATAAAATAAAAAACATTTGAAAATAGTAGAAAAATAAATATTGACTTTGGACACCAAATGTACCTGCAATTATAGAATCGCTCAGTTGAAAGCTCCCATTGATTGCCGTAGTAGTAAAAAAATAAAATACATATATACACACACACACACACTACGGAAGTCAATGGGGTCCATCAACTGTTTGATTACCAACATTCTTCAAAATACCTTCTTTTGTATCCAGCAGAACCTGAAGGCGAGTAAATGACAATGACAATTTTGGGGTGAATGTCCCTTATTTACCTCACACAAAACTTCTCTTGATTATATGGTGAAATATGACCCAACATTTTGTTGTGAGCTTTAATAAGATGCTGAGCAGTGCCACAAATGTTGCATATGAAGGCACAGGTTTCTTTGCACCATTTTCATCAAGTCAACTTCTCAACTCAAGCTGAAGAGTGAAAACTGATAGGTAGCAACACAATGGAAAACATTGCATATGCATTATGTGTAGAACTTAACTGTGATGATGACTTATAAAAAAAAAAAGGAGACGGACTCATTTTTGTTTCATTTTAATTTTCTATAAAAGAGATGTTTATTTCATGATCATAACAGATTGAACCATTGACCTCGATAGCCCACGCACATACCAAACAGTAATCGAGGGAAATGTTAAACAAACCCAAAAAAAAAAAAAAAAGAACAAAAAAAAAAAAAAGAAAATAACAAAATACCTGAATAAAGCAAACTCTCTGCTGAGCTGCAGGTCAGCACATTCTCCGGAGAATCCGAATCTATGGCACATAATGTCCAACTGTTACCATGGAAAAGAAAATACATTTAAAGGCTTGAAGGAATGAAGTGTTGCTCTTCTTTTAACTTGTACAGACCAAATTAACCAAAGAAAAAGAAAAAAATAGATATTTATATAAGTGGACTTCATGAGGAAGGAAAAAAAAAAAGTTTGCAAAGCAATATCGTTTAAATGAAGTGTTGTGATTTAAACCTCTGGGTAAGAACACCCTCCCCAGACACATACACATCCAAACATCCAGACACAAACACACACACACGCACGCACGCACACACACACACACACACACACACACAATGATGGGACATGTCCTCTTCGTAGTTTTGAAAAAATGAAAACTAGTTGTTCGGTGTATACTTAAGAAGTCCAGCTAAAACTAGATTTAAACCTGAATATTGTAAATGGGTAAAATATAAAATGTTTACGTTCCTTTTTTGTCTTTTAAACACAAGCTCTCGCACCTAAATCCCCAATTTCCCCCTCCCCGGTCCAACCGTGCCCCCTCCCTCGCCCTCCCAGAACGTAATATATGCCAACTAGAATCGCAATACAATACAGGCACTGGAGAAAACACTATAAGAGAAAACTCAGAGGACCTGCCAAGGTCTCGAATTGTGCCCCCCCCCGCCCCCCTTGCCGAGTCAAATAACAGAATTAGAACACATATCCACTATAATCAAACAAGAACAATGATAAATCAGAACGGTTTGATTTTTTTTTTGTAACTTTTTTTTCTTTCAAACTTTTTGCAATCATATCTAGCACAGCATACGGAGTTCTCTCTGTGCAGCTGTAATAAAATGATCTGTGAAAAGAAAAGAGGAGTCATGCAGTAACCAGCTGAGAGCTCCGTCGCGTTGGCCTGGTGTTTGCGTGACGCGAGTCGCATGTTTTCCTTCTGTATGTATTCTACACTTAAAATAGTATTCTTTAAATTATACTCAAACTAAACGATACTCAGAAACCGCTCCGCCCCGTGGCGAGACTCCCCACCAGGCTAACATGAAAACCATGAGCAATGAAAGTATATCTTCCATGATTCTGTCCTCAATTAACACTTGTCAGAATAATGCATATATTAGGGTTTATTTTCTACAAGGCTACCTAAAACTTTTAATGACGAGTGGGGAGAACAAGAAAATATATTTATATATTTAGAAAGACATGTTAAGTGAAGCGTTTCGGGTCTCGGCTATCAGCATAAAAGGATATGGGTGTTTGGCATAGACATCAGAGGGTAAAGGTGTTGGTAAGAGAGTTAAAAATATATATATAAAAAAAAAGAAAAGAAAAACAACAACGAAGAAAAAGAAAAAAAAAAAGGAGAAGAAAAAAAAAAATAGGAGAAGATAAACAAAAATACAACCAACCAATCAACCAAAAACAGTAATTAAGAAAATACCTTTTTACAGTAGATCCTACATAATGAAAAATCTGCACATGATAACAGTGTGAAACACACCATGTTTAGTCATTTGTCACAGCCCCTGGTGAATATTGTTTGTGTTGTCAGAGGTGTAAGGCGAGCTGTACTTCCTCTCCCGAGGAAGATCATCTAAGTGCCCCCGATCCCATCCTGCCATTTGCCTGCGCGTTTTCGCAAAAAAAAAAGGGGAGGGGAGGATATAGCGAAAACGAAACGATGGGAAGGAAACTAAATCAAACAGGAAACAAAGACGTTTTCTATTCCCCCACAGACATCTGGCAGTCGATGGATGCCGTAACTAGAGAATCAGTACATGTTATTGTTGTCGTTCAGATATTCCTCCGGCGATCACATTGTCCATTGCTCCCATATTCTGAATTAAAGAGTCACACACAAGTCCTCTCTTTCCCGCCATGGTCACAATGGCAAATCCAGGAGGAATGCCGGAGAGGCGGAGCCGTCCCAGTGTGAGGGTCCCTCTTTCTGCTAAGGCAAAAGGAGAGCTACAGCCTCCCTCCCTCTCTCTCTCTCTCAGGGCCTCAGCTTATCCATCGCTAGTTCAGCCTCTTCAGTGTTTCTTGTGGTCAGATGGGTTTTTTTTTCCCTTACTGCTTTGAGTTCATTCTAGAGGAATCCATGAGCTTCTGTTTTCGCAGTTTATCTCTTCCTCTCACACTTCAGAACAAGTTCTCCTCAAAGATAGCCATCAAATCGCTTTGGAAATTCATGTCAATAGTAGCTGCCATCTGTAGAGGTGGAGAAAAAAAAGAAAAAAAACGAAACATTAGCACATGTAGCAAATTTATTAAACAATAACATTTTGAATATCAAATTATATCCACATTTTTATGGAAAAGTGATTGAAGAGTTACTGTAAAGACCGTCTGTATACGGCATAAATCACACATTTGTCTTTTTTACTGCCATGTTGCTCGAGTTCAACTGCCCACTGCTATACTGAGTGACAGTACTGCTCAAATGCTTGTGGTTAGTAATGATGCTGAAAATTCAGCTTTATCATCACAGGAATAAATCACATTTTAAAATATATTCAAATAGAAAACAGTTATTTAAAATCACTATAATGCGTCACAATTTATGGAATTCGTTACCCCTTACACTTTGAAATGACTCATCTGTGGCTACATTCAAAACTCAGTAAAAAACATATCTATTTAACATGTATTTCGTTTAATGTGACTGTATGTATCCTATGTGACTAATGTTTGTGTAAGTGTGTAAATGTATTGTCAATTACAATGTAAAGCGACCTTGAGCTACGGAAAGGCGCTATATAAATAAAACTTCTTCTACAATACTACTGTTTTGGGAAAAACAGACTTCTTTTAAACCATCTTATAGACGCTACACTTTTGA
This sequence comes from Semotilus atromaculatus, assembly GCA_031834385.1. Lineage (NCBI taxonomy): Eukaryota > Metazoa > Chordata > Actinopteri > Cypriniformes > Leuciscidae > Semotilus > Semotilus atromaculatus. The sequence goes on along the minus strand of JAULUF010000005.1, from coordinate 12,164,878 downwards.
ACGGTAGTGGGAGGCTGCAGCTATCTTTATTTTTAATAATCGAGTATTCTACCAATTATTCCATCGATTAATCGGATACAATTTTTTTATAAAAATAGATCCAAGTTAACAAAAGCCTTTAAAATTACTTAAAATACAAATTTATAATAACAAGCAATAATAACTGGTTCAAATAAAGTATCAAAGTAATCATATGGGTTTTATCAAACAACACTGATAAAATACACCATATAAAATAAATGATATGAACTAATATAAACAACTTATGTACATTACGTATTATTATGCCTGCAGAGGGCGCCAACGGCCTAGTGATAGTTGTTGTTACACTACGGCATGATCAAATCCTAGTTTAATACTGGCCAAACAATTTTTAATTCAAATGTTCACTTAATCTTTAATATTTGGTCACTTCTGTACGATATAAATGCAACAGCCGCTGGAATTTCTTGAACAAGTACAACGTAAACTTAAAGCATGCAGAGATGGAGATGAGAAACCCGAGACGCGGTCCACGCATATAAATGATATCAGTGCAACTACAAAACAAACCGAGTCTGACTTTTTGCGCTCCAAATGCAGCACATGCAGAGACTGAGTTTGTGTAGAGCAGCGTTTACTGTGAACGTGCATGTAAAGAATTAAAGCGTTGCGCTTCTCTGTGGGAAAAAAAACAGCGCATACATTTATATAACTGAATTGCAGCCTTTGTGATTTCACAATAGCACAATGCTATATTATGATGTTAAATTATTTGAATATATCGTGTAGCCTTAGAAAACGGTGCAACAATGCAGTTCATGGATTCTCATCTGTGAAACGCCACTTCCGGTATTTTGCCGGTTACTCGTCACAGGTAAATTGCAATCTGTTTTTTTTTTTTTAAATTGAGTCCTCGAATTTAATCGAGAAATCGTGACAGACATGCTGCTGCTGTAACTCACCGCCTCTCTCCTCCTCCTCTCCTGCTCCTGGCGACGTGCGAACTCCCTCTGCTGGTCAAGTGCACTCTTGGATGCGGCGGGCGAGTGGGGCGGGGCTTGGGAAGGTTGCGGGGCCGAGGGCGGCTGGGCCGGGTTCTGGGCTTGGGGTTGAGTTTGAGTTTGGTGCTGCTGCGGTGGTGCCTGAACCTGCTGCTGCTCCGGCCGCCTGCGGGGCTCCTCCTGGGGCCTTCGAGACGTCTCAATGGAGTCCTCCTCATCACGTCCCCTTCAGAGAACAAGACCAAGAAAATGTCTTGAAACTGCTAAAAGTGACCTCTGATTAAAATAGACAAGTCCGGCTATCTTACCTAAGTTTCTCTTGTTCTCTGCGCTGACGGTCTTTCTCGGCTTGCTCAGCCTGTGCTTTCAGGGCCTTCTCTCGCTCTTCCTTCTCTCGGGCTACACGTCGAAACTGTTCGAAGCTGTCGCTGGAGGACCTCAGAGCAGATGAGGGAGTGGCGGTGGATTTCTGTGCCAGGCTCGCCCAGGAACCCATGTTCTTTAGTTTCACATCCTGGGCACAAAAAGATGCAAGGCGTTTAAAACAACATAACATTCTAGAAATGTTACAGACGTATTCATGGAAAAATAAAACAAAGTTGTCCCTTCCACCCACCTGTACCTTTTTAGGTGCCACAGGTGTTTTGGGCTCCTGTCTGAATTTTTCTTTGTCCTGCATGGGAGGTGGACCGCTCTGTTCAGAGGAGCGGATGACAGGACGGGAACTTTCATGTGATTTCATATCTCCTAAAACGAGTTGATAAACAGTTAGTTATGGTCCTTTTATTTGATTGACCGAGCTGAACTAAGATGAATATTTTGTATAACCGGGATGTTTCACTGTTTGGGGATGTGTGCAGTGTGTAGTGGAAGCAAAGATGTGTGATTTGTTTTTTGGGGAAAAAAATGTATAGAATAAAAGCAATATAACATGCAAGAGTGATGCAGTTTTGAATATCAGCATATAACAGCACAAAGTGTGCTTAAATTAAACATACAATTGCATGCTTTGAAACTCACTCTGTTGGCTGTGACCTTGCATTGTGGGTTTGCTCTCAGGGTGTTTGTGAGGCTCTGGTCTCAAGGCTGGACTGAAGGGCTCTCCACGCATCACAGGTGACGGGGGCAGCTTCTCTTCTTTAATGCCAGCCAAAGCTGAAGGACCTCGCTGCGGTTCCTGTAGCAAACCAAAGCTTCAGTTACACCACACCGAACACACATCTAGAAAACCACAAACTATTCATCACACATAAATCCACATGGACATTGGAAAGAATCTCGGTCAATGCAAGAACATGGAAATGGTACTGACCTTTTTGGCCTGAGGAGGGGACTGGTGGACTAAAGCATACTGAGGGATTTGAGGGGAATGGATCACGAGCGAAGAGGGGTTATCTCGCATGTGTGCTGTTAAGATAGACACAATTAAAACACTTGCAATGATGTCCAAAATCTTGAGATTTGTCAGGGAAGCTTTTAGTGTTTATACTATGCAAGTTTTGGCAAATTCAAGTTTAAAAAACAAAACACCACAAACTGTAATAATGATCAGTTTAATAGACAATAACAAATAAATACAGTATTGTTCCGAATATAAGACGACCCGCCCTTTTTCAAGATGCACCTTTTGTACTTTTTGATAAAGAAAATATTAAAAAAAAAAAAAAAAAATCATACTGCATTAAAATGTTTGTATTGAAAGTATGCCAAATACTGGTAAAATGTACCAAGGATCACATAAAAAAAAAATAAAAAATTTTTTTTTGGCATACCATAAAAATAACCTGTAGCCCATCTGAATTATATAACAATTAGGCTATCCTTCTTATAGTGAAAACCATGAAGCCTACCAACATTTAATTAACAGTAGAAGGGAAATGGTATTGTAGTTTTGAAATCTGGGTCCCGTCTTACGTTCTAAAATCACGTACGGGGTAAGTTCGGTCCCATCAGCGAGGCACGTAAACATGCCGTCCCGTGGCTCTTAGATGGGAAGCTTTTCTTTGACTGCGTTTTTAAATCTGTCTTTTTGCACTCGCGATCTTCTAACATTCCACTATGACATCGTATTTCTTGGCACACTCATTTTACACATATTTGTGTAAAATGCCACCTATTGTTGCGGGTGTATTATTGACATGAAAAAGTCTAGACCCTGAATATAAGACAAATCCTGGTTTTTCAAATGTACTTCTAAGAAAAAAATGGTCTTATATTCTGAACAATATGGTAAATAGTTGCTGGAAGAGATACACCATTAAAAAAAAATAGCGATGATAGCTTTTTTATTTATTAAACGGCTATTTTTTTGTAAGGATGTTGTTTTACCTGAGTTATAGGGGTCGGACTTGTGTTGACGTGGAGAGTGATGCTGCTGTGGCTGTTGCTGGATGATCTGCTGTGCTTTCGAGGAGGGCATGGAGACCTTGTGTTGACTAGCCTGCGTTTGCGTGGTCTGCACTGGGCCTTGAGAGAAGCTCAGCTGCTGCGAGTGCTGCATGTGTCTGGCCTGGTGCTGCGAGAGCTGCGGGGAGGGCTGGGCTTGAGTCTGAACGGGGAGCTGTGGCGAGGGTCCCAGCTGAGACTGGACCTGCACCGACTGCAGCAGAGACTGCTGGCCCGGCTGCTGCGACCTGCTCTGCAGAGACTGCATTAGTGACGTCGGCGGCTGCTGCTGCAGCCGGTTCGGCTGCATGTGCTGCAGGTACATGGGCAAGGGCATGGAGGGAACGGGCTCCTCGTCGTCCTCTAGCAGCATCTGTGGGGGCTGGGAGGAGAGCAGGCCCTGGGGAGTGAGTGTGGGAGGGGAGAGCGGCCGCTGGCGCAGTTGCTGTGGAGGGTGCAGGAGGTGAGGAGGGAGGTGGTGCTGGGGCGGAGGGGGTTGCTGGGGCTGGAGCTGCTGGGGCAGGGTCTGCTGGGGTTGCTGCGGCTGCTGCTGCTGGGGCGTGCTTTGCTGAGGAGGTTTAGGAGGTAGTGGGGCTGCCCTATTACTGGGCCGTGAAGGCTGCTGGGGCATTGCGTTGTGGAGGGCTGTAAACAAATGAATGTAGAAAAAGGAAGACCACAAAAAGGAAGGGGTCAATATAGATCACCAGCAATTATTTAGCAATACTTACAAATAAAACAAAATGCTATATAAAAGAAAAGAATATAGCTAATCAGAACATTTGACATGCAGCCTGCAGAGCACCATTTTGAACCAATGAGATGTGGGCAGTTTAACAACATGACATGTCAACCTGGCAATAGGTGTCTAACCAATAGTACAATTGCTTGAAATGATGGACTTCTCCCCTGTTAGCGTAGTGTAGTCTATATTTATTATATAGTGTATATTGAAAGTCTCTCTCTCTCTCTCTCTCTCTCTCTCTCTCTCTCTCTCTCTCTATATATATATATATACACATACATACCACACACTATTGTCACATACATATAATAACTTATATATTTATTTTATACTTAAATCATTTCAATTTAAAATATGTTGTGGAGTAAAGGGAACTAAAATACATGTTTATAGTGTTTATAATATTTGTAAAAGTTTTGTTTTATTGACTATTACATTATTTCTTCATTTATCTTAATGTATGACTTACGCAAGAAAATATTATTTGCTTATATGTATTCAATCAATGCTGCTGCTGCTTATACAGGATCAATTTTGTTAATCATGAGAAAATGTCACTTGTTTTTGACAGATATATGTGTGTAACCATTGTATATATTGAAAACAGGTTTTCTTACTTTTTTTTTTTTTAAGAATCGAAGGTTTCAAGCATGTCGCTGCCCAACGGAGGTTATGCCGTACAAGTTAATCTACAAATGCTGTGAGAAGGATAGCTTAAGAATAATGATAATTTCTGCTGTCAAGGTCCGTTATGCCAGGGAGAGTTTAGGGAGTCAGATAAGATGTTATTCACAAAGGTCAGGTGGCCATTCATATTATGGGATGTCGATGCAGGAAAATGTACTTGTATGATAAAAAGAAGTAGGAGGCCTTATGATAATATTTTGTTTATCAAACTAATTTTGAAAGTCTTTGTTTGTATGTATGATTTGACTGGTTTGCTTGGAGCTCACTTTGTAGCTCTCTAAGGTATGTTTTGGTTTAAGAGAGACTACCCTGAATTTCACTTTTCAGAAATAAATTTGGTTTGATAATTTTTGAGTGGGCTTGACTTTAATCTTACACTTCTACACACAGATGCAACTTATCAGTTTTCTTTTCTCTCAACAATGCAATTTTGACCTGGTACATTTGGAAAAAATACGCTACACCAAAGCAGGTTAGGACAATACCTTGATGTAATAAACAGGAAGTTTCCACTCACCTGGGGATGGGAGGATGGGGTGCTGGTTCAGGAACGGGTGCGTCTCAGGTGACACTTGGCCTCCTGGAGGGTGAGCGTTGAGGTGAGGCGGCGCAGGGGAGGACGAGTCATTTGCGTGGTGGGGAAGGTGCATGATGGGCGGACCAAAGTGGGCCAGAGGGTCAAAGGGGTTTTCCAGGAGCTGCGAGGGCTCCAGAGCCGTGACGGGAGGAGGCATGTAAGTGACGGGAGAGGGATGCTGTTGTGGTTTCAGCTGAGCGCTGAGCTGCAGCGCAGGGGTCAGGGGTTGATGGGGAACCTGCGGCTGAGGCATGCCCAGAGACACCGCCTGGTGATGAGCCTTCTTTCCTTCACCCCTCCCTCTCTTCTTCGGCTTAGATGCCACCCCTGAATTTGTGAAGAGGAGATTCTTTATGCAACGCAGCTTCTGGGATCATTTAACATAGCAAATGCATTAGAAAATCAGTTGGTCAGACGTTATCAAGCTGCAGGGCTCACCTGTCTCGGAGTCTTCACTTTCTGAGGAGCTGGACTCGCTGCTGCTGCCCGACTCGGATGATGAGCCTTTTGTCTTTGCAACACTCATTGCCTCCATGGTCTTCTCTGGAACTAAAGGATGTTAAACAATAATTAACGACCAATTCGAATTTGTAGACAACTTACTTTTGCATTTAATGCTGTCCATGTTGCATCACCTGTGATGGACATTAATACCAAGTGTAAAAAGGATCCAATGTGTTAGTGTGTTGAAACACACTATGTTTACATGCACTAATTTCATCATTCAGATTGAAACCAGTCTGATTTCAGATTATGAAAGTTCTGTTTGTATGAACCCTGATTTACATATTCCTTTACATGTGCATTATATGTATTCTGAACTCTTCTGACAAATATTTAGTAACTATTCAGTCTCCTCCACTGACCAGCTCACAAGACGTGAGATGTAAATAAACATATGTAAATTCGTAAGATTTAAATCATTTGTAAACTTATGGCACATAAAATCATGGCACTGCGCAGGAGCCAGGGCTCGAGACTAACGGCGTCCTATCGTCCTGGGAATGATAGAAAACGTGTTTAGGACGAACGGAAATATTCTTCAGGACGCCTACAGGACGAAAGAAATTTTTGTATGCGTGTTCATTTATTATTAGCCTATTAGGCTAACTTACTTAGAAAATGCCAAAATTAACCGACCAAGCGCTGACTACAACTGAGCGCGTCTTCTCATGTTGTTATTATAGTTATTACTGGCCGGCTACTCACGCGGAGACTTGTTCCACGGTACCGGGTGCATCTATCGAATGTCTTAATGACATCGCAAATATGTTGCTGGTTAAACAATGGTAACGTTATATAGATTGAGCACCAAGACGGCCCTGCATCTCATCCTTCGCTTTTTAGAGAAGTTCAGGCAAAGTTTTTTACCATCGCATCAATTGATGTTGATTAATAAGCGCAAGGGAGAGAGCGAGCAAGACAGCACTCGTGTTGTTTGAAGACGGTGAGAGCGCGCGCGCAGCCGGGGCTCTCTCTCTGCTCGTTCTTATATGCGCCCTGTCAAGCGCAGCAGTCATTTTATTCTACAAATAGACAAAAACTTGATTTAGAGGACGGCAAAACATTTTTTAATAACCGACTGTGTTTATGGGGATATTCACCGAGACGGGCAGAGAGAAAGAGCACTGAACTCTGTCTGCCCGGCTCTGTGCGCGTACACCTCTTGCACTTGATGTTTAAATTGACAGGGCTTAAAAACTCATGTAAATGTAAAATGTACATTTGTAAACCTGTTTACAGATAACTACTTTGAATGGAGCTAAATAAATATAATAATATATATCATAAACATTGTAATGGTGTTTTTATTATGTGACTAACAACTATAGATAATAAAGTACAGAAACAACATTTTGCTTTTGGGACGGTTCAAATTGCTTTTCAGGACGGTTCCAGGACGGAGGTGAAAAAAGTTAGTCTGGAGCCCTAAAGTTATTAAAAAGTTATTTTTTTAATCAGATTCGGATTCAAGCGTTTACATGCTTAATTTTTTCCTACTGTTCAGATTATTACACTAGCCCTTGAATGAAATTTTTTTATTCAGATCAAGCTCAAACGGCTCAACTGAGGTGTTTGCGTAAAGGCTTTTCAAAACGATTGAAAAATTAATGCAATTACTAACAGATTATTTAGGTGCATGTAAACTTAGCTTGTGTTTTGCAATTACTCAAAACTAACTTCTGTGGATGTGAGGAACTCAAATGGACATTTGAAAGGTCAATGCTAATGTGTCACAGACTACATTCTGGGACAGGAGTGTCCAATCCTGCTCCTGGAGGGCCACCTTCCAGCAGAGTCTACCTCAGCCCTAATTAAACTCACCTGAAGCAGCTCATCAAGGTCTTCAGGTTCACTAGAAACTTCCAAGCAGGTCTTTTGGAGCTCAAACTTAAGAGCAGGATTGGAAACCCCTGTTCTAGGGCCACCTACTCATGCAAAATGCAATTACGCCAAAACAGATTTTTTTTCTAGGTAGGTACAGCCAATCATCTGATACAACTGAGTACTTGTGGTTGACATGAGAGGCCGATATTAATGGGTGTAAACAGGGCCTCAGTGTTAAAGAAAGCGATGCTCTTGAGCACTCACCGACAGGCTTCTTCTTCTTGCGAAGACAAGATGACACGTATCTCTCCAGCTCCCGCAGCGTAGAAGGCTTCAACGTCTCAAAGTCGATCTCAATCTCGTCTGGATTGGAGTTCTTGAGCGAGGGCTCACGGGACTGGATGATGTGGACCACACGGCCCAGCTTGTCTCCAGGGAGCTTGTTAATGTCCAGACTCAGTTGTCTCTTCTCTTCATAGGACATGGGCTTACACTTCTCTCCAGCAGCCATGCCAGCCATTGCGGCTCCACCAGTCAGACCCAGATCCTCCTCAGAATCCAGGCCTACCACAGGCTGCAGGATTGGTGGGGCGGCGCCTGGGGGAGCCATGGAACGACTGCCCTTACCACCTCCCTCCTTCTTGCTATAGAGCATAAGACGACAAGAACAACTCATTTTCCATGACTACACAGTTAAAGGGTTGACCGCAAAATACTAAGGATCGCCAAATTTATAAAAGCAATTAAACCATGCAATTTTGCATACTTTTCTAGCCTAAAAAGGGTTTGCATAATCAAATGTCTCAGCTCACCTCAGCTTCTTGGGCTTCTTAGGAAGAGGATCCTTGTTCTTAGGCTTTCCTTGAACCTTGAGGGCAGGAGGCGGCTCCAGGATCTCCTCCAGTGCAGGCATGACTACTGCTTTCCTTTTGTGCTTGTCTTTCTTCTTCTCTTTCTTTTCCTTCTCTTTCTTCTTTGGTTTGCTGGCCGGAGGCTGGGACAAGGCAGCCAGCTGCTCATGAACCGCTTTCAGCTGAGCAACAAAGAAAAAAACAAGAAATTGGGAAGTCTCTTAGTAGAAACCATCACATCTATGATACACGTCTTTTTACACGTCCACAATATCTATAGTGACCGATATCTTGGCTAGGTCTTTAGGGACGTGCTGGCAAAAGCCAAGTAGTAAAGAAGATCTAACTCACCTGCTCCTGAAGCTCTGCTAACCTCTGGGCTCTCTCCTCTTCAGAGTCATCCGTGGAGGAGTCGGATTCCGATGAGGAATCACTGGAGCTGTCTGAGGACGAGGCAGGGCCCATGGGAGGCTGTGTCTTTACAGGAGCTGGGTGGAGCACTGGCGCAGGAGCGGCTGCCAGCATTTCCTCTGGCTCATCTGGCATTTTAGCAAAACGCATCTCAAACACATCCTACAGAAAGAGAGAAGCTTTTGAGGATCTAGTATAAGACTCATTTGATCCTCGTTTCAGAGTTCAGCAATGACATTCTAACAACATAGTTTCTACACGGAACACCTGAATTTTCCTATAAGTGGAACATTTCTTAACCGCTTCCACACTTCCCTGTCAATTAGGAAATTAACAGCAGCTTGTGGCAAAAATACTACCACAAAAAAAAAAGCCCTCCAAAAAAATATGAATGGCCCTACACCATTAAACAAAATCTATTACAACTGCTCCGATTAAAGTGAAATGTGAAAGTGAGCGAAAAGTGTTGATTGCATCATTACATTTATAATACATTTGCTCACATTGCATTTCTTTTTATGCATTTTTTTCCAACGCTGAACATTACTCGTGCTAGACTTAATTGCTGGACTGCTTCAGTGATGGGGAACGTTCTTGGCTTGCTTTCTGTATTTAGTTTATTTTGAGTTTGAATAACCATTTCGTCTTTCATGCTACTAAAATAACCAATGTAAAGTCTTGAATTTCTAATGCATGAAAAGCAATAAACTAATTCATTAATAGTCCTTAGCTTGTTTTTTTTCTGTGTAGCCAGTATATGACATGCCGTTTCAGCAAACACAATTTTATTTTACTAAATTGACATTAATTATCATTAAAATATCAAGAGCAATAATTGACAATCATTTTTGTCCTAATATTGTAGCCCTACCCTTTAATGAGCTCCTGTTTTTGTTTTATAATTTATAAAATGTAGGCTATTATGGCCATTTTGCTACCTTTGAGCATAATTAAACTGTGTAAATAAATATGCCATGTCAGATTCAGCTCCCGGGCCACCTTTCCAGTGTAATGATGACTTTTGGCATGGTCTATTGCAAGTCACTTACATAAAGTACACATTGACTAGCAGACTAGATGTCGGACAAAAAAAAAAAAAAAAAAAAAAAACGCGTCATGCAAGCCCTAATGTACACAGTCTTTTGCAGGTGTCCATGTACCTGCAGTTTGCGTGCCATAGCCACCACTTCATGGTCTGGAGGGTTGTACTTGTAGCAGTTGGAGAACATTAACCGTACATCTGCTGCAAACTCCTGTGCATCTCTGTACTGTCTGGTTTCCAACTTGTCCTGCACAACCAAAGAGAAAACTGAACGAATAAGCATGGAGAGCAAACAAGGCTCATCCTTCGATTTAGATCCAGCAACTGCATTTTCACCTTAATAGTGCTGAGGTCCATGGGATGTTTGATGATGTCATGGTAATCGTGCAGCCCTAAAGTATCCACATCCACTGGCTTGTAGAAGGGCCAAGCGTATGCTGCATGTTTCTTAGCGTACATGTCCTTTACGATGCCCAAGCAGTAGCGTAACTGTTCTTGTTGCTTGGGGCTGTGGGTCCCAGTGGCGACTGTCCCATGGTGCTGGGAGTCTGGTGCCTCCTTTTTGGGTAGTTTGCTTGGTCGTGTACTATCTCGGCGTGGCAGAGTCTTTCCTGACTTTGACTCAGCGGGCGAAGACTCGCTCAGCTGGTCATTTGCCGTAGGTGTTGTGGTGTCTGCTTTCCTTTTCTGACTTTTTCTCTGCTGCAGATGAAAAATGTAATTTAAGCAAGTGATGAGAGAAAGACAAACTTAAAAACAAAAATTGACACTATGGTTGAATGTTATGGGCCAACTTACTTTGGGAGGAATTGGGATGGGGCTTTGTAGAATAGGAGCAGTGCTCTGCTGCATGTGCATGGGCGGCAGGGCAGTTTGGGTGGGAGGAGGCACAGCCGTCAAGATGGGGGCCGGTGGGTTGCAGTCAGTGGGTCCCAAAGAAAAAGGTTGCCCTAATTGAGGCGCGAGGGGAGGGAGTGAAGGGAGTGAAGGTAGTGAAGGGAGCGAAGGGAGCAAAGGGAGCGAAGGGGGCACTCGAGAGGGCAAGGCTTGCATGGCAGATTGGGGAGGTAAAATAGGCGGACCCAGTGGTGGTCCTCTCGTTTGTGGCCCAGGGGCAAGACCAGAAAGGCCACGTGTTTGAGGGATTGTGGGCGAAGACTCAAGGACAGGCCCAATCTTCAGGTTTATGTCTAATAATGTAGAGAGAGAATACAAAAGAATTAAGGCCCGTTCACAAAGATAACAATATTAGGATCCACACCAGCTGACAACAACATTGTTTATTCTAAGTGCACACTGCAGTTTTCTCATCTGATAATCTGAGATCTGTAAAACGAGCATTTCTGTTGTAGTTATCACAATCTGATGGCACTGACAGCAGTTCATAGCAATAAAGCAACATCGTTCAAATAAAGGTTGGAGATTTTAGGTGATGTACACAGTCAGAGATACAAAGTAAATGCAAATGTGCAGAGACATTAAGACAGTGAAGCCCAGATGATCTTCTGGCTGATACAGCAGTCAAGTAGGACACGTACAAGGGGCAGCAGTGTGAGTGGCCCTCAAGTAAGAGGGAGTATGAGATTTTTACCTGGATCCCTCCTGCCCCGGCCACGACCCTTGCCAGATGAGGTCGACATCTCGATCTCCTGCTGGGGCATCTCTGAAATCTTGGTGAGGAACACCTTCTCCAGCGCTTCTGCCATTAAGACTATGTCATCCCCAGGCTGCAGGGGGCGACACATACCATTAACCACATGCCCAATCACACCACTTCAGTCCATTGTGAATGATGGCAGCAGAGATGTGAACCAGTACCTTATTGTAAATGTAGCAGTTAGTAAACATGGTGTTGAAGTCTTGAATACATTCTTGGGCATTGACGTAGAAACTGTTCTCTAGACGTTTCTTGATTGTTCCCATGTCCATAGGATTTTTGATTATCTTGTAATAGTCCTAGGAAGTAAAGGTTACGAAAAGTCAGCATGACGCATCACAATCCTTAACATAATGGCCTTATGATCTTATAATAACAGCAAGCAGTTGAGACTTTCAAATGGAGAACATTTTTGACAGTGGTCCATTTGAAATTCGAACTTTTAAAATGCATTTTCTGTCAAGATTTATAGGGTTAAGACTGTAGCAAGGGCTGGACGATATGGCCAAAATTTATGTCACGATATATTTCTTAACGGTCGATACGATATAATTCCGATATCGATATGAACGATATAAAAGCCTCAGGAAAAACTGCCAAGAACGGCCAAAATTAATGTCTGTACCTACAAACGTCTGAAAATGAATTTGGCAAGTCTCTGAAACCTCCTCCTATAAAACTATATAATATTTTTTAAATAAAAATGGTACAAATAAATTATTGTTAATATTTATTTGTATTTAGCCTTCTTACAAACAAGAAATGTGAAATCACTGTCAAATAAACATAAGTTAATAACTTATTAATATCTTTAACTTTAAGCTATAGGCTAACATAGGTTGATTATATTATTCTTATAGATTGAAAAAAGTGCTTCAGCCAGGATAGAGAATATGAAAAGTGCTCAGAGTTGCTGCAGAAAACAAACCAAAAAAAAGTGACCAACAACAAAAACACATGTTGCTGAGGGACATTCTGAGTGTTGATGAAACCCTGAATTCATTTTGATTGATGAATCTAAATGTAGTGTTTACATGAACACTAAACAAGTGATCAGTGTTTACGTCACAAGCTTCAAATCAGAATAGATTTTTTGACATGCGCACACTGCACACATATAGTTTCCAGCTGTTTGCACATAACTCTATTCGCCGAATCCGCCATTTTTGTCCAGTCAGGAGAGTTAACTTAGTTTAACGTTGGAGGACTTGAACTTGAAAAACGGAGTGCACTGATGCATTTCCGTGGTTAAAAAGGGTAGAACACTCCCTTTTATGCTCATTCATGTTTATTTGGTGCTATAAATTAACTAGAAGGAAGAGATGATCGGTTCGCGAGCAGCTTTAACTGAGGCTCTACAGCGATCTGTCAGACACATTAAAGAGCCACAAAACGGTATGGTTTAAATTTCTTGACAAAATTGCCAAATTTGAAAGTTGAGACTTTGTTTCATATCAAAAGTAACCTGTTCTGTCCTGTCTGTCAGCGCGTTGTCAGTGTCCTCTTTGCTCCACGATGTATTTTTCACTGCATGAGAACATGGTGTGTGTGTGTGAGAGCGGCGTAGCTTTTCGGACATAGCAACAGTAATTAAAGGGGCCGGGTCTTTGCGAACGATCAATTTGGAGACAATAAACATAATGAACGGTTGTGCCGTGCAGATTATATTTATCACGCAGTAAAAATTAAAAGGTAAACATAGCCCATGCCTGTAATGTATATCGAAATATCGGAAATGTGTTTAAAAATCATATCACCACTATTGAAAAAAAATTATATCGCGATATATATTGATATTGAACTATTGTCCAGCCCTGACTGTAGCCCGACTATCAAAAAACCCACAATAGCTTGATTATAACTACTTGATGTAAATGAATGCGTTTCATTTGTGAGAAGGGTATGTAGCAACATACTCAGTGAAAATGCGGGGCAGTACAGAGAATAAATCTCACATCATCAGACAGAGGACCTGCTCCAGCATGACAACTAGCACCATTTCAGAGGCAAAAGAATTGCAGTAAACATCAGTGCAACTACACTGTCTGACAGGACCTGCTCATCACAGACATGACAGGACTGTAAATGGATGTAGATCACTCACAGGCAGATTTAGCTTAATGGCGTCAACAGGAGAGTGGAAAGGCCAAGCGAACTGATGCTTCCAAAGAGACTTCAGCACCACCTTAAGCAGGTACTGCAGCTGGTTGGTCTGACGCTTGGGACGAGTAGGGTTGGCGATTTCTGGGGGATTGGGGTTTAAGAGGGAAGGGGCCTGGGACGAGGGCTGCCCCTGACTGCTGCTGCTCCCCGACATCTGCACTGCGTCCAGGCCGTCTCCCATAATGATGGGGTGGAGCGGGGGCAGAGGGACGGGAGGGGGTGGGGCAGGACACCACTCGTTCAGTCTCGAGCCAGGCGCGGGCTCCACAGGGAGAGCACCGCTAATTCCATTGCACTCCTCGCTGGACTCTCTGTGAAGGAAGCAAATCATAGTCATTAGCTCTTTAATTTACATCTATGCCATCTGCATCAGATCCATCACTGTAATCATCACTATCATCTCAATTATACTTAACTATCCGCACACATCCTCTCTGCCCCCCCAAACAGCATTATTCAAATGGTTCATGTTTGCTTAAGTAATTGCCCGTGGATTCTCGAATTATCCCCTGATGTGGTCTGAATCATTAACATCTTCCAAAGGACTCGTACTGAGTTTTAAAGAAGGACCTGACTGCTTTAAGTAGGTGCTGTCTAGCCAAATGTGGCACAGGTATTAGTGTGTAATATGATAAAATTTACAGTAATCTGCAGGAATAACCTGCACCTAAAATGCCACCTTTTTGTTGACCAGTGTAGGCTAGTCTATATAATCTGTACAATGAAATGATACGTTTTAGCCTTTCACGAATGCTTTTAGCAGCATGTAACCAATAAGATACACACACACACAAAAAACATAGGGTGAGGACTTGCTTCTTTGAATTTGTTATTGACTGGATGGAGGCAGTCGATTGCAAGAAAGGGGCAGAGTTAAGTGGAGGAAATGATTGGAGAACTTTGACATATGTGACCTGATCCAGCAAAATGAGTCACAGTAACCCAAATTTCAAAATTGAGATTTTGGTATTAATGGAAAGAGGAGACCATAAACTTTCAAATGATATCCTAGTCAAAGTCATACCTTGAATGGTTGTAAAGATATTCACATTTGAATTATGGTTGTCTGCCGCCTTTTTCCAATTGAAAACCTGAGTAAATTGCTTTTAAAGTTTTTTGCCCGTTTTTTGTTGATATCTTTCAAAATCCATTGCATTTAAAGCAATAAACTATTTATTTTACAGCTTAATTTCACCAAATACATATATAAATGCTATTAAACCAGGCTGAAGCTCAAATTATTTTAAAGTTTTTATTTGAATAAATAATTTATAAGGCACTTTTACAAAAATTTACTAAAGAAAGATTGAACAGAGACTACATTTTTGCTTGAGAGAGAGGGTCTCTCTGTGTGTGTGTGTGTGTGTGTGTGCGTGTGTGTGTGTGTGTGTGTGCGTGTGTGTGTGTGTGTGTGTGTGTGTGTGTGTTTATATAGAAGTAATGCATTAAATAATGCAATGTTAAAAGTGTGTTTTAATGTGAATACGTCTAAGAGTGCATATGTGTAAAAAGAGAATCGCACTGGTGACAACTTTTTTTAAATAAAAGTTGATGATAACTTCTGGATTTGAAATACAAATAGTGAGTAAATGTGTTTCTGGTACAGCCGCGGATTAGTTGCACACTGCAAATGCACGCAGCATGTGAAGCACTATATAGCGCGTGCCGCATGCTGCTCCCGCACCGCATACGCACTGCACACGGAGTATGTGCACTCTTGGCGACTTTGCTCTCTTTTGACATCGACATTTCTCAAATTAATATTTAATCTTTCTGAGGAGATCTGCTAGCTTGTTTACACAGAGCGCTGTGAGTCTGACAGGAGGATGGCTGGACCAATCGCGTTCCGGTCAGTCGAAACGGGGCAATCATTGACAAATGATCAGCGTTTGTGTACATTTCTAAGCTTTTTGATTTTGTTGTATACAACGTGCAACACCATATTTGGAGAGCAGAGATAGTGACGTTTCAGGGGATACCCGGGAAATGCTCAGAGGAGGTGATGAGAGGAGTTGAGAAAAGCAATATTCATTTCCAGCGAATTTAGTAAAACTTTGTAAACTTTAATAGTCATTTAAATACCTTTATTCAATTATATGGACTATGAAACTTTGTGAGATTATTTTTGAATGTCTTTTGAATGAAATTAGCAAAAAAAAAAAAATTCTAATATTTCATTGTTTTTCCACATATCGGCCCATATCTTAAAATAGAACGTTGCGACTTCCGACTCATTTCGCCAGAGCGGGTCACATATGTCACCAGAGAGTAGTCATTTCACAGGAAGATTGAGCTACTGAAAATGATGAGATCAAAAACAAAACGCATGGACGAGTCATTCACAAAAAGATCAACAACATGCATTTAGAATGTTAATTTCATGCTGACTTTAACATTAAAACTTGAATACTTAATTCTGCTGATACCTAAAAACCATCTACTGTGCTTATCTGTTTAAAAAGTTTATTTTTTAATTAAATTTTTCTATTACTAACTGGTTACTTCAATTCAAAGCTTACTACTTTGAATATGAACACATGAAGTCTATTTTATCAACAGCAGTTTTGTTTTGAAAATCTGTAGTGATGACAGCAGAAGTTGGCATTGGTATCAACTACTGAAATTGACATCTTGCTTTACAATTTAAAACCATACAGCTTGCAAATTTGCATTAGATGATGACTTTCTTTACTAACGGTATGATTTAAATCTTAAAATACACCCCACAGCATACTATGGGCTGGGCAATGACCAGGGTTTTGCTCATGGAAGATTATCAGATAATTGCGTTTAAGTAGGGGAAAGAGAGAGATGACGAGCAATGTGTGAGCTCATCAGCACGACGTGCCCAGGTGACCCCATGACCAAATGAAGCCTCAGAGTAATGTGGAAGAGTACAGCTTATGTCGAGCTCAGCAGACAAACCGTATTTGTTCCCGAAGACCATCCTGCACCTCCACAATCAATTCTTGCTGCTCAGCCAGTTGTTTTTCGATTGAAGCATGTTAAAGGTCAGGCTGGTAATTGATACCAAAGGAGGGCCAAAATGTCTTTGCCTCTCTAGTAATCACACTCCCACCACTGCCTCTGTAATCTGGCAATCTCCACAACTACAGTTCCTGCTAATGAAACCTCACATGACCTCATACTGCTCTCAAGAGCCTTATATTTAATCTCTCTACAGGCTCACGGCTTTCAAGAGGAACCTATAAACATCACAACTGCAGCACTACTACTGAAAGCATGACTCGGGTGAGTCAACTGAAAAATGCTTCAGGTTTAGACAGCCGTACATAATCAGAATGGAAACATTCAGAGCGAAACTGGATGTCTCTGTGCTTAAAGAAATGAGAAAACGGGATCAGAGGAACGTGTTATGACATCTGATAAAGTGTGTGGACAGACTGCCAATCCCCTGCAGCATGTATCTCACAGTCACACAAGAGTTGTAGTGACTCATTGGCTCAGTTGCTCTGTCTCCTGTCAAGTCTTCATAAAACATGATACACCAGAATGTATTCAGTCGGGATGAGTCCATGGTGACTTCCATTCCTGAATCATTCAAAATGATTGACACCTAGCAAAAATCATCAGAATGAAGCAAAAGGGATCCAGTCTTAAAGTGCCCTCCAGTGTACCTTTCTGCTGTCAAATTAGGGGTATTAACCGCTGCAGGTCGGACAATAAAAAGGTAGTAGACTTGTGTTCTGTCATTAAATGTGCATAAGCTTTGGCTGTAATAAAAACAACAGTGTTATAATTATTTTACAGCTCAGCAGCTGCCAAGTGTTCTCTCACTTTGAGACACTTCATTTTATGTCGTCTTTAGTTTTTGTTAGAACATTAAATCATGATATTATGCCATTCATTGGGTCTCAATCGTGAAACGTGAGCATAACAAACCTGTAAGTGTTTCATAAACCATCCTTATCTAAACTGCTGCACCGAACTTCATGCAACAGTTTACACAAGAATGGCTTAAAAACTATTCATACAAAAATTCATCATGCTGGTGTTTCCTGAAGCAAACCCATTAATTAATAATTTGAGTATAAAATGGACTTAATTTCTCAGTGGTGTGGCAGAGAAAAACTCCCAGGGAACTCACAAACTAATGAAAAAGAATGAATTATGTCTGGGATAAAAACATTAAATGAAAACAAGTCAACAATGAAATCTCACAAAAAGCCAAACACAAGTAATTTCTCTCTCTCACACACACTATATACCTAAATGCACTAAAACTTGAACTCCTGTCAAACAGGGACTTAAATTAAGATTTTTGAGTGACGGAAAGAAAATAAACCACAACTACTGCATTGTTGTTTGGAATGATTCATCAAAATGAATTCATAGACACTAATCTGTTTTTATAAACGATGTTTAGAGTATGAACTTACAGTGCAATAAAACTTTTTCAGTTCCCTTCAGATATACGTTCATATACCCCCCCCTTCACACATCTCTTTAAAACCTCACAAATTTGCACGCATCTAACGAATGGCCCAACTCAATGTCAGAATGGTCCATTTTGGGGACACTGGTTCTGTTCTCTAATGTAGAGCTGTCAAAACTCAGAAAAGGACAGTCACACCCCAAAGACTAATCGTTTACAAGATGCTTATCGTCCCATTTGCAGTGAAGATCCCCGGGATTGGGTTAACAGTCTGTGACTGTGTAACTCCAGAACAGGATGTGTGTGAGAAAGTGTTCTTAGAGTGCTTGATGGTAAACATATTTCTTTTACATCTGGCAGTGCCTGTAGCTGCTGCGAGGGTCTGCGGGTTCACCAGCATCCACTCCCCTTCACAGTGCGGGTCTCTGGAGGGCTCAGGATGTGGGAGTTCAGCTCTGAGTTCACTTCACTGTTCCTTTCAGCTCCGTAATGGGGGACATCATGTCCAAGTCGGTACACAAAGAGCACGAGAATAATCTTCAGCCCAAGGCCACGAGCGCACACACACACACAGCTAAAAAATACCCCGAACTATAGAGGAAATGCAACCAAAACGGGCTGGGCTGGGGCTGAGCTGAAATACCCTGCAGGTCCTCGGACACGACACATTCAGGTAGCCATACATTCGCTTCTTTTCCGAGTCTAAAAGTATCTGTATGCACACAAAGCACTTGTTTATGTCTGACTAACCGCATTCTTGATGACTCACATAGTGACAAGAGAAACAGTTGGTAGATCACATGACCACTATATCAACCCTAGAGCTCAGAGTCAGAAAGAGGGAGCTGACGATCTGCCAGCGTGACTACTCAGGAAAGAATGCCAAACTGTCTGTTACCAGTAAATGTTCACTCATAAGCTGCTCCAGGGAAACATTTTCAGAGCCTCCCTAAAAATCCAGTTAGAACTCATATAGAGCACACAAAGCTGAGCTAATTACACTATCGGTCACAAGTTTGATGTTAGTACTTTTTTTTTTTTTTTAAAGAATGGAATTCCTTTATTCAGTAAGGATGCATTAAATTGAAAAGTGACAGTAGACATTTATAACATTACAAAAGATTTATATTTGAAATAAATGCTGTTCTTTTAACTTTCTATTAAAAGAATCCTGAAAAAAAAAGAAGTTAAAAAAAAATGTTAAGCAGCAAATTAGCATAAGAATTTTCTTGTAGAAAAAGTTTAAATTGTAATATTTCACAATATTACGGTTTTTGTTGTATTTGTGATCAAATAAATTCAGACTTGGTTAGCATACGAGATTTCTTTCAAAATCATTAAAAAAAAGTATCCCTAAACTTTTGAACTGCAGTGTATAGTGATTTCTGTAGCATGCTGTCCATTTTCACAGACAATGATTTTGACCAGTCCCTCAGTCTGTCAGGATAAATAATGGAAACCAATGAAGCTATGGATTCAAAAAGGTATTAAAATCCACTCTTGGTATCCTTGTCCTGGTAAAAGTCGTACCAGAGTAACTATACATGGACATGACAACAGATTATATGGCTAAAATAAGTAAGTGATTATTTTAATTAATCTAAATGTTAACATCTATAAATGTTTAGGCTAAGCATTGTAGAAATGAAACAGTGAGCGATGCCATGGGACATGATACGGATTCCGAGTAAATTGTACTGTATCCTTCAACATACCTTCTGTATGCAATTTCTGTTTGATTACAAACAGGTGCATAAAAAGTAGCAATTAGTATATTATCTTTGATGCACACAACTGTCAATGGTAGTTTACTAACCACTGCTGACCGTTAATGTGCCTACAGTTGCTAATATCTCTTTCATCAAAAAGAATAGGCTGTTTGCACCAGTGTGTTTATTAGGGCTGTCACTTTTTTGAAAAAATCCTGTTCGATTTTTTAGACATAATTGTTCATTGAATCGATTGTAAAATCAATTTTCCATGTCTACAGACATTTCCATTTTCAACACCAAATATAGGCAAATCCACGGACAACTAACAGGCATTAGGACGAACGTAAAGAAGGTGAGATGCACACAAGTCAGCAATATTCAATATTTCTGATGATTTATTGGTGTGAAGTTTCGTGCACAATGACAAACAGGAGTGCAACATTCAGGGATTGAAATGAACACCCACCAACCCGCCAAATGCGGGTAAAACGACCTTTGGTGGGTAACGCTGTCAAATCACAATTTGGCATGTTTCTATGTTTACTCACTTTGCTGGGGAAGTTCGTGTAGCCAAATCTGCGCGGATTTAGCGCAAATACGCAACTCGTGAGTCATCATGATATATTAAATACAGCGTATTGCGCAGAATCTGCGCATTTCTGGCTTACTTGAACACACACGTCACTAAGCAACAAATAACGGCACCTTTGTTCACTTGCACTAAAGTAATAGTGAATATTAAAAAGCATTTGGTTAACAGAAAATACATTGTTATTTTCCAACATCCTACATGTTCTGTGTACTGTATTGATATGTCCACCTAAAACACATTTTTGGTAGGCCTATTAAAAATAAAAATAAAAAAAAAGGCTGTTAAAATCAATTCCCTATTTTTGTTTTCGAAACTTGTGTTGGTTGGTCCGATCGATTGTGCAATCGATTTTCGAACGTAAAGTGACAGCCCTAGTGTTTAAACAGTACAGAGATTATCACCATGTCAAAAACTGGGTTTCCGCACATTACTGCATTTAAATGTGGTTGACGCTTCCAAAATGATGTCATGCATGTTGACAGAGCTCAACTAGTATTTGCCCAGAACTTTCCTTTAAAGCCCAAGAGGCCTCTTGAATTCACCTAGTAATTCACCACGTCAAATGGTTTGACACGGAAGAGCTCCCAGATTGAACAAACACATCAGGAAATTCACAAGCCAATGTGAGACAAAACACACGCCAACTGTCTTGTACTAGCAACATGCAAATGAGCTGTTGTGACTGCAGTGAAAGTGGAGTGATCACACACACACACAGAGGATGTTTGGAAAACACATCAGAAATATAGTAAGAGATCACACTTAAGTGACAGACTGGAGCTGGAAGCAGTACATGACCCCACCATGAGTTTAGTCCAGCTGGTGTAGCATGAACACACACAGATGGCCAATAACCGCCAAATCTGTGTGGTGCTGTAACCTCATTCAATACGCTTATAAAGTTCAACAGCCAAATAATTCAAACACAATGGGAATTTTTTTCCATAAACGAGTTGCTTCATTAAGAACTGAAGAGTTGTTATCCAGCTGTTCAGAGCAGATTTTAAGTTAACTCTTTAAATTAAAAAAGAGGTTTAGAATAACAGTCCACAGACTATTCGGTTTATATCAATTGACAACTCTGTCTGTGTAAAGTGTTGATGAAAAAAACTAGACAAATTCAAGTCAGGCTCTGAATTTTCCCATATTAATAAACAAGGGATAACTTCCTCTTGTATAAAGTCCCCTCAGTAGTGCTAGTTTCAGTCTCTTTTGATACACGCGTTACTCATCTTCCATACAAGCAACAGGACATCTTGATTACCTAATTTCTCTACTCCAGTGCTGAAACAATTACGAGTTATGCTGGGTACAAAAGGTTATAATCGTTAATGAAAACTAACGAAAAACGAAAACTAGGTGAAAAAAAAAAAAACATTGTCGTTAAATGAAATAAAAATAAAAACGAGGCATTTAAAAAAACGATAACTAACTAAAACTGTAATGTGTGTTTGGCAAAACTAACTAAAATAAAATTATAGAGTAAAGGTCCTTAGTTTTCATCTTTGTCAATGTCTTTAATTTTTTAACGCTATTTAAAACAGTGTATTCATTCAGCTGCATTTCCTTTCCCTGCTCTCCCTCCGTCTCCGTCACACGCACACACACACACACACACAGCTCCTTCCCTTCGTGCACACCGCGTCTCCATGAAAACGAGGGTTCGACGTTGAAAGCAAGTTCGCGAAAGGTTGGTATCTCGTGAACACCTTTACACAATAAAAAGTGGTGTAAAATATTTTAAATTCGTAATACAATTTTGTCACTGTTAATGTCGCCCCGAGAAACGATCGCGCCTTCCTTAGAAAGTTAACTAGTCGCAAATTTGAGGTAAAATGCACTTGGGTTGTCAATGTCAAACACTATATAAGCTGTGATTCAAATATTAAATAATGTTATGTCATTATTTTACTCTTACACTGAATGTTTGCTGCTTCAATCCAGATGACATGGTATATGGTAAATTTAGCATATTGAATATGAATTATATTTAGAAGATGTGTACATTTTTGATTGAGAGAGACAAAAAAAAATTAAAAGCTGTATTTGAAACAGCTGATTCATTAATGCAAGGAACTTACATTCTTTTGTTTACCATGTTGGGACACAAGTTTATTTTTATTTTTCATGTTCTTTTCTCAGATTGAGCTCCCTGACAGCAATGTCTTGTGTGGCTCAAAAATGGGTTGAATACATGTTCTGTTCATGTATGTCTTCTTTAGTCTTTTGGCTATTTAGTTTTTCTCCTGGCACATGTCACTTACACATTTTGCACTTACTGCAGAGACACTTTACATATTTGTGCCCATATGTACATTTTAAGAACTGGTTTTATTGTTGAATAGATATTTCTAAAATTGTATGACGTTTTTGTTCAGTTATTATAACACAATTCTTTTTCTGACCTTTTTGAATCTTGCCCCTGACAAATAACCCAAATTACCAAAAAAAAAGACTAAAACTAAGCATTTTCAAAAAATAAAAAATAAACTAAACTAGCAAACCCACTTTAAAAACTACTTAACCCACTTAAAACTAAACTGAATTTGAAAACAAAAATTCTAAACGAAATAAAAATAAAAACTAATGAAAAATGCAAAACTATAATAACAAAAGATAATCGGGTGATTTCCCCCCTTCCGACAATCCTAGCTATGTCCCGATCAGAAACCCTGCTGTGTGGGGGGGGGAACCCCGAGGACAAACACACACACGCTCTGGAGATTATCACGTGAAACGAAACCATATCCAATCAGAGAGCGAGATGATGGAAGACGGAAGCATGAACACCGTCATGGCGCAGCACAAAGTGAAATTGATGTGGACAGCAGAGCTGGGAGGATCAGCTTGTTGATTTGTGGCAACACCACAAATGTTTTTCTGTGACAATCATTTCAAACACTATCATCGCAATTTCTTCCTGCATATCGTCCGCCATGCTTATTCTGAAGTCTCACGAGATTTTGCAAGATTTCCTGTGTTCACAGTCGAGACTGGTTGAAAATTTGTTTGTGCGGTGTGCTCCAAAAATCACATTTTGAAAATCTAAAACGATGTAAAAAATCTTTTGGTGTGTACCCAGCATTATTTATTGTGACTTTTGACATCCTTAGCAAGAATACTTTTCTAAAATTCTTCACTGAAACAGACAAAAAGAAAACACAGATGTGGGTCTCAGTCTTCTAACGTTTTTGGTTTGTGTTGTGATGCATTTCACAAGAAAATTACACAAAAGTAAAAGAAACCATGTTTTTACCAAGCAAAACTGAATTTGCAAATCTGGGCAAAACAATCGGGATCTCTCAAATACAATTCCGCACAATACCAAACATAGATTAGACTATTATCTAATATTACACAAAGTCGATAAAAGTACTAGCTAAAACTATTTTGTTGTAGTACTGAACAGATACACCAAAGTCAAGCAACAAACATCACTGTGAGTGACCAGAACAATCAGATTTATTTTCAGATGGCGGCCAAATAAGAACCGAACACAGTCATTGGACTTTCCAAAAACCTAAATAAAAACCTGTGAAGATTATAATAGAAAGTGAAAGTATAAAACTAAACCAAATCTGAAATCATAATTGTTGACTTTCTAATGGTGTTGAAATAAACATTCATTATTACATTAATGGATTCAAAAACGTAATTTGGCTCACATTATGTACACGCGCACACACACAACAAAAACTCATCTCAGACTGCTTAAAGCTAGTTTACACAGACTAGGTGATGAACCACAGACATCTGTGACACACCGATGAACTGTGGCATTAACTGAAACTTTGACACAATGCTAGTACACGTAATTGCTGCATCCTTCATCACAAAGTGTTCCAACCAGGTCAGACGCAAAAGATTCCTGAACGCTAAACACGGAAACGCAGTGCAAAGTTACAATCACAGCCAATCAGAACAGTGTGTGAAGTTCACGGTTTACTCGCTCGCAATGCATTGCACAATGTAAAACGCATACCTTGAGTTATGATGCTTCACCTGACAACATGCTTTTTATGGTACTAATTGATGAGCTTCAGGTATTTGTCAATATACCGCATACATGAGGAGCATCAGGAATAGTCAAACTGTATGGACACAGCTGATAGAAAATACTAGTATATGTGCATTTCAGTTTTAACATGTACTGAGGAATTTAAAAAATAAAAATAGTGAATGTTACACATCACGGGTACAAATTTATGTCACTGGTTGTCAAGCTGATTTAGGACTTTAGCTTTAATTGAGAAGCATTGTGTAAAAAGAGCAAGTTGCTATAGACTATACACCAGTTGTATGATAGAAACGGACGTGTTTGATTCAGACAGGATTAAACATCACAATGGTCATTAATGAAACACTAATTTACTAATAACCCAAGAAAACTTGCCCCATCACAATACACAGTGACTATGAGTCAGATTCTGAGAACTAAAACCAGGAACAAATCTTGGTCGTAAACTGCAATGAGCAATACCAGTATCTGGGAAAATGTTGGTCAAAATCGGAACAGTAGTAAATAGTCAATCTCTTCTGACCACTTAAGAGTCATCTGGAGTAGCATTTGTGTGTACTAGGGGTGTCACGATTCTCCAAATCCTCGATTCGATTACATTTTTGATTCTTATGCCTGGTTCAGATTACACGATTTTTTTGTCTGTTACGATAGTCACTGTGTCAGATTACGCGATTTTGACTCCTAAAATCTTGTCGTGTCGTGGACAAGAAACATGTCAGACTACACGTTGCTTCCTGACCAGTTATCGCGTGCCGTCTTTAACGACGCGCGTGATGTAATGGGGAAGGCGAAACTAGCGAGTGACTTCCGGAAACGAACGTAAACAAACAATGGATGAAGCGGTGAGTGTTGTATTGGCTGTCCTGTGTTCAGAAAAAATTAAAAAAAGAAAGAAAACCCGACTATGGACACGTTCCTGGATTGCTCGAACAGGACAGTATGGGCTGTCAATCCTCCAAAGAGAACTTGAGGTAAAATATTGTTTTCTTATATATTTTTACTTTTAGCCAGTAGTACAAGTAAAATAATGTTGCTAGCTTGCCACAACGATAACATATTACAAAAACAGACTGTTAAAACCTCATACATGTGACGGGACCCGTCGTGGACGACCGTTAAAAAAATTAAACATGCTAGTCTTTTTGTCGTGATGTCGTGAAGCATCGCAGACGCGACGTAGGTTGTCGCCCACTATGACACACTATACAAGATGATACGATCGAATCTTGCGTCCCGACGCCCGTTGTCGTTTACGAATCCCCACGACACCCTACGTCAAACGAATCGTGCCAAAATCGGGCTAAAATCGTGTAATCTGAACCAGGCATAAGGTCACGGTTCGATTCGATTCTCGATTTGTAAAAAAAAAAATTTTTAAAGCACAGTTTGCTATGCCATTTTTAGAGTAGACTTTTATGCAATATAATATATGACCTTTGTTCACAATGTACCACACTACATTGTCAAATTTAAAACATTTTTAACAAAATAATGTCACAATAACTTATATCTTCAGTCAATTGGAAACTTAAGCAAAATAACCTGCTATGTAGTTTCTCTTTTGTAACTGCAGTCTTATTCACAGAAGATGACATTCAAGTTCACAACAAAAACACGGTTTAACAGATACATCTATGTTTTCCTTGCTTTACCTCGGTCTTAAAGTAAAAACAGTCCAGAGAAAAATATTAGTATTTAATTAAATGCATTTATGATGAATTAAAACATTTTAAAATGTCAATTTGTGTTCCTTTTGACCACGAACTGTCAGCTGTCACTTTAACTCAGCGCGTGCAGCACAGCAAAAATAGACTCGGTGCGGAAATGAACAACACTTGTCTCATTCGTGGAGGTGGAAAATCAAGTTGTTCTGAGTCTGCTGTTTTTGTCAATTTAAAGTTTTCATTTAAAAAGTGGAAGACTATGGTACACGCACATACAGTGGCAGAGCTTGCAAACTGTGAAGAGCGAACTTTGAACGCGAATGTGAACGTTGACGACATAACTCACTGGAAATCACAAATGCTCCCACTGTCCCACACCGGTGACTTCAGTGAAAGAGGAGGGGGTTCAAGTCCTATCGATGGGTCTCCTGCATCTGCTGTAGCCATGCTATCTTTTGACTGGCTGTAGCTAAGGTAGAGGACTCGCAGCTCTTCAACACACGTGTTTTTTTTCCGTTTTGCAAACCGACAGGACGTGAACACGTCCACGACGATCGCATCGACGATTCCATTTTTGAATTCGAAGTTCGAGATTGTGACTTAATTTCGGGCGATTTCGATTGACACCCTTAGTGTGTACATAAGTGAACCATTATACAATTAAAGTTAAAGTTAAAAGTACAACTACACAATTCCAGTAAACTAGTATATCAAACCCCCCTGCAGGTAGAGTTCAGACGTCGGAATAAAAGGTAGTGCCACAGACCACACTGACTGGGATGGAAACTGTCACCTTGTCAGTAGGGTCACTAAGGCTGCGTTTACACTTGGCATTAACATGCGATCACCGTGATCCGATCAAGCAGATCGGATCATTAGCCAATTAGGACACGGTGCGTTTACATTTGTTCATATTAAGTAGCCTCTGTATCTGGATAACCGATCGGATTTCTGTTTTTGCATAATATTTAAATTAGGTCAGTAGCCAAATTAAGAGTAAAGATGATACAAATTAAGCAATGTCCCAATGTACTTTCCTATGCAATCTCCAGTCTTATATCAAATTACGTTTTTTGAATGAAGGAATATTTCAGAGCTGATCATACAAAAATAACTGGGTTGATCATGTTAAACAATTGTCACATCATCAATCATCTGGGTTTAAGGTTATAGCGTGCAATGGCTATATTAACAGAAATGGGAGACTAATAAACATGCTGAAACAACAAAAACATTCAACATTTAAAACATTAAAAAATAAAAGTGTATTCCCATTATTCCTCTGGCTAAGCAGCGCACGCGATTCATTAAGATCTCATGACTCTGTGAGCTGTGATTGTACAGGCGATCGCCTCGTTCAGATAATGTTGCACAATTAAAATGACAAAAATGACACACAGTGTTTTAAATATTGACGTTTATTTGTAAGGTTCAAATGGGTTTAATTTATTGTCTAAAATGACGTCCACTTGTGAATGCAGACATGATGGATCACAATGCGTCCTCGACTACCTCTGAACCAGGACACGCTGATCGGGTAACATTCCGATCAGAAACGCGTTTACACTCCTGTCTTTTCAATGTGTATGTGGACAACATCCAGATACAGGTCGCATGTTAATGCCAAGTGTAAACGCAGCCCAAGATGTGGCAGGTCACTTAAAATGTTGTGGTCACATGAAATATGGCTGGCAGAAAATCTTTATTTGAAAGCTTTTAAAAGCTTTATTTTTGGTCCCCACCTCATATGTAGTGGGTAACCAATGCAATGCATTTAAATCCATTATAGCACTTTAACTTCATTTCAACGTTTTTATTTAACATTTTGACAGCTGGGCAAATCCATTAAATTACTTTAATATTTAAGGTGTAATTTCTTTATTTGCAGACGTTAAAAGTAAATTAAATATGTCCATTAAAACTTGAAACATGCTTGCATGCTCCGGTCTGGATATGAACTGTAATCCACGCTGCGAAGGTTGTTAAACTCATTGCATTGTTTAGCACAGAAAACGCTCTCATGCTTGTTCCATGTGTGTACATGTGATATGCTTTTTACAGGCATATTTTTTCTTATGTGTTGGTTGGTAGCCAAATGCATGCGAGGGAATGCAAACAACATACTCTTATGCCCGGTTTAAGTTATACTCACGATTTAAGCATGATTCAATTAACGTAGGGTGTCATGGAGATTTGTAAACGACAATGGCCGTCGGGATGCAAGAAGCGATTGTTTTACCTCGTATAGAGAGTGTCATAGTGGACGAAAACTGACAATCACGACAAAGAATAGCATGTTTAATTTTTTTCGGTCTTCCACAACAGGTTCCATCACATCAGCAGTGGTGGAAAGAGTACTGACAAATTGTACTTACCGGTAAGTAATAGTATTGCTACTTAAGTAATAATTTACTTGAGTACAAGTAGAAGTACTGAAATAAAATATGACTCAAGTAAGAGTAAATAAGTAGCTTGCTTAAAAACTACTCAAGTAACTACGTTACAAAGTACTTTAGTATTTTTCTATTTTTACCCAAAATGGGGAGATGATAGCGAAATGGAGCACGAAACACTCTCATGTCTTCTGTTTCATTCATACTGGAAGCCCAGTACTGATGCATAGAAGTATTAAACTTATGACATTTCTGGAAATGCCTTATATGGATATAATAACATGCAAATAGTGATGTTTTGACTGATGAAACATGAAGACAAACACATTATAGCTATAATATATCTGTGTTCATCAAACTCTCAGGTATTTTCAGAAGAATGATGTATGTCTTTAAAGGGATAGTTCACTCAAAAATGAAAATTAGCCAATGATTTACTCTCCCTCAAGTCATCCTAGAAGATATGACTTTCTTCTTTCAGTCGAATACAATCAGAGTTATATTAAAAAATGGCCTGGCTTTTCCAAACTTTATAATGGCAGTGAATGACTGGAGAAAATTAGAAGCCCAAAAGAGTGCATCCATCCATGATAAAAGTACTAGCTTTCTCTGTTATCAAGAGCAATTTTTTATCACTAATTTTGAAAAGTAAGTCCAGGCAAGATCATTTGATTTGAATCATTTCATAATTGAAAGCAAAGAAGGTTAAGTGAGAGGTCCGGAAAAAAAAAAGGTGAGATTTGTGAATAAAGCAGTATAAATAAAAAATTCCCAGTAAAAAAATAAAAAATAAGCGGGGTATGGTTAACATGTTAAATTAAATTATCTTTTTTTCGTTGTACCAAAATTTGTGCTGGGCGCCCACTGTTGCTATAGAAACGAACTACACTTTTACATGCATCTGATTGACAGATAAATCATGCGATCTTGTTTCACAGTTTTTTTCTGCTTTGTACTAAGTTTGCTTCGTATATTTAGTTTAACTGTATTGTTAAACAGGGCTTTACCATTAATTGAACTGTGTGCATGTATTTTAGACACTTAACTTACATTGTTCTTGCTCCGTCCATGCAATAACTGGGTCCATGTTATGAGCTGAGCTTTTTTATTTACTTACTACAGCCTTTAACTGCTCGGTGCTCTGGTATTATCAATGGGATGACCCATTTCAGTAGTTGCCGTAATTAAATATGAGCAGAATACTCACTTGTTACATTCACTGAAATATTGAAACGTTAGCGCTACTGATTCAAAACACGAGCGCCAGTGAATTAATGTCAAAGCGCGGTTTGAACGCCCCGCCCCCCAGCCGAACTGGAAGTTTTGATTGGTTTTGCACCCGAGTCAGACCTGTCTGTTATTGGCTGAACTACTTCAGACCTGTCTGTTATTGGCTGAACTACTTCAGACCTGTCTGTTATTGGCTGAACTACTTCAGATATGTCTGTTATTGGCTGAAGCGCAGGGCTCCACCGCAGTAGTTTGAAAAGTGTCAAATGTCAGCTTGCCCTGTTGCTCCGTCGGCACCTTTGTCAAAGTACTTTGTATGAAAAATAAATGTAGAGAAGTTGAATACTTTATTTTTATTTTACTCAAGTAAGAGTAAAAGTACCACAATTGAATTATACTCAAGAAAGTAGAAAAAAATCGAAAAATCTACTCAAGTACTGTAACGAA
This sequence comes from Semotilus atromaculatus, assembly GCA_031834385.1. NCBI lineage: Eukaryota > Metazoa > Chordata > Actinopteri > Cypriniformes > Leuciscidae > Semotilus > Semotilus atromaculatus. Next base: position 12,134,594 of record JAULUF010000005.1, on the reverse strand, counting down.
AGTATTTGTAATTAGTTACTTTCCACCACTGCACATCAGTGACATTGACCAATGGGAGCATAGAAGCTCTTCCGTACACGGCTTTCAAACATGCCAAAATGAAAAATTAGTATTGGTGCACTGAAGATTAAACTAAAAATAAACAAGATTTTACCTCAAGTTCTCTCATACTCTACGTGCAATCTAGGAACGTTCTTTCTTTTGGGGGGTTTTCTGACGACAAGGCATGCAGTGCAAAACACGCCGCTTCAGTAGCCATTGTTTGTTTACACTCACGACACCTGTCAGTCGATAGTTCCACCTTCTCAATGATATCACACGTTGTTAAAGACAGCAAGCAATAAGTGGTAATTGGCCGGGAAGCAACGTGTAGTCTGACGGATGAGTATTACTTTCGCAGCTTAAAGCTGCCGTCGGCAACTTTTTTTTGATCATATTCAGCGAATTCGACACTATATTCCGACAGAACAACATAAATAAAGTGGTTTTAGAAAAAAACCCGAGCTTCTAACTCCACCTGGAGCGTGTTATTTGTTTTGCAAAAATCCACCGCTCCCGGTTCATTGTGTCCAATCAGCGCAGGGGGGTGTGAGATAGGACTGTCAATCACAAGTCGTGCATGCACACGTCAATCACATGCACACGCCTGAAGTTCGCGAAGTAGCGAAGAGTGATGGCGCACTGACGAGCACGAACTCTGTGGGAGGGTATTCGTTGATAGTGGGGGAGGGGCATGAGAGTTGTAAACATTCAAAATTTTGCCTAAGTCCACTCAATCAGCCAGAGTTGCCGACGGCAGCTTTAATGCAGTTTGAGAGTGCCCCTATTATGCTATTTTAAAAGGTTCCTAATTTTGGTTTGGAAGTCTAAAAAAAAAACTTTTCCCTCATAATAGACATTGCACAGCACCATTTTTTTTTAAGATTCTTAAATGACTCGTCCTAAGATCCGGTCTCTCTAAATCCCTCCTTTCCGTGAGCCTGCTCTGCTCTGATTGATCAGATGACCCAGTCTGTTGTGATTGGTCTACTGCTTACAGCGCGTCAAGAAACGAAACGCCCATTGCCATAACTAAACTTCAGCTCCGGAGGCTTCCTCAGTCCTCAGCGATTGTACACACTTGTAAAGAGTAACGATGGTGTCGATTTTACCATAGCAAATTGAGCACAAGTTTTAGGTAATAATGGCCCACAGCTGATTAGCAGAACTACTTCAGTAAGACAGTAATAACGGGACTAAGCCGGAGACCTACACAATATAAAACACAAAACTACGGATTTTGAACACCCGGTAGAAAATGTATACATCACTAATTAATCACGCTTACAGGTTGTGACTGAGGAAAATAAAGTGGTTACTGTCCCATCTTTAATGGATAAGCATTTAGCAAATCCCGAGTTGATCTCGCAGAGATTTGAGAAGCAATCGTCAGTAAAATGAACACAAAAAAAGCACATCCTGCAGTCTAGCAACAGTAGACTATTTTACGACGATCAGTAATCTAGCTGGTTTGGACGTTAAGTTTGGGCTTTTAGGGAGGAACGAAAGTGCATCGAGGTGAAGGAAAGAAATGTACTAAAATCATTCACTAATAATAGTGTGAATTATTCATACTTCAACTTTTTCACAAAAAAATGTCACCTATTACACAACACGTGTGTACGCACATGAATTTGTTCTTAACCTCGTTTTGGATGTTAATGACTTTGGAGTATTCTAAATTAGTGACAGCATGCAGGATAGCTGTCTCCATAAAACAAGCCTAAACCATCTTCTTAAGGGTTTCCACACAACCTTTATTCAGCTATGTATAAGTGTAACCTCACAGCTTGAGCTATAATTGCACATTTTCGTACTCTTTATGATGAAATACATTTAAGATAAATATTCCATGCAGAAAATATCAACCTGACACGTTTAGAAGGCCACCGAGAGTATTTCTGCATTTTTGTTGTTTCAGTTGTCCTTAAATTTTGTCTGATAGTGTCCATTAGCCTTGACATCCTTGACCTCTTAATTGCTATTCTAAATGAGAAGCGTCAAGAGTCTAACTATCATCGCATTAATTTAACTTTTTTATATTTATGCAAACTTTGTGTTTAATGGCTTTTGAAACTGCCATTCAGAATAGAAAATGGTTTAGCTATCTACTACCAATCTCCAGAAAGAAGTGTCTGGTCTGTTCTGAATCTGTTCACATGAAACTTTTGTGAAAATGTTTCCAGCACAGGCCTAGTTAAAATCCACAACAAATAATGAAAACAATGAATGTGCAAATATAACCTTACAAATGTCTTAGCAGCAAATGACAGCTTAGCAGCAATTTGTAAACTGTCAATTTGAAAGTGCACACTGTGAAATTCTTCATTGCTCATAGGCTCAGCCAAACTTCAATCTATTATACAAGTGCAACAGGTGCCACTGTGCCTTTAAGAACAGCACAGAAACCAGGTTGGTTGCAGTACTAATAAGAACGTGAACTTTATGATACTTGCCTACCAAACTCCCATGACCACCAAGGAGTGACACACGGTGTGTGTTTGACTTGAAGCACTGCTGCGCAGACCAGACGGCTTCATATGCTTTCGAATCGCATTTGCGGTACTTTGATGTCATACACCGATCGGCCTGCGCAGCGCCACTTCTAGTCAAAAGGGGGTCACACACCGGACGAGAGGCAAACACATTATTCCCTATGACTGTACACACCTCGAGTTGTCCTAGATGCGACGCGGCGCTTCTCATCCGGTGTGCGACCCCCTAAACGCACCTAAAAACTGCAGCAGTGTCTGTCCTGGGCCATTAAACTTCCTAACCTAAACACCCCGTGGAATAAAAGTTGACCTCTGAACTGGACACAGATCATTACATACCACCATGGAATGTGTGTGAGGGAGGAAGTAGCTCTGGTTACTGTGAACCTGAGCGCACTCACCAGGAAATCTGGTTCTACAGGCAGACCAAGCCCAAGCGTGACACATCAAAGGGAGGGTGTAAAAACTGTCGGCAAACAAAATGACTGCATCCCTAACGAAAGTAAACAATTAATCATTAATGCTTACTGGGAGTTTCTCAGGACAGAAAGCTCCATGCTCCCAGTGGAGGTCTAGGCACAGGACAGGGGCAGCAGGTTTGTTTGCTTGAAAGCATTTGCATAAATAATAAATGAAACTGTACCGAGTCAGTTGCTCAGGCCAATAGTCCCACCTCCCTCATCCATCTCCCCTCTCTTCTTTCACACTTTTGTCTCGCCAGCACTCCTGGGAGCTGTTCTTCCCTACATCTCAGGCTTCATAGCAGCCTCAACTGCCAGCAGAAAGAAGTAAAACAGTCTAACTTGTGTTTGTGTGTTACAAACTGCTCTCGACGTGGAGGGAACTAATCTGTACAAACATCAGCAGGGACTCCGTGGGCACCTCTGACAAACAAAACAGAGGTGTTTTTTTCCTTGCTTGAACATTTGCTGTGACATGTTGTGTTTGTTCTATCGCTTTGATCAGTGACCTAAAACGACTCCGAACAGGGTCTAACAAATGTCTATTGGAGAACGGAGCCAGGAGCAAACTGGCAGCGCAGCACACGGTAGGCATGTGTGCGCAATGTGACTGGAGAACTTTTTTCCAATGCAACTGTTCCACATGCCTCTCAAGACTCAAACTTCAGAGTGAGAATGTCCGGCTCACATGTGACACTTTCACAAGTCTCAAGGCCGTTTGTTATGCTAAGAGGTTTAGTAGAAGAATATTCAGAATATTCAGTAGGTACAGTTTCATGGGAGTGTTTAGTTGCTTTCATTTACTAAAATGCAACATTAGTACAGCAAAACCGAACTAGATCATCCATTTAAAAAAATATAAAGCAAGTTGAGTTGCTTTACTAAATACACCTGAAGGATTGTGTCTGATTAAGTTCCTAACATCCTTCGCTTGTTTAACCAGTCCTTTCTAAGACCAGCACAGAAATAGATAAAAAAAAAACATAAAAAAACAAGGACAAACTTCCTAAGAGAAAAGTGGCCCTATATTAAATGCAGACCTTGTGAAGCATGTGCATGTTGCCAACTAAATTTTCAGCATTAGGAAACATCTACAAACTTTTGTTTCTCCCAGATGTGTTTCAGTGTCTTAAAAAGATCTAAAATATCTACAGTGAGCCAAATAATGTCATAATGGTTTAAATATGCTTATTTGCAGTGAGTCTAAGCTGAACACTCACTAAAGTTGCTAAATCATAGCCGGCTGAACCCTCTCCTTCTGCCACAACAAATACACCACCCCCTTCTTCCTCTGAAAAACCCACCCCCTCCCCCTGCTTACTCACACACCCCCTCCGTCCCTCCGGGAGGCTGCCTGTTCGGGGCTTTTAGCTTTCTTACCAACAATACCACCCTTTAAAACACTATTTTGAGGCCATTCTGGGGAAAACTACCAGTGAAGGACAATATTAAAAAATATTACCGACCCGACAAAGTGACGACTATAAAATGATACAAAAACCAAGCAATACAAACCAAAAGACTACAACAAAATCTTAAAGTCTATGAATATTAACTTCATCAGGAGTAAACTACAGAAGCTAGAAAGCAACAAAAAGAGATACTGAACAAGCAAACAACACTGGTGATTAGTTGTGTAATGTTCAGAACAGCAAATTCACAGAAAGCGGATCAGTTTTACCTTTTAACAGGAACAGAACAATGTGCAATTTTTTCCAAAAGGGCATCCAGCGTCTGAAAATCCAGCAAATCATTGGACTTGGAATGCATTTTGTAATCCATTTATATGGAATCAAAAGCAAAACAGAAAGGGAACTAAAAGGCAAGAAAAGTTCGTCACTCGATCCCAAAACACAGTAACCTCACGCTCTCAAATCTCCAGTTCTGACGTATGTGTCCCAAAATCCACTGCGCCAAATACATGTTAATCCATAGTTAGTCCACCATAGTCCTGAGAGAAAGGTTTCGCGGTTCCTGAGAAGCCTCTGATCGCAGTCTCGTGGGCGGGCGAGTGTGTGAGAGAGAGGCGCAGAGGCCTGAGGCCGGCTGGATCTGTTAGCTCTGTGCGCCGGTCGGCTCTCGACACCCTCCCCCCGTCAGCAGCACAACGGCCCAGTTGCCACAGGCACTTCGCCCCATTGTGTGTCCACCCGAGGCCTCTCACACAAACCACCTCCAGCGGGGCGCCAGAAAGCGGGGGAGAGCGAGAACAAGCAAAGTAAAACCCAGAATGCGCACTTTCTTTCTCTCACTCGTTCGCCGAGAACAGCGTGCTCTTACTCAACAGCGAAAATGGCTCTGGCGCTTCCTCATTGAGAAGAGGCTCTACCCACACACCCCTCCCTCGGCTCTCTCCGGCGCTTGCTCATTCTCTAACCCCTCCCTTCTTTCACCATCAATAGCTCGAGCGCTCTCCACCCTCCCTCTCTCTCTTCCTGCCTGCCTCTTTCTCTCTCTCTCTCTCTCACACACACACACACCTTTAGCTCCCCACCCCCTTCCTCCCTCCATTTCACCCTCCCCCACTCATTCTTTTCAGACCGATCTCCAGCGTGCCTCCCCCAACTACACCGAGGGCCGTCTTATCTGCTGCCTCTCCACACACCGCACACATTCACACATGTCTAGACTGCACCGGCACAAAAAACAGCCACACTGGGGCTGCCCAACCGGCGCTCAGAAACTGGACTCCGTGCCAAACTACACGGATGCGCGAGACGCTGAAGCTCAGATGGGAGGGTTTACAAGGCGTAGATGGAACTGGTGAGTGAGTGGACCCAAGGGAGGATGAATTAGAGGACAACACAGGGATACACCTCCAGAAAGCACATGAAAATACTCTTTGGACACCACTTGCTTAATGCGAGAGGATGTTGATTTTGGTAGTGTCAAACTGAGGGGAAGATTTTTTTCATGTGTTCTCTGAGGTAACGTTGTCACTTTCCTGGTGGATGATTCACAAACTTTGATACAGACGCCTCAAGTTTAGTCTGAAAATTATGAGCGTTTATTTTGCATCAGGGTTCTTGGTGTTGAGTCTAGAGCTGAGCGGTTTTAGCCATGATGGCTTTTTAAAGGTTTAGTTTCACCCAAAATGAAAAGAGTGTCATAGCGGTTTGCATAGTCTGAATGACTATGTCCTCCATGGAACATAGCAAAGCATCATAATTCATTCATATGACTCATGCGCTATATTAGAAGTCGCCTGAAGCAATCCAGTAGATTTGTGAGAGTAAAAGACAGAAGTCAATACTCATTAAATCTTTTTTTTTACAACTTTCATTTGTCATTTGTAATTCCTTGCAACTCGTTTGCGTATTCAAACAAGAGACCCATGAGAACTACATTAGTTAACTACACTAGTAAACATGAACTAAGAATGAACAATACTTTCACAGCATTTATTAATCTGATGTCAGAAGCGTACTAATACGCTTTTAAAAGTGTTTGAACCGCAGGAACAATTTTAGTTCTAGGAACTCCTTTTGGGGGAACTAAATTGGCTCCTACTTCAGATAAGGGTCTAACCCAGCACTGTAGGAACTACCAGTGACGTAAGTATACATTGATTTGCCACACGCATGTCAAACACCAGCACCTAACATTCTTAAACTGTGTAAACATTTACTCCACGAACATGGAAAACAGTGATAACGACATTTACCTGTTGTCTGCAACATTGGGGGAATTAGTTCTTGGGGAACTATTCTAGTGGCTAGTTCCTATAACCAAGTTCCTAGAAAATACCCAGTGTGAAAGCCCCTAAAAAGCTTGAAAAATATTAAGCAACTTCACCAGCACACCAACTCAAATTCTAGAGCAAGAATAGCATTTTTCTTTTTCGACAATAGACGGAAGATTTTCTTAAGCTTTATCAGCATGTAAACTGATAATCACAGTCATGAGGCAAAGTTACCTCTAAAATATAGCTTTATCAGAGCCCTTTATCATTTTTATTTGCAGGAAGCTAAAGGCAGTAAAGTGTACACAGGCTGACTAGACTGTTTTTAGGAAGTAGAACTTAGAGTACCACATCTCTACACAACACAAAAGAACACTACATTTCAAATCCAGTTATCATGTCTTTTCTTTCCACTCTTGTCTTAAATACTGTGAATCTCAGAAAGCAGACAGTTCTAAAATGTCTTCCCTTGTTCCGCCATGAAGATGTATCTTCACTGCTTAAAACATATCTGGTGAGTATGATTTATTAATTCTTCTGCTGAAAGCCTTGACAACATCTTGCCACATAACCATGAGTGACTAAAAGGGAAGCAAATCTTCATGACAGCGAATGGATTGATTTATTTTTGGTTATCGATTCAAAATGGATTCATTAGAAATGTGTTAGATCGTGCCAAAATGTTAGATCGGATGGATCTCCATGTCAGAAATATGAAATATATTAGATTCGACCAAGGGGCGCCGAATCCCTGCCAGAAGATATAAGTCTTCTATCAGCCTAAGAGCTTGACTGAGAGAACCAAGGAAGAGCAGAAGCAGTGAGAAACAATGGAAAATTACTGCTTCAAACATCGTCCTGTGACGTTAAAAACCTTGAAATGGAGACATTCTTTTATCAACAACTCGCGAATACAAACATTCTTTCAAACCACACAATCATAAGATTAAACAATAAGTATTGCAAGAGCAAGAAATAAGTAAAATAAGTAATATTATTATTATTATTCATGTAATTGTTTTATATTTTGTGATTAAATGATAAAATGTAAATCAAATAATATGGATAAATGATGAATCCAATGTCAACTACATGACAAGTGACTGATGATTATAAATTAAATCATAAAAACAGAGTAAATAAAAACAAATGTATGATTGAATTCTTAAACAGGTTGCTACTGAAAATCTTTAAGTCTTTCAAATGGGAAGTTGTTTTCTAAACGTCTTTACGTGGTTGAAACATGATTACATGATAGGAAATGATGATGATTTGTACTATATATAAACATGATTGTGCTATAACTAGTAGTAAACAGGAAAAGATGATCAGTTCACGTGTGTGTTGTGCCACATAAAAGAGCGACAGAACTACATTTATTGTTTGAAATTCATGATAAGTGACAGAATTTCAAATCAGCTTGTTTTATATCAAAAAGTAACAAAGCTTATTGCAATTTATTGGATGGGAGGCATGTTACAAATAATGTTTAGAATGTCTTATGCATCAAATGAAAAAAAAAGCAAAAAAGATCAATCTATTCCCTTAAAAAATATTTGATGGGTTAATGTAAGGTGATATTGATTTACTCTGTTTCTTTAGGACACTTGATGACAGACAGGCAGGAATGAAAGTGTGGATTCTTATTGTAACTGAAGATAATGACGTCCCGAGCACACTGCCTAACGTCACAAACTTTGCTATTTTGTTGGAGGAAGACGTTTTGAAAAATGCTTCAGACCTGTAATCTGCAGTTTCTTACCAGTTTGGCCTTCTCTTCGCCTTGGACTTTGAGCTTTCTTTATATCGTTTTAATTGATTGTTGTATTAATTTTATAGTTAAAGTGTATGGTTGTGGTCTTTGACATTGTTCATATTGCCATTTACATAATAAAAATGAGTTTTTGTTGCTGGTTTCTATTAAAAGTCAGAACAACACTTCAAGCCTGCAGTTATAGCTTTATTTCATAACATTGTTTTAATGTTAACTAGAGCAAAACACCTTCAATAAACCCACATCTCAATAAACCCACATACTTTGAGGTATATCAAGAAAACATTACAAGTTTACCTTTATTAATTCAAATAAATAAGTTGACTTGGAATTTTAAGTTAAGTCAACTTTTTTTTTAAAATTAGTGTACGATGCTTTGGAGTTACTTCCACTGTATGGAAAATTAGGAGTTTGGAATGAGCGTGAGTAAATATGACAATTTTCATTTTTGCGTGAACTATTCCTTTAGGCACAGAACTACACAATGTTTGTGTGACAACCTCTCATTCCCCTAAAGACTACATCAACTGTCTCCTCCCCTGATGGCATCATCCCACCATCTGTCCACAGACACCTCATCATCATCATGATGACTCAGGCTAATTTCCTTCCACCCCTCTCTGCCACCTTTACCTCACTTTCTATCACTTTCAGTTCAGGACCACCCAGTTACACAGGGGTCACAGTCACACACGTTGACAGTCAGCACACAGTGGAGGGGAAACTACTGGTAGAGAGAGAGCGAAAAAAAAAAACAGTGGAACGGAAGAGTGGAGGTTTGTGAGCTCCTGTAACTGGTAGGAGGTCACAGAGGGAAAAAACTGATGCCAAAATGAACAAGAGACACTCCAGTGACTGTCGAGGCTGAAGTCCAGCTGATCATTTACAACCAAGGTTTATAGATCAAAAAAGGCTTATAAATATTGACAAATGTCGATCAAAATAAACATTTATGTATTCGGCAAAATTATTTTCAGGCTTATTTGAGTCCAGAGGAAAATTTCAATATTTCAAACCTTGTACCCAAGATGATTGAAAATGCTTTAAGTAAATGTAATTTAAATAATTTAAAAATGCATTTATATGTCGCAAGAATACATAAGAGCAATATTTAACTTAATTTTTTTTTTTACTAACATTTGAACTGATAAAATAAATGGGACTTCTATGAACATTTATGCATGCAAATCATTCCCAAACCTATTAAAGATTCCAGAGGCCCCCCCAAAAATACATGTGACCTAGGACCCCATGAAAAGGCTGTCCTTCAATCCCTCAAAGCCTTGTATTAATTCAAGTCAAATTAAACCTATTGTCAACTCTTAGGTCCATGTAGATTTGATTCTGCCTCATTAAAGGACACTTGTAAACGATCATTCTAACCCAAAAGGGAGATAGATTTACATTAGAAGCTAACGCGCAATTATCACATATTGAACTCCAGCGAGAATAAAAGAGGGGTGTTGTGTTGGCCATGTGAAAGTGACAGATCTCTAAAGAGATGAGGTCCCAACAGCAGATGCAACGTTGATGAACGGGTGAAGGATGTGGCGGGGACAATCCTGTGTAAGCTTCTTTCTAAACCAAAACTCACCTTCTGCTAAGACAAAAAACAGTCACTTTTATATTTTATGTTGTTTGATACTTTCATTCGCAGTTGCCGTACAGAGGGGCGTAATTCGAGATCAACTGAGCACAGCACAAAATTATGTTTAACCATTATGCCAGTCTTCTACAGGCTAATTACCAGTGCTTGCTAAAGCAAACATTATTCATACATGCAGTTAAGGGGTTCAAATCCTAATTTCTGTGTATTAATGTCGTCATCCTAGGCTATAAAATATTAATAATAATACTGAATAAAATAAAAGAATAAAATAAGACATTACTCTTAATATGGGTAATATTTCAGTGTAAAATAAATAGAGAATTATTATTATTATTATTATTATTATTATTATTAATACTAAATAAAATATAAAAATGACAAGAACTGAAAAAAAACCCCGGGAAAAACAAGGTATTACTGTGCGTTCACACCGGACGCGAATAGCGCATCAAATTCGCGGCTAGTTTGACGCTTGACCTCTTTGTGTTAATTAGCGTGTCAAGAGTGAAACTTGACAGAATTTCGTCAGATTCGAAATCTGTTGGCGGCCATTTTTTATGTTGATCGAGCATTTATCGAGAGAGTCACCGCTCTGTATTTGCTCTGAAAAGCAGAACAGCGGCGTACGGATCATCGTTGCTGTATTTGGGTCCACCAGACCATTTGGAAGCGAACTCAGTTTGGCGAGTTTCACCATTTCCTCGCTCCAGGAGCAGCGCCTGGATGACGGCCTGTTGTCCCGCATCGGAGTGAGGATCACCCTCGCCAACCTAATCTGTCAAATATATATAACAGACCGGACACCGTCGGGTCTAGAATAACTATGTACTATGTTGGTTGTCTTTACATTAAAATAATAATGTTTCATATTATCTAGAAATGGAATAAAAAGCATTCAATACAAAATGAATATGTCTCATACATTTAAATCAAGTTTTTATGTGATAAAATATTTGCTTTGTTGCTGTATTAGAATAGAATAGTCATTTTATTCCATTTTGTCATATTACAAAATAATGTATTGAGGCATCCAGCATCCAGATACTTCACCACGTGACAGCAAGCAGGCTCCTGATTGGTTAACGCGGCACGAATTGACGCAGAGGTTCAGATTTTTCAACTCGGGCGGCAGACGCGAATTCGCGTCAAACGCTTGAATGCACAAATAGCACTAACTAAATCATTCGCGCGTAACGTGCTTAACGCGCCAGACGCTTAATTCACGACATTCGCGCGAACTTGACGCGCGAATGAGGCGTATTCGCGTCTACCGCACCGCAGGAATTTTTTATGCGCGTAACGCGTCTTTGCATTGACATAACATTGAAATCATTCGCGCCTGTCACGCTATTCGCGTCCGGTGTGAACGCACCATTACTCTTAATAATATTTCTCTGTAAAATTAATGTAAAAACAATATTTTATTTTAACTTATAACTGTAAAAATTTTAAATTAATATATTTATGGTTGTCTTAATTTCTTCGTTTTTTAAATGTTAAAACATCAAACTTTGATTTTGACAAAACAAATCAAATTAACAGCAGTCGGTTGATAAGCACTTATTACAAGTATGGGAAGATGGTTGGCGCATGTTGTGTTCCCAAATTGGGGACGTTAAATTGACCTAAACTCAGAATAGATGCAACGATATGGCTGTCTATTAAACATTTGACAAGTACGATTACAGTGAACATTAAGATCTGCGTTGACGCTGCCGCTGACCCAGAGAGAGCAGTTGTCATTTATAGGTGTGAATTATTTCTGTTACTGGGATAAAAACTTAGTTTAGATTTAAACTAATGCCAAAGGTAGTGTCCAAAATAGAGTAAATCACCTTTTGAAAGTAACTTGATACTTTAAAGTTTGTGTAAAATTACATTACACCAGTAGGTGGCGACAAGTGACAATTTTTATTTTTCATTGAATCATTCATTTAAAACAATTTGTTAAAAAATTGCTGATTTATCCAGTATTGAAACAAGTCTATATGAATGAGTCATTGAATCAAACCCGATTTAAAAAAATCCTAATTTAATACTTTTTCAATTGACCACAGCAATTAACATGTCAAACCTCTAGTAAATTACATTGTTTTGTAGTTGTCTATTCAGAATAGTGGGAGAAGAAATCTCTATTTAACTTATCAAACCAACCCTTAAAAATTAACCGTCATAAAAACCTGTACATCAATAAGATTTGGCTGTTTTCTGAACATTTTTAACTACTTAAGAAACAAAACGTCTTCACAAAGTGATTATGAAGGTCTCTCTCTCAATTAGGGAGGACATTTGGCCCTCAAGCATAGCAAAACCTGCGCAGGCACACACGCACGCACACACACACACACATACACACAAACAGCACCAGAGGGGACAGGAACCCTAACCTTTGACCTCAATTGCTCACATTCCAGGTAAACCTATCCAGCCCGACCATCTGCACTCACTTTTATTGCCCCATCCCATGACTCAACCATTCCTTTAAGTGTGTGGGGGTGTGTGTGTGAGTATGGGAAATCTGTACGTTTTCCATGTCTTTAGGGTGTGTATATTGCTGGGGGGAGGAAGAGACATCCTCCAATTTCACATTCTGTCAGGAAAACCTCTGCAGCCAGAGCCTGGCCAACCAGCGGCAATCCCTCCACCCAGAGCACGTGCCTTCCCCAACACCGCCTGAGACAATACAGCAGCTGCCCGAGTGACAAAGCACAACTCTGAGAGGCTGGGACGACCCTCACCAGCATTTGGTGGCTGTGTGTGTGTGTGTGTGTGTGTGTGTGTGTGTGTGTGTGTGTGTGTGTGTGTGTGTGTGTTCCTGCATTCAAACTTAGATGGGATTGGGGAGGGCAGGGGAGTGAGGAGAACAAGGGGGATGGGAGGAATGGATGAGAAGACTGTGGCGGCAGAGAGCGCCTTCAGATTTCTGAGCCCATTAATCATCTGAACGTTTGAGAAGCCCGAGCCAACAGGGACCTGGCTGGAGAGAACAGGGACAAGTAATCTGCTCTGCCTGCGTGCGTGCGTGTGTGTGCATCAGGGAGTCTACACGGTAAAGCAGTTGAGAGAGAGAGCTCATGAAGAAAAGAGAGAAGAACAGGATACCCAAAAAACAAGACAATGAAAGGCTTTCATGTGGCCCATTGAGTGAAACACTCAAAAAAGAGCTCTCCTCTCTTCCCCATCTGCTCCTAACGTAAGCCTCCTGTGGCACACAGGAGACATCTGTCGTTTGCGGCGGTGTGCCCTGCGCTGACACAGTAGCCATACACTGGCACACAAGACACCAACAGACACCTTGACCCTTCTCTGTCTCCTGTCAAACAGCCGCTGCGCTGCACACACCCGCTGCAACTCGTACATGCTCACAGCAGCACACACGTCCTCTGGAGGACACGGATCTTCTTCAAAAGGGCACAAGCAGAAACAAGTCAACTATTTTTATGACACAGATACAAACAAACACTCATGCACACAGCCCTAAAGACTAGATAAAAATGTTTGCTACCTGGTGCAGTTTTGTAAATTTATGAATAAGATCAATCATAACACTCAACATAAAAGTCCCGCCTTACTGTAAATGTCCAATTTCCTTTTTTGTTTACACTAAAGGCCCGTACACACCGGGACGAATATCAGCGCGCGTTATTCGCCAGCGTTTTTCAACGCGTTTTTAGTGTTCACACCCAATCGATTTTCGCTGACGATGAGCTGAGTGAACATGCAAATTCATTCCCAGACATTAGATGGCGCTTAATGTAAAACAGAAACACCCTCTGCAATACCACTCCATAACAGTTCTCTTTTATCAAGATTTTTGTAGTCGCTGTCGCGTTTGTCATATAGTTCTTTATGTTCGGACACCAACGAGAACAGCAGCTCTACATTCATCTTGCCTTGCATCTTCCTCGTCTATTTCTTCCCGGCAGTGTAGCCACTACTTGGCGTATATCTTCTTCGCCGCCGGTCGGCAAGACCGTTTTGTGTTTGAGCGCCCCCAAGTTGTGTTTTAATGTAACCTCAGAAGCTCCAGACACGTGAGCAAAAGCGGCAATCTCATTGGTCGGATAGTTTTTGACGCGGCGCGTCAAACAAAAAAAACTAACCCGAGGCGTTTTTTTAAAAATGACGCTTTTACGCGTGGCGTTTTACGCGTCGGTGTGAACACTCACATTGGCGCCCTTTGTTTAGTCACGAGGCGTTAAACGTCGGCGAATAACGCGCGCGAAATTCGTCCCGGTGTGAACAGGCCTTAAAGCACTTAACTTGAGCAGCCTGAAAAAGACTGTTTTAGTGTGACTATCTTAACCATTTCTGACGGCACTATTGTACGATTTTTTTTTTTTTTTAATGTCACACGACAGATGCAATAGTTTAGACTGTTTTTCGGTGCACTTTCACTGGGCATTAACCTAGAGATCATCAGCCTAAGATAATAACAAAACGAGCATCCGTTCAAGCATGATTGCTTCCTAGACTGTACTGGGAACTACACCGTTTTTATTTGCCATACAATTTAAAAGTGCACTTTAGTTAACTGAGGATACATAAACCAAACAGACTAAAGCCTCCCAAACAAGAGGGGGATCAAAGGATTTTTAGCAAAGATGGAAACGGTTCAGCAGTAACGGTCCTGAAACTGAAGAGCTGCTGTGCATTAAACAAACATACCACTGATCCATATTATACACTGAGAAACTGACGAAGAGATTTAGTCTTTAATTCAGAGTCTGACGAGCACAAATGGTGATGGTTTAAAGACTGATCTTTAAGTGTTGGTCCTAACATGCTGTAGCTTTTAAATTCATTATTATTCCTTTTTTTCCCCACTTCGATAGCCAAGTGTTTTTTTTTTAGATTTTTTACAAACATTTTGCACCCACTCTCTGATCCTTAAGATTTAAACTGTCAGCGATGAGCATTTTCTCCAACCTGCAAATTCACTGTCATTTAAAGAACAGTTTTTAAACTTCTTACAATTACTTTAAAAATAGGCTATTTTAGAAGACCCGTCAAAAAAAGATCCACGCTGAAATGCGCAGTCTGAAAAGATCAGGGACACGGTTAAAAATAAACTTCTGCTACTTGTTTCTAAAGTTGGGATTCCTCAGAAAGATGCGCAGCGGGGCAGGAGCGAGACACAGACAGAAACACGAAAGCTTTGGGAAAAATTCCTTGATATTATATAAGAAAATGTCTAAAAATACAGTGGGGATGTAGAACTTCCTGTAGTTTGGTACGTCAACAGCTACAACACATATATATATATACACATAAAAAATTATTCAGAGACCAGATATAATTTTTATAGTTACACTATAGTTCATTTATGTAAGTAAACTGTGACATTATACCCACAAATTCTTCATACAGTTGACTACCAGTAAAATTTATAAACATTTGGGAGCAAAAATGATTCAGACACTTTGACCTGACCATGTTTTGCTTGAGTGTTTTAAAATCAAAAACTTTCTGGTAAAATCTTACTAAAGTGAGCTTACTAAAATACGTCGTCTTTCTTCAAAAGCAGGACACAGTCCAATAAAATATGTTTGATAGAAAGGGGGATATTGCAGAACATACGTGGAGTTGCACCTTCACCTTTCAGCAGAAATGACTTGAATGTTGATTCAGTAGCAGTCACAAAGAAATTTGATGTGATGTCTTGATGTGATGACAGCCAAATAAACGCATGCACAAAATATAATAACGTAAAATATAATACAATATTGGATGTAGTTTTATTTTACATTATTGCTTGTGCATTTCACGCCATTGTTTTAATACATTACATTTCTGAGAGACACCAAATCACCATGTTTTGAAAGTACTGCCTCTCAAAGTAAATATTTTTGCTGTGAAAATGCAATAAAAGCATTCAGACTACAAAGACATGATCATGATCTAACGTACACAAACCTCACATTTTATAAAGTCGTTAGCCTATTTGGCAGACGTTATTTAGAGATTAAGCTTTTATTACCCGGCAGGAATTATGACGGGACTGAATTGAAGAAGCTGTCAGGTTATTGACTCACATTTTTGTCTCTCGTTTAAAGAGTCTCTTATCTGAGCGCACACATCTTCTCCAAGAGCACTCAGCAGAAGAGCTGCCTTCACGCGGTCCAGAGAGAAGTCACCAGCTCAGATGCACAGGCTACGCCGATCACACGGTACAAGGGCCACTACTGTTGACACACAGAGAGAGAGACAGACAGAGATGAGTGACTTGTTTGAAGTCTTCACACATTTAACAGCAGCACACTCACACAGTAAGCACTCTTTCTTCACCTCGAACTCATTCACTGATACGCACGATCAAACTGGCTGCAGCTTCCCTGATGCCTTTTAGAAATGAAATTTAAATCTCTCATTGCGAAAGGCACCTTTTGCTCTGATAGTACCTTCAAAGATGTGGCGTACACATCCCAAGGGGGGGGTGCAAAAACCTACCTTTTTAAAATTGACTAGTTGGTGGGTCACCTGAATGCCTACTCAACTAATTGGTCTTAAAAGGAATGGTTTGTGTCCTTTCTCATGTCGTTCTTTTTTCAAGCGAAACACAAAAGGAGATATTTTAAAGAACGTTTTAATTTTGTACATGCATGATGCAATGAAAGTCAGTGGGGTACAAAACAAAATTGACTTTCATTGCAAAAAAATTTAATAATTTCAAAATGGGGAGTAAATAATTTCATTTTGAAGAGTGAATTAGCTCTTTTAAAGGAACACTCCGACTTTTTGGGACTTTAGCCTATTCACCTTATCCCCCAGAGTTAGATAAGTCCATACATACCTTTTTCATCTCCGTGCGTGCTATAAGTCTGTTTGACGCACCCATCGCTAGCCTAGCTTAGCACAAAGACTGGATGTAAATGGTTACAGCTAGCATACTAATCCAAATAAGTGACAAAATAACGCAAACATTTTCCTATTTACATGTTGTGATTTGTATAGTCACAGAGTGTACAAAAAACAAAGTAACATGAGAGACAGACATTTTAACCGTATAAATACTGGGAACTATATTCTCTGAAGGCGAAGCACTGCTACTTGGGCGGAGTGATAACCGCAGCACCTGAGACGCGCTCTCTGCTCCTCACCATGGCGCGTCTCAGGTGCTGCGGTTAGCGGTGGGTGCGTCAAACAGACTTATAGCACGCACGGAGATGAAAAAGGTATGTATGGACTTATCTAACTCTGGGGGATAAGGTGAATAGGCTAAAGTCCCAAAAAGTCAGAGTGTTCCTTTAAGCAGAAGGCCTGTATTATTAAGATGGGCATACACTGCGATTTTTGTCCGATTTTGTGACTCGTGCGACTTTTTCGGGTCAGGACGATTTTCAGCTTTGTCGTGCGTCATTTGTCGTCCAATGTTCATGCAGTGTTCACGGGGAAACGAGAGGCGATTAACCTCCCCCGACAGGCAATCGGATGAATTTCTGGCATGTCAGGAATTTTGGTCGCTTCTCGTGACTTTATCGCACAGTTGAAGCAGAGCTACGAACCGATTGCTCTAAACTCAGTGTTTCTTTCCCTCACTGCACCTGAGCGAAAACAGAAGTTTAACCATTTCGTCTCTAATGCAGCAAGAAAGAAAACGAACTACAGTTTGTGTTGCAAAATGGATAAACCCATTACCATCGTCTTCCAAGCCACCTGCGATGTGCCTCTTTTATTAATTTGTTAAATGCTCATGTTAAACAAGCTGTTTTTAAAATAAAGCCATTTCTAATTTTCATTGATGACTGATTATTACAGCGTTCAGACAAAATTTTTATTATAGGCCTATAATTAATTGCAATCGACCTAAATGTTTTTAGACAATTTTCAATGAGGAGTCAAGCTTCTATCTAATCTTTGCAGCATGTCGATTATGCGGGGATGCGCTATAAAATTATTGCTTGGCAAATTAATTATAATAATAACCTATAAATGTAATAATAAAAGTAGGCCTTACCTAATAATACTAATAATAATTTAATACATACATTAGAAAATGCTAAACTCTTGATCAATACTCTATCAACAGCTAATGCTTGTTTTGACAATATCTCTGGATACACAATATCATGGACTATTGGGGGTTTATCACACATATTTTACACGTATAGTGTGAGCAGTCAAGTCGTAGCTCGATGATCGGACCGTATAGTGTGAGCACTTAAAACGCGAGCTTTGGCTTTACATCGCATGCGATCTATTCGTTCAGTCGTGTGTAGGTAACCTTGCTGAAATCGCACAGACATCGCACAGTGTATGCCCGCCTTAAGGAAGGTTTTGGGTTCACCACCTGACCCCCTATACACATTACGGGGCGTTCTTCTAACAGCGTTCTTGTGTTCAAATGACTGGAATGGAACAGATTGAAGACAAATTCTTAAAAAATTTATTATTTTACCTTGTGAAATCATTTTGAAAGTGCAACACTTAAGATGGAAACACAATGAACTAGACAAGATTCAAATTAAATATGCAATTTTTCTGAGAGACTTTAACCAAATCTCCCCGCCACTGAAAACATCAAAACAACAACAAAAAATAGGGATGCACAATATATCAGCCACCATATTGGTATCGGCCGATATATGTTCATTTTAATGATATCGACCCAATACAAAAATGTGGTTGATATGATAAAGCCGATAAATAATGGATTATTTCCTTCAGCTGAGACGGTTCAGATGCGTACTGTTCGCCATAATTGTTTGAAATATGATTGGAATCACTTTGAAAAGGATATTACAGTTAAGTGCAACATGTGCAGCACAAATCTGTCATATAGGCTACATAAAATTATAATGAGAACAACTGTAAAAATGTTGTGAATTGGCGTGTTTTAGCATGTTCTTTATATATTGTTTACACATAGGCCAACTGTTTTCAACCAATGTTTTCAACTAATATACACAACAATTGTACGCTTGTGTATATTGCCTAATCGGAAGCTTGTTCAGAAATGGTGACAAAAACAAAAAAATAACGTCTTTTTCGTTAAACGTCATTTAAATGAATGAATATTAAAGGGGTCATGAACTGGCTTTTAACAAATTTTTTATATTGTTGTCTGAGGTCAACTTATGACGTTCGCTTGTTTTTTACATTCAAAAACATCGAAATGAATAAGTAATAGAATATTTTCTACCCTAGTTTTGAGCCTAGCTCAAAAACGCTTGGTTTTTATGGGCATCTCGCGTTGAAGACTTGGAAGTAAACGGCCACTGCTGTGAGTGTGAGTGGATAACAGTTTTGCATATTATGTAGCTATGCGTGTAATGCGCGAATCGGTGGGCGGGGCTAAACCGGCCGTGTTGAAGTAGGCGTTGATGATCTTCTTCTGCGGGGGTGGTGTTTTATCCTCTTTGTCGTCATAGTTCCCCACTTTGAAAAACGAGTCGTTTGCTGAGCCTGGTGTCAATAAAAGCTTTTATTGGACTAACAAGGACGTTTTCAGTTCTGAAACTTTCAGGATATTCTTATAATATGATGACGACCTCTTAGATGTCAAAAGCTCAAGATGTTCATCACCCCTTTAAATTTTTATGAACCTGAATATTCTAATGCAATATTTTTTAAATATGCCCATCTCTAATATATATTTATATGTCTGATGTGTCATATAGAATGCGTTAAGTTAGTTAGGCCTAATTAACGCAGTAGCAAAGCACTTCAGTTTACCTGTGATCATCTTCAGCGCATGCAGCTCAAACATCAATGCACAACGTTAATAACTATGATTGGGACTGTCAAATTACATAACATTGTAAAGAGAATAGTACTGTAAAAAAAAGTTTAAATGTTGTGAATTCTTTGGGTTTAGTTGCAGTGTTTCAGTGCGTTGTTACAGGAAGAGCGCATCCACAACAGGAGTTACACATTCTGACTAGCACATAACTTAGGCCTAGTTCAAGATCACTTGTGCATTTGTATCATTTTGCGCAGATATAAGTTGTAATATTATATTCATGCTGCATAAATATCTGATTAATCTCATATAAGTTTTGTTGAGTTTATTAACCTGCTTCAGTTTCCCGGTGATAATTCAGCTCTTCAGCTTCAGCGCACGCAGCTCAAACAGCAATGCTGTTATTTAAAACAGGAATATTAATTTTAGATGTTTCTTTTGCAAAACAATTACATTATTAAAAACTAGCACCTTTACTTTTCTCATATTATTTTCATCAACAATATGGTTTAATCAAAAGCATTTCATTATTGTCTGTGCAGAGGCTATTTAATCAATCTATGGCACATGCATTTTGATTCATTATACACAAGGAATGTTGTCTAGTGACTTGAAATTAAATTTAATGGTGAGACTTTTGTTTTTGTAAACACGCTCTCAAAGAGTACATAAAATGTGGATTTATCAGCCAACATATCGGTTATCGGCTTTCAAATATAAAGTAGTATATTTTCATGCCCAAATTTTCATATCAGTGCATCTCTAAAGACTGATATAGTATTTTCTTATACGCCATTCTCCAATTATCGTTGTTTTATTTATAACTAAAAGAAATATTTTTCTCAGTGGAGCTTTTCCTAAATAATTCAGCCCTAAAAGGATTTTGGTGTTTAAAATGTCTTCAGAGTAAAAAAAGTAATATTTCAGCTTTGTTCTTTTCCATGCAGATGCACTCCTCAAGAAAACCCCCCCTCACACTAGAATAATTCATTCTTTCCAAATATAGATTGTCATCTAGTGAAAATTCCTGAACATTTATATTGAAATACATATTGTTGAAAAACAATTTTTTTCCAATATGCTTAGCACTAACAAAAACTAGATTAAAAAAATAAAAAAACTGATAAAAAAAATGGCAAACACACAAAATTACCAAAACCGAAAACAAAATATAAAAAAAAATAATGATAATAGAAATAAAACAAAAACTGTAATAGTATCTCAGTGACACTAAAATAACACTGTTACAACCACAACCTCCCACACACAAGATTTGTAACCATCATCAAATATGGGATAACTTGGCATTTCTGATGTACAATGCAAAGAAAGAAACATTTCTGTTTCTCTTCTCCCATCCATTCACTGCTCCCCTCATTCAGAGCAGAGGTCACATCCTAAATGAGGCCAATGATGGAGTTGCTATGGCAACAAAAACTGTGGAGGGAAAACAACCAGACCTGCACACACACAGAGGAGTTCCAGCCAACAAGAGCACTCAAATACACTCTACTACAAGATCAATGTAAAGTTACAACCAAGCAGAAAACACTGACATGTCTAATGCTGTTTGTGTTTATCCCCTAGCCTGACCTCTATCCTGCTATCTCTGTGCACTATAGGCTGCCTGAGGGCGATGTACAGTCACACAGCCTAGAAGTATGAAAGGTACAGAGGTTACCGTCCGTGTGTGTTAGTTATACTAAAGACAGTCAATTAGACCCATTACATCACTAAACTCTCCTAAGAAATGAGACGTTCTCTATACGGATGTGTTGTATGTTCACAGCGGATGCCATGCAGAAGGAAAGTCAGTCTATAGAGGCTTTCGCTTCTTTTCGCTTTTCATCAGCACCCGTTTAAAAAAGATTACACAGATTATAGCCTATATATTTACTCTACAAACTAGGCTAACTCTACGAACATGGAAAACAGTGATAGATGGACGTCTCAACCTTTACGCTAAGGAGAAAATCCAATGCAACTCTGAGGGGACCAAGCGCTCCGCTAGCGACACTGTACATCGACCACACGGCAAACGCTAATACTTCCTCATATACGGTCTACTTTCTTGTAGTGGTTGGGAAAAAAATCGATTCGGTTCAGTATCGCGATATTTTGCGCACGCAATTATATCGATAGACTAGCGCGAAGTATCGCAATATTTAATCATAAAATTATCCGTTTTACTTTCGGGTTTTTTCCATTGGTTTTCTAGGAGTTTACTCTGATAATTTACATTCGCGTATTATTTACATCCACAAGGAATCACTTGTTGCGGTGCGTTGTTGTCGTGCATTCAACAGGAAATTCAAATGAAAATGTAGATGCCAAGTATAAGTTTAGCATAGATATATTTCCACTCGCTGAACACTGACTGAGCGCTTGAGAGTTTCGCTCTCCGTCAAGCGATCATTCAGCTCAGGGTACCTGTGTGTGACGTACCGTAAACTAGTGTGAAGCCGCGCGACTCGCCCGTCACGCACACAAAGAGAGCGAGAGAGAGTTACATTATACCACACAAAATCGACGCGCTACATGTAAATGATATTCTTGTTTGTATTTTCCTGTCAAAATAACATCTGGTATTATTCAGCTTTTAAGAACAGAGCAGAAGAGATGCCGGTTTCTCCGGTAGTGGGCGGACCTAATGCGCAAACGGCAATCTTATTGGATGGCACCCATGCCTGTTTTAATTTCAGCAAAACAGAGCGAACGAATGCTGTGCAATGCATGCTAATGCTTGATTATCATAATATGATGCTTGCTTGACTGATTTTAAGAGTGTATATTTAGATATTTAAAAAGCTGTGCCATTTTACAATGATACGCTGATTTGGTGGAATTATATATATAAAAGTTTTTGCACTTCAGTTAACGTGTAGAAGATAATGTTTTAGAATTCGACAAAGAAATCTCACGCTAAATTAGACATTCTTCTGTGCTGTATTTTTTTTTTCCCTCATGTGCGCTAATTTACGAATTACTAAACAAGTTCAGGCTCTTAACTACGGATTGGACCTAGCTGTGTCTAATGCCTTTCTCTGATTGTCGATTCGCTGGAAACACTTGTCGTTGTTACGTCAGTGACGTCCGTCTGCTGACTGCTTTACTGACGTCTGTCCGTAAAATGCCTGAAAGATGAGTTTATAGATCTACCTGTTGAGCCACTCGCAGAGCTGCCAACCCTCCCGCATTGACCGTGAGACTCACGCAATTGATCCTTTTCACACGCGCTCACGACACACATCTTTCTCACGCAGAGAAAAATCGCGAGTCAAAGAGGACACTGAAACCGACAGACAAGACAGAGAAAGTTATAGGCTACTTTTGATATGGAACAAATTCTCAGCTCTCATATTCTGTCAATATTTTTACGAGATTCAAACAATAAATACATTTTTTGGTGCTTTTAAATGTGACAGACAGACCGCTGTAGCGCTTCAGCTCAAACGGCACATGATACAGTATAACTTTTTCTTTCATCATCATTCATTTTTCCATTGTTTTGTAAACATGTGCAAGACAGATATTTTATTTTTGACAAGGATTCCGGTATCTAAATATTCTTAATTTAAAAAAAAAACATTTTTTATTTATGATTATATATCAAGTGGCATAAAGTGGTCTTAAACTGGCAATATCCAGTCCCTTCAGAAAAAGGCGATTATGCGATCGCATAATTCAATGCATAATCACGTACAGTCCACTTATTTATGCGGGGGCCGCATTTTTTCAAATACGCCGCACTTTCGCCGTATAAATTGCAGATTTCCACATAAAATATGCAGGGCTTGCATGATTTCATAATCCCCGCATTTTCGTTGCAAAAAAGTCACATCTTAGCAGAAAGTTGAAAAATGTTGTTTACTTCACACAAGAGCAGCCATCCCCCCTGTTACCATGGGAATGTTATGAAGTTAAGTAATTACGCAACGTGAACATTAGGGCTGGGCGGTTTTTTGTTGTTGTAACGATACGAAATGAGGCAATACCGTTTATATCGATACAGTAGTTTGATACGACGAGCACATCTGAAAAATAGCGGAGGACGCACTGTGAGCTCCTGCAGTGAAAGTAACGTCAGGCTACATAGTAGCCCTACAATTTGTCCTAAACATTTGTCCCAACATATTAAGGACTTCAAAATAACTGGTAAGATATAGTTAACAAGTTTAAAGCAGTTTGCCCTGTCATGCTCTGACAGATAAACACTAGCGCTGTTTAATGGGTTTGGGTGGTGCTTTCCTCAGTGCTTAACTTACATTTCACAGGAATATTCTCCATCTGTAAATGTTAGGAAGTCAAACAAATATGTGCATTTCACTGTGAGGAGAGGACGAGTTTCTGCAAGTGAATCTCCGCTGAAACTCAAGCTTCCGTGAACAAGCGCCACCGCGCACCAAACAGACGGAGCACAGAATAGTAGCGCAATAATTCGGACTAAAATATACATATTGCTAAAATACTTGTTGTTGGAGACAATAAATCTGCTATATGTGGAATTTTAAACCTACAAGTATTTTTATGAAAGTGGCCATTATAATGGCAAATGCAGGCTAATATAATTAGTTGGTGCTTTTTTTTTTTTTTCATTTTTACATTAGTCTTTAGTCAATTTAAAAACAATTATTTTTGTTTTTAAATTGTAATGTTACACTGTTAGAATGTAATGTGATTTTAACCACCTTTTTGCACATAATATATTGCATAGCCTAAATTACATTCACTATATTTGTTTCCATATCCCTCAATATCAACATTTTTTGTAGGATTTCATTGGGCAGGATGTGAAATATTTTTTTTTTTAAATAAATACAGATTTTCTTTATCCAAATAGAAAAACTTAGAAAGTACAGAGAGATATTGTATATCGCCATTTAACCAAAAAATACCGAGATATAAATTTTTTGCCATATCGCCCAGCCCTAGTGAACATCATCGAAAAGCTGCAAACCCCACGATGATGCCATGATGAAGCCTGCAAATCAGTCTCATTTGCCAACAAAAATACGCGCAAAAGACCACGCAAAGCAGTTTCCCAGTGTCCCACTTATTTTAACAGTAGATGTCTGTTTTATATAGCTACCTCTGTAAAACAGAAAGCACACATTTTATTCATTTTTAAAGTGTTGAATTTTTACAGAAGTTGTAGCAAATTCCTTTTGTAAAGCTACAGAACTAGTTTGACTCAATGTTTTGTAAGTTTGAGCCATGTGTTTATTAAGGTCTGAAATAAAACAAGATGAAAACTTAAATATTACCAGCACTTTCTGTGATGTATATGCTTGCTTATCATAGGACATTAAGGTAGTAGCCTAGTGAGAACAGGGTGTTGGGGGAATCTCTTTTTTTTATTTTTTTTTATCAAACCGCAGTTTTTGCAAGTTCCCGCAATTTCATTGCATAAAATTACATAAATATCCCGAATATTCCATCGCATTTTTTACGAAAACATAATCAAGGATTTTGCCCGCAACAATCACAAAAAAAAATTCTGGAAGGACTGAATATCGTTTAGCGCAATTTCAGGAACAATATCACCCAACAAAAATCAAGGTTAATCAAGGTTTTCAAGATTAATAGAAACTTCCAGGCACGTACGTTGGAGCTAAAGTTTGACATAAGTAGATATTTAAGTACTCAAATTACTTAAATAGTCTCTCCTTTTCATGATTACAGTGATTACAGTGGAAAACGCAAAATTTTGCATAATTTGCCACAGTAAAATAATAGCAAAAACTGCAATACTAAACTTTATTGACAACGTTAGTGTGATAAAGAAACAAACATGATTGAGAAATGGCATGGGATGCAGGGCACGACAGTAAGGACTGCCCGATGGCTAGGGTTGGGCCGATGGACGATGTCATTGTTCAGCCGGCATCGGCACATGTTCAGCCGGCATCGCCCACCACACGTTTCCATAGTGACGCGTCATGGTTGGAACGTGATTCACCACAGTCAAAATAGCGCTGTATGACAGATGTAGCGCTTTTATTTCTAAATATTAACAAACTTGCTTACCATGTCATCAACTATCTTCTATTCCGATTCTCAAATATGTGTGAGTGAGTTTGTTTTGTCGTTTAAAAAACCTTTATAAATGATCTTGATCTGTAACGTGAGATGGGCGCGAAAGCAGTTTGAATCTGGCAGTTATTATGTCACGTACATTCGCTCCTTAGTGGTCAGCTGCTGCAGAGTGTGAAATTGCTGAAATCGAAAATGCTGCTGAGATATAGAGGAAAATATCTAGTGGAAAATGAGAATGTTACCCTTAAAGAATGTATCCTTATAAACACAGTTGGTTATGACTTGAGTGAATGTAAATGGTTGAAAAAAATAGAACGCGTTACACTATATTGGATCCGAGCATTCATTTTTAAAGTGACAGCAGCCTTACATTCCTCGCAGCCTTATATTCCTCCTGCTGTCCATATAATTAATCAAACAACAAAGGACAAGACAATGGTGAGGAAATTTTCCAACCGGTTGATCAAAGTGTGACAACACCAGTAACACCAGTATTACAGTACGGTTTACATTTTACTTTCGAATTGGCAGCAATTGTTTGAATTAGGGCTGCACGATTAATCGCAATAAAACCGCGCGCGATTTGGCAAAGGCTGCGATTATTTTATGAGCAGCTTTTCAGTGCAGTGCAGCTGACCGGTAGTAAATGCGGCTCCATTTGAATGCCAGAGGGCGCTCCCTAGCCTGACTACGTCAGACTTCCTACTTCCGCTAATTTCATTTCGCTCCTGTAGTCAGTCTGAGATAGCAGCCTATCTTTCAGTTTTCCACCGGCCTGAAAACAGCCGGCCCAATCAACGAACAGAGGGCGGCTGAGAGCCGTGACGTAGCCGCTAAGCGCAGAGTTTTACATTGTAGGATAGAGAAATCGAAAACCGAAACGACCGCGGAAATGGGAAACGAGACACGTGATTGTACCGTGGATGCGTAGATTAACTTCGCATAATCTGCAAAAGTCGTTTACAGCCATGTTCACTCCGGTATTTCGCTCGCATCATCAAGTGTTTACAGCAGGTTTACAGTGGAAGTTCGATCATAGATTTGAGTTCGATGCATGATGTCTGTGTTTAGATGCGGCTGTGTCGGCGCATAAAGTTATCTGATTGGCTTACGGGTAACCAATGATTTTAAACTTCAGAAATCGCCCCCTAGCGAGAGAGAAAACACTTCTCTATTATGCTATTCCAGACTCTGTCTACGAAGCAAAGTGAAGTAGCAGAGTCTGGTATTACCAGGCTAGGCGCTCCCACGCAGACACGATAAATAGGCTATGCCCCGCCACAGAAGTACAATAACGCACATAATTTCAAGATGATTGAAATGCTTTGATTAAACATGACTTAAATACACAACTGTGTAAGTAGGGCTGTCACTTTTGAGAAAAATCTAATTCGAACGGATTTCAAATATCAAGCAATGATGTATTCGAATATCTACGATATTCGTAGCATATTTGAATAAAAAGTGACAGCCCTAGTAAGAAGCCACATCATCTAACAAATTATGCTCATCTGTCGTTATGAAGTATGTTTGGAGTAAATGCATATTAAATGTTGTCTTTTGTTGGACAAGAGGTTTATAAATGCTTCTCATGTTTGGAAAGATGTTTGACGCGTGTTGCTTTTCAAATTCACGTTATAGGAGACACAAACTCACAGTGCTTTCAGATGGAGCAGCGTTTACAGAGCCGTACATCAATGACGAGCTGCTCATAAAAGATAATCGCAGCCTTTGCGATTTCAAAAACGCGATAAGCCATCTCGATTTAAGTCCGATTACATGTAATTTGCGATTAATCGTGCAGCCCTAGCTTGAATGGTTTTCAAAATCATTCAATCATTATTATTCTTAATTAAAAAAATGGTAAAATGACAAACTTGATTATATTTAAAACAGAACTTTAAATTAACAAAACAGCTTTATTAACAAGACGGCATACACCATGCTGATAAATGCAAACTGACTCCTGCTGCTGATATGTGCTGCAATAGGGACGTCAATTTACACAAATTCTCATGATCGGTTGTCGTTTAAATTAATGATCAATTAATTGTTAGCCTTAATACTGCAATATGTGTTTACTGCAGTGGCATATTGCCAACAGCATAGTTTTATCAGCAGATATGGCCTGTTGATGTATCTGTGCCTTTGCTCATAACATCTGACTGCCAAGTAGGGTTTGTGTTTTTCAGCAAGTGCACCCTTACTTTACAGAGATAAGAAGGTCAGGGAAAAATCTGCAGAAGGAAAAACTCCATATAAGTCACTTCTCTGCTGTTGCAGGTGGGTTTTTTTCCTGTGTTACTATTTTTGTTAGAAACTTGTAATATTTTTTCAAGGTTATTTTTAATGAGGATATTTTATTTATTTTTTTGACAGCATTTCCAGTATCTAAATATTCTAAAGAATTATAAAAATAAAATAAAAATAAAAATGTACTAGGCCTATTTCTGGGACAATATATCGTGTTAGACCTAGTGTGTTATTGTGCAAGTTATCATAACAGGCCTATTGGAGCCACTTTGCCTGTAGTCTGAACATAACCAGTGAGCAAAATTGCTAAGTGACAAAACACACACACAAAAAATCACTTAAAATCAGCATGAAATTGAAGTTGCAATAGTATTATCTTCCCCATTGTGACGCATATCCAAGTGAAACTGCTCCCTGAACAAACTAAAAAACACAGGACTTGATATGGTCCATCAGGAATTGATTGGATCATTCTGGTTTGCCATTGCTGTGATCTTGTGAGTGACAGGTTGTCCCGCCCTAGTGCCAGTAAACAAGGCATCAGAGAAAAGATATAATTGCAAGTCATTTCGATTAGATTATCAGGGTACATACATTTTAAAAAAAATTAAAATAATGATATGCACGGATAAATTATTTTTTTTTGTTGCAATATTCCATTAAAAAAAAGTCACTTTTGATTTCATGGTGCCTTTAATAAGCTACCAAAATTGCCAAGTAACTAAAAATCACACCCGAACACAAAAGCAAATCACGCAAGGAAACATGTCAGTCATCCATCAGCTGTCAATCACAGAGCTATGATGTCAGATAACAAACACACTACAAATATTTGCTCCTTACACAAGTTTACGTGTATAACAAAAAGTTTACTGGCTGCATTTAATATTCCGAATATCTAAACCGCGCAATAATCATTGGTCTGATATTTCTGCAACAAAATCTGAAGATTCACTGACTCTGAACGCAAACCGAAAGCGCTGCGAGGCTAATAACGCTACTGACAAGAGCTCTAATTCTAAACTGACACCGTTTTTAATAAAATACACTTTAATATAAAGAATAGTTATGCTACTAACCACTGAAAGATAGAATTTAAATATGCCTATTGACTTGCTCACATTTTCATGTAAACGTAAAGGTTGTGTGATTCTCCGTTACACGGAGAAGCAATACAAAATGGCGACTGTGGGCAGCTCGGATGAGTCCTTAACACGCAAAGTCGCTAAACACCGAGGCCATGCCGTTATATTAACGTTAAACGAGTTTATGTCGAATTAAAACATTTACTAGGAGGGTTCAATGAGGTTGAGTCACTGTAATAAGCCTTAAGAGCATGAAAATAAGCCACATATTTCCTCCGACCCGCTATCAATGCTAGCTGTATGTGACACAGACTCGTCCGGCGTCGTGCACGTATCTCGGCTGTGTGTGTGCGCGGACATGATCAAAACACACACTCTCACCCAGACCAAAAGCGTGAAACAACCACGGTCCACATTAACACACATCTGTCAATGTCAGACGCTTGAAACGAGCGCAGATCAAATGAACCCGAGTTAATTAGTCTGACCGTACGTTGGTGTACGCACATTCTCGTACAATTCTACGTCAAATCCACAAGCATTCCCGCACAGGGAAACGTGAGATTTTAGCGAAGCTGCGCAGAGCAGGGATGCGATGCTGTGCTAGCTTTAACCAGCAAACGGCCTAATGCTAATAAACAACCTCAGGGCCCAGCATTACTCGCTTTTTTTAACGCACACGCGATGTAACGTTGGGTGTCGTAATTCAGCACTAAAACACAAATGCAACGAGCCCAAGAGCAAAATGATATTCAGACTGACCCGTTGTCATGAATGAGTTTGTCTTTCCTAGCAGCTAGCGTTAGCACTCGGCGACACACAGGCCGCTTTCACCGCGCGCGCACCAGACAATCATTTCAGCGCTGATTAGCGCGCTTGACCGTTACACGAAACGACGCAGCACATGCCGGGACCGTTAATAAGAAATAATCGCTTTGCATAAGTGTAAAGGCTACTTGTTTATTTACCTTCTTTATTTTGTTGTGAGGGCGCGCGGGCTCTTTCTCTCCCACAATCCAGAACAAACAGCTCGAGACGTCGATGACGTCATGCGCGCGGAGGACGCACAGGACGTGGGAGGACAGCAAGCGCTCCTGCCTGTCACACCTCGCACGTGTGAAAGATCACATAAAACCCCTCTCAACTCCGATCTCTTCCGTTTGCCCTTTTAATCTGTGTCATTTAAACACTTTCTGAAGTAGCAATAACAATAAAATATGTGCTGAAATATGTAAATAAAAACACGTCCGCTCTAAAATACCTTTAGTAGCATAGCTATATTATTCATTTCATGAAATAAAGTCTCAAAATCCAGGGTGTGAAGGAGGTCTGACCTATTAAAAATATGAAGCTTTACCTGTAAATATGAATATTTATTTGACAGCTCTGACTGATTTTAAATAGTAATTTTGGCCTCCCCTGAAATGGGTCGTAACATAGAAACCCCATTTAAAGTGACAGTTCACCCAAAAATGAACATTCATTTAGGTCTACTCACCCTCATGTTGTACCAAACCTGTATGAATTTCTTTCTTCTGTTGAACCCAAACAGTTGATGGACCTCATTGACTTCCATAGTATTTTTTCCATAGGCTACTATTGAAGTCAATACCGTCATTGTTTGGTTACCCATATTCTTCTAAATATCTTATTTTGTGTTCAACAGAAGAAAGACATTTAAACTGTTTTCGAAAACCTTGAGGGTGAGAAAATAATGACAGAATTTAAATTTTTGAGTGAACTGTCACTTTAAGGACGTGCATTTATTGAAAAGTTCGTTTAGGGTTGTTTGCACTGTCAAGAGTTTATTCTGTGGTAGTTATTATATTAAGTATAATATTAAGTAATTTATAGATTAACATTTATGGAAAAAAACACATACGATAATTTTTATACAGAGAAGTTGAGCTTATGTTTTAATAATAGCCTACTGTTAGACTAAAAATACGTGCCGTCATTATGTTGGTAGTCTACATTTATAATATTTATATATGCCCATTAGGCTAGTCTTGTGGTGAAGTTGATCCTCACACACACACACACACACACACACACACACACACACACACACACACACACACACACACACACACACACACACACACACACACTGTGTTTGTAATCTGAAGATACTTCCCTTTTTTTTCTTTTTTTTTCATGCATCATTTTATTATATCCATGTTTGTGGTTAGTTACAATCAAATCATATAAGATAGTGAAATCGCCCTCGAACTCTTCTCTTTTTTTCTTTTTTTCTCATACTTCTCATACTCATACTTTAAAAAAAAAAAATTATTGCAGATAGAACAAGTAACCAACATAGCATACAATATTACAAAACAAGGAGAAGCATTAATTGCTAGCAGGGGATCCAAAAATAAAATCAAAATATTTTAAACATGTTATGACTTTTTTATTAACAATTTCACAGGAGATATGAAGCAATCAAGTTCTAATTTAAACATCTTAAATATTGGGGATTAATTTAAAATATTGCGGATGAATTTAAATAGTTTTGCTTATGGTATAACATTTTGCCAACAGTATAAATAAATTGGGGAAATACATCATTATACTGAAAAGTCGGTCGCAACTTCCGGTTTACGCACGGTGACTCAAGCCAAGCTCCCAGACAATTAATTTGTGGTACAAAAATAGCTCAGCGACAGTTGTTTCCACACAGTCACATGGGGTGTATTTTAAAAGCTGAACCAAAGACGAGGGACAGTTGCTATACCGAGCCTGTGCTTTGACATATGTCTCTGATTATTAAAATTACTAGCTATAATCATCATGAGTCATTCTTTGATGCACTTGCTTTTATTACCAACTCGGCTAAGTTTATGGATTCTCTCTTTGGTATATTATATTGTTGTGTATGGCACAGCTGGAATCACTGCTTGTTTGGTTTTGATCCGAATTGCCTGGACTGGATTTAGGGATCCATATAGAACTTTTCAATGGACAATCCGAAAGAAACCCCCAGACTGCCTCAAAGACCCTGCACTTGGTCACCATGCATATCTGAAGGGCAGGGTGAGAGAGGATTTATAATCTGATGTCTTTAAAAACATTAAACAACGTAGCCTAATCTGTGCGAGGTCGTTAATGAAAGGTGAACGAACGGCTAAATAATGATTGCCCATATCTTGTGTTCTTGCGCCACCTGTGTTTAAAAATAGAACACGGCGTTCACAATATATTTCACATTCCTTTGTTTTAATGGGACACACTAGCACTGTGATATTACAGTCAATGTCAAATGGAATTTTATATATAGCCATCTTTCACCAAATTTGATATTGATCTAGGATCGCTAGTTATTGAAAATAATGGCTTGTTCTTTCTTTCTTTACTATCAAATAACATGACTCTGTTTTGTGACATCTTTTGGTCTTTCTTTATGTTTCAGAGCTCAGGATTGAGGTTCCATTATGTGACTAAAGGAGACCAACGAAAGCCTCTAATGCTGTTTCTTCATGGATTCCCAGAGAACTGGTGACTTCCTCTGCTTCATTTTCTCTTTCTGCTTATTTAAAATTGTATATATGCTGCCGTAAACAGTTTTGTAAAGTGTTTTCTACATTTTCTTATAGGTTAAAATATAAATTTCTTTATTCTTTTATTATATCATATTTGATGCAGGGAGGAGATCCAGTCAGATGATTAAGTCAATTTAATCAATTTTATTTCTTAACAGCAGACAATCAAATAAATTCATCCATAATCAGGATTAAAAGTTTAATAAAGAAACATAAAATGAACAGTTAAAATCACGTCTAACATTTCTAAGTAAAATACAATTAAAAGACTAATAATATTCTTAGCCTATAGAGTCCAAGGTATCTCCATATATAAGTTCCTCTTTTCATAGTATATTGCATCGAAGAAGACACCCATGACACAAACATATCTAGTTTAAGATAATATTCGTTTACCACTTTATTCTGAGATATTCAAGCATTTGTGGTCTGTCTATCTATATGGGAAACTAGCTATAGACTTTTGCAGGTACAAACTTTTCAGCAAGTACAAAAGTTCACTCAAAAGTCAATCAGCTACATTTAAGGCATACAGATTAATGAAAGAAAAGCATTAAACATACATTTCAAATTATCAAAATGTTTTATGATAAAACATAAGCAATTGATAAAACATAAGCAAGAAATATATTTTTTTCTTTTTCTGATTAATATAAACAACAATAATTACTCATAAAGCACATTTAGCATTTACAGTACCGGTCAAAAGTTTGGAAACATTAATATTTTTTAAATTTTTGAAAGAAGTCTCATGTGCTCAAGCCTCAAAAAAAAAAAAAAAAAAAAAAAAAAAAAAAAAAACACAGTAATATTGTGAAATATTATTAGAGTTTAAAATAATGGTTTTCTATTTTAATATACTTTAGAATGTAATTTATTCCTGTGATGCAAAGCTGTGTTTTCAGCATCATTGATCAGTCTTCAGTGTCACATGATCCTTCAGAAATTCAGCTTTGCATCACAGAAATAAGTGATACTTTAAAGTATATTAAAATATAAATCCAGTATTTTAAATTGTTATTTTATTTGTGTTTTTGATCAAATAAATGCAGGCTTAATGAGCATAAGAGACTTCTTTCAAAAACATTAAAAATAGAAATAGTTTCTTTTGACCTGCAGGTACTCCTGGCGTTACCAATTAACTGAATTCAGCAGTCATTACCACACGGTGGCGCTAGATCTCCGTGGCTGTGGAGATTCGGATGCACCCGTCCGGCTGGAGGAATTCTCACTGGAGACACTCTTATATGACATCAGAGACACCATCGATGAATTGGGTAGGCCTACTGATTGAATCACAGTGTGAGTAATAACCCAGCAAACAAATTTAGGTTCTGGGAACAATAGTTTTTGGTTCCCAGAACGTTCCTAGAACTTTCCCTTAAGGTTAGGGGAACGTTCCCGGAACGTTCTCCTTACGTTATAAAAATGGAACCTAAAACTAACCTACATGGAACGTTCCTATAACGTTCTTGTTTGGTTCCCAAAAAAATAACCACATGGGACCATTTGGGAACGTTAGGGGAACGTTCTGTGTTTGCTGGGAAACTGCCATGGACACTAAATGCACTGGAATGAGATTTTTTTACTCACAGGTCACACAAGTTGTATATTGGTGGGCCATGACTGGGGTGGGATGCTGGCATGGCATTTTGCACTGGAGCGGCCCGACATGGTGCAACTTCTCATCGTCATGAATGCCCCTCACCCTGCCTCGTGGCTGGGTAAGAGTGCCTGACAGATCATAGTTTCACTTCTGTTTCTAAACGCCGCTCTGATCCTGAACTGAAACTGAAATGTGGTTACAGGCCATTTATACTTATTTCTGTAAAACCCAGATGCAGTTTTGAGAAGACCTTCCCAGCTGTTGCGCTCAGGACATGCATGTTTCTTTCAGTTACCGCTGCTGCCCGAATTTGTTTTGTCTCTTGAAGATTTTAAGGTAGTGTGAAAACTTTTAACTCTACTCTAACTTAACTCACTCTCTGTATGAGCCGAACTGTTTGACACTGTGGGTAACAGTGTCTGCTTATTTTATGTCTTGATACTTTTTTTTACTGTAACAGGAAACCAGTTCTGGGTCTCTTCCTGTCCTCAGTCTCACAGTTGTAGCATGTTTCTGTTATGTGCAGTGTCGTGGGTAACTCATTATAAGTAATGCAAGTTACATAATATTTGAGGTTTGTTCAAGTAACTAGTAAAGTAACGCAATGCTTTTGAATTTTCAACTAAATATCTGTTACATTTTCACATAAGTAACGCAAGTTATACTTTGTTTTCCCATTTATTGACAGACAGCTCTGTGTTGAGAGAAATCGTGCAGAGGTGTTGTGTGCGCTGAGTGTGTGTGAACATGATGCTTATTATATGCTTATCTCACTCGCACAAAAGCAGATTTAGTATTCCTCAAAATGAATGAAAACTCAGAATATTACTATTATGTTAAAGTATTACTATTATGTTACTTCATGTATTTATTCTCACTTTATTAACCAATGTCTTTGCTGCTGACCTTGATGATCCAATTCAACCATACAAACCCAAAAATCAAAACCCAAACCCAGCCCCTGTGAGAAAATGTAATGCGAAAGTACTGCAACACATTACTTTCCATAAAAAGTAACTATTACAATTAGTTACTTTTTAAGGGAGTAACGCAATATAATGCATTACTTTCAAAAGTAACTTTCTCCAACACTGGTCATGTGCATAGTTGGTTCGAGGTCTATTTTGTGGCACGAACGTGGGCATCAAGAACAAAGCCAGAAGACTGACTGAGTCCCAGCTGGAGGGTTACCTGTACCGGCTGTCCCAGCCTGGAGGTCTCACGGCCCCTCTGAACTACTTCCGCTCTCTCCTCAGGTTTAAAACACATGACACTTCCATTTCTATATCATGGGCTTAAACTGCAGTACTTAAAGTGGTTACTGTGTACCTCTCTTTCTACAGTAACACTCTGTACAAGCATCAGGATGTTGGTGTGCCCTGCATGTTAATTTGGGGTGAGGCAGACAATATACTGGTGGAGGGCATGTCCGGTGGAACGAGGCCTTACGTAAGGGGTCCCGTCGTCATTCACACTATTCCCCAATGCAGCCACTGGGTTCAGCAGGATCAACCTGAGATAGTCAACAAACTCATATGGGACTTTGTTCTGGATAAAGACATCATAAAACACAATCATTGATTGCCTTTGGTTCACTTGGCGTTTGGTTCAGATTTTCACTGAAAAAAAATAACTACATGCCTTTAGACAAATTTGTCTTATCTCAATAAATATTTGAAACTGTGCAAAGTTTAAGTTCAGCTTTTACATATTTGTTCCTTGTATATAATATTGCATTTTATGAGATCTTCCACTCAAGACACTTTGACAAATAAGGATTTGAAGGATGGTATATCACATCATCATAACTGTGTTCTATAGCATCTTTTTAGCATCTCTCGCTATAGCGTATACACTATAGCGTATACATTAATATACAGTATTTAGTGTGACTAAATACTGTATATCCACATCAAAATACCTGATATACTTGTTCCGGTTTTTTTGGGTATACCTGTGAGTATTGTACCGTACGGCATGTTAACTGCTCAATGTATTGTATTATCTTAGCATCAGTGACAACAATAAACATATTCTCATAGAGAAAAACCCAGATTCTTGAGGATGATGCATAAACATATGATACATCACAGTTAAAAACAGAACCTTTGTCACACAATGCAATAAGGGTTATGTGCAACTTGACTTCCGTAAAACGGGTGTAAAACATATCGCATCGCTTCCAGTTCAGGTTTTTTGTATGTGCTTTTATGAAAATTTTTGCGGTTTTACTCAAGATAACTTAAAATGAGCGAGTAAAGATGAGCATAACCAATGTCCCTTGCATGTGCAGATTGATATTAAAAAGTTTTTTACATTTTCTTCTTCACATTAACGTTTAGATATTTAAATAGAATAAAACGCCAATAACAAAGTGAACTAGGTAGGTTAGCTGATTAGCCTATACCTTAAAAATCCATAGATAAGCGATGACAAGCAGATTTGATGAGACCAGGTTAATTACCCTATTAACATTCTTTTGAGGCCATTTTAGTCTGTCATTGCTAACATTTATTTCAATTAATAGCTCAAACTTTAAGTCTGTTTCACACATAAATATTGCTTTGGAAGATATTGAATATAGTGCATGTGTCATACAGATTACTTTTGTAATACTTTATGGTACTTATATGGTTTTATGATGGTTTGGAGCCAGACAGTCTTGAGCAGGACATTCTGATAAATGTATCTTTTTGTGTTATATCGTTTTCTGTTGTGTTTCGTATAGAAAATAATTCATTTTGTTGTGAATTCTTTAACAAGTCCTATAGTCACAGTCATCATTTTATAAAACTCAATTTCTCTGTCACTTCCGTTATGTGCTCACCTCATGTGGCAAGCTATATAACAGTATAAAAGTAACCTATCAAAATACTTATAAGTTAAGTAACATTAAGTTTTTACTGGTAGCAAGTAGTGGATTTTTTGCTATTGAATTCTGAGGATCTGTGGTTCAGATATCAACTATTCATTTTTGACTGTATTCCAATTGATGAACCTATTTTGTACCAGTAACTTTTTATTTGGAGACACCATCTTTCCATGTTGTTGCTAGTAAAAAAATTATTTACCTGTCTTAATTGCCATTTTACTTGTGATATGTCAGAATGCACTTTATAATTTAATTAAAATATAACTAACATTTTAGTGTCTGGTAAATATGTAATACTGTGACTCAATTTGTAGGGTACAGCGGAACTAAAGGCGCACCGGGGTAAAGGCCGCCTTTGATTTTATGTTCAAAAAAACCACTATGCTTTTCATGATGCACATGGAAATTTGGCAGATCCTTGATGTGATCGCAGACAGCAGTGGAAAGTTGATTCCGTGCTAATTTGCTCACAAAAAAAAAAAAAATGTTGTAGGTTTAAGTAGCAAATGAAAATCGCTAAAATTAGGCTATTGAATATAGACAAATGTCTTAATGATTTTCAGTTTTGTTCAGCTTATTAAATCAACAGTTTTTCAATAACAGAAGAATATGTAAAAGTATGGTATTTGGTGTAAAAAGCACCGTCATGGGGTGAAAGGCACAATAATAACATGATAATAACAGCAGAATTACTTTTCCATTTGTTGACATGACATGGTAAAATCAGTATTAAATTATTATGGGATGTATATTAAATGCTTTCAGAATCTCAACTTTTTAAAATAATTTTGTTTATTTATTTTTTTAAATCAATATTTTAGTATCAGTATATTGAACAAAAATTCTATCTAATATCTAAATAAACAGAAAATAGAACAAACTTCGCTAAAGTAATTAATAACGAGTATTAATTTAGGATTAAAAACATATTTTAGCTAAAGTGTTTGTGTAAATAATTTGTACCTTAGTTTTACTCCATGTGTGGGGTAAAAGGTGCACATTGCCACCTTATACATTTATACGTTTTTTAAAACAAACAAACAAACAAACAAACAAACAAACAAACCACTTTTATGATTTATTTTCACACAAACTTATGCTCCATCAATGTTCAATAAAAACATCAATATTTTTTCTCCAATCATTTAGGACTATGGGAGTAATAAAAAGGTTTTCTTAAAGTGTGCCTTTAGCCCCGTTGTAGCCTAAACCTAACACTGTAACAATTGGAATAGTGATTATGAGTAATTAAATAAGTAGCCTACCATCTAATGGAACTGCCTATAGTGCCATGATAATCTAGTGATAAGCCATTTAAGGAATAATAAAAAAAATAAAAAAGGTTTACTCTAGGGGTGCGCCGATCTGATACTCCGTATCGGTATTGCTCCGATACTACCAATATTTGCCGGATCGGGTATCGCCGGATCGGGTATCGCCAGGCGAGACCATCCAAATCCGATCCGATATTGTAGCCTACGAATGTTATTGTTATACAACACAAAAGGCACAAAAACATTATAAAGCACATTATAATGTTTTCGTGTACTATATTCCAAGTTTTCTGAAGCCATTACATACATTTTATGTGAGGTACAGGTTTAAATCGTTAAATTAATCTTCACCTAAGTGCTTCCCTCCGCTGCGACTGTCAGTCATTCTCCATTCAGCACTCAAACAGCGCGTCGCCCTTGGGTACGAAAATCAACACGATGAAACTCTCTCCAAGATGAGTCAATGTTCCTATTATCATACTGTAGATCTGTAGATAAAGGTCTATGGTTTGCATAAAAGGACTTTAAGTTAACGTGCTGGAGTTTCACATGTTACTTTATACCGGGTGTCTGTTAGATCACAACACAACTGATCAGTGATCACAACACTGGAGTAGAGAGTGATATAATTGCTCTTCACGCGCACATTAACTGAAATTTAAAACTGTTAAAAGGCTCAAACTAATGAATAAATGAAGAAATATATGTATATGCTTTGAACTTTTCAATGTGAAGTGCTGCGTGCCGTGACATGTTGCTTCGAGCGCATCGTTCCATCATTCTGCGCACGGGATGCGCATAAGGTTTCGTGCCGCTCTGAATTGGAGCCTTTCATATTACAATACTTTTGCGCAATGGCAGTTTATTGAGAGCCTTAGTTGTTCTGTCCAATCTATCATATGTTGCTGCTTCATTAAAAAGTTGCGCTTAAAATGTAAAAAAAATATGTATTTTAATTATAGAGTAGCCTATATATTTTGTCTGTATTGTTTTACAAAGTAAGGAAAATAATGTTTAAGTCAAGCTTTGATGCCTTTAACAAAAGAATAATCACAGTCTCTTCTCCACAGTGAGGCATACAGATACAGTTTATTAGGTAATTTGGCACTGTTTTTTTAATTATTATTTTAGTATTGGATCGGATATTGGCCAATAGCCTGAGTCCCAGGTAGGCTATTGGAATCGGTATCGGAGGCAAAAAAGGCGGATCGTACCACCCCTAGTTTACTCTAAATGTGCCAGATTCTGGGAAATGAATCCAATATCTAATGTCTAAACCTGTCGTCAAAGGTTTTGAACAGTAGTCTCATGTTCATTGGATCTTCGGGCAGTGATTCGTCAAATCAGGCTTGAGGGAGGTGTGATCTGCGGATCTCAGTCTCTTGTTCTTCACTCGGAGATCAAGACTTCTCCTCGAACTCCTTCGCCAGATGAGCGTTTCCGGCGGCGAGTGCCAAAACATCGACACAGCTGCTGTTATGTGTCTTTTCTTTGTTTGCCCTGAAACTCTGGCAACGGTAAGTGTGTTTCCCTAGTGTTGTTTTAGAAGAAAGTAGTTGTTGTTTTTGTGCAGAGTGACAACCGAGCCACAGTGTAACACTGCACCGGCCAATACATTCCGCGTGTTAATTTCTGCAGTAGATTTGTTCAGTCCAGGTTTCACTTGAACATTTCATTAACCGCAACTAGTTTTATTTCCAGTTCTCTTAATTCTTCCTCTAAATCTGATAAATTAAGTAATAAATTGAGCAGTTGGGATTGTAACGGGGCAAAACGTCATTCCCCCGTTTACATTGTGGTTAATTTTTAATGTTTAAATTAGTTAAAATCAATGCTTGCGTGTTGCGTGTCCAATGAAGAGTTATCACTTCCCCTAATCCCTTGTTAAAGATTAACTTTTCAACTTTTCTTGGACTTGTACGTTAACGTTGCTGTCCTCATGCTTCCTGTGTTTTAGGGTTGTAAAACAATAAAAGACACACCTTGTAAGCAGCAACATTGGCACACTTTTGAAATGTAAAAGCATCATTTCAAATGGTGGCTAATCGCATCATAAGGGCTACAGCATCAGGGAGAACTGGCCAAACTGGCAACAACTGAACAGCTCAAGGGATTTACATGAATGACTGTCTCTAATAATGTTATTCAATTCTACCGGCTGCGAGGCTTATGACAATTCAGTGTACTACTTCTACAACATGACTGGCAAGAACATCAGTGATGAGTGGCGGGCGCATGACTATGTGGTGGTCGGTCTCGGGCTCCCGATTTGCATCTTTATTATTCTGGCGAATATGTTGGTCATAGCGGCCATATTCATCAACCGACAGTTCCACTTTCCCATTTATTACTTACTCGGGAACATGGCTGCCGCTGACCTCTTCGCCGGCATCTCGTATCTCTACCTTGTGTTCCACACGGGGCCGTGGACCATCAAATTGTCCATCAAAGAGTGGTTCGTCCGCGGGGCTTTGATCAACATGAGCCTGACCGCCTCTGTGGTTAACCTGCTGGCCGTGGCAGTGGAGCGCCACCAGACCATCTTCACCATGCAGCTGCACAGCACCATGACCAAGTGGCGTGTGGTGATGCTGATAGTTTTCATCTGGGGGGTGGCTGTGGTCATGGGTCTGGTGCCCACCATGGGCTGGAACTGTGTTTGTGACCTCGCAACCTGCTCCACGGTAGCGCCACTATATTCCCGGAGCTTCTTAGTGTTCTGGGCGATCCTCAACCTCCTGGCCTTCTTCATCATGGTGGCGGTCTACACACGCATCTTCATCTACGTCCGCCGTCGGAATCGACTGATGTCTCCTCACACGGATCAGCCCACACAGAACCAGACTGTTGTCAGACTCATGAAGACCATGTCCATGATTCTGGGTAAGGCCTTGACTCTTGTGTAGACTTCGGGTGTTTGGGAGATTACTCCGTCTGAGTGAAACTCTTCTGAAACCTTTTTTGTATCTCTAACTGTACTGAGTACTGATAACTTGTTTTAGGGCAAACAAGTCTGTCAAGTCCATAACAAGTTGAGCAAACCGGTTTGGCACAGATTTGCTTGTAAAGCACTCGTTTGTTTTTGTACCTCGAACAGGAATCAGATATTTAAGTTACCCTAAGGCTGTTTGAGACTTCTGGTTGTGGATTTAACTGAAGTGGTGTAAGCACATGGTGTTATTGTGAGGAAGTGCCCATAAAATCAAATGCAATTTATACATTATATTTTATATTAGTAGTGAATGATTTACACACTTATTCTGAAGAATAATTAAATATGTATCAAATATTCAAAAGAGTATCTTGAAATGGGAGTCAACATGAGACTTTGAAGTTATATTAAAAAACATTACAAAAAATGATGCACAAAGATGCAGGGAAAATGGTCTATAATGAATATCTTAAAATATGAAATAATTGAACTTTGACGAGGAAAGATTAGTTCAGATTGTAAAACATCATGTTGTGATATTTATTAGTGATATTTGCAAAGAAAACACTTTAATCACTTATTACAATAATCATCTTAAGAAGTTTATGATATGAGCACACATTCAAAGTGTAAAGGAAAATATCTATGTTACTACTCTTGTTACAATAAGAGTTAATTTTGTTAACATTATTTAATGCATTAGTTACTATAAACTAGCAGCAAACTTTTACAGCATTTATTTATCTTGGTTTATGTCACTGATCTATATAGAATGTAATTCTA
This sequence comes from Semotilus atromaculatus, assembly GCA_031834385.1. Classification (NCBI taxonomy): domain Eukaryota; kingdom Metazoa; phylum Chordata; class Actinopteri; order Cypriniformes; family Leuciscidae; genus Semotilus; species Semotilus atromaculatus. The sequence goes on along the minus strand of JAULUF010000005.1, from coordinate 12,092,469 downwards.
AATAGATCAGTGGTTAATGTTCATATCCTAATTTTGTAACATTTTTCTGCATAAATCATATACGTGTGTGTGTGTGTGTGTATATATGCTGTGAACAAATATACAGTCCTATGCATAAGTTTAGACACCCATGCTAAAGTTGCCTAAGAAGAGGAATATAAAAAATCATCTTTTGGAAATTGATCTTAATGCCTTAATTTAAAAAAAAAAATGAAATAAAAAACCTTTAAGGACACAAATTTTCTTTGTGAATGAATAATGTATCGTAAATAAATAAATGTTCTTCCTTAAAATACAGGGTGCATAAGTCTGGACACCCCTATGTTAAATTCCCATAGAGTCAGGCAGATTTTTATTTTTGAAGCCGTTATTTCATGGATCCAGGATACTAGGCATCCTGATAAAGTTCCCTTGGCCTTTGGAATTAAAATAGACCCACATCATCACATACCCTTCACCATACCTAGATATCTGCATGGGGTACTTTCCATAAGATCATCTCTCAATGCAAATCAAACCAGTTATTAGGCTAACTGAAATAAAACCATGCCAATCTCTACATATACATATATTATATATATATATAGTTCAGATGCAAAAACCTCTAAGTGCCATCTGAAATTTTCTTCTAGAATGATCATTTTTATCAAGCTCGTATATTGAAGTTCAGTAATTACACTTAAATGGCAATGACCTAATAACTGTAATTTAAGTGAAATTACTGAACTTAAATATACGAGCTTGATAAAAATGATCACTCTAGAAGAAAATTTCAGATGGCACTTAGAGGCTTTTGCATCTGAACTCTTCATATATATATATATATATGCGCATGTGTTTGTTTTTGAAAGAAGTCGTGTTTTTTACTATCGCTTTAGATCATCTTAAATGCATCTTTGCGGAATAAAATCTTATCTTACTGACCCTAAACTTTATAAATAACTAAATGCTGGCAAAAATATTGGGTCATTAGTTTGTGACACTTATTGCAAAATGTTACAGTTCATTTTTACATGAAGTCATTTTACGTTTGAGTCATTAAATTGAAACCGTATTGAAAATGATTTTCAATACATCAGGTGTGTATTGTATTACGTGTGAGTGAAAATTCCACCTTGTATGTCGTGAAATGGCATTGCCCACAAAAAAAAAATACATATGTTAATTGTTCACAGTATGATACAGCATTCACTGTATAAAGCGTTTCACGAGATTTCATTTGCATGCTGTAGTGTTTTTCACCAAACTGTAACTGCACACATCAACACTTTTTTTCTTCTCTACAGGAGCCTTTGTGATCTGTTGGACGCCGGGTCTAGTGATTCTCTTACTGGATGGTCTCAGTTGCGGTAAATGTGAGGTTCTTAAATATGAGAAGTACTGCCTGGTTCTGGCTGAGTGTAACTCTCTAGTGAACCCTATCATCTACTCGTTTCGGGACAAGGACATGAGGAAAACTTACAAACACATTCTCTTCTTCCCTTGGAGAAGAATGCGCCAGCATGAGGGGCCTTCTGGCATCCGCTTTGAGTCTGTGAAAACAGGGGCTCCCTCTGAGAAAAACAACTATAACTCCTCTAGTTTAGAGCCCATTTCTGAACAAAGCCTATTGAAATGATAGAAAAAGAATGTCTCTTTGTAAATAAATGACTTTGTATTTGCTTAGTGAAATGATCACAGCGTGTACAAAGAGTAAATACTTCATTTTTGGTAAGCTTGTTTTGGTTTCTCTTTGACAATAGATGTATCAGTGGTCTTTTGAGTCGGTTAGTTGATCTGCTACCCACAGGAAGTTTTTCTTTTCCCAAAGCACAAGCATTAATATTCATAAAGGCCCCTTTAGGACAATTTTTGTTGGGAATGAGATATGACGGATCAGGAAAAATACCAGGTCTAAAACTGACAGCGTGGTCCAGTTGTTTCTAACCAATCAGACTTTTTTTTTTAAGATTCTCATTTTTAAAGTGCCCTATATTATGCTCATTAACAAGTTCGTAGTTTTATTTGTGAAGTCTGCTAGAATAAATGTACACAAAGTAAAAAAAAAAAAAAAAATCTCATACTCTACATTGCTGCAGCACCTCTTTTCTTCTTCTTTGCATGAAACTGTTTTAGATCCGCTCTCTGTAAATCCGCCTTTCCGAAAAGCCTAGTCTGCTCTGATTGGTTGGACGGCCCAGTCTGTTGTGATTGGTAAACCACTTAGAGCATGTGATGGGCTTCATGAGCAGCATATCTATGGTCTATGTATAGAGATTGCTAATGTGACGTCACCAGTGACGTATTACCAGTGGTGAACGCAAAGCATTTTGGGGATCCGTGGCACAAACAGAAGGCGCCAGACTTGATTGCATGGAGGGAAGAACGCAGTGTACAAGATTCCGTCTACCTGCTGTGTTGTAAACTGCAGTAGTCGTTCTCACGATAGAAGTGGCATAAAGCTTAAGAACGGAAAATCCTTTTATCGTTTTCCAGCGTGTAAAAATAATAGTACAAGCCATGTTTCAGAGGTGACAAAAAGGCGACGAATGGCATGGATAGCAGCAGAGTTTAGAGTGTGACAAAAGCACAATGTTGTGTTTTATTGCGAGTGTACACAAATATAAGTTAACACTTTGCAGTTCTGTTTGAATTATGTCCTGTTATGAACAAAATGACGGAGTATGTTTTTATGCTTCCACTGTTCGATGTTCGATCGCGCCTCTCTCTCTCTCTCTCTCTCTCTCTCTCTCTCTCTCTCTCTCTCTCTCTCTCTCTCTCAAACACACACACACAGTTCGATCCATAGACTGTAAAAAAAGATCGCGCCCGCGCCTCTCTCTCTCGCGGGCACACACACACACTCCAGGATTGCAATCTTGACATGAATTCTGACTGCATGCAGATAGATGAGAGAGAGAGCGAGGAGTGTGGTGCTTAAACTTGCGACTTGAAGTTACTGAAAACGTCGTGTGTGTATGCACTTGCCACCCGTCCCTTAAAATACGGAATTGTCCCGTATTTACAAGTAAAATGATGCGTCCCGTATCAAATCAATAAGGGACGCGATTTGTCCCGTATTTTACATAAGGCCCACACATAGCCTAGTTGGATAAAAACATAAGGATTTACTATAGACTACTAATAGCAAATAGCCTATAAGAAATCAATTTCGCAATAATGTTACATTATGATTAGAATCAAATGAATTTTGTCCATTTTCTAAGCTTAGAAAATGCACATTTATACGGGCTGAATTTTATAGGCCTAAAATATTGTTTAGTAATTACTAATTAGCCTATGTGAATTACACTGCACAAACCAAAGTAATACTACCCACCGGATGAAGAAGGGTTGGCTTTCAGTCTCCACAGAACAAAATATTCATTTTATTTTTAGTGTTCGCATTTATGAGGAAAAAACAATGTTACAGACATGATGACAGTTCTCCATTACAGACGTGAGCGCTCTGAAAGCGGCACTAAAATATGCTTTAAAACTTTCACAGAGACATCAAACAGAAAGCACAAAACCTTTCTTTAAAATGAATTTCGTTTTGTATTAATTGTATCTTAATTTTAATCAATGTTTCGTCAACCAATTGCCTGGATTTAATAAATAAGAAGTAAATATAGCAGCGCCGGCGAGTGAACTGGAGCTCGTCTCATAAACGAACCGAAACTCAGCGTATTAGGTAACCTAACCTAGGCTATTGCCTCACAGACATGTCTACTTTTAAACAGAACAATTCAAAACGAAAGAAAACACACTACAGACTGCTCTCTGCTAATGTAATCCGTATAAAATGTGCATTTCTCTCTTGCGCGTCTACTGCGAAGATCGCGAGTCAGCATATCATGTAGTTGTAAATGGGTGCTGGAAGTTGGGCAACAGGTTGACGTCTCCTGACCAGTTACTATGCTCATAAGGATCCAGTCCCTTGATTTCCTTTATTTTCTCCTCATATCTCGTCTTTGCATTAGAATTTAGTTTTAGGCGGTATGGTCCAACAATGTTATCTTTAGCCCGCTGCATTTTGTAGGATTATAATATGTTTTTCACACTACTGTTTTATTTTTTTCATGCCAGAAAGCAAGACTGCTATGCCAGCCAATGTAAACTGGCCAAACATACCCATAATTCTTTGCGTTCTGATGACGTTGCCGCCCAGTTGGTCACATGTCTTAGCGATCTCTATTGGAAGTCCATAAAATGTTTTTTTTTTTTGGCGTGGGAAAACCCTGACGAGCAAATTTGAGATTTGCTCTGCAAGTCAGTCTGGCCAAGAGCCCATTCAAGCCCATTTCCAAATTGAGGCACCAATCACAAACGTTGAGGCAGGCTTTACACCAAGGGGGTAATCCATCGACCGGAAGTTGAAGCCTCGCGGGAGCCGCCATCTTGTAGCAGAACTTCACTTGCGTTAGCATTCCCATTGACTCCCATTCATTTTCGCGTCACTTTGACAGCGAATAACTTTACATCTGAGGCGTTTAAAGACTCCATTTGTCCATTATTTATTTCTAAAGAAACACGACAATGTATAAAGGGCTCCATTGCCTTCTATGTTACATTATGGCCCCGTAGAAACAGTTTTTGTAAAAATAGGCTAACGATTGCGTCATAACCACTCGACGCTCTGTCGCACAGTAGAGAAATTACCGTACAGACAGGAGGAGAAGCTCACAGACAATCAATGCATTAACTTAATATGGCGTACTGGCGTTACATTTTAAAATAAATACTATACAAATTACTTACTCCTGCTCACTCACGCCAAAGAACTCTTTGCTCAAGCTCGCCGTCTCTGCAAGATCAACGTTGGCAGTTTTCACGCACAGCTACTAGAATATTTACATCTGTCAGACAGGGTGCTCACGTCATCAAGCTTAGTTTGAGTCGGTTTGAGTCTGCGCGTCAGGAACGGAAGTGCTAAAAAATCGCTAAAAATGGGCTTCAACTGTTTCAACTGAGTTCCAATGAGATGACTCTGTCCACTTCTTATACTGTCTATGTTCCTTTCACGGGGAAACGAAGGGTGCATTTGGCGTCGCTTTTGAATCAGGGACAGGTAGCCTTTGTCGCGCCGCGATGACGCAACCGGCCTTCAAATACGAGCCGTTTCTCAAAGTCAAGGAAGGATCCTCGGAAGCCGGAATTTCGAGGATGCTACGTCATCGACATCCGTCGAAGGACTGTTCCAATGTCGAGGATCCTCAGAATTTCAACCAAGGACTGAGTCCTTCATTCGGAAAATATCCCATACACAGGAAAGGATGCATTATGTGTAGCCTTCGCGCTCTCAAATCGCCCACAATCCTTTGCGCGCAGCTTTGCTATCTTGTTCAAAAAATAAAAGACGTTAGCGGAGTCGGAGCATATGCTTTCAAATGTAAATAAATTTGCGTTACCATACATTTGTTATAACCGTCATATAAGTAAAGTTTAACGTTAACGTTTAAATGCCAGTAGATTTACTACCATATTGATATTACAAATTATACAAAATATACAAATTACGTTATTGATGGCTGAACCGGACCTGTAATTTTAACAATTGTTAGCTTGGTTGCCGTCACCGGTAACGTTATTCCTTTTATAAATAATTTGTTAATTGTACAAAGTAATTTAACGTTAATATTATACCATTCACAGCGTTATTCATAGCTTTCTCGTCTTTTTTTAATCAGGGACCAAGGAACAAACAGTGACGTTCATACGAAAAATAAAGTCAATTAAATTGAACTTGTTTTGTCTGCTTTATTATTTAATATAAACGTCCGGTCATGATTTATTTAATATAAACGTCCGGTCAAATTTATATTTAATATATAAACTGTATATCCATTTTTTTAAACCTTGTTCTTTAGACTACAATACAATATGTAACGGGCCTTTTCACTGACGTAAGGACGTGCACTTGCTAGCCTGTTCCATTTACGTGTTCTCCGAATGCTAAAGAGGAGCCTCGCCTAGCTTCTGAAGGAAATGACTTGGAAGGACGCGTCCTGCCTAGGAAGTATCCTTGACATTGAGAAACACCTACGGCCTTCGAAGGATGCGGAATTGAATTGGGACAGCCTTCATCGCGCCGCGGTGACGCAATCGGCCTTCAAATGCGGCCTTCGAAGATGCAGCCTTTGAATTGGGACAGCCTTCGTCGCGCCACTGTGACGCAATCGGCCTTCAAATGCTTCAAATGCAGCCTTCGGAGGATGCAGCCTTCACATTGGGACACAGCTATAGTATGAATGAAATTGCAATGTTTTACATCCACGGTGTTGTTACTGTCACCTAACCAACCACCGTCAGTTGTGTCGCTTCACTTCCATTCATAAATCCTCTCCTGTGGCCTCATGGGATAGTAAAGTGTCCATCTAATGCACACTTCAGAATCTCACCCAAAGTAGTAGGTTATCCAGGTTCTTTTCACCTACTGTTCGAATACTATGTATTCACATTCAGACATACTATTCTGTTGGCGCACTGTTTTTCGCATACTGTGGAGTAGGTAAGTATTCGATTTCGGACGCACCGCTACAGTTTAAAAATTATAGCTGCATCCCAATTCAGACTGAGGCTCCATCCTTTGAAGGCCACATTCGAAGGCTGTCCCAATTCATGTGGAATTAGTTTATCGTGCAATGAAGGAAACAGATGGATCCTTCGCAGCCTTGCCTACCCCAGAATTCATTGCGCACCAGTGACAACAGGATGTGAGAAATTACCGAATTACACTTTTAAAAATAATTATTGGGTTTTAGCTTACTCAAATATGAAGAAAAAAAAAACTAGAAAAAAAAACACAAAACTTTAAGGCGGTTCAAATGTTGACATCTTACTAATATGTGAATATATTTTATACTCTTTATAATATACATTGATGGAGCACAGTGAACATATTTCGACAATTTGTGAACCCCGTAGTTTTCAGACAGCTTATAACTTTCAAAAATGTCCAAAACAAAGTTACTGCCGCTCGTCAACGGCAGACCTCACAGTTGCTAGGCGACAAGAGTCCTCTGTAGGCTTGTCCCATTTAACAACGCTCGGTCTGACCTTCGAAGGATCGGACACGTGGTGTGTTCGAGTCACGTTGAAAAGATCGTATTTAAGTGTTGAGCGCACATGAATGTCACCACAAAGTCGTAAATACGATTGGGAAGCTCAGAATTTTCATTAAGCCCTGTTTATGAGTTGGGGCGTGTCAGAAACGTGGCGGACCACAATATTTATAGCCATTTAGCAAGGACATTGTCAGGCTTTTTTATTTACAATAAAATAAGCTAATTCCTTGCACAAAATAATAATATTAGCATTGTAATATAACATGAGAAAGTTTACAGTAGCTTCATGAATTAAAAAAAAGCAAAACACACCTGAAGCACATTTGTTGTTGTTCATTTTCAAGAAGTACAGTTTAAAAACCTTGCTGTATTTTTATGTAGTATAAAGGTACACGGCCATAATTGCTATGATGAAAGAGACTTAAACCACCTGCCGTGACGTCATAAACACGTCTTCCCAACTCGTAAAAACAAACTTCCCAGGACGATTTGAAGGTGCCATTTGGACTTTTTGTGTACTATTTTAGCAAACTTTATAGTAGGGAAGTCTTCAATTTTGGATGCAGCAAGTGTCTCCTCGACATGGCAAAATCACTTACCCAATGGTTCTTTGTGGATGAGCCAAAGCAGCCAGTAGTCAAGCATTATGCAAATGTGTAGAAACCAAGAAACCTTTCAACAAAAATAGTAGCAACCACATTTAAATGCTCTGGCATCATAGAAGTTACTTTTGCACAGACCAGCACATGTTTTTCAAGATGAAACGTAAAATGTAATTTATAGTAAACCACGGTTCTAATGATCATGAATTACTGACTTGCTTATGTTTTGATATAGAAGGCCCCAAATAAAACAATGACCTTGATTTCATGCGGTTTTGTTTAGCAGTGTTTCTAATTTTACTTTAAGCAGAATGTGGGCTTTGTTTCATTTCACCATTTACAGAGCACATAATCAATTTGAGATGAGGAGAAAAGGTCTGATTTATTGTGATCCTCATATTATTGTCCTCGTGTCGTATAAATATTCAGACATGGCGGCGAAAAAACCGTCTGGCACGCTGGAAAATGGCAGACTCATTCATAACCGCCATAACGAGATCATTTTACCGATCGTAACATGCAAATAGACCCTTAATGAACAGCAACAAGGAAAAACTACAGGCTCAAAAGCACACTAGATTATTTTATTAGTTTTTGTTTTTCTAATAAGGAACACTACAATTTTCTCATATTTCTTTTTTTCTCTCTCACTAGAACAGTTCTAAAGTTGAGGTATAAAAGGAGTTTATACAGACTACCAAGTCTGAAAATGGTGGGGTTTATATACAAGTGAAATGGAGAGAGGAGAGGTAGAGAGGAGGGAGAGAATGGTAAATACAGAAGGAAGAGTGTACTACAATTCTAGTAAAATAATGATAAAAAAATAGAGGGAAAAAAACACTGATGGCATTTGATTAGGTGCTGTGGAATCCACCTCAGATCATGATCCCAAAGTTGCAATCCAAACAGTTTGTCGGTTCAGTGACCTGATACTGAACTAAAACTGGTTATGGGTGCGCTTTTGAGGGGACAAGACTTTTAGGAACGTCAACAAACAGTTCTATCGATATGTAGTGTTCAAAATCATCATTCTGTTACATAGCTTGTGCATGTACTCCAATAAAACATCTTATTGTCAATTTCGTAGTTGTCTGATAGAAGTGCGAGGGAATTTTCATAGCACCTCAAACAAATGCAACCAGCTCTGACAAAACCACACACAAAAAAAATAACTTGAGACTCCCGATCCAAATAAAATGTAACTGAAACGCTAAAATGAATATTACAAAGACTAACAAATATTACTCTTGCTCATGAGCGAATCCAAAACCCCCAGCGATAAAAAAAACAAAACAAAAAAATTAAAAAGCATACAAAAAGAGAAAATACACTGAAACATTCCACAATCTGTACAGTGACATCCATAGATGACTGATAGAAAAGAAAACAAAGAAATTTGGTGTAGTAATAGCATTAGTTGGAGATATCCATGTGAAATGTTTATAACTAACAGTAATCTATAGAGCACACAATGATCTGAATAATAGCTTGAAAAGCTCCTCAGAGTTCGTTTTTCCATGTGTACATTTGAACAAAACCCCAATTTACATTTCAATGTTATTAGGTCCTTTGTGTAATATATAGAATTTCCATTCATTTATCAAAACGCCCTGGTGCTTCCGTGACTAAAGGTAAACTTGGGGGGGGGGGCTTGCGGGGGTTGGGGGAAGAGAGAGGAAAAAAATCAACAAATCCCGGGGATACAAAAACAACTTGTCTGTCTTGTCTGGAAAAAGTAAATAGAAATTCATTTGATGTTCCTCTACTAGCTTTAGTCCATCTGTTTCAAATCACAACACATCCAGTGCTTATTTTTGGTTAAATTTGAAAGGAGAAAAGCCCTTGTTGCTTGGCTATGTTAACTGATTTAAAAAACAAACAAAAAAAAAACAGAGTTCCTTTGTTTAGTGAAATTGTAGGCAACAACAACAATAATAATAATTTAAAAAAAAAGACAGCATGCTTTACCAAGGAACAGGTGCTTTCAATTGCACATACAATACAATCAGTTCAAAAGCACGAGTGAGTGACGAGACAACCCAACCCTTATAAAACAGACACCCGTACACACAACACAGTAACATGAGCGGCCATAGCGCACACGGCTAATCAAAAGAACTCCTTGATGTCTGTAACAAGCACGTTTCACTTCCGCTGTAACGCTAGTCAGAATTATTGGTTGGCAACTGCTATGGCCGCCTCAGAAAGGTTTGAGTATCGTGGGTCAGTGTGTCACGGATGCCTGTTATGAAATCGTGCGATCGATAAAATACCACGGAAGTCCTAGTGAAACCAAATGCCAGCTGGAAGTGCTGGATTGGGCAGTATGGCGTGTCGTTTTTGTGTCTGGAGTTGTTCATTTGTTTATTTGGTCTGGTACTTACACCCCCCTCCTTTTATAGTATCTTTTGTTTTTTTTAAAAAAAACAAAAACAAACGTTAGGCTAAATGGAATCACTAAAACATCTCAACACCCTACATGCATGGAAGACAGTGGAATATCTTTTTTTCTTTCCCTTTAAAAATATTTCTAAACACCCACCCATGTCCCAATCCAAATAAATACTCCAGCTATCCATCCAACCCCTTTCCCAAAACAAGGTTGAGTTCCTGTCGAGTCTTTTATTTGGTGGCTGGTGTATCTTTGTGGGGGTGAAAAAGCGGCAGAAAAAAATTAAAATAAAAAAACACTGGCTAAACTATTAAAAACAAATGTCGATGTCAACATCTCTTTTACATCTGTTGAGGAAGTGGACAAGTAGTGAGGAAACATGAAGTCGCTGACCGCACATCAATCGCCCTTCATCTCCTCCGCTGAAGGTCTTTCACACCGAACCCTTCTGTGATCAGCTAGTTAAAGTGTTCAAATATCCGGCGTACCTTTACACAGATGGACTCCTCTCCATCTGACCACCAGCTCAAAGTGTGATGATAGGATTTGTGCTTAACACAACATTGAACAATGCAGGACAGATTGTTTTGTGAGAAACGCTTCGCAAAGTCGGTTTTGCTTACTGAAGGAGCGATGAAACCGATCGGAAACCATATTTAAAAAGCAGACTAAATGGCGTTCTCATGGGTCAGTTGTCTGAGGTTGTTCTTCGACGAGCGGAAGGTGCGACGACAACCGTTGACAGCACTTTGGTACAAGCAAGGAGGGAGTTGTTGCGTAATCCCCATCATGACAGGTTGGAACAGGAAAGGTAACGTGGAGTTGAGCGGAGACTGTCCAAGACTGTGTTTTCCACACAAAGACTGCTGAAGAGGATGTGTGGTTTATTCAGACTCATCCACAGCAAATGTGATGTTCTGCGTCTTTTGCACAAGAGGAGTGTGTGTGTGTGTGTGTGTGTGTTTTTTTCAGTCAGTCTGGTTCAGCGTAAGAACCCTGGCACACCATGAAGAAAGAGGAACGACGACTATGGAAGACCTTTGACATCTGCTAGAGTGAAGGACGAAAGCTGTGAGCAGGAGAGAACAGGCGAGACCGGATGATGAGATGCTGTGTGTGTGTGTGTGTGTGTGTGTGTGTGTGTGTGGCGTAGCGTGAGCTGCATTAGCTGGAGGTGTCGGAGTGGATGCTGCCAGGAGGTCCTGGTGGAGAGGTGATGGAGGAAGGGTTGGTGTTGTCTTGCCAGCTGTTGTTAGCCTGTGGACAGAGTCACAACAATAGTATGAGGTAAAGTAACATGCAATGATACTGAAGACATTTGAACTTGAATTTTCACAGCAAAACAAAAAGGAGTCATTAATCAGCAGGTTTTTAATCCTATAAAAATTATTTACTATCTCTAGAGTTCTTGGATGTATGGAAATGTTGCTTGTGTTTATACAAAAAAGTATACACTATGGTTTAAAAGTTTAGGGTCAGTAAGAGGGATGCATTTAAATGAATCAAACGTGATAGTAAAACACTTATAAAACGTTCAAATGATTGAATGCGTCACGGTTTCTCCCAAGGTTTTTCTCTCCCTTCTGTCACCTGATGGAGTTTTGGATTCCTTGCCACTGTCGCCTCTGGCTTGCATAGTTGGGGACATTTAATATTCAACAATATTATTGATATGACTGTACTGATGCTGTTGAATGAGAAGTGAAATGAGCTGGTCAACGACATCACTGTTTTCAGCAGAACTGCTTTATAGAGGAAATAAACTATTTTAATAATTGATGATCTTTCCAACCAATCTGAATCAACACTGAACTCACTTTAGCTGAACATACAGCGTTTAGATGCAGCTAACTAGCATGTATTAACGACTAAAAGTTTCCTATAGCGGTATTAATGTACAAACAGGAAACATACAAGCCACAGTTTGCAGGCAGCAGACATAAGATATTTAAATGGTCTGGTCTTCGCCTACACAAAGATCCAAATGGTTTCCATCTCTCATAGTTTTTTTTTAGCTTGAGAGTGTGTGTGTATGCGTGTAAGAGCTGCACTCACGTCTAAACGGTGTGGGGTGTAAAGAGGACTTCCTGACAGATCTTCATAGCCTGCCGTCAGGTGTGTAGCACGGTGCAGGATATCCACCTGTAGCACACATACTTCACATGAGTATCAAAAGGACAAACATTCACAGCTCTAGAATACAACGCCAAACACCTCTGCTAATATATTACATTCATTAGAGTTGTCGTATTTATGTTAAAAGATACATGCCACAAATAAAATATTAATAAACTGAAAGGTGTAATGAGTCTGAATATGTATCAATGCAGCCTCATATCTATCTCATCATTCTCTAATATTTCTCACACATCTGATATTCTGACATCTGTTTATTCAATTATTTGAAGGAATAGTTCACTCAAAAAAGAAGTGTCAGTTTTCATGTTTGTATGTGAATTTAAGCCTCTGTTCATCATATAAAGCGTTAAGAGTCTATTCAGAAGACTTGGACTCAACTTGGATTATGTTGTCTTCCATGAAGTTTTGAAGCATAAAAGTTGTGTTGTGTGGACTTTTAATGGTTTGACAAAAATAAGAGAAATACGGTTTCAAGATGAACGAAATCTTATGGGTTTGAAAACATAAGGGTGAGTAAATTATGACAGAATTGTAATTTTTGAGTGAACAATCTCTTTTAGTCTAAACGGCACTATCAGTGGGACACTCATGTAAAGTGTATATGTATATAAAAGTCATATGTGGATTTATGTTACACGCACATTTGAAAGTGGCCATAATCAGATGTGAAAGTTTTTTTTGCTGTTTAAACATAAGGTCTGATCCTTTCCACATTAAAATGAAAAACCAATTGGGTGAGTGTAAATATGGTCTAGGGGGTCTTTCACACAGAAGTCGTTTTTGCGAGATGCAGGGCAGTGGAACTTGTGACATTTTTCAAAGTCAACTTTTAACTTGAACTCCTCATTTTTCAAATGCCGTGTTATGCGCGAGACACTGTAAAATAATACAACTGTCAAACACTGATGTCTAGCACGTTTACACAGAAAATCTGCCAACAGCGCAGTGGAACGCAAAAACACGTTCTTTGTGAACAGCCCCTAAATCAACAGTACGATATGTACAGGACTCAAAATTAAGTACTTTTTGCGTGGATATTTTTTTTTAAAAAAATGACAATTACTATTTTACCATATATTTGGTGTTAGAAGGAAATATAATTTTAAAAAATTAAATGTACAAATACTATTTACAAAAAATAAAAATCAAACAAATTACTTTGTTTGATTTAAAACCAATTTAAAAACTTCAATTTAAAACTTTCAAAAGAAAAATAAGAAGCTAAACTTACACCTAATCCATATTATCCAGCTAGATAACTTTACCTCAGTTATATTTCAAATTACCATTATTTGTATAAAAATAAATAAATAAATAAAACAACTGTTTAATGCGTTACAGAACATCAACTGTTTGACTTTAGGATGGACATGCAAGACTAGTGTGATGGGGCGAGTGACTGTTCCAAAACATTGACAGGAAACACTCTCAGGGTGTTTTTACACTGGCAGTTTACTTCGGGAACGCGGTACGGTTCGCATGAAAAACTGGTAATGTGAAAGCTGTCATGCGTACCTGGGAGAGCGCCGAGGTACCGAACCCGAGACTACCTGTAGTTCGGTTGCACTGGAACTGTGCCGCGATTCACCAAATTAATAAAAAAAACACACAATATATCCACCTGCATTGTTTTCTATCATGCGCAGTGCATGTTTGTGATGATGTAAGATGAATGCAAACGCACCAGGGTTTGATAGAACCAAGTTGAGTGTAAAACCAGACCAACGCTGTGGCGGACCGCAGCAAATGTGCTCAGTGTAAAAACGCCCTCAGTGGCTCCGGGGCATCAGTACATCCTTTCTGTTGAGCCCTAATGGGGTCTTGATGAAATTTATTAATTGAACAGGAAGTAGATAAAGGACATGGCTGTAGATGACTGATGAAGAAATGAAACTGAGCAGTGCCACACAGGGAAGATGGCGGAGGATAGAGCTCTACGCTCAGGACTCCATGAGTCCGACTGAGCCGAGGCGCTCTGGGGTGGGAACTAAGGCGGATGTCATGGGTTGGGGCTGTAGCTTTGAGGAGAGGGGAAGAGAGCACTACACTGGGAGCAGGTAAGGGAGAGGAAGGGCATTGAGGGGATGTCCTCAGTGCCTACCTGCTGCACAGCGGGAGTGACGCTGACGCCATCCCCGTTGAGTGATCGCAGCCCGAGGTAGGCATCTCCTGTGTGAGAAAGGGTGTACGACCCAGATGACCCTGCAGGCAATATACGCAGCCCATCAGGCACGCAACTTTGCCCAGGTTGGTTTTGGAAAAGCCTACAGTGGTGTGTGTGTGTGTGTGTGTGTGTGGCTGAGCAAGACATGAAAATCAGGACAAGCCACATTCCAAAATTCAAGACTGCCATGATAAACAGTTCAACTGTATCCGTTGACTAGAGACGACAGAACAAAACAAAACAGGTGAACAATGGGAAGCAACAATCAAGTATATGCTATGTGGACTGGACCTTTACATGAAGTTGTACAACTCAACATCCTACTTCCTCTAGATGATGTAATGCATTGTTGGTAAGCTGGCCGCAGGATGTAAAACAGGAAATGTGGATGTGAGGCTTAAAAAAAAAAAAATGTATGTAGTGATGGAGAATTGTTAAAAATGACAATACCAAGTTAAATCACCTACCTTCTCCATTCTGCTTCCTGAGCAAATAGAGGTTCAACTACACTAACCAAGTGTGTGAGTGTGTGTGTGCGTGTGCGTGTGTGTGTGTGTGTGTGTGTGTGGGGATGTGTCACATGTGAATATGAAAATAAAAAACGACAAACATGAAGCCAACATAGCATTGATAACTCCGACAAAGCCAAGAAAAGAGGCTATGTTAGTTATCAACGGAAAGACAAATATTTAGGGGGTTACCGCCACAGGATTAGAGGAAAACAATCATGCAGAACCAGAAATGAAAGTGAATGTTCACATGGCCAGAGGCTAAAGTGGGCAGTATGATCAAAACCATCAGGGTATGAATACAACAATGTGGTCATTACAATCTAATTCTGATTAAAAACTTCAGAATCAGGGGATTCCCAGAACTTTTTTCAGCCAAACCCCTTTGAGCTAAAATAAGTGTCAAATAAGTGCCAAAAAGGAAAATCCTCTCATCATTTACTCGCCCTCATGACATCCTAGCTGCATGGATTGCATGGATTAATCCATTGAATTCTCAAAGATGGATTATTTTAAATTGACAAAATGAGAGTAAATAAGGAGGTAATTTTTAGAGATGCTCCGATCAGCATTTTTGGGGCCGATCACCGATTACCGATCACCAAAATCATGATCTGCCGATTGCCGATTACTGCCGATCACAGAATGGCAGCGGAATGGGAATTTTTTATCTATAATCTAGCAGAGTTTGCACCATTTGTAGAAATGAAACTAACTATGAATTATGAAATATTTGAAATATTATGAAATATGAAAACTGTATTGAAAAAAAAAACCAGTAGACATAAATATGCTACAGTCAAGATCTTGAAGAACCACCAAGTGTTTATTTAATTGTATTTAGAAAATGAGATAACTTAAGGCTACTGTAGGCCATCTTCCCCAAATAAGGGAGAGTAACGTAAAATTATTCCAAACAAAGAGGGGTCAGGCAGACCAGCACACACTAGATCAGCTTAATGGGATGGGATCAAGTTACACTTAGGCATACTTGGAAATTGTTATATAAATATACTGCGGTGTTAATTTTTTCCAGCAAATTTTTATTTAGTTTTAGTCATAGTCTTTTGACTAAAATGCCATTTAGTTTCAGTCATATTTTAGTCATCTGAATTGTTTTAGTTTTAGTCTAGTTTTAGTCGACAAAATACAATAAGAATTTAGTTGACTAAATCTACAGTAGATTTAGTAGACTAAAATATAATGGGTTTAGTTAAATTGTAATGCATTAATTTAGAATTTCTCTAAAATTTCCAAACTCATTATATATTCCTGTAGAAAACATCTATTAACCTGTTAATATGAATATTTTTTAAAGATTGAACATGCAATACAGACACAGATTAAGCACTGTGACATAAAATATCTTAAAATTAAATAAAAACACTTCTCCTAAAGTAAAACAGTCTTTTTTTCTTCAATGAATGATGCACTCTTTAACATACATCATTCTTTATTCTTTCAAGCAGACATATTTATTTGTAGCCTATGAATTAAATATAATTAATCCTTATTAAAGCTATTAAAAGAGCAGTGAATGCTTTTCTCTTTTTATTTTGTTGTTTGATTAATATTAAGTGTACAAACGGCATTAGGTTTATTACGCACTGTCACTTGACTGACTGTGCAGATCCAATTGCACTGATGCACGTCCGATATTCTCACAGGCTGCTGTACGCTCTGTAAAGACATAACCGACTGTGTTTACGCGAATACTCTCCAAAACGGACATTTAGACATAATAGTGTGTGTATTTGCCCATTCAGACGCGAAATAGGGCTCAGTTCAGTCCTCGTGCGCTGTATAGCGGTCTATGTGCAGGGCTGCACGCTTCGCGTCGGTTGTGTGTGGGTGTGTGTGTAACGTTATGTGTGTGTGCGGCTGTGCGCACAGAAAAACATACCGAATAAAAGCTCTTTCGCGTCGTCACTGTTAATCAGATAGATAGATCTATGTCTTCTCTTTCTACCAGACGTTTACATTTTTTTTAACGATTTATGAGACGTGCATCAAGCGCAAACTCGTGTCCCGCGAACATCGGACATCTAATTAATCTCCAGTTAACTAGCAGAGCGTTCATCAAGCGCATGCAACTCGTGAATAGAATTAGAATACACGCTACAAATAGTTAAATCTCGCCGTTAGCAACGTCTCTGTCAGACACTTTGAAAAACTTCCAGAAGGGAGAACTCATGTTGACACTGGCAAGCTCCGCTCTGATGTTGTGTGCCCGTGCGCATGCATGCAGGTGGAAAAAAGTCGCGCGAGTAATTTACGTCACGTGATCGGCTTTTTTGATCGGTGCTTTTGGGGTTCGCCGATCAAGCTATCTTTAGCCAATATCGGCCGATCATGATCGGCGGCCGATCAATCGGAGCATCACTAGTAATTTTCATTTTTGGGTGAATGTCTTTTTAAGTTAATATTGCAATAATTTAACAGACATCTTTTTAGTAAGCATTTTATTTGGATTGTAATCAAATGAGTAGCCTTTTTTCTCTGTAACATGATGGATGCAAAACAAAAGACAAGATTACTCATAACAAATGAACGCTTTTGGCATGAATTCAGCCTGAATGAACCTCGTTTGAAGCAGTTTTAAGATATACACACACATACACCTGTGACCACACATCAACTGCCCTCTATACAATTCTATATTAATATTGAGACGTTGTTTGATAGCTGTAAACTAAACACTTCAAGTTGTGCCTAACAAGACCCCTTCATCAACATTTCTGCGATCGCGTGATGTGACCAATATACCAGAGAAAGTACAAAACTGATGTTTACAAAACATATGTTGCCTGGATACAATCGGGTCGACTTTACAGCAGCGCAACCAAGAAAACCAAAATCTAAATCTTATATTCCCAGCAAGTGCATAGTGCAAGTACCAACAAACAAGCATTATCTGTATGAGTGCAAATACCAACAAACAAGCATTATCTGCATGACTGGAAAACAAAGAAAGATCTTATGATGGGCAGACAAGAACAGACTGGACGACAGGAAAACAACAGAAGTGAAAATGAGAGATGTAGTGTGAAAATAGTCTGATGAAATGCAGGAGTGAGATTGTGATAAGCTCAGTGTGGTTTTACTGTCTGCTAGAGATGATGGGAGGGCTGCTGTGCACTTTACCTGAGTTGGGTGTTGCTGGAGAGTTTGCCTGGCTGGCCTGTGCCGACACATTGGCAGCGTCCACGGCTGTTTTAACGGCGTACAGGTTTGCTTCCTCCTGGAACTTACCAATGTTCTTCTTGTACCGAATTCTCTTGTTGCCAAACCAATTCGAGACCTGAGGAGAAACCACTCCGATAAGACAACAACTTCATCACAGTGAACGACAACTAATAAAACACTACCCAGTCCTATACAGAAAAGATTTTCATTAATCGCAATCTTTGAAGGACTCTGACACAGATTCAAGCTTATCACAAGATAAACTTTTACTCTATGCTGAAATTCAATAGCTGCATGAAAATGTATTTGTGCAGCGCTGCCCGTCCTTCAGATGCCTTCAGATGTATAAATGTTCACTCAACTGTATAGTTTACTCTACTGTTCACTGCTAGAGCTCAAAATGTTTTTTAAATAAACTAATACTTATTACTCACCAAGGAAGTAAAGACATTTATGATGTTACAAAAGATTTTGGATTCAAATAAAGTATTTTTTTAAACAACGCTGTTCTTTTGAACTTTCTATTCATCAAAAAATCCTGTACATTTATAATAATAAATGTTTCTTGAGCATCAAACCAGGATACTAGAATGATTTCTGAAGGATCATGTGACACTGAAGACTGGAGAAATGCTTAAAATTCAGCTTTGATCACAGGAATAAATTACAATTTATAAAATAACATAGAAAACAGTTACTTTAAATTGTAATATTTCACAATATTACCCTTTTTCCTGTATTTTTGGTCAAATAAATAAAACCCTGGTGAGCATAAACTTTTATTTTTACCAACCCCAAACTATTACTGTTTTTATTCATATTTTTGCAATGTTCCCTGTATCCGTGCTTCCTATGCCTCATTTCCATCATAGGTTCATACACTGGAAAATTTGAATAAGACTTCTTTAAATGTAAAACCATGTTGTGTGATATCAAGTAACAAAATCATTATTTATTGGCGGGTTTCATCAAAATATGCCATTATGTATCTAGCTATCCATATATCTAATGTCAGCTGTACATGATCGCTGTAGCTTGTCTGATCACACAAAATTCTAGCTAACCTTAGATGCAATGTTTCCTTCTATTGTTAGTAAAAATGTCCTCACTAATGGTAATCCCATATCAAACAGAAAAAAGTGCAGAAGTTGCCAGCTCTAACTTTTAAAGCTGTTGCAGTTGTTTGACTTCACCCCAGTTACATGGGAGGAGACAGAGCTGTCATAAAAATGTTTCCAACTTGTAATTAGAAGTTCAACAAACATGAGTGGTTATTACAAGTGTGGAAACTTGTAATTGCGGTAAGTCTGTCATGATGTGAACACCACACAAGTTCACAACTCAACTCTGCAGTTGTGCTTAAAAAAAAAAAAGGGAGGACAATTCTCTCTTCAATTACTCACCCTCATGTCGAACAGACATTTATTAGAACCACAAATACAAATATTACAGATAAAAATATTCCAATTGATAGTACAATAGTAAGTTTGACCTTCCGTTTACTATATTTGATGTGCTCTATGTATGTGCGTTTATCATTAGCTGCGTTTACATGGACCCTTATAATCGAATTAACGGCTCAATCGGACAAAAAAAACCTTCTTAATCGATCCGATTGAGGTCGATCCGATTGGAATTTCGATCGGATTGAAAGGGGTGGTTTACTCCTTTTGTAATCCGATCGAGAGAACATGTAAACACTTGATCGGATTGAAAACCGAAACTAAAAGGACTGCGCATGTGCAATGACGTTGAAATAGCGTAATGACGTGTGAGGCACGGAACGAGCTGTTCATCCTGTTGAATAAAGTGTCATATACAAATGATAACAACGTCCCACCAGTGCTCGTTTCAGATTCTCATCCACACACGACTGGTTTTGGGTGCGGGGTTTTACTGCGTGATCAATAGCAGCACGGGAAAACAGTTCATGCTCATCGTCTCCAAATCATGACCAGAGACGGATAAATATTAAGTCTGCTGTTTAAAACAAATAAAGAACCAATAAAGGAGAATAGTTGTGCGAACAGCGGCATATTCGTGCAGTGTGCGCATGTCAAAAAATCAATTCCGATTTTAATCTTGTGACACATAAACGCGCACATCAACCCGATTACTTTATCGTTCATGTAAACACTGTGTTCGGATTCATCAATCGGATTGCATTAATTCCGATTGAACCATGTAAACGCAGCTAATGTTTATATGTGAATAAAAGCTTAAATGGAATTTGTTCATCATATAAAACTTTTATTTTACTTTTAAAATCTCTTTATGGACTATGTAGACTTTCAATGGAGGACAGAATTCTCTTTAAAAAAGGTTTTATACCAAAAAATATCTTCATTTGTTTCTCGCAGATAAATAAAAAACCTTATGGTTTTGGAATATGTGGGTGAGTAAATTATGAAGCTGTAATATTTGCAAGTTGCAACAAGTGTAACATCAATAGTTACCATCAATAACTACTCATTGGAACAGAAATGATGCTGAAGCAGAGATTGTGATCTATATTTGTTTTTGAGGTTTCCATGTTGTTTCCTGATACTCAGATGCTAGCAGCGGCATTATAGACATGATGCAACGTTAACTTTAAAAAGGTTTGCATTAAATATAGAAATTATGTCATAAAAGTTGCATAGTTCAGTTCAAATAAAAATGGGGCAGAATAACTAGTTATTTTCCAGGACATTTAGGACATTATTCTGACACTCCATTATTGGAAAACTGGATAACAATTCCAGATTTTGCAGTAGTGTGGCCTTACCTGAGAGACAGTGATCCCACATTTCTTGGCCAACTCTTCCTTGGCTTCCTCACTGGGGTAAGGGTTGGACAGGTGAGAGTAGAAGTACTCGTTCAGCACCTCTGTGGCTTGCTTATTGAAGTTGCGTCTCTTACGTCTGAGGACACAGTAAGTGAAGAAATCAGGCGAGCTTTCAATGATACGAGGTTAATAATAATTAATTAGTGGAATAGTGCACCAGACCAGAATCAAACACCAGAATTTACTTCTCAATCCTAAAGAGACACAAACACACGGACACGCACCTGGCATCGAGGAAGCGAGAGCGGAGGATCATGACGGCCTCACAGGTGCTCTGCTTGAGCTGCATCTGGATAGAGCTGAACTTGCGGTGGATGATGGCCACCATGCGCTCGATCTCTTTGGGTGAGATGGGCCGTGTGCGGGACTGTTCCCTCAGCAGGTTCATCACGTGATTGGTGAACTCACTGCAGGCCTGTTATCAAACAGAATTGAGGATTATGTACAAATATGTTGGTGTCTGTACGATTTTTTTTTAAACGTTCTTATGCTCACCAAGGCTGCATTAATTTGATTAAAAAACACCAGTAAAACAGTGTTGTAAAATATTGCTCTTTAAATTTAATTTATTCCTGTGACGCAAATCTGAATTTTCAACATCATTACTCCAGTCTTCAGTGTCACAAGATCCTTCAGAAATCATTCTGAAATGCTGATTTGTGTAAAAACAAATGTTCTGCTTAATATTTTTGTGGGAACCTTGATAAATTCTTTGATGAATAGAAAATTCTAAAGAACAGCATTTATTTGAAATATAAATCTTTATAAATGTCTTCACTGTCACTTTTGATCAATTGAATGCATCCGACTAATTTCTTTCAAAGAAAAAAATCTTACAGACTCCAAACTTTTGAAGAGTAATGCAAATATGTATATGAAATAAAACAACATTTTTAGAAAATTATCTGAAGAATATCATCACTTCCCTCTCATCACTCCACCAGAACAAAAAAAAAAAAAAAAAAAAAAATGATTACACACAAACCCACAAATAATTTCTGAAATCAATTCACGAGGGCCAGGTAGGTGTCTGATTCTCACCTGTTCATATTTCTCTAGTTCGGAGTGGTAGATCTGGCGGATCTGTGCGAGTTTGGCTCTGTAGTCGGAGTGCTCGATGCTGCCGTCGTTGGGTGATCCTCCAGCCGCTGCTGCAGCTGCGGCCGCCGCCGCTGACCCGCCACCCTTCTCGGGCCCAGACACACCCTCGGCCAGCAGCATGTTATCCAGACGCATGATCTGGGGGTCCGGGGGGTCCTCCTCCTGTACGCCTCTGATGCTCAGCACTGCAGAAGACAAAACCGAGCTTTCAGAAACTGCTCACATCACACCATGTTGAATTAATGGTATCTCATTCCCTGTGCTACAGGGACTGGTAGTCCTTCCAAATTAAGTGTGCAATTTGTGATTCAGCCAGCAGAGGGCAGCATGGTACCTCAGTGGCAGGGGTCCAATAATAGGAGAGCATGTGCTGTCACTATAAGCACAAGCAGCCATAAGTACACACCTCCCCGGCACTGAATTAAAACAAGACCTCTGTCAACTTCCTGCTGTGGGCCCATCGCTCACACACCTGTACGAGCACCCCGTCTACACTCCTGTACATATGTACACGTAGGGCCGGGCAGTGACTGAGGGCAAAGTGTAATAAAGCGAGCCAGAGGGTCTTTGTCTTTCCTCTAGACCAGTTTCACAAACTTGTGTGCTAGAAATTCCAATGCCACATTAATTCACATAAAGGTCTTCTTTCTAAATAAAGCCCTGTTTACACCTGGTATTAAGATGCGTTTTGGTCAATCGGATCACAAGTAGACGAGGGAAACATACCAGTTTACACCTGGTGTTTTAATCCGTTTAATCCCGCTTTTAACCCCTTCTGTACAGATTTCTTTAAGGAGAGGGTCTATGTGTGAGTAAACGTATGGTCTTTTTCAGATCTTTCGATCTGTCACGCAATTTACATCTGAACACGACTGGAGACGATGAAAAAAAAAAAAAAAACATACAAAGAGCATCAACTTTTGTTTCTGCTCTGACAGTCGCAAATGTGTGCGTGTTATAAATCAGGAATGGTGAGAGAACAATCACGCTTGGTACGTTTTTCACCTTCAAAGCAAACTTTCCATCTGGCTAGCGCACTTCCCATAATGTTTACTCATTAGGTCAGTATGAGGAGAGCAGACAGTCTTTTCTCGGCTGTTTGACCACATGAGCTTTTACACTACGAAAGCACTCCGGTCAAATGTGTTTTCGACTACCTCTGGTAGTGGTTGAAAGTGGACAAGCTCAAAGTGTTTTAGACCCCGTTTACATCTGTATTTAGCGTCATCAACTTGTGATCCGATATTCATTGTTCTTTCAGAAAGGTTAAAGGGATAGTTCACCAAAAAAGTAAAATTACATTGTCATCATTTACTCGCACCCGTGTCATTTCTAAACCTGAAAAGCTTTCTTTTGGAGGAGACATTTAGCGGTATATCTAAGCTTCCATTTCTCTATAGCAAAAGTGGATGAGAATCAGGGACAGTCGTGAACACCATTCGCATTCATTGCATGGGGAGGAAAAAAGCTTGCACATTCTGCTAAACGTTTCATTTTTAACTTCAAACTTAAAAAAAAAAAAAAAAAAGGCAATTGAAACAACTTGAGTGAATAAGTGATGATTCACCAAACTATAAACATTACTCAAGGGAATCTCTCAATGGGCATTTCAAGTAGATATTTAGGGTGTCCGCTCTGAGTAGATCCAATAGTGCCTAAACTAGTGCATCGGGTTTGTTCTGTTTGAGACACTTTCAAAACACAAACAGTGCAAATAAAAGGCCATTTGTTGGAAATGATCAGATGTTACATCTGTGGATGTTCTGTCTGTACCATCCCTGCTGAAATCAAAGCTGTATTTCCCATCCTCCCTTTAACTGATAACACATTTAATGACTTCAGCTCTTACCCTCCCCCAATAACAGCACAGAATTTGTTTCCAGCTCTCCCTCTTTTTTCCCCCCTCATACTTTTTGAAAACTTTTTCTTTCCCTTGGCAAGCGCTCTTTTTTTTTTTTTCCTTTTTTTTTCTTGTTCTCTCTTGCCCCTTCAGGGTCCCTCCACTCAGGTCCTCCCTCTTTCTTTCTCTCCAAGTCACATTCCATCTTTCATTTCTCCCCCTCTCCGAGCTCAGGAATGCAGCAGACCCAGCCGCCTGAACTAATGACCCCGATTCACCATCCCTCCCTCTTTACCTCTCTCTTTTTCAGCCAGCAAAACTCCCCAAAGTCAAACAAAAAGGAAGAACACTTTCTCAAGTACATTAAGTTTGACTTAAAGTGAATTCGGCCGTAGGATTATTTCGGTGACTAACACCAACAAAGTTTGAGCATACTGTTGTTTACATGTGCGCTATGAAGGCAGTGCAAGGCACTATTTATTACAGGGACAATAGAGAATAACACTGTTGCATAAGTTCATGAATTCCCTTGACTCTCCCTGGTTAGGCTTTTTTTATTTTTATAACTTCAAACTGCATTTCCATTCTTGCGGTACATTTCAATACATATTTTGAAATTACTATTCTATTAAAACAAAAGAGAAAAACAAATCTGTCGACTTTATTTCTATCATAAACTTTCATTCTGGTGGTAAATTATTATAAGGCATTCTCAGAATTTGCCACAAAGGGTGCTATAGTGCTCTGCCTCTTAGTTTTCCCTTTCACGTCAACAATTTTCAGGTCGGATCAACAGTTTGAAAACAATTGCTGAGAAAGATAGTTACACTGTTGACATGTTTATAGCTAGCTAGCTAACTATCACATCGGGTTTATTTGTACATATATGACATCACTGTCCTGAAGAGTTAAGGCTTGTTAAGTGCCATAGTAACAAAATGTACACTTGTAATTCGTGCTTGTGTAATGTGTCTGGCCAAAACTCAAAATGCACCTCTGTTGTCCTGGATTGTGACCCAGACTCACTGTGTGTGTGTGTGTGTGTGTGTGTGTGTGTGTGTAGTATGATGGGTGAGGGGAGGGTTGTTGTTTTTACGACCACAGCCCCACAATCAATAGAGTGAAATTTACCACCTCCCTAAAGAGTATCACCCACAATATCCATTACGAGCTCTGCCTCCAGCCGAATCCCTCAAGCATACAGCCTTTTCTTCAGCCTAATTATCTCAATTAAGCTGTGATTACTGATAATTACACAAATAACCCACAACATTCGGCACTAGATGATATGGACCCCTTTAAATTTCTAACACCCCTTTATTTTTCAATTTATTACCAACCTTGACTTTAAAACCCATAATAATGTATCCATGAATAACGTGGTGATTTCACTACGGCTCGATACGTTTTATAATAGCTTGGTGGTAAACGCTTACAGCTACATTCTGAATCCCGACCATATTAACCAGAAAAGCCACTGCATCTCAATGTTTGTACGGCTTTAAGAAGATTAATAAAGCCAGCCTGTTAAATCTTTCAATTAGCACACTTCATTAATACAAACACACCGCCATGCTAATGAGATAATGTACATTTTAATGCGCTGCATCTGTCCAAGTTGCACTAATATCCTTCCATTAAATTTATGAATGATCGACGCCAATGCGCGCCCCTCCTGTTCGAGGGGAGGAATTCCCTCATTTGTAAAGGATCGGTGAAAAACGTGCAGGCAGGAGAAAAAAAGCGCAAAGGGGCCGAGTGGAAAAAGCCAGCAGACGTCCAGGCGTTAGCAGACAGAGCTGGCGAGTCGTATGAAATATTCAGAGCACCCAGCTGGGTTCGACTGCATACATAATCAGGCGCAGAACACGGCCAGGTACGGCACAGGTGACGAGTTAAGCGCAGACAAAGGTATTGTGTTCACTGCTTGAAGCAGTACATTAATGCTGCCATTTTCTTTGCATTACTGGAGAAACAGTCCATCACGGCTGTGTTGGCTGCCTTTGCTCGGGCCTCGTCTGTCTTTTTCTCTGTACCTCTTAACGCATTCTCTCTCTCTTTCTCTCTCTCTCGTTCACCCTCCCTCCTCCTTTGGCTTGGGCCACTCTCCCGTCATACCCCGCCTCCTTTTCTCTCCGTGCCCCCAGCCACCTCCCCCCATCCTCTGTTCTCCATTTCAGTCGAGTTCTCCATGTGAGCCGCAATCCCTCATGCTGTCAGCCCCCCCTCTACCACTCTCTGTAGACAGACAGGATTAGCATTTTAATTGCATCAGCTCCCTTGGGTATTCTCAGCCTTTCACTGGGAGAGTGCGAGGGAGCAGAAGGGGGGAAGAGAAGGTAAGGAGAGAAAAGAGGAGAATTGTGGGGGGAAAACAGCAAAAGGGAGTCACAGGAGGAGATAAAATAGCGAGGAGGAGAGCAGACAGAACGAGCAGGAGATGGAAAAAAATAGAGTGGGCAGGGAGGCCGAGAATGAGAGAACGGGAAAGGAAAGGGTTCGGACGAGTTGAAGATGATCGTGGTGGGCTGCAAACGAGTGTGGGGCGACACTTAGGAAATGACAACGCTCTGACCGCAACAGCCAATAAATCAAAAGGAGGACGGCGAACACGACGGGGGAGGGATTTGAGCGCGCTGAAAAGCACGCCCACATGGACGCAAACAAACATGCTAACCTGAGAGCTAAGTGGGATGTAAATAAGGGGAATTTATCTTCAAAACAAAAACGACTGCAGTGCCATTAGTCGAAGTGAAATACGAGGGTCATTCCTGCTTTGCAATACGTTTTCAGGTTTCAATCACACCCATTACTTAATGTACAGTGCAAATACTAAATATTCCTGGTGCTTCATTCTATTCTTTCTCCAATCTATAAATTAGAATACTGTGTCAATTTACACACTACCATTCAAAGGTTTTTTATTTTAAAAGAAAATAATACTCAGTAAGGAAGGATGCATTCAGTTGATCAAGAGACAGTAAAGACACTAATAAGGTTACAAAAGATTATTATTTCAAATAAATAGTTGTTTTGAAATTATTCATCAAAGGTATTTCCACAGAAATATTAAGCAGCACAACTGTTTTCAAAATTGATCATAAGAAATGTTTATTAAGCATCAGATTAAGCAAGCATATTAGAATGATTTCTGGAGGATCATATGACACTGAAGACTGGAGTAATGATGCTGAAAAATCAGCTTTGCATCACAGGAATAAATTACATTTTACAATATTTTCAAATAGAAAATGAATTTTAGTTGCAATAATATTTCACATGATGTTTTTTACTCTATATTTGATCAAATAAATCCAGCCTTGGTGAGCCTAAGAGACTCTTTTCTCAAAAACATTTTAAATAATCTTATTGACGGTAGTGGGTTTTTTTTTTCCTGCGTCCTCAATATCAATTTTAATTTCGTTAACTTTTGTAATATTCCTTTAACTTAGGTTTTATTGTATGAGTTGGTGATAAAGTGGCAGAAATCAAAAAAAATGTTTACTTCAAAATGAAACTCAAGATGACCCCCTCACGCAAGCTCACTGTAAGACCCTCACATCTTGATTTGGTTATGCACTCCGTTCATTTATTAAGTCCCTGAGCTTGACCAAAGCACATTTCTGAAACTTATAGAAATGCTTCCTGAAATTACAACACATGCATATTTAACTTGGGAGTTCAAATGGTACTGCATAACAGGAATAACAATCAGAGTAAACGTAGCTTTTTAAGCACTTAAAAATGTAGGTCGCATTCCAACTTAAATAATGAAGACCTGCAGCTGTGTTGTGGGTAAAAGCTAGAAAAAGAGCCCACAACAAGCACTAACGTTAGAATCAACAACCTAAATAACAGGCTTACGGACAGCCAGTGCATAGTGCTGGTAAGCTATAAGGGTTAATGGTTCAGAGAAAATTGGCAAAATCACTTAAGCAACTTAACCTGACAGACAAAACAAGGGGAATCATGCAAGTCGACCAGAGAGACGTTCAAACCCAGAAAGCAAAAGAAATTGAATGTGACGAGAATAGTCAGAGAATAGTGTGGCGGTATTTGTGTAAGGTTTCTCGGGAGAAACTACAAGAGGAGGGCATCTTGAGTGAGTGCCAAGGTGGTATAAAGCTGCAGAATCCACCAGTATGTTCCTGTTGTAAGCAGCTCAGGTTAAGCAGCGTCTGCGGGGCCTATTTACCGGCGCCCAGTGGCGCGCACCTGGTGGCTCGTCCTCTGACATGCGCGCAGACGTGCGTTCACGCCCTGTGAGGAGCGGCCATTGGTCAGCGTCAACACAGGAGGATGCGATTAGGGTGTGAACAGCGCTCCTACCTTAGGCAAACACGGCGTCTGCTCCAACTTGTCATTTATCAGCTCTTAATTAACTCAACTAGCGTTTCATAGACCCGAGCGGCGGTACAACAGGCTTCGCTAGGCACGCAGGGACCGGTCAAACAAGATCACGCAGGTGAGAACACACACCATCCCACCTCCCCGAGTTTGACACGGTCAGGTGAAACATCGCACAGGGGACAAAAGAAGCCTCTGCGGATGACTTCACTCCGGGAGGAAGAGGAGGAGGAAGGCGGCTGTTGCTGTGGCGATTCGTCCTAGCGACACGCCCCCCTCTCGTGCGCTCCCTGGCTCATCAGCGCAGCTGCCTCCTGTGCTAATTAGCACCGCCTCTTAAGGAGCTCCTAAAGACCTTGTGAAAAATGAACGCTCATTTGAGAGGTCGTTAATTTGCACTGTTATGCAAATTAGGTGGCAATTAAGCAATAGATCAGAGGCGCAGCTCCCATTTATAACGAGCGAACGAGAAATATGACAGAGGCAAACAGGGCCAGGGAGAGTAGCGGCTGGCTGCACTGAGGGGGAGTGTAAACTAACCTTCGCCCACTGCAGCTCAGGCTGACAGACACACAGACAGAGCACTGCATTGTACCATGTGTATACAGGTGAATGGCACAGCATGTTCAAGTAAGACGACGAGACTGCCACAAGCTGCAGCGCTGGAGTCTGAAGCATTCAACTGGATCACCTAGTGCTCTTCATGCAACCATAAAACTACATTTTTAATGTATTTTTTTGCCCTTTTATTATTTATAGGAAAGTGAAAAGAGGACAGGAAATGTTGGTGAAGAAAGGAGGAGGGTGAGGAATAGGTAATGACGCAAACCAGACTGAAACTTCTGAGTTGTTTTACACATGTTATTAAGTTGCAAAGGTATTTTAGATGGTTGTTTACTGGCCCAAGTCAAAATAACCTCAATGATAGTCTTAAATATGGTATTTTTTCAGTGTACACTAGTGTTCAAAAGTCTGGGGTCAGTTTGGTTTGTTTTTGAAAGAAATTAATACTTTAGTTCCAGCAAAGACACAATCAATTGATCAAATGTCACGGTAAACATTCATATTACAAAAGCTTGCTATTTCAAATAAATGCTGCTTTTGAACTTTCGACTCAAAGAATCCTAAAAATAATTGTTATCTACAAACATATGAAGCACGACTGATTTCATCATTGATAATGATCAGAAACGTTTCTTGAGCAGCAAAACTTGTTAAGGATCATGTTACACTGAAGACTGGAGTAATAATGGTAAAAATTCAGCTTTGCATCACAGTCAGGAATACATGATATTTTAAAATGATTTAAAATTGTAATACTATTTTACAATATTACTGGTTTACTGTATTTTGAACAAATAACTGTAGCCTTGGTGAGCATAAGAGGCTTCTTTCCAAATTATTTAAAAAACAACTCAAAGAATACTTTTTGTGTGCAAAAAAAACAAAAATAATCTACTTTATTCAACTATTCCTTTCCTTCTCGGTCGGCCTCGAGTGAGTTCACGTAGTAAAACTGCGTAGCGCTTCTGTGCTGTATGTCACACGCATCACACACATGACCAGCGTCGGCCAATAGGGACCCTACGTGTGACGTAGCCCTACGCTATCACACTACGTTAACGGACTAGAGGCCCACAGAGATGGAAATGAATAGTTGAAATAAAGTTGTTATTTTTGTTAGTTTTTGCGCACAAAAAGTATTCTCGTCGCTTGATAAACTTAAGCTTGAGCCACTGTAGTCACTTGGACTATTTTAACGATGCCTTTAATAACTTTTCGGGGGAACAAGTTTCAGTCCCTTAGAAGCCTATGGAGGAGTGATCCAGCTCTCAGATTTAATAAAAAATATCTTAATTCGTGTTTAGAAGATGAACAAAAGTCTTACGGGGTTGGAACAACATGAGGGTGAGTAATTACTGACAGAATTTTCATTTTGGGGTGAACTATCCCTTTAAATATGGGTCATTTATGTAGAAGAAATGTGAAGTTTTTGAATTTGGAGCTTTCTAGACTGAGAAAAGCCAGAAAATTTATTTTTGGCTTATGTGGATGAAAGACAACAACTCCCAGAATGCACTTGCTTCGCTGCCCTAGGAGGCCGCGCCTACCAGTAACAGAGCGCAGTTAAACATAACAAGGCTAGGCTACTAGTGAGTCTCTGTGATGAGTCTGCCCGGGATTTCGAGATCGCCCAAAATGTCCGGGATTCGGCTTTTGCGTTCTACAGTTGCCATTCATTATGTTTACTGTGGCGAGCAGGACGAGGTTAAGGGCCGTGGGAGAACGGCACGAGGCCGGTGGCATGATTACTGATGAGCGACACCTGTGAGACGCACCGGTCTCGTATCTCTCACTGAGGAGCGGGAGCTAATTTTCTTAGCAATGTTAAAATGCACATCAACCGATCACTTGTTTAGCGTTCATGTAAACACTACATTCAAATTCACCAATCGGAATGAATTCAGTTAGATTGAAACAAAAGTTGTGCATGTAAACAATGAATGGCGACAAACAATGATTTTGGACGATCTCGAGGCCAGACATGTCCGGGAAAAAGAGGATGGTAACCCCTACTACTCAGCTTTCTTCACAGAACAAGAGCCTGCTAGCTTAGCTTCCAAAACAAGATGGCTGACACTGTGTACATTCTGTGAGCGAGATCCCACCCTCTATGGGCGGGTTGAGAACATGCGGGACAGCCCCTACTACTGGCTGCAGTCTTTAGCCTCTGGCCAAAAAATCCTCAGATGACGCAAAATGACGAGTTTTGCGTCATCAGAGGATTTTTTCCAGACAAAAAAAATAGGGTCTATGTAACCTTTTCTGATATGGTTCTAAGGAAAGCCAAACTGCTAAATGTATTTAAAAAAAAGAAAGAAATGTTGCATTTCATGTAGTTTTGAGAACATGTATTGTGCAAAACTGTAATTATACAAAATGTTGCAGATAAATAAAATTCAAGTACACTAGCTGCAGAGACTTCAACAAAGAAAAAGCTTAAAGTATTGGGTTTCTTTCCTTTAGTGCACGCCTGTTTCACACATACTCTGTGTGCAGTGCGTATGCGGTGCATGTTGCGGTGCGTATGCGGCGAGCACGTGTTATTGTGCTTTCACATATGTTGCGTTTGCAGTGCGCAACTGATCTACGGCTGTACCACAAACAACATTTATTCTCTATTTTTTATTTCAAATCACTATTTTTATTATCGTCTTTTATAAAATAATATAAAAAGTTTCAGCATTGCGATTCTATTTGTAGGCTACACAGACAGTAGTTTTCCTTGCTTAAATTACCCTGAGCTCAAAGTTAAAAAGAAAATGACTGAAAAATAGAAGCCTAGGCTAGTATGATTTAATTAAAATGCATTTATGGAGAGATTACTATATTTCCATGTCAATCCGTGTTCATTTTGACAATGAAACATGCGCTGTCACTTTAAATCAGCACGTGCAGTACAACAAAAATAAACTCGGTGCGTAAACGATCGGGTTGGCTGTATACGCACCGCACCTGGAACGCATTGCCGGACCACATCCGTATGAACATGGGTATGGGAAGAAATACGCACCGCATATGCACTGTAAACGGAGTATGTGTGAAACAGGCGTAACGCCGGAACTGTTGCCCCACACACTCTACAGAGTTTGCTGTTGCTCGTCGGACGGCTTAAATCCGAACCAAGTCCAAATAATGTACGCTGCACCGCACCGGCACCGCTCTTTTTCACCAGCTCCTCAGTTTCGCTTTCATCCATGTTTACTCAAGATGACGAATACGATGATGCGTTGCAGCCGGTTGCAGCCAGTAGCACCTCATTGCAGTACACGAGATCCAGGGGGCGGAGTCGGATCCAGATATAAGGGGTGGAGTTGGGTAGGTTTAGGGATCAGGGGCTGGAGCTGGGTAGGTTTAGGTCAGTGGTTCTCAACCTCTCCTGCAGGGACCCCCTGACACGCCATGTTTCTGTTGTAACCCTGAAATGGCACACCTGATTCAATTAATTAAAGGCTTAGTTATTAGTTATTATAGGAAGAGTAGGAATTAGTCAATTAATCAATTACTCATTAAGCCTTTAATTAATTGAATCAGGTGTGCCATTTCAGGGTTAAAACAGAAACATGGCGTGTCAGGGGGTCCCTGCAGGAGAGGTTGAGAAACACTGGTTTAGGTATATGTAAGGTGGGAGGAGTTGGATCTGGATCCGACTCCTCCCCGTGGATTTCATGTTCTGCAGTGAGGACCATCTTGTTGCAGCTCGTAGCTCTAAATTTCGCGGGTAGATTGCGGCATCAACATGCATTATCGCGATAGTGCAATAGAATTAAAATCTCTATCGTAGGCCAATTTTGTATCGTTTATATTGCATATCGTTTATATCGCCCATTACTACCTTTAAGTCTAAGGATTTTCTACACCGATTTTTATCGAAATGTTACAATGTTACACTGCTTACAAACAGTAATATCGCAACCAATATTGAAGGCATCATTCAAGTCTGCAGTGCAATTGGTTTAGGAAGTGTTACTCGAAGGTTAATACTTGGGGTAAGTGGTTTGTTCAAATCCCTAACCCTACATTTGAGCCTTACCAACCCCCACTAACTAGCCGTGTGTCCATCTTAACCTACATTATAGAGCGAGTTTGTATTAACACCTTCGCGTGAGACAAACAGATTATTGTAGCTTAACAAAAGGCCAATGCCTCAATCCAAATGGTATGCGTAGAAACTTGAAACTCCCTCCCTCGAGAGAAGCTTAAAGTGAGAGAAGCTCGGAGCAAACTCTGACAGATCACCCCTGCTCAAATCCCTTCTCCAGTGCTCTAGATTAGTCACAGACTGCAGTGAGGACCTCCACACAGGGATGGAAGCCTCCCATCAATTGTAATTAATCCTTAATTAGTCGGGATTAGGTGTAGGGCTCCGACTCTCTACACCCCACCAAAGCCACGCCAGCTAATGTAATCCAGCTGAGGCCACATTTACATATCTTTAATTAAAGAGACATGGGCTTCTTTCAAACACTGCTCCCTAGACCAGCAGACTGAGAGACATCTCCATGAGTTTTGACACACCGCAGATAAATACGGCTGTCGTTCCTCTTTTGAGCGCTTAATCCCAACACAAATTTAGGATGTTTAATAGAGCGTTCTACTGAACTGAATTCTGATTCTAAAAGTTCAGTAAGTGGATGAAAAAATTTGCCCACAATGCTTAAAAATAAAAGTTTTGGTTAGCATTATGAGATGTGGTCATAATTGTTTTTTATAATTTTGTGATTAAGATAACAGCATTAAAAACACAAACATCTAACTGGAAATGTTTCCGGATGAAACTGAATATTCAGTTTATAGAAGTGCCTCTCAACCAGGGGAATGGGGTCGAACGCAGGGCCACAAAATTTGAGGTGTGAGTTTAAAGTGAACAAACAACTAAAAGCAAGATGTATGTGTGTGTTTGTGTGTGCAAACACACACACACACACACTAGGGGTGTAACGGTTCAAATTACTCACAGTTCGGTTTTAGGGTCACAGATTCGGTATGGTTCGGCATGTGCTATGTTCAGGGGGAAAAGTACTATTGTCAAATAAAGAAAATAAGAAAATAGTTTTCAAGTATCTAACAGTAGTTTTCAGGTACAGAAAATAAATAAAAGTAATCAAAATGTAAAACCACATTGCATATAACCTTCACTGTAGAAATTAAATCAAGATTAATCATTAAAGTTACAAAAGCTATTGAATCAAGAGCAGTGAGTGATTTCATTGTCTTCTATTGTTTGATAACCATTAACACGTAATATGCATGACGTCACCGTTTTCACAAATTCACATGTTTGTTGTTTACATGGAGACAATAAAAGCATAGTTTTTAAAACCTTGCACTTTGAAAAAAAAAAAGAGTTTTCAGGCCGGCAAAACGCTGTTGTCGTGTAAATCAATGGCTAAAACGCACATTTTGTCGTGTAAACATACCCTGAGACGCGGCTTTCCATGTGCTTTTCACAGTGTGTGCAAGTCCTCTTTTGTGTCTTCTTGCACTTGAATGTTAAAATTGGCAAGGCTTAAATGAGTTTAGTTTAAATTGTGCTGTTCAGGTCTCACCTGCGCAAGTGCCAATTCAAAAACCAGTGTAAATGACTGGTCATGTTAAAGGATACGGCACTCGCATTGAACAAATTTTAGGGGAAGCCAGAATGCATATCCATCGATAGAAAATGGTATGGTTTGATTTTTTACAGTTACACCCCTAATATACACACACGCATATATATAATTTGATTCAAGTAAAGGGTATAAGAAATGGGTATAGGGGTGTGACTCTTGCTATATTAAAAGTTGTTGATATTTCTTATTGAGATGAAAAGCTGTCAATCCATGAACCGCATTACATCGCTTTTTAAGGCAATGCTAAAACAATTTAAATCAAAATATAGCAAAGCACTATTATTTATAAGCCTACACTAACAGGAGAACACATCAGTGTGTTTCTAAATATGCGAAATGTTGTTCATTGAAATTTGACATTTAGTCTTTTTAGTTTGCATGTTTTGATGTCCACATGTTCTTGTTCAGGAAATAACTGTGGCTGTAGCATTTCTATCATCAAGTAGTGGCCAAATATTAAAGATTAAGTGGACAATTCAATTAAATGTTGTTTGGCCAATATTAAACCAATATTTTATTCTGTTAAGTGTAACAACAACAATCACCAGGCTGATGGCACCCTTTGCAGGGCATTTGTTAAAATACATAATGTATATAAGTTGATTGTTTATAATTAGGGCTGCAACAACTAATCAATTAAATCGATTATTAAAAAAGTTGGCAACGAATTTCATAATCGATTCGTTGCGTCGTGCGACTATCAATAATTTTTGTATATAAAAAAAAAAATTTGAGTTGAGTATGAGGTGCTGGACTGGACACTGCGCGCGAGAGAGACCGAGTGTGTATAAATTGGTACATAGTAATATATAATTATTATATAAGAGGCATGGAAGTTTGACAAATGGACAACAATATAAATAAAAAACAACAATTAAATTCTTACCACTGAATTAGCAGACTGTGATTTGAATTAGAAGATGAAAACACTTTCTTGTCTGTCCCAAGTTCCACTACAAGGGAAATATTTTTTCCCAAAATTTGCAGCACTGTATTTTTCATTCTTAACTCTAAATGACTGAATGAGAAACCTGAGAAAGGATGAGGTGCAAAACATGCCTACCTTACACACCATATGAGGTGGTCAATCCATTGTATTTGTGTTTTTATATAATGTAAATTGTATTTATATTTCATACATTATATTTTTAATTAATATTAGGATAGACTAGAGCTATTATCTTCTGTTATAATTATTATTATTGCTATTATTATTACCTATTATCTGACAGCACGAAACTTGTCTTTTGTGTGCATGCTTGTCAAATGTCAAACATTTTGTTAAAGATAACATTTGACAGAAAAAACTAAAAAACACAAGTTTGAGTGTCTGCATCTGTGAGTGTGTGCGTCTATGAATGTGGTATAGAGAACAATTTCTGACCTTCAAACAAATCCTATTAAGTTTTTTTATTTGTACTTTTCTTTATTTTGTATAAATTATTTATTGTTCTGACAGCTCAGGTCCCTTTAAACAAAAAACTAAAAAACATCTTTTTTAGCACTTTATATAAAAAAAAAGCCTATGTAAAGCATACATGTGTGTATGTTTTTTGTTGTAGTCGTTTCTTTTTTTTTTATCATTACTTTAACAGCTCAGGGATGGTCAAGGAGCAACCCGTTTGTGCACTCTGATTATTTGAAAGATTTTTTGCACTGTCAGTTCTGTTTTTGAATAAAGGGTTAGAAATTAATACTTTTTTATTTTCAGGTTTTTTTCATCCGATTCATCAATTAATCATTAAAATAATCGTTAGTTGCAGCCCTATTTATAATATTATGTATATTAAAACAGTGTAGTTCAATAAAACCATAAAATCACTTGCTTTCAATACTTAAACCAATTATGGTCTTATTATTATATATTATACATTATAAGCCTTCATTTTAAAGTCTTGCTTTAATATTACCACAAAAAAATCTAATTACTCAATTAATTGTCAAAACAATTGACCAATTACCAAAATAATCATGTGACAGCCCTAGATTAGTTAAATGATAAGTAAAATGTGCCTATATTGTTTTGCATTTTGTGACTTTCAGTCGAATAAAAGACTTTCCAGTCATAATTTTCTCATTGAAGATTTCTTAAATATAGTGTTTCTTAAAAATATCGTTGCGTTCTCATGAACCCAATACAGTGCATCGTCTCGTGAGCCAAGCGTATCGTCCAGTAAATTACAAAGTATTGGAAAAGCAATGGGCCCTTTGAATATTGTTGTGAACAATGGCAGGCACTGGAGTCAAAAAGGTTGTGAACCACTGGTCTATAATGCTAATGCTTCATATAATTTCCCCCCGTATTTACATCTTTGGTCACGTCAGCAGAAATGCTGATGCAAACATAACATTACTGCATTTTGATGAAATGAGAACATCACACACTGATGAATTGTGCACAATAGGACCAGGCACAATCATTTAGTAAATAGGGTCAATTAAGATTTCATGTCATCTTCAAATTGCATTTTCCAATAAATTAAACTATTAGAGCAGAGGAAGTACTTGGCTGATCAACTCGAAGGGCCTGGGCGCATTTTAAACGTTTCCTTGCATTCACAAGTGCACCATCCAATTTTGCTTGTCCGGTCCTGAGAAAAGGCTTGATTCCTTGAGGAACAACGTAATGAGAGGAAAGACGCTCAGCCCACACAGCATTAGGACAGAGCCGAGTGTTCGGGGTGACGCTCTCTCCCCCCCACCATTCTGGACCTTGTGATGGGGGGGAAGGGGGGCGCCTGTCAGGGCCAGGGGTCTGTGTGATATTAGCCGTCTGCCAATCCGGCGTGGGGAATGGACACAGAGTAATTACTGCTGCTCTTACTGCCTCATCAATCTCTCTCTATCGCTGTCTCTCTCTCTCCCCCCTTCACACTCTATCTTTCTCACTCCTAGAACAGAGGAGAGAAAAACAGATTGAGTGACAGAGCGCCACACAAGAAATGTCGAATGAAATGGAGGGGACACCACAAAATGATGATGTTCGGGATGCTAGTTTTATACGTTTGGCTGCTATACATATGTTAAAAACAGTCCTTTGTGCTGTTAATTCTGATGCCAGGTTGAATGTTTAGTCACGGTGCACAAACGTTTGGTTTGTTAGAGTAACGGTTCGTCTGAGTTAATCTCTATTGCAGTTTATTTAAGTTGTAAAAAGTCTCACACTCCACTGGCTCTTTTACCCATAGGCCTGAAGGCTCTGTCTCGTAAAACGAGTCTGAGATTTCCAACAACTCATAAAATTTTACAAGAGGGTTCAAATTAAGGTCTTTCAAAAATGAATGATAATTAAAAAAGCCTTAATTATGTCTTTGACCGACCAGACTGAGAAACTGGAGTTATGTAGATCATACAGGCTGGTTATAAACAAGGATTTGAGTCCTTTTTTCAGAACCAGATGTGCTTGTTTTAGAACTACATGCATCTACATGGAAACCATCTACAAGATTCACATGATAGCTTGATGGAAAAGTTTTTCAATACTTGGAAAGGCATTTGTTGGTGCCAAACTGTTTGATCACTTTGAATAATTTGCTTCTTAAACTGACAGGATAAGTTACCAATCAAGCCAATCTCAACAAATCTTTACCTGACATCTCCAAATCATGTATCATGTAATATAACACTAAGGCAAGTTTATATGTTTGGCCAGTTGGAATTTAAAACTTTTCTTATGACCACTCTTATGTGGTCTAGTTGCTAGTTATAAGAACAAAAACTACAAGCAAAATTGTAAAAAGTATTACTACTAGAGACCAGAAATGATTATTTCATGGAAACTGGAAATATATTGGAAAAGCATCATAACTCACCAGTGCACTGGAGAGATACAGGACATTTTGTCCTTTTAAAGCCTATTAGACATGGTTTTATAAACCATTAACCATATTCAGACATTAAAAAATAAAACTCATATTTAATTCATGCAGTGCTAGGTTTATTTGAGGCCATTGCATTCTTAGTCCTGCCAAATCATGTATTTGTTTCTGGGATTTTAATAGCAGAAACACACCGAGAGTAAAGTTGACCTGGCCGGTTCTTCTGGTAGGTGCTCTACAAACATCAGATGACTTCACTATTATAAGCTATTAGCAAGGGAGTTAACAGCTGTAGAAATGCCAAGAGATTCAACCATAAAACCTTCTGCAACATTCAGACTTTAAGCTCTCTGCCTGAACAGAATGGTACAATAATTCGGTTCAATATGTACCTCAACAGTAAGTGAAGGACACAAAAGAAAGTGCATTTGGGTGGTTGGGTAACCTGCAGTCTGACATGATACATTTAATCTAAAATCTAGTCCTGTTTTTTTCTGTTAATAATAATTGATCATGTAATTTTGTGACATTATATTGAGAGAGGACATTAAATATTTGTTCCTTTAATAAAAAATTTTTACACAAAAGCACTATGTAAGTGAACTGCAAATAAAATATACAATTTTCCCTTTGTAGGTACAATAGGATCCAAGACAACTAGTTAAAATTGATCTATTTGCTATTTTTAAATTCGGTTATATTATCTACAATTGAAAAAGATTTCCGAATGCCTTTGTATTCAGTGGAAGTTTGGGTAAAACCTGGTGTTATCTGCAGTAAGAGCATCTTGTGCTTCAACAGAAGCAAGAACACATGATCAATACATTTTTTTTAACTCTAATTTGCGGCTTAAACTGCAATTAAACTGTTTTAATCTCACATTTTAACTGTGGTTTATACACCACTGTTATGCACATTTAACCAAAAACATTAATGGTGAAGAAAAAAACAAAACTATTCATGTACATGTTTCTTGTCAACTACCTATAATTTTATTGGCTACGCTTCATTTACAATACAAAAACCTGTAAAAACAGAACGTACAAAAGCTTGTGACCTCTGCGATGAGCTGGGCAGCCAGAACAAAAGTCAGGGTGCCGGAAAGGGTGAGAATCAACTTGCTGCAACCATTTTTTTTTTAAGTCGATGGGGGAGGGACAAGACCGAAGAGACAATTGGCTCCGAAACCTCATCTCTCTCTTTTAATTTGTTTCTAAGGAGATTAATTGACAAATCTTACATTTCACGCACATGAAGTTTATGTTAAACAGATTGGAATATTCAAGGTGGGGGGGTAGTGTGACTTGCATTTGAGCAGAACATTTCCTTAACAATAAAAAACAATCTTCCCAACTGCAGCAGCACTCCGAGGAATTCAATGCCCCTCCCCCACTCTTCCCTAACCCTCCCCTCCACCTCCATTACCATATCAAAGCCCCGAGTTCAGAGCAAGACTTCTCTTTCAAGAATGGAAGCAAGGCATCAGGAGGGAGGAGGAGGAGGAGAGGACAAGACCGCAGCGGCAGGGAAAGGCCTGAGCTCCAGCTCGCTTTTATCCCTGCTGTTCGGTGTAGGACAGAGAGAGAGTGAGACAGAGGCAGACACACCGAGACTGTAGAAAACAGATGTAAAGACTACTGATCAGCACTACAATCATGTGCAGTAGAGGAGGCTGCCTCTTTAATTCACATTCCAGAGGCAGGAGATAAAAACAGTGGGGAGTCTTGGAGAAAAACAGTGCAGGTATATATATATATACACACACACACACACACGGAACTGGGAAGGAGGTGGGGGACGTGCTGATCACCATGATGGACACCATCCACCACACAAGTACACTCAGAGGCCTGTTTAGACAAAGTCCAAGCAGATTTTAAAGCAAAACAAAAAATCTCTTTGAACTCCATCGCACAAGTGTGTGAAATATTGGACTGCGACAACCATGTGCTTTTATTCAAATGCTAAACTGACTTTTGTAAATGCTTCAATCTCACCGATCACTCAATACCATAGATAGGAATTGTAAGGAATCACATTGTACCTAACTAACCATTTTACTGTTGCACAAGACACACACAAAAAATAAAAAAAATAAAAATAATCAAACCGCATACAGCGAATACGACTAAGCATTATTCCTATTATAATACAAGAACGTTAATGTTTACAAAATTGTTGCCATCGATTTTGGATACAAGATTCCTTAATTTTCCAAATGGTTTGCGTTTTCCTAAATGTTTTTGGATTCCATTAAATTTTATTTATTTAAAGATTCGCCAGTGAACAGAAGCACAAGAAATGCTTCAAGAGTATTTTTGAACTTCACGGGATCAATGTAGAACAGGTAACATTATGAAAAACATTTGGCCTCATTTAAAAAAAAAAAAAATAAAAAAAATAAATCAGATATAAATTGTAAATATATTTAGAATTTATATTTCGGTACCTCAAATTTCGATTAAAAATCGATCCAATTTATGCATAGATTTGATTTAGTTTACGGTTTTATTTATTTTCCTATTTGACTGCAGAAGACAGTTTAATAGGTCTCGAAGAAAAGATCTCATTGAATTAAATGTAAACCTTGAAATGTATTGTTATTTTTCATCCCCATTTTAGTCAACCCATTATTAAAATTTTTTTTTTTTTAAAGTCATTTAAGCTGACTGACTTTATTACAGAAGACTACCAGTCATGTGTGTAATGATTGCAAGGCAGCCTGAGACAAATGGAAAACTACTTGGTACATAAATAAAATTCCTTGATACAAAAATATGCAAATAATAAATCAACAATCGGTAAAATAAATTTGAATTTTTCAGGTACAGTAGACAAGGTTTATTTAACATGTCTTAAGAAATACTACAGAAATGTAATCAAATGTAAAAAATAAAATGGTAGTCTTCACTAGTAATAGTAATAATACTAGGAATATAAATTGAGTCTTTACTGTTAAATATAAATGTATTCATAATGAAGATTCAAAGGTGATTTTTTGTGTGTTTTTTAATTAAATTAACAAAACAGTCAGCAAAAGTTTATTAGGCTGCTGTCCCTTTAAGAACAAATGCACATATCTAATATAATGTAACATCTGATTTGCTTCCAACTGTTTTGTGTTCTCGTAGGACATAACAGTTTTTATGTTTTTTACATAATCATTTGTATATTTGACTATTCAAGCGCAATAAGCTGTGAAAGAGAACTGAACTTGGGATCACATGCATCTTTAGTTGTGTCCGAAGTCCTTTTTCACACTCAAAGCGTCAATAACTTTAGTCAGTACTGCAAGGTTAAAGAAGTGTAAATTTGTGAATTGATGCGAATCGGCAGAAAATAGAATCGCAATCCATATGTGAATTGATTTTTCCCCCACCCCTAATAGATTTCAGACAAGATATTACTTTTATAAAATGTGTTAAATGTATATACAATATAATACATATAATTGAGGATTCCATTATTTATTGCAAAGTTTAGGTGCAAAAAATATTTTTTTTCGCAATGAAATTGCCATAAACAGGCCTAAAACGCAAAACCACGGCTCAGATCAGACGGTAATGGCCTCGTTCCTGTCATCTAGTAAATCAGCTCATTTACGCCGAAGTCTTCAGGGTAAAACACGAATTCTAGATTAAGTTTGGCGATAACCAAAGTGATATATGGAAAAATTCTGACCATTAACTTCGCCTGTCTGCACTGCCGACAACACCTTCCATTTAGTGCTGCATTTCTCCCCGGCCCTTTCTCCACTGGCAGGCTAAATGTGAAAATCAAAGTGAATGACATTAGGTAAATAAGACAGCAGGTTGCCTTGGCAACAGGGACAACCCCCAATACCCATTCCTCTAGCCTACCCTTTACTTGCATCCAATTATAGGAAAGTAAGACTGGGTTATTGACAGATTGCCACAAACAGACCGTTGCACATCATTTTTGCACTGTAATTCCACATGAGCATGCTTGTTACAGAACCTGAGATGGATTCAAGCTGCAGGATATGACAGGAAAGAAACGAGAGAAACCATGGCACAAAGACAACGCCAACACCTCCATAAATATTTAATCATTTGTCAGCCTCTCGTTTGAGCAGAGAAAGCTGCAGATCTGCCAGAAAACTGACCACTGTGGATCTTCGAGTTGAGATGCGAGAGCAGTTACCTGTTTGGACTGGGATGGATTGTGTGG
This sequence comes from Semotilus atromaculatus, assembly GCA_031834385.1. NCBI lineage: Eukaryota > Metazoa > Chordata > Actinopteri > Cypriniformes > Leuciscidae > Semotilus > Semotilus atromaculatus. Next base: position 12,050,134 of record JAULUF010000005.1, on the reverse strand, counting down.
ATGGGGTTCACAATGAGAAACGTAACAAAGCAACAATGAGAGTGAAGCAAATACACTTGTTGCCAGTTCAAAGCTTTGAAATGCATTCAAGAGAGATTTCACACATTGTAAACACTGAATCCATTACTATGACACTTAATGATTGCAATGGGTGATACAATAAGACACCTGGAAAGCCCAAAGGAACCCCACTGACGCCCAAAAAAAAAAAAAAAAAAAAAAAAAAAAAAAAAGAGCATGGGGACTCAATACATTCAGACTGATGATTATTAAACACCTGTCTCTGCATATGGTCAATGCAGAATCAATAGTGTAATGAAAAAGATCTCCTCGAAATGTGGGAGTGCGGCTTGAAGACACAAACCTGCACAGAAGTTCTGTATTGGCAGATCAAGTGAACGACTTACCAGTTTTTTCTTTGATCTCGCATAAAACACTGAAGAGAGCCGGCTTCATCCTGTGGCAGTTCAGTGCGTGTTTTCTGGAAGAGAGAAGGAAAGCGTTAGAGAGAGACTGATTATATTTCATTTCAAACAGTGAAAGACCGGCGTATCGATCAGTATTTGGCCATTTTAAGTTTATTGGCATCTGTCGAACGCTGTGCCCAATTAACAAATTGCCCTTCTGTTTGAAATCCACCAATAGCCTCGACAATAAAGAAATAAATCCGTAGAGGGAAATTCAAGGCCAATGATAGAGCCATTTATTTACATACTTTGTGTGTAGGTACGTGTATTATTTTAGTGCCCGATTGGCTAAATAAATTATTCAAATAAGGTCATGGAACAAATGCTTCCACAAAAATGTGTCAAATACAATTTGCAAAATGCAGTTCCAAAATGCATCTTCTACCACAATCTGGCACACTTCACAGAATCTCAACAGACATGTGTCTACAACACTTGTCTTGATACATGGCCAGTTATAATGCTTTTCTACTTCATTTGATGAACTACTGCTGCCACGATCAATAGAAAACATACACAAATCCATTTACCGGTTGCATTTTGCACCTTATTAATGTATGTTTTTGAATTAACCCAATAATGGCTTCACATTTTTGTGAATTTGGAGTATATATCATGCAATATAAGTGTTCATCTCATTCTTATAGCTACATTTCATCGACTCTGCTATTTGGCTATTGTGAGCATTGTTTTTAAAATACAAATCATGCAAGTCTCCTTTTAGAGAATCATTAATGATTGATTCTTCAAAGTCTCAATTTAAAGCACACATTGTTTCGCTGCCAAACAAACCAAAGGATTTATGGTTATTGAAGACATACCAACAACCTTTAACATTCGCAGCAGAATATGATTACAATCACAGGTGCAAACATCTACTCAAGAATCAATCAAGATGTAACGGACACACTAAAACTCAAGTCTTTTATAAAGCTCAGTGTCTGTAGATTGAGAAGATACAGCAGCAGTCTCGGCTCACTCCAGCTAAATGAGTAACTGACACATGGTCCTCATTTGTCTTCAGGGAAAAGCATTCCACCCTTTAATGGTATTATCCAGCCCTTTTTACACCCCGAACGTGCTTAATTTATCGAGCAGGTCTGGAGAATATCAAAACAAGTGAGGACCCTCTGTCTCGCAGAGGAAACATTCTTCTCAAAGCCAGAATCATATGTGCTAAATCCAATCATCGATCATTTCAGGGCAGTCTCCCATCAGCAAACTTTATTTCCAGGCTCAGTAAGCTCTGATGCTTGGGAAGCTTATCTACACGCAGCCAGATTTCAGCGCTACTGTATTAGAGAGCAGATGAAGCATGCTTTCCAGGAGCATCGTTATCCCCTAACAAATGCCAATAATCGAGGTGTTTCAAATAACAGCTGGGATATAAATGGGCAAGGACACTGATAAACCCACAAATGTGACACACTTCAAAATACTCTCGGCATTGCATATCAAAAAATGCACTGCATTTCGTAAAAATTTGATGCTACAAAGCCCTCCAACTGCCCTGAATAATCTTTTATGAGAAAGTCCTAAACTGAACACCACAACACTCGCTACATAATATTGCAGTTGGCCGCAACTAAACAAAGTTAGAATGTTTCCCTTTTGCTCCGAGGCAAACTGATAACGTGGGAAATCCCCAAAAAAAGATTGTTTTTTGTGGATGAGGCCTTAAGCTGATGACACACAGTGCAACTCATTGGGTAATTTGTTGGAAATGGGCAACGGCAGTAGCTTGGGCAATGCTGAATCGGTTACTGTTGATTAGTTAGCTTGTCTTCTCACATTGCCTACTTTCCAATCATCCAACTTGAAGTAAATCTGAAGTTTGCTCAGCTTCCAAGACTTCATTCGCTGCCTAAAATGTTCTTTGTTGGCTTCGATGTGTTCACACCCAAATATTTCAGGTATGTAGAATTCAGTGCAAGAGCCACAAACATTTAAAGACATGAGATGGCAAAAAAAATAGATCACTGCGTCTTATTGTAGGTTATTTCTTTTTGCAAATATGAGCAAGACAAATACAAAAACATCAAGGAATGACAACTGATAGTACAAACAGAAACCTAAACTCGTGTCAATGGATGGGTGATCATGAAAAGACTTAACTGATGCAACCAAAATCTTTCCTGGGATGTGACATGGAGATTTTTTTTATCAATTGTATGAATATGTGAAGTCTGTGGTGGTTAAGAGCGTTTGGTTCACTTGGCCTAAGAGTGGGTGAATATATGTGGCTTTTATACAAACTAATCTTAAAACAAAAACCATCTCATGAGGTGTTTTGAGTTTGCTTTACTTTAAGTCTGAGTTGTCCAAGCGCAAAGCGCTTCAGGTTCACTTTCTCATGCACATAATCAGAAATATTTTGGCCATTAAAGGTTCCTATACAAAGAGAATGATGACATGCGATGAAACAAACAAGGAGATAAGTCACTTATTCTCATTTCTAGAGATAACGAGGGGCATATTTTAAATCTATTGTCAAATAAACAAAAACAAAAAAAGGTTTTAGCTTAGTTTCCTGTGAAAATGTAGGCATAGTCTGAGCTGCCAATTAAAATTAAAATTTAATAAGGATATAATAAATTATAATAAATAAAAAAATTGTTCTGATATAATCAAATTGATTAGCCTATAATAAAATAAAAAAGTGGTTATTAAACAGTAGACTAATCACAAATAAAACAGCCCCGACTAAAAGCCCATTTTAGGGCCAGGGACAATGTGAATGCAAAAAAAATAACTTGATTCACATTTTGGTCAATTCAAAGGGGTCTGAATTTGGTTCTTTTAAGAAGCAATCGCATAATTAAAATAAAAACAAAAGGTTAAGCCCCACTGAGATTTTTTAAATCAATGACTGAAGTGCTTCTTTAACTGTATGAGAGTGCATTTTTCTCTTTGTCATCAACATGGAGGGGATGATGGGGGAGAGAAGAGGAGGGGGTGCTCATGCGCTCCTGTACTGACCTGTGCTGGAAGTTGAGCGGCAGGGCACACCCTGCTGTGCTCCCCCCCAGCTCCCCCTCCCTCTGTGGGGTCCACTGCGCCGGTGCCTCCTCTGGCCAGCATCTGGACACAGGGCAACAGGGTGAGAGGCTGAGGGCGGCAGGCACAGACAGCACTGGCATCTGCCCCCACCGTCCCGATGACATCCCACCCCATACACCCCTTAAACTGGGACCAGAGACCCCCCACAGTAAATAATGCAGATCAAGAGAAGAATAGAAAACAGAAATCAAGTACTGTGGCATATGATAATGGAATCAGAACAAGTCTGATTTTTACCAAAAAAATGGTAACCAAAACAGTAACTAGTGAGTGCAAAGTAAAAGACATTGCAGAAATCTCACGTCTATAAATAATATAAACCTACTTAATGAATTAGGATGTATGCATGAAAGTGCTTTTATGATTGATGTAATCTAGTCAATCAATTAAATTGACCTTATCTACCAATGCAAAGCAAGTCTTGTGCATTACATTTATTTTTGAACATGCAATGAATAAGCAATCCAGACAGAACCACGTCTCTTTGCTTTCTGAGCAAAGCACGTGCCTCCACTCAGCAAATAATGCAGGTTTGGGACACATTATACTAATTAATTTAAGAGGCATTGTGATGAGCCACAAATTCATTTAATGCGATACCACAACCATGCATATTTCATTAGTATCAAATAAAATAAATCTGTTTATAAAAGAGAAAAAAAAAAAAAAACATGTCTTATAATGTCCAAGATTGCTGACCGCACTAGGTTCAATCTCTCTGAAGCGGAGTAAAGCTCTCCAGTCCGTAAATGAAGCTGGCTTATCTGCCCTAAAACAATCCCGCACTTGACAAAATAATAATGCATATTTCTCTCAGGTATCTGAACTATTTCAGGTCTGTGCGGAAGCACCGAAGGGCTTTTTTGCTTCATAACTGAAGGTGGCAAGGGCTTATACTCAAGAATAAGTTATAACTGCAGAATATCAGTGACAGAGAAGAAGTGACTAAAGAGAAAATGCATTTACGTCCATCACTAACCATATCTTGCATTATGCTTAAAGAAATAGTTTACCGAAAAAAAGCTTCAGCCATTTACTCGCCCTCGTGTCAATGAGATGCTTTGAACAATGTTTATTTACACTGCCTTTTTCCATATGATTCAAAAACTTTCCCTTTTCCCCAGCTCTCAAATTTGATTCTGCATATTTAAACTTGCCATTTCATGACCAGCTACGAAAGACAAGAATTAACAGAGTTTGGCATCATTAACATGACATGCTGTGACAAATCTTCATGCCAGTTTGAAGATGCAGAGGTTCCAGATTTGAGAATATTTTAGCAATTTTAATAATTTTAGTAATAGGATAGCATCTGCATAAATTAAAGGAGGCATTTCTACCAAATTTCTAGCTTTTAAAAAACTATTTTGTTATCTTTATTGTTGGGTACGAACCTTAAAAACAATACTCTTAAATTGGACATGTTCAGACTCCCCTTACTTCGAAAATTGTTTTTTTTCCAAAAAAAAATTGGTGCAATGTTTCATGTTATAGCCTACAAATGGAGGGTATTCCTTCTTTTGAGCCTAACTTTTAGGTCTACATTGTCAATTTCAAACTGCAAGTCTGCATAATGAACCCTTGTTTTGTATATGGTAAAAACTAGGCGTGGGACAAAATAGGTAATATATCGCATTCCTTCTCTGTGCGAATGCGATACGAGAGTCTACACGCTGACAATATTGATATTTTAATGAATAAAATAAGGCGCTCTAAATAGATTTCCCTGCTCCCAGCGTCACTACTTCATGGTGCTCAACACATGAATGAGGGAAACGTTAACATAAGTTAACTAGCCTGAGAAAAAGAGTTTTTAACGGGATGGCGGACAGCAGTGCGAGTAAAATAATAGATGCCACCTTTAACGCACTTCGGCTTTTGTACTATTGATGGGACAAACGTGTTGTAAATAGACACATCTTTGACGCTCTTTACTGAGCACTTACAGATGCACACGGGAGCGTTTGTACATTTTGTTGGTCAATTTTTAAATGTACCAGGTTTACATAACGATAAGCAGGTAAAGGTGTAAGTTTACACACAAAGAAATTGAAGCTTTTAAAAAGTGTAAGCATAACATTTTTTATTTACTTCAATTTCATTTATAGACTGAAAAACTATTTACTTAACCTTTTCACAGGCATTATGTTTTCATAGTTAGATGTCGTATCATTATAGGATTGTCTAGCAATATATCGATTATCACAGAATTGCTGTATCGTGATACTATCGGTATCGTGAGCCACCCTGTGATTCCCACCCCTAGTAAACACAGACAATTATATTTTTGGCTTTGATAAAACCATTTAATTTGGATGTCATTACAGGAAGCATAGTTTTTAGGCATCCATGACAATTTTATTGAGTTTGAAATCTCGGTCTGTTCCTCAAACAAAGCAATTTGACTTGATGAGACTCCAAGATAGAGCACAGGTCATATTGACAACTTTTATTATACTTTATCATTTTTTGAGCTTGGTCACCCCATTCACTTTCAGTACTTTGAAAAAAGCAGCCAGGACACTCAGCAAAATGACAAAGTAATTTTTAGGTGAACAATTCCCTTTTCCTGAAGACTGCTGATTGCTTATCTTCAACCAAATACCTAAAAACCCTCTTAAAACAGTCATACACACCATCATCATTCAACTCATCAGTCTTTTGTACAAAGGAAACTAAGTCACTACACAAGATCACCCAAGAAATGCGGTATAGATAAAGGCAATTTCGCTGGGTTTATAAGTTGCTCGAGTAGCGACCCTCCATCTCATTAATAGAAACTCAATTTGTGGACAGCTGCACACGCGCACGCATTATAGGAGAATTGATTGCGCCCAACACACAATGAAAAGGATGAACACCAGGGAGGAGGAGGAGGAGGGTAAAAGAGAAGTGAATTAATTAAGAGAACCAGGTGGTCAAATGGCTTGGTGGAAAATCACAAGCTAATGACACATCACAGGGCATACGCGCACATACGATCCCTCATTAAAAGGCAGCTTTTGTGCGGGATCTGTGGCTCGGGTTGACCTTTCAACAGATCGCAGGTCACAGCGCGCAATCTAGCGATCCATAAGAGATCAATTTCAGTGCAATCAATAGAAATACACTGAACTGTACCCAAAGGAGGATCTGCGGGTAAAGGCGGGAAAGTCGTCAATCCTGTCGGGTGTTTTCGTCTCGAGGTTAAGTCTGACACTGTTTGACGGCGATGACTTAATTAAGCGCGCGCTGATTATCTATGCTAATGACGAGGTAGCACATTAATCCAATTCATTTATCTAGTGGGGCCTCAATCTGGCAGACGCACGCTGAAGACCAAATGGCTTCACAGAGCCCATGGGCTCCTGATAACAAACATATTGGTTGACCTCTAAAACCTTTTTGGCCCCATTTAGCAAAACCAGAGGAGGGGAAAATACTTGCATCCTTAGGTTGTAGTAATTATAGTCCTAGTATCCATTTGGAGGATATTTAGTGCATTGTTTGAGTGGAACTACAAACACAAGGACTTCTAGTATTTAAACTTTTTCGTTATAATAACTTTCAATAAGAAAGTTCGGATTGCTCATAAACCTACCATTTAATGCATTTACATTCTTTCGTGACTTAAGTTTTTTTTCCAAATGCCAATTCATTTAGAACTTTTAACAACTTTAAAAAGGTCAAATTCAACAATGCAGTAAATAAATTGACACTTTTTTTATTTTATGAAGACTTTATGAAGACTCTCACTTTTATATAAGTGAGAATATACGCAAATGTAAATTAAGAAACGTATCAGTAATGCCATGTCAGCATATGTGGCAATATTCATCGCAAAAACTGAATTACAAAAAAATACATGTGTTGCATATATACAGTACACAATATAAAATGAAAACCAAGCAACAAGGGTAAAAAACGCCAATTGATTTTACACCAGATTTTTAACATGATTAAAAATTCTAAAACCTTATCTGGTAGAAATCTTACTAAACAAGTCCTTAAGTGAGTTTAATTGCTAAAAAATTGTTTTCTGCTTGCATTAAAAAAGGGACAGTGCAATAAAATATGATTTAAATTAAGAAAAAGGTGCAAGCCATTTTATCACATACGATTTTCAGGAGACAAATTGCCGCTATTTACATTGACTGCAACGTTATTTAAAAGCAATGAGGTGTAGATTGTGTCCAGATGCTGTTACACACTAAATATCAATCTATCGAGAGCGTCCACACTTGTCCTACACCTCTCACAGGTCTTACCTCGCCTGGGCTTCGTCGAGGCTCTCGTCGGTGATGGCCATGATCTGCTGGAGAATATCCCCTATGTCTTGCTGCGGTTGACCGAGGGACTGCTGCTTCCGAACCGAATCGGGGTCACCCACGTCGGCTTGAGAGAGTCCGCCGAGTCCGCCCATGCTAGCCAGCATTCGGGTCTGTTCATCCATAATACTTTAAAGCCGAATCTCGCCGTTTCCCCAACCGCAAACCAATGAAAACCTGTATCAGCGATCTGTCTTGGTGACCATGTACCACCAGCCGTGTGAATACAAACGTGGAGCTCAAGGAATCACTAACGTTAGATAAAGAAAACAACGAGAGCGCGACTGGAATGTGGGATTTAACCACATCAAAACGATGCACGATTGATGGGAAAAGGTGAGTAACTAGTTTGCATGGGGGGGAAAAAATATCAGACCGCGTGCAATTCCTGCAAAAACCAGTATTGTCTAAAGCAAAACGCTGCACACTAGCACTCCCATAAAGCAGCCTAACAAGAAAATAAAAGCGTCCCTGGAAACATGAAGTATCCCACGCGCGGCATCTCAAAGTATCGCCTCTCTAAACAACTCGCAGTCCGCGATAAAACCATTCATGTCAACAATCTGGCTTTTCGTCCAGAGGCTGTTGTCGCTGACAGCTATTACAGTAGAAATCTCAGACACTACTAACAAGCTGGACTAAACCAACCAGAGCAGCTAACAAGCTAATAGAGAGGAGGAAAAAAAGTCCCTGCTTGAAAATAAATCGAAATAGAAACTCAAGCGTTCGCTTATTAACGTTTCCTCACTTAGGAAAAAGACAAAACTCAACGGTCAAAACGAATCCCGAGAGCAGCGGACGAACGCGACCGCTTTTAAACGTAAATCCGAGATCACCGACACAATTGATTCGCAGTGTTGGCTAGCTGCTTAGCAGCGGAGCTAACTAGCATTCGAGCGCTGCTAGCAACAGATTCACACGGGCTCCACGAACCCCCGGGACCAACAGCAAACTGCCCCCGAAATGCCCCGGCTTTTTAGGTGGACGGGTCGAAATAGCTCAGAACGGCAACGCTCAGCTCCATGCCAGCCAACTCGACACAGTTGGTTTGTTCCCCAAGCCGCGGTGCTGTCGTAGAAAAAAAAACTGCCCCTCTCTTGTGTTTCTGCCCTCCTCGGCGACTCTTTTCTCCCCCTCTGAGCGAGCGCACCACTGCGCGCGTTCACGCTACTACACACGAGCGCGTACGTCATCATCGCGCACAAAAGAGCCGCTACTGTGTGGAGCCTCTAGAGGCGCCAGTGAAACGCACGCGTCTAAGCAAGTAAACAACTTGCGCGTCTCTTTCAAACAGACCGCATGCTGTAATTTCATCATGGAAGTGGCTTTTGTAGGCTATAGTTACCATTGTATAGTTACCATAGCTGAACTATGGCATTTGTACTTGTAAGCACATAGTATCCAGAGTTGAAACAATGTCTGGCGCATAATTGCTGTGCTTTCATCGGTGTAGCTGTGGTTTCTGTTACACAAGCTGTGGAATTTTGATAATTACAATTTCATAGTTGAATTAATTAGCCTAAATGGATTCACTGCCTTCTTCCCCTAATAGGTTACACTTAGAATGAATCTACAACATTTCTGCTAATAATGCAGCATTACTTTGAAACCATGGTAAGTTTATGTAAGGGTGGTTTAAACCAAGAAAGGTAAACATATAGAATAGGCTATATATAGAACCTGCAATATATGGAGACACTTAGGGGTTTAGTTTCATGGATTTAGTTTTTATTCATTTTTAATTTTATTAATTAAACAGCTTGTAAACACACTTTATCACTAGAACAAATTGAAATAACCCATTAATCATGAAAGTATATGCACAGTTCAAATGAGTCAAGAACCCTAGTGTTATAGAACCCTCCAGTCAGTCCATCAGCATTTCAGTGTATGTTACAAAGCATAATTAACCCTTAATCCTCTGTTCAAAACATTTCACAAAATATTCCATTACTCAAATGAAATAGCTAGAAGATGCAAATCAAACATATGCCTGCCTGAATGGGTGTAAAACCAACATTCAGAATGTTTGATAGTGCTGCCTGCCAGTATTTGGGGAAACGCATTACAAATAACACAAGTTACATAATCGGATTACTTTTTCATATAACATGTAAAGCATTTACTTTTAAAGCAACACCAAGGAACTTTTCCTCTGCGGTCGCCATACTGGTTGGAAGCGGAATTGTCCATTACCGCTGTCGTAAATAATGTATCCTACCGGAGCCTTCTGTCGCACGCACGCTCGTTGTTTATCCAGCACCGGCTTTGGAATGAACGATGTCCACAGACAAGGTAGAGTATGTTGCATGATTTCATGAAAGTATGATGTATTGCGACATCAGAAACGAAGAAAAGCAAAATGATGACTATTGTAACGCTTGAAGTAAAGCAGTCGAGTTTTGTAGTTCTTTTTGTGCTCGGGTTCCTACCCGAAACCCGAAGTTACATAGTGCCAGTAAAAGCGATACAGACACCGTCAGGCTATGGCAGACGTGTCATTTAACCTATTGTAAGTCGATGTATTTACCATCACAATAGTCTTGGAAATATATTATGAAGGTTGAAAAAGCTACATAGTGTTGCTTTAAATTTACAACAAAATTTAAGCTTTTTTTTTTTTTACTTTTTCAAATAGTAACGCAAGTTTTCTTATTTCTTGACTGACACCTCTTCGTTCCCCATGTTGAGTGAAATCAGGAGATGCGGAGGTGTTCGGTGTAAACATTATGCTTGTTGTAGACTAAATGTGAGCATGAATTTACTCATCTCACTTGCACAAAAACAGATTCAGAATTCCTCTAAATGAACAAAATGAACAGTGGAATGCAAACTCAGAATATTATGCAATCCGGCAATGGTTAAATATATTAAATAACACAAATATACTTTCTGCAAAAAAAGCTTTTCTTATTTAGTATTTGTGTCTTGTTTCCAGTCCAAATATCTAAAAAGTCTTAAATCAAGATGCATTTACTAGATGAGTAAAAGCAATAAGATATTATGTCTTGTCTTGTTTTCAGGGGAAATAAATAAAAAATAAGCGAGTTTTTGCATAAAAAAAGCAAAATTATCTGCCAATGGAATAAGAAAAAAAATCTTGTTTTTGTTTGAATTAAAATTATTTTTCTTATTCCATTGGCAGATAATTTTGCCTTTTTTAAGCAAAAACTCGCTTATTTTTTATTTATTTCCCCTGAAAACAAGACATAATATCTTATGGCTTTTACTTATCTAGTAAATGAATCTTGATTTAAGACTTTTTAGATATTTGGGCTGGAAACAAGACACAAATACTAAATAAGAAAAGCTTTTTTTGCAGTATTTAATCTCACTTTATTAATCAATGTCTTTGCTGCTGACCTTTGATGATCCAATTCAACCATAATAATAAGCAGTAAACATCACATTTGTTTAATTTTTTGTTTGTTTTTATTGCTGAAATAAGAGTGTTGAACTTTCTTCTGTGATCCAGAATGGCAGCACAGCTAAAAGGTTCAGCCTGATGCCTATTCAAGTCACTTTTGGTCTCAAAGGGCCTTTACATTTGCCAAAAATATAACTTTTTTTTGCAATTAAAAAACAGGAAAGCCTAGCCCAGGTGAGAAAAGGTAACGTGACCGTATCGTAACACATTACTTTTCATAATAAGTAAGTAATGTAATTAGTTACCTTTTTAGTGAATAACGCAATACATACTTTTACTTTCCCCGACACAGAATGCTTTAAAACATGTCTTTGGGTAAATTGAGAGCAACTGGTGCACTCAAAGAAAAGCCTGTAGAAATAGGGTCCAAATGTACTGTTAATATGAAGGAATTTTCCATATTGATTTTTCTCAGGGGTTGGTTTTTCTGCATTTGGAATTACGCATTGCTTTTGTCCTGCAGCCAAAAAGGTTTGGTTACTAACATTCATCAAAATATATTCTTTTATGTTCCACAGAAGAAAGCAAGTCATACAGGTTTGGAACGACATCCAGAATGGGTGAGTAAATGATGACAATGTTTTATTTTTTGAGTGAACTATGCCTTTAAAATATGTTGTGAACACATTAAAGTCTGAGGTGTATTGCAAAACGGTTTTGAACCGCATCAATGTACAAGAAACGCTTCAAGGAATTGATAAAGTTTAAAGTCCCCCTGTGGTAAAAATCAAACTTTTAATGTTGTTTATGTCTGTGGTGTTTTTAAAGTAACACTATATAGCTTTTCAACCTTCATAATATATTTCCAAGACCCTTGTGATGGTACATCGACTTACAATAGGTTAAATGACACGTCTGCCATAGCCTGACGTGGTCTGTATCGCTTTTACTGCCACTATGTACAGTGAGGAAAATAAGTATTTGAACACCCTGCTATTTTGCAAGTTCTCCCACTTAGAAATCATGGAGGGGTCTGAAATTGTCATCGTAGGTGCATGTCCACTGTGAGAGACATAATCAACAAAAAAAAAGAAATCCAGAAATCACAATGTATGATTTTTTTTTACTATTTATTTGTACGATACAACTGCAAATAAGTATTTGAACACCAGAGAAAATCAATGTTAATACTTGGTACAGTAGCCTTTGTTTGCAATTACAGAGGTCAAACGTTTCCTGTACTTTTTCACCAGGTTTGCACACACACTGCAGGAGGGATTTTGGCCCACTCCTCCACACAGATCTTCTCTAGATCAGTCAGGTTTCTGGGCTGTCGCTGAGAGACACTGAGTTTGAGCTCCCTCCAAAGATTTTCTATTGGGTTTAGGTCTGGAGACTGGCTAGGCCACGCCAGAACCTTGATATGCTTCTTACAGAGCCACTCCTTGGTTATCCTGGCTGTGTGCTTCGGGTCATTGTCATGTTGGAAGACCCAGCCTTGACCCATCTTCAATGCTCTAACTGAGGGAAGGAGGTTGTTCCCCAAAATCTCGCAATACTTGTCCCATGTGCCGAAAAACACCCCCAAAGCATGATGCTACCACCCCCATGCTTCACAGTAGGGATGGTGTTCTTGGGATGGTACTCATCATTCGTCCAAACACGGTTAGTGGAATTATGACCAAAAAGTTCTATTTTGGTCTCATCTGACCACATGACTTTCTCCCATGACTCCTCTGGATCATCCAAATGGTCATTGCCAAACTTAAGACGGCCTTGACATGTGCTGGTTTAAGCAGGGGAACCTTCCGTGCCATGCATGATTTCAAACCATGACGTCTTAGTGTATTACCAACAGTAACCTTGGAAACGGTGGTCCCAGCTCTTTTCAGGTCATTGGCCAGCTCCTCCCGTGTAGTTCTGGGCTGATTTCTCACCTTTCTTAGGATCATTGAGACCCCACGAGGTGAGATCTTGCATGGAGCCCCAGTCCGAGGGAGATTGACAGTCATGTTTAGCTTCTTCCATTTTCTAATGATTGCTCCAACAGTGGACCTTTTTTCACCAAGCTGCTTGGCAATTTCCAGCCTTGTGGAGGTGTACAATTTTGTCTTTAGTGTCTTTGGACAGCTCTTTGGTCTTGGCCATGTTTGTAGTTGGATTCTTACCTATTGTATGGGGTGGACAGGTGTCTTTATGCAGCTAATGACCTCAAACAGGTGCATCTAATTTAGGATAATAAATGGAGTGGAGGTGGACATTTTAAAGGCAGACTAACAGGTATTTGAGGGTCAGAATTCTAGCTGATAGACAGGTGTTCAAATACTTATTTGCAGCTGTATCATACAAATGAATAGTTAAAAAATCATATATTGTGATTTCTGGATTTTTTTTTTTAGATTATGTCTCTCACAGTGGACATGTACCTACGATGACAATTTCAGACCCCTCCATGATTTCCAAGTGGGAGAACTTGCAAAATAGCAGGGTGTTCAAATACTTATTTTCCTCACTGTAACTTCGGGTTTCGGGTAGTAAGCCGAGCACAAAAAGAACTACACAATTCGACTGCTTTACGTCAAGCGTTACAATATCATTATTTTGCTTTTCTTCGTTTCTGATGTCGTAATACATCATACTTTCATGAAATCATGCAACATACTCTACCTTGTCTGTGGACATCGTTCATTCAAAGTCCGGTGCTGGATAAACAACGTGCGTGCGTGCGACAGTAGGCTAAATTATTTACGACAGCGGTAACGGACAATTCCGGTTCCAACCAGTAGGGCGACCACAGAGGAAAAGTTACTTGGTGTTGCTTTAATATGCTTTAGGACAAACCATGTGTAAATTCATGAGTCAACACCATTTCTGAGTATTTTCTCCTTAAAATTGCAGCGAACCAAAGACAGCCTCAAAAACACGATTTGAAATCGCTGGTGTCTCTGATGTCACAAACCTTGTAACCAATCAGGTCAATGTGTGATTGTCAATTAGTGGATCTCTGAGCTGGTGTGAGTGAGTGGAGGCGGGGCTAATTTACATATTTATAGAACTGAGTATACTAAATGAGGCAAGGGTGTAGTTACATTCAAGTTATTTTAAGGCATGAAGAATATTTTATTTTAAGGAAAACGCATTTAAAATTACAATAAGAAACCGATTGGGTTGGATATAGAGTGAGTTAAGTCAAGTTTTCTAACTTTTAAATTGAATCTAAATTCAGATAATGTGTAGATTAATTAGCCAAAGTTTCACAAAATGTAGTCTAAGAGAATTATGTTTTTTAAATTCATGTTAAGAGGATTGTTTTTGGAGAAAAGAGTTCAATAACATAACAATGCTTTCAAAAAGTTAAAAGCTGAAGATTATTTTCTCGATTACAAAGTAAAGTTAAATAAACCTATTAATTATCTAATAATAATTTCATGTCTGTCCATATAAAAGCCTAAGTATAACATTCCTTATTTAAATCAATGTGTTTTAGCTAGTGCACAGACAGAGCAGATTAAAAATAAGTGGTCCCAAATTTTTTTGCAAACGTGGACGTTTTGGGGCAGTTCATCACTCAGAGAGAAAAGACAGGCTTCTCAGACGAATGGCTGCTGGGATACATGGAGGGGAGAGACTCAGCCTGGAGCATTTCAATGGGAGTTTGATGATGTGTGTGCAAAGAGAGGAATGGGACAAAAGTGGTCCTGGTTTATGCTGACGCGTAGCACATCTCTCGGCTACAATCTAACACTAATCAATCTGAAGTGAGAATGAGAATATTAGAGAACAAACTGTAACCTGAACTCGTTATCACAGCGTTGCTTTCGCACAGTGAGATTTTGAGTAATTGTAAATCTATATTTTTTTCAATCTTTCTCCTTTCATTTCCTAAATGATGGACAATGTGGCCCAGTGGTAAAATGTACCACTATATGTATGTATGTATGTGGGTGTGTGTGTGTGTGTGTGTGTGTGTGTGTGTGTGTATATATATATATATATATATATATATATATATATATATATATAAATTATTTTTGTAATGTATTAAAATAATTCAGTAATGTATTACCGTTTTAATTGTATTGTTATATATATATACTGTATTTATATACTGTTCACAGTATATATATATATATATATATATATAAAATACAATATACATACACACACACACACACACATAAAATATACATACACATGCATTTATATATATATATATTATATGTACATATACATAGATACATGTGTATATAATGTATGTATATACATATACTGCATACACACACATACTGTATATAAACAAAACATGCATATATGCACATACGTGTATAATGCATTTATATGTGTATATATATATATATATATATACACACACATTATATATAGATACACATACACTGATATGTGTGCATATATGTATCTTTATTATGTGTATTTATACATACACATTACACACGCACACATGTGTGTATATATACACTAGCCTATATATAAATATGTGTATCTATATATAATGTATGTATTTGTATGTGTGTATTTAGAGAGAGAGAGAGTATATGCTGTAAGGAGACTTAATGTCTATTTTGCATAATACAGAAATGTATTTTAATTGATTAATGTAGAACCTGTTCTGCTCATCACATTTATCAAAACAATACAAACCAGTTCCTGACAGAAACTGAAAACAAAGCATGATTTAATATCCCCAGCAACAAAAGGACCATTTGATTTCTATTCCATACGAACGTAGACAACTACCACACCACGTGCATAGATTAATCTTTGTCAATTGACGTTTAATTTAAAAGTATTTGCCACCATGATAATAGTGTTTCCCCCTCTTGACTGTGAATAGGTATTCTTCTTAAAGCTGTTTGAGGCAGATGCACCCTCGGCCCACAAGCGCTGAGCCTCATTTTCATCTAAATAAGAATCGATCCCTCTTGCTGTGCCACCCCCAGTGCTTCTGACGCTTAACCCCACTCCAGATAAACCACCTCCATCCCTACATTAACAGAGAAAACTAAATACAAGCCAAGTCAAATCAGCCTACATGTGCACCAGAGAAAAATGACCTCGTTTTCCAGCAGCTGAGGTCCAAACACTTAAAGCTTTTCTTTCAGGATTGTTGAAACGTCTGTCTTTGATCACAGTGGACGTAGTATTGCGAGTGAACGTGGCTTTGTTCAAGCTCAAATACTGCTATTATGGCACGGAGGTTCAGAGCAGGTCGTGTTTAGTCTTGTGGGCATGGAAATGTGATATAAACAGAGAGGATGTGAGGTGGAGAAATCTTCTAAGCATGTTTCTTGCTCAGCAGCACTGTGCTATGTTGAATAGAGAACAAGGGATGGAAGTGTGGGGGAAGGGGTCACAAGAACAAACATAATAGAAGGCTAAAAGGCCCTCAAAGAGCTCATGACTAAAGCCCAGAGGCCAGTATCTTTTCTTTAGGCTAATAACGATAACTTGAAGCATATAAGTACTTGCTTGCGATGTTTGTCTTGGAAACAAGACACCAGCTCAAACAGTTCTTTCAATTTTACCATTCAGGCAGAAGAAGAAAAAAAAAAATCCAGGGATGGATGAATGAATATCATCCTTAGTCCATTAGACATGCACATTTTAAAGACCATTTAAAAGCATTCGGGGCTCAAACTGAGTCAAAAAAAAATTACATGACAGAGCTGTGAAAGACAGCAGAAAAAAATGGAAGTAAATGACAAGGCTTTTAATTGTATTCAGATATCTTTACAATTGTACAAAACAACATACAACAGTCTTGCAAGCACACGGGTAATAGTAGAGCTTTGAATAACTAGTCTGCCATCTAGTGTCCATCATCTACACATTCTGAAACTTTCTCACACACACACACACACACACACACACACACACACACACACACACACACACACACACAGGAGGACATTAAACTAAACAGCCACAGACATTAAAGACAATCCTTTTTGTCCAAATTACTGGGTAACAGAAATGTTATAGGTTAGTTATAGAAAAAGAGTAGAAGTTACATTAAAGTTATTAATGCATTACCACAATGGTTATATCAGATTACAGAGCTTTCCTGTGGAAGCACAGCATCCTATGGGAGTCATCACGGCACTGTAAACTAGGAGGAAACACTAGATATGCCTCCTTTTATCAGCTGTCTGACTGGTGATGAAGGGAGATTCTGAAATCCTGCCCTGGAAGCTGTGGAGGGAACGCCCAGTGTTAATTTATTTCACACACTTCTGAATTACAGTAAAATCACCTGGCACTATCAAGGGAGCTTGCATTGAATTGCATTTCATGTGATTTTACTTTGTGAGTAGTAGAGCTGCATGATTAATCAGGAAAAGATTTCGATTCAAATACCCAAGTGATCTTATTCCTAAACGACGATGATTCTACAACTAAAAACCGGTCACAACGAACTCAAATCTGTGTTGATGCTGCCACTGACCCAGAGGCACAATTTGTCATCTATGAAACGGCTTCACAAACAGTCTTTTCAGCCACACAGTATCATTATTTCTGTTACAAATGTACTGGGATAAAAGTTTATAGTTCAGATATGAACACTTGATGTCTACAGAAGCGACCAAAATAGAGCAAATCACCTTTTGAAAGGAACTTGACGCTTCAAATAAAGATTGTTACACCAATAGGAAACAAGTTAAAGGATTAGTTCACTTTTAAAACAACTTTTGCTGATAATTTACTCACCCCCATGTCATCCAAGATGTCCATGTCTTTCTTTCTTCAGTCGAAAAGAAATGAAGGTTTTTGATGAAAACATTCCAGGATTTTTCTCCATATAATGGACTTCAATGGGACCCAAACGGTTCAAGGTCCAAATGACAGTTTCAGTGCAGCTTACCAGATGATAAATGATACCAGACGATGAATAAGGGTCTTATCTAGCGAAACGATCGGTCATTTAAAAAAGAAATAAAAAAGTTTACGTTTTATAAGCACAAATGCTCGCCTTGCTCTGTTCTGTGATGCGCGTTCGTGACGTCACGTAATACGCAATTACGTTCAAAAGGTCACGCTTGACGTAGTCGGAAGTACAGAGTCAGTGTTTACAAATGTGAGGAAGGAGGACCATATACACATATTCAAATGTCTTTGTGTCAGTTTATCGTTTAAAATGGACATTTCGAGTGCGTATCCTGTGTGTTTTAATATTAAAAAGGCTAAAAGAGAATTGGTCAAGACAGAAGCGTGACCTTTTCAACGTAACGGCGTATTACGTGACATCACGTACGCGCATCACAGAACAGAGCAAGGCGAGCATTTGTGCTTATAAAACTTAAACTTTTTTATTTATTTTTGAAATGACTGATCGTTTCACTAGATAAGACCCATATTCATCGTCTGGTATCGTTTAAAGCTCTTTGAAGCTGCACTGAAACTGTAATTTGGACCTTGAACCGTTTGGGGTCCATCGAAGTCCATTATATGGAGAAAAATTCTGGAATGTTTTCATCAAAAACCTTAATTTATTTTCGACTGAAGAAAGAAAGACATGGACATCTTGGATGACATGGGGGTGAGTAAATTATCAGCAAAAGTTTTTTTTTAAATTGAACTAATCCTTTAAGTATCTATAAGCTAGTCATTGAATCATTAAAACATTTTAAAATAAATAAATTAAACGTAGCAGACTGCAGCAATTAACATTTTGTCAGAACCTCTCGTAAATTACATGTTATTTTGTTTAGTTGTCTGTTCAGAATTCTGGGAGAATCGTGATATTTAATTACAAAAAAAACAAAAACATTTTCAATTTATCCAGAATCATGCAGCTCTTGTAAGTAGTGTTATTTTTCAAACACTTCATTAGATGTTGCTGTTTTTTGTACTTGATTTTTATCTTGTGATCAACAAAGTACAACACAGTTCAAAAGTTTGGGGTAGGTTTTGAAAGAAGTCTAATGCTCACCAAGGCTGGATTTATTTAATCAATAATACAGAAAAAGCAGTAATATTGTGAAATATTACAATTTAAAATAACTGTTTTCTATTTATATATATTTTAAAATGTCATTTATTCCTGAGATCATTACTCCAGTCTTCAGTGTCACATGATCCTTCAGAAATCATTCTAATATGAGTTCAATAAACATTTCTGATTATTATCAGTTTAAAACAATTATTCAATTCTTTTAAAAAACCCTTACTGCCCAAAAACTTTTGAAGGATAGTGTCTGTCTGTCAATTATTGAGCTATTCCACAGACTGAAATACATACTCACCTAATCTGGTGCTGGTCTCCTTTAGCAGCAGCTGAGATTTCTCATGGAAAGACAGCAGCTCCCTCATTATACAACAGTGAGAGTCCATCTGTGAAGAAACACAACTGCACATGACAGCAACTCTCAAAAAATAAATAAATAAAGTAACCAATTCTCTTATTGTACTCGAGAACTTATGTATTTAGAGACATTATGTATGATACAGAATACAGCATTATATTTGCTTGGGTGCGACGACAAAAAAAAAAAAATCATAAGCCAGATCTTTTTCATTTTGGAATGTTAATGCTTTCCGCATTTTCACTGTCATAGGGTAGAGGGCGCTATGACATATTCTGAAAAGTACAGAATCTCCAGATCAAAACACAAGATAGAAGCATTGCTTTAACTGGCATGTAAGCTAACGCGATCATCAAACATTAAACTGCATATAAACCAAAACTGCCTTAAGTTACTGAATTAAATGTCAAGCCAGGAATAGGTAAAGCAAGCTTTGATGGACTCAGATCATGCGTTATCAGTTACTTTGAATCAATCTAATGATTCACTTGCTAGAATGCTTGATTTATTCAACAAACCTCATGTCCAGTTGGATAATTGTCATGTCACACTCAAAATTGGCTGAGAACAATGTTGTGTCTACATTGTCGACATTAAAATATGCCAGAAAAAGGAATACTATTTTTGTTTAGGATTTTTGTTATAAATACATTAGGCCTAAATAGTTAATAGTTAAAAACTTAAATTGTGATAATGCTAGTAAAAGTGGTGGCAGAACTACTGGCCCAACTAATTTCACTTCCTTTTTTATCTGTATCTGGTTCTAAATACTTCGCATTTGAGTGAATCCTCAAGTCTTAAACGCCCTGGCCTCACCACTAGCTCCATGTTTCGGAGTAGTTTTTGCTGTCCCATGAGTGCTGCCTTGTAGTCGGGTTTGTTCAGAATGAGTTGACTCTGTGAAGACTTTGCAAAGCATGATGGGTCCAGTGGTACACCCTCCCCCTCCCCCCGCTCCACACATCTGCAACGGGACAGAGATGCACAGCTAAATTACATTTCTGTATCCATACATGTGCTGTGCATGTGTATAGTTGTGCTCACTTGTCCAGTTCGTCAGCTTTGGTCCGGTGTTTGTTCAATAGCGACTCCCATGACATACTTTCAGCCTGTAACCTTCATAAGCACATGATGACCATTAACAGCTTTAGTCATGAAATAAATTCGATTCCCACTGTAGTGTCTCGGACTGATGAGAGCAGATGGAGAATTACCTGTTAATGTCCTCCTGAATGCGCGCAGTGGTCATGTTAACAACGGGGTCACTGCATACAGAGAGAGAGAGAGAGAGAGAGAGAGAGAGAGAGAGAGAGAGAGAGAGAGAGAGAGAGAGAGAGAGACATTTAATAAACTAGAGTGTGCTTCAGGATCGAAGCACTACTGATTAATAATTCATTTGAACTGAAACCCAGAAAAACTGACTTTTACCTCTCAGTAGTTGGGAGTGAATTCTGAGTGTCTCTGCTAATGTCTTTAGCCAGACTGTCCCATTCTTCATGCAAAGATTCAACTGGAAGTCATTGACGTTCATATAAACATCATGAAATAGATTTTTGAACTATCAATCA
The DNA here is from genome assembly GCA_031834385.1 of Semotilus atromaculatus. Lineage (NCBI taxonomy): Eukaryota > Metazoa > Chordata > Actinopteri > Cypriniformes > Leuciscidae > Semotilus > Semotilus atromaculatus. Next base: position 12,029,044 of record JAULUF010000005.1, on the reverse strand, counting down.
AAGAAAAATACTGATAAAAATGCATCACGGTTTCCAGAGATATATGATTGTTTTCAACATCGATAATAATCAGGAATGTTTCTTGAGCATCAAATCATCACTTGAGAATGATTTCTTAAGACTGGAGCAATGATGCTGAAAATACAGCTTTGATCACAGGAATCAATTACATTTTAAATAAACAAATATTAACATAGAAAACAGTTTTTTTAAATGATGATAATTTTTGTAAAAATTTTACTTTATTTTTGATCAAATAAATGCAGTCTTTTCTGTAGATTAACATGTTCGTTGAGACAAACTTTAAGTTGGCTTGAGAAAGTTTGGACCAGATAGTTTGAAGAAGTTTTAAAAGCTTTAAGTTTAAAGTAGTTTGAAGTTTAAAGTGATAGATAGATAGATAGGACAAGATTAGTTTCACTGAAAGATAGATTAGTTAGAAAGAAAGAAAGATTAGTTAGAAAGCAGAAAAATTATTTGAAAAACACTAAAAAATCTTTCCAAACCAAAACGTTTGAACAGCAGTGTGTATAACTGCTTAATTTCCAACTCTTTTTGTTTAAAAGAGTTGAAATTTTCTAAAAGATGGTAAAGAAAACTTAACACTTATACACATGAATGACTGGCCCTGACTTACCTTGAGTCTGAAGTGTCTCTGCATCAACACCAGGAACAGTGTACAGACTGTTTTTGACCCTCTTCACGGTCCTCTATGTACAGTCAGGGACATTAAAAGGTTTAAAGAAAAAGCCAGTAAATTATATTCACCTTTCCAATGGCAAAGCCTCATTCATTTTCCTTAACAAATATGCATGTTACAGACCTGCATAGCAGCTTTAATTAGCATATCCAGCCTCTCATTATCAGGTAAAGACAGACTGATGGTTTCACACAGGGCTGAAAGAAACAAAGAGAAGAGAGTCAACACAATCCTAAATTACATCCAGTGAAAGGCTTTGTGACTCAGCACTCACGCTGTGAGGAGCCGAGGAAGGCCGGCAGAGATCGTCTGCCTCTGGAGGATCTCCTCAAGGATTTCCTCCGCGAGCGAGGGCTCAGTTCAGGAGCGGTTTCCCTCATGCCGTCCTCAATCTTCGAGTCCTCTGGCCGTTCCTCTTCTGAATGCTGCATCGCTGCAGGAGCAGGTGATGTGCAAGGAGACTTCTGAGGAGGACCTGAGATGTGGTTACTGTCATGAGGACGTTTGACTCCATGAGACACTTCTGAGACCTAGTTGAGATGATGACATAGAAGCGCAACACAGTATTATATACATAAGACAGAGGTTGACTATGCATTCACATATTTATTTTGACTATAGACTTTGGATTCTGTATTAATGCATGATGACAACTTTAGGGGTCTGTATTAAGATGTTTTGAAAGAAGTCTTCAAGGCTGCATTTATGCGATCAAATATACAGCAGAAACCGTAATATTGTGAAATATTATTACAATTTAAAGAAAATGTTTTCTATGTTAATATATTTTAAAATGTAATTTATTCCTGTGATGTCAAAGCTGAATTTTCAGCATCATTACTTCAGTGTCACATGATCCTTCAGAAATCATTCTAATATACAGATTTGCTGAATAAAAGTATTTTATTTAGTTACTAATCGCAAACATTTGAACGTAAAAGAACAGAAAACAGATTTAACTTACCCTGCTGGTGTCGAAGTTGCTGGCATCACATCTGTGGGAGATTAAATGGTCATATAGATTACAGCACACCGAACAAACTTGTTTGTTGCATTCAATACACTGCAAAGTATATTAAATAATAGTTATCAATATTTGTCAACTAAGTTAACGTTACCTAATCAAGTATCATAGTTACATGGACAATTTAGCTGACAACAACATCAATCGCGTTAAACGCTGTTCTAAATACTGTGTTTTATTCAAGTGAAATCAAGCAGAAATTACTATCACATGTGAGAGGGAAACATTTAATACATCTATTTTCCGTGTTGTAACTAATAAAACACTTACGGCTCATATTCTTCTTTCTGAAGCTCCGCCATTTTATTTCAAAGACCGCGCGCAGTGTGAAATATGCCCCGCCCGTTTTCCTATCGACCGCGATGGTTCTTGGGAACTGTAGTCACGTCATGATAGCGTTGATTGCGTGCTGTGTAACATCATTTTTTCACAAGTCCCAAGTTTTGGTTACATATTATACATGTTTAATAAATATTATTTAATATAAAATTAATCATTCTTTAAAATTGTAACAATACGAACAATTATTTAGACACAAAAGTATGCTAATTAATATCATCCCATAGTCTCACTTTTTAAATAATTGCATTAGTAAAGCTCAACCTGAAGTTATTATGAGAAAATTTTTTTAACAAACAAATATACTTATGGGAAATCTAATTTTATTTTAACCAATCTACAGGGGTTGGACAATGAAACTGAAACACCTGGTTTCAGATAGCAATAATGTGTTGGTATGGTGTAAGGGCCTTCTTTTGCGGCCAACAAAGCATCATTCATCTTGGGAATGACAGACACAAGTCCGTCACAGTGGCCAGAGAGATTTAGAGCCATTTCTCTTCCAGAACAGTGTCATGTAACGTTACACTATGTGATGCTGGTGGAAGAAAACGTTTTCCTGATTCGCTCCTCCAAAACACCCCAAAGTGGCTCAATAATATCCAGATCTGGTGACTGTGCAGGCCATGGGAGATGTTCAACTTCACTTTCATGTTCATCAAAGCATTCTGTCATCAGTCTTGTTGTGTGTATTGGTGAATTATCACACTGATACATAGCACGCTCTTCGGGAAACTATGAACCATTGGGTGCACATGATCCTCCAGAAGAATGGTTTGAATGTTTGATAGTCCTTGGCAGTGATAGACCCATCACACACAGTAGAGAATATCATGAAATTGTACCATTGCTGATCCACCGCTGTGCTTCACTCCAGGTGTTAAAGAGTTAGTTCACCCCAAAATGAAAATGCTGTCAGTAATTACTCACCCTCATGTTGTTCCAACCCCGTAATACTTTTGTTCATCTTCGGAACACGAATTAAGATATTTTTGATTAAATCTGAGAGCTGGATCACTCCTCCATAGGCTTCTAAGGGATTGAAACTTGTTCCCCCGAAAAGTTATTAAAGACATTGTTAAAATAGGCCAAGTGAATACAGTGGCTCAATCTTAAGTTTATCAAGCGACGAGAATACTTTTTTGAGCGCAAAAATAAACAAAAATAACGACTTTATTTCAACTATTCATTTCCATCTCTGTTGGCCTCTAGTCCGTTAACGTAGTGTGATAGCGTAGGGCCACGTCACACGTAGGGCTACGTCACACGTAGGGTCCCTATTGGCCGACGCTGGTCATGTGTGTGATGCGTGTGACGTCCACCACAGAAGCGATAGTACTACGAGAACTCAGTCGAGGCCGACCGAGAAGGAAATAAATAGTTGAATAAAGTCGATATTTGATTTTTTCTTGCGCACAAAAAGTATTCTCGTCGTTTGATAAACTTAAGATTGAGCCACTGTAGTCACTTGGACTATTTTTACGATGTCTTTAATAACTTTTCGGGGGAACAAGTTTCAATCCCTTAGAAGCCTATGGAGGACTGATCCAGCTCTCAGATTTAATCAAAAATATCTTAATTCGTGTTCCGAAGATGAACAAAAGTATTACGGGGTTGGAACAACATGAGGGTGAGTAATTACTGACAGCATTTTCATTTTTTGGTGAACTAACCCTTTAAACCACTTTGGGGCTTCTCCTGTTTCACATTGTCCACAGCTCAAGATTTGTACTGTTGGCATAAATTGAAACCGACATTTGGAATTGGCACGAGTGACAAAAGGTTTGACTATAGCAGCCAGACCGTGAATATTGACTCTGTGAAGATCCAGACAAACAGTTTTGTTCGAAACAGGAGAGTCGAGCTGTGCATTTCATTCTGCAGTGAGTTGGGCAGCTGTGGTTTTATGATTTTTGGATGCAATCCGATTAGTTCCTGCGTATCCCTTCCAGACAACTTCCTCTTGCTTTCGACAGTTACTCCTGCTGGATGTAGTTCGTCCTACATAGTGGTGGTATGCCAAAATTACTTCGTTCGGACACTAGCCTGGTTGACACCAGACCCTGCTCAGTTGTAACTGAGAGTGGGTCTGGGGAAGGTTCATTTCATAGACCTTATTCAGACCAGCGCCATGACAGGTATGAAAGTGAGGCTGTGAGGGATAGACTTACTGTGTTTTCAATGGGATCCTCTGTAAAAAGCTGTATAAAGCTCCTAGATCACTTATAATTTTAAACAGATCATATTGTCTGGATTATTTGGTCTACTGGAATTTCTCAGAAACATATTTTTGCATGGTTTCGTCAGCAGAACAATCCACAAACACATTTAATAGCAGTACAACCCACTGAAGAGATGGAGGTCTATCCCTCACAGCCTCGCTTTCATTCCTGTTAAAAATCAAAGATGGCGCTGCTGTGAATAAGGTCTATTCACAGCCCATTTCCAAAGGGGCATCACCAACGGACATTGCTCAAATGCCTCTGGGCGCAATTGGATAGACTTAAAACCAATCAGTGCGATCGTCATCATGTAAAGCCCGCCTCACCGTTTGTGATTGGTGCCTCAATTTGGAAAGATTGGAAATGGGCTTGAATGGGCTCTTGGCCAAACAGACTTGCAGAGCAAATCTCAAATTTGCCAGAAGTTCGTCAGGGTTTTCCCAAGCTATTTGGACACCAAAGTTCTCCATACACCAAAAAGACTTGCTGTCCTTGTCACATATGAGCCAGAGAGACACACACCAGCAATTTGTCCTCTTTTTAACTCTAATGCATCTTCCATTATGTTGTGTGGATTGCAATATTTTATGTACAGCTGTGCTACTGCTTTGCCAATTGAAACTTCACACTCTGCTCTTACTGGTGGAATGTAAAATCAGTTAAGATTGGCCACCAGGCTGTACATACATAGGCATGAATCCTCCAACACTGTATTGGCCAGTGTGTCCAGTTCAGCCCCTGTAGCTTGCCTCTACTGAGTCGAGTGACGGCTTTATTTAGGCTACAGTGGGCCTCAGAAAACTCCCAAACTTCCATATACACACTCACACACACACAAACATATACAATTATTTTTAAAAAGCAGCTTTATCACATCTTACCCTAAATGTAGGGCTGGACAATAAAGGCCTTTGAATCAAAAGTTTGAGAAGCTCTGATTTAGGCTACGTTTGCAACATTTCACCATGACTATTTTTCTTTATTTTTTAAAAATGTTATAATTTTCTTCTTTTATTTTAACTTCATGGTTATTTTTGAGTGTGATCAAAAATAGTGATATTTAAACATGCCAATCAAAATGTTCTGAAAGTAAAGGCCCTCCATTCATTGACCTTAAAAAAATGGTTTCAGGCCCTTCTTTCACACTATTCCTGTTGAAGTGAAGATTTGATATGGAAAAACATCATACCATGTTGTGCGTTCATATCGTTTCATCATTTACATTCCCACATGTGGTTAAAAGCTTCAAGTGAAATAATGTTTCATTTTGCTTTCCTGAAAATATTAGTTTGTCTCATGTAATATCACAAATTGCTGTTAAACCAAAGCAGTACAAAATTAGCTTGGTTTCTCATTCAAGTTTGCGAAAAGTCTAGACGAGAAAGTCGTGCAAATAAACAACACAACAAGAGTTTTTTTGGTCATTTATAAGTCTTTCTGAAGTTTGTCTTTTTACAAAATGATGAAAACACAAGAAAAAAGTGAAACACTTCTTCAGTACGCCCCTGTCATAGCTTCACCCGCACTGAAACACACTCTCACCCTCAACAACACAATACTGTAGTTTTCTTGGCCTTCAGAGCGGAGGGGGCGGTTAAAGATGTCAGTAGAAAGAAAATGAAGCTAAAGTATTAAGACAGAGCAAAGACAGGGACAGGGAGGAAAAGGAAACACTGGGGTGTGTTACAGTATTGAGTTTCACGCCCATCCTTTCGCATCTCGCAGAGTTTGCCGGCAGTCCCGTGTTCCTGTAAAGCCCGTTCACAGTCCGGTCACGAGGGGCAGCAGCTGCTTTGGTGACTGTTGGCAATAACAGTTCATTTAGGCAACCTCAGGGTTCCTTTGCCCAGCAGAAACTGCAGAACTCTGTCCACCAGCAGGGCAGTGACAAAATCCACAACCAGGACCTGGGCTATTATTAACTTGAACTGCAAAGAGAAAAAGAATATAAAAACAGTCATTGTAAATAGATATAAATGTACACCACTGATAAGAGGTCAAATACCAATTTGCATACTATGTATATTAGGGTTTCTGCAGGTTTTATAAAAAGGTAGATAGTTTTTCTTTCAAATACATAAAGAAAATTTAAGGAATTAAGTGAAGAGAACACAACATGTCAAAAATGTTCTCCAAATCTAAATATCTAGTGATAATTATATTGTAATTGTATTAATTGTATTAGTTGAATTGAGAGTTGAATATGAGAAATGTATTAATAACACTTCAGAGTTTTAAAATACAACTTTCAACAGATCTTAATGACTTTTTATTCGTTTTGCACACACAAATAAAGAAAAGAAATAAAGAAAGAGAAATAGCTTAAGGCTTGAATAGCTCTGTTCCCAAACACTAGAACATGGAAATAACTTTTACTGAACCATCTGATCACACTACAAAGAGCTGATCTTCCTCAGTATCGGTCTTTTTTTTTTTTTGTGCAAATGTCTAAAGATTCTTAAATCAAGAGAAGTTTACTGGAGAAGAAAAATGACATAAGATAAGAAGTCTTGTTTACTGTGAAATTGATCAAAATGAAGTGAGTTTATGATTAAAACAAGAACAAATATCTGTCAATGGACTCAACTTGATTCAACTTATCTATTATAAAATCAACTTAATTCAAAAACCCATTGAGAAATATTAGTTTTTGATTTAAGTGAAAACAAGACTTCATATATTAATGTTGCATCTCAAATAAATGCATCTTGATTTAAGAATGTTTAGATATCTGTATTATAAAAAAAGAAAAATACTGAGGAAGATTTTTTTTTTTTGCAATGCATGCAACATTCAATACCATGAATTTAAGACTTTCTACTCTGATTGAAGACTTTAAGGCCTTAATTTGTGGAAGGGTGAATTAAGACTTTAAGACCTTTTGAAGACCAACGGAAACCCTGTATATAGCATGCCATGCAAGAATTGGATTAGCGTGTCTCAAATCATATGCTGAAAAGTCACAGGTACCCAGGTTGGAAAACTATTTCATGTGTGTTTTTAAAGTATACATTCATTAGGCCTGTAGTGATTAGTGATTAATCATCTGATCATGGTGCGCAGGATACAAATTACACTATCTCTATGCACCCTTGTAAAATATATATTACCGGTAAATAACTATACATTTTCATAGCATCAATATTTTATTATAATTTCTTATATTACATACCATTCCAAGTAAAATTAAATAACGTATTTAGGCCCGTTCACACCAAGAACGATAACTGAAGATAACTTATAGCGATAACTACATTGGCAATAACTTTGTTTATTATAAGCGCACGCTGAGTTTTGTCCTCTGCTGCTTTAAATGCTTGAGCTCGTTACAGCAGGATGAATTCTGATTGGCTGTCAATGTTTTTTATTGTTCATCAGCTGAACAGGCCTTTATGTTTACACCGTAAGTGCATGTTCGAAACAGAATTTAAATTGTTCATCGCAATAATTTGTATGCTAATTAATTGTCAGCACAACATTTATGCAAACATTTTGGATAGAGGATGGAATTACAACAGTATCCAAAGACAATTTGATCACAATACTAGTATGTCACAACACTAGTGTAGTGACATACTAGAATGTCAATGGAAATGAAGCATGCAGGAAGTAACAGTTTGTGAATAGTGTGGTGTACTGAATTCATACCTCAGTTGGAATATCCACTAAGGCAAACTGCTCGTTGAATTCCGGTGAAGATCCCGTCAGCAGCCCTACTATAGCCAGCCCTGATATAGCGATGCTCCACAGCAAGGGCCGGTTCTCAGTCAGAGACTCCATGAACGGATGACCCTGGACAAGACAAGTTTGTTCAATCAGAGCAGTTACAATAGACATTTTTAAAAGTGTAGTTCACCCAAAACTGAACATTTGTTATTCACTGAAAATCTTCGACTACAAAGTCACAAAAGCTTTGAAAGTAAAAAGTAATAAATTTCACAATGTGCTATACATGTATTAAATATAATATCACATTATTAAAAATTAAAAGTACCTTATAATTAATGGCAAATGTGGCCATTTGCATGGCCATGGACATGATGTATACAGTACTGTTAATGAGACTGGGCTCAAACTCTTTGTACAGGTCCACAAACCGCTCTGCCCTGCAAGAGAGAAGAGAGCGAGAGAGGTGAAACACAAAGCCAGATTGCAAATGTTATGAAAATCAAACACAAATGTGAACAATGACGTCACATGTAAAGAATGACTGGTACTGACTGAACACTGATAGCGCGTCTTGAAGTAATTTACTTTTAAAGAGAGTTGACGCTTTCTGACGACAGAAGCGACAATGGTCATAGGCCAACGTTTGGGGCCAGTAAGATTTTTTTGTTTTTAAAGAAATTAATACTGTTTTTCAGCAAACACTGATAAAAAAACAACAGTAAAGACATTTAAAATAAATGCTGTCCTTTTGAACTTGCTATTCAATATAGAAATTAATCAAGATTACTAAATGCTTTATTGCAATTTTTTTTCCAAAACGGAAGTTTACTTTGGGCTTTACATAATACAACTTAGTACAACTGTAAGTGGCAATAAGATATTTTGGTAACACTTTATTTTAGTGTCCTTGTTACACACGTTACAAGTAGTTTCTAGTTACTATAGGAATTACCATAAATTGTGCATAATAACATGTAACTAACCCCAAAAAACAAAAAACACCCTAACCCTTAAATGTACTTAAGTACTTAAATGTATAATTACACGGAAACCTTAAAATAGAGTGTAACCGACATTTCTAAGATTCCCAGTTACAAACTAATTGGCAGAATTCGAACTATTTTTGGCAATTTTTCATGTGGCGATAAGTATCCCATGCATACCTGGGTGGGCTTCTGCTCTGTGCGCCCTTGTACAGGTACACCAGACTGCAGAAATGAACAGCAAACTGCAGCAGCACTGTGAGGACCGTGTACAGGTTGAAGATGTTCGGTAAAGGCCGCTCTTTGGACAGGGTCTTCAAAGGCTGAGCCGAACAGATATCGCATACAGTCAGTGAAACGCAGTTCATCAAACGACAAGCAGCTTTACCAAACATTACCATCTCACCTTTGACCTTGAGATGAACAGAAAGCAGCCGGCCAGCAGCAGGCCCTGAAGGGTCGCCTGGAAGTCGCTGAATTTGACCCCCTCCAGGTAGAGCACAGACTGACTGTAGGCCAGAACCAGAGCATTCAGCGCCAGGATCTTAAACATCTGCAGGGTGGTCACCAGAGTACAGCGACCCTGTTTAATCACGTGACAGACTGAAAACAGGCGGGACAAAAAAGTTAGGCAAACTGTATGCAGGACTAATAATCCGGAGAAATTTTAAAACAGCGCATCTTACTGCGCATGTGTAAGATATAGTAAAAATTCAATGAGATGATACAGATGATTCTCACGCTCTTTTTCTGCCACACTAATTTTATTTGCAAAATATCCCACCACTTATTGGTGTTTCTCAACTTTTGGAAAGTAAGTAAAAAGCCAATGTAAAAAAAGAAACGAAATATAATGATTTGAGATTTTTTACAGGTCACACTCAATCCCCTCATGTTTTTCCGCATGACAGCAATTGCGACTAAAATTCTGTCATCTTCTGCAGGAATGTAATATGAAGATTGTAGAAAGTAACATTTATCTTTAGCAACACTGCAAGTGAATAGCACAAAGCAGGCACGTACCGGCAGTGTTGGGGAAAGTTACTTTTAAAAGTAATGCGTTAAAATAATGCCTTACCCCCTAAAAAAGTACCTAATTGCATTACTTAATAAGTTAATCATGATCGGTTTACTTTTTGATGCAACAAGTAACACATTACTTTAGAAACTGACACATTCATCTTGAGGGTAATTCTTTTAAATAAAGTAACGCACGCTACTTTCATTTCAATTAATTTGCTTAAACATTTTTCAAACTATTGAATCAAAATTCACTCTTTTCTCCGTAACATACCTACACTGTTGCTCCACTAAGGGAGAAACACACTAAAGCGCTAACAGAACCTTGGCTAAATGACCATACCCGCTCTCTCAGACGTGCCTGCAGAACAGATGAGAGAAAGTGGAAAAAGGACAAACTTCAAGTGTCATTTCAAATTTTAAAAGGACACATTACATAAATAACAGGGAGCAGTTAAATCTGCTAAAACTAATTTTTTTTTATCTCACCTGGTTGCTAATAACACCCAGAGGCCTCAGATTCTTTTTAAAGTGTTTAACTCTCTTGTTAACCCTTGTGAAACTGACTGTGCAGTGCCATCCACATTGTTGTGAAAACTTCCTGAAACACTCCATAGATAAAATTGCTGGCCTGAGCATTCCCTGCTTTTACCAGTGACCCCTCTGTCCCTCCTTTATGCCCAGCTGTCTTCCAGCAGTTTGAGCCATTTACATTACATGTTCTCTCTGAGGTACTTAAGCAGCTTCGTCCTGCAAACTGCCAGCTGGACAGTATCCCTGCCCGCTTACTCAGATGTTTTTAACACTGTTGGGTCCAGTATTTTATCCATGGTTAACGCATCTCTCAGCGCAGGGTTTGTTCCAGCTGCCTTTAAACATGCTGTTGTGCAAGCACTTTTAAAAAAGAAAAATCTGGATCCTTCAGTTTTGTCTAATTTTAGACCCATTTCTAAACTTCCATTTTTATCTAAAGTCGAAAAGTTCCAGTCTAGTTTTAAACCCCGCCACAGTACTGAAACTGCCCTTCTAAGAGTCTATAATGACCTTCTCTTAGCGGTTGACTCAGGAACATCTGCTGTTTTAGTGCTCTTAGATTTGAGTTCTGCCTTTGACACTGTAAACCACTCTATCCTCTTATCCCAACTCAAACAAAGTGTTGGCATTACGGGCATAGCCCTAAAATGGTTTGAATCTTATTTGGCAGATAGGATTTTTGCTGTCCACCTTGGGAATTGCTCTTCATCTGTTGCCCCTCTTTCCTGTGGGGTCCCCCAAGGTTCCATTTTGGGACCCATGCTCTTTTCTCTGTACATGCTGCCCCTAGGGTCCATTTTCAAAAAACATAACATTTCTTTCCACTGCTTTGCAGACGATGTACAAATCTATTTGCCTGTAAAAAACAATGAGAAGGACATCCAGCCTTCGTTGAACTGTTTGAGTGATCTCGAAATTTGGTTAGATCCGAATTTTCTCTGTTTCAATGATAATAAGACTGAAATTGTTGTGTTTGGTCATGCGGTACATTTTAGTGCCTGTGTAGATGCTCTTGGTACTTTAGGTTCCCATATTCGACTTTTTACCAAGAATCTGGGTGTGATTTATGACAATGCTTTTAAATTTGACAAACAGATTAGTTCAGTTGTTAAAACCAGTTTCTTCCAGCTGAGACTTTTGGTTAAGGTCAAGCAATACCTGCTACGCAAAGACTTTGAAAGAGTCATTCATGCATTTATTACGTCCCATTTAGACTACTGTAACTCTTTGCATGTTGGATTGGATCAGTCATCCCTTCGTCGGTTACAGTTAGTCCAGAATGCAGCAGCTCGACTTTTAACCGGGACCAAAAAGAGCGACCACATTACACCGGTTTTGGCCACGCTTCACTGGCTTCCTGTTTGCTTCAGGATTGAATTTAAAATTGTATTAATTGTTTTTAAAATCTTAAATGGGCTGTCGTCTTCTTATTTATCTGACCTTTTACATGTCCACACACCTGTCAAAGCACTGAGGTCTTCCGATCAGATGCTCCTCGATGTGCCCAGATCCAGCTTAGAAAACAAAGGTGACCGAGCCTTTGCACTTTGAACTGAACTAACAGACAGACTTGTTGTACAGTAACAAGTATTGTACGTTATATAACCCATAACGTTAGATCTTTTGCATGGCATACATAGCTCTAGGGGTCAGGAATATAATAATATTCTAAATATGTTTATAAAAGAAAATAAAGGTGCATGTTACCGTATATGGGCTGTTGGTGAATGCATTACTGTGTTAAACGCATGCAAAAAAAGAACTTCTAAGTGAAAAAACACCTTGAAGATAACGAGCCTCAGCCAGCTGAGAAAAAGTAACGCAAAAGTAACGCAACATTACTTTCCATAAAAATTAAACAAGAAATGTAATTAGTTACTTCTTCAGGGAGTGACAATATATCGCAACACATTACTTTCAATAAAAAAGTAACGTGTTTATTCCTTTTTAGGGAGTAACGCATCATTGTAACAGTTACTTTTTAAGGAAAGTAATAAGTAACGTAATTAGTTACTTTATTACACAGTAACAACAGTATTGTAAAGCATTACCTTTAAGAGTAACTTTCCCCAACACTGCACGTGACTAAACATGCATGATCCTTTTTGAATACCTTTTCAAAAGTCCACACTACAAATTCATCTCAGTTTTCGCAGAATGAAAATCAGTGTGTTAATACACTGCCAAAAAATTGGACAGAATGCCAAAAATCTGAGAAACATTTACATTTTCAAATGTATCTGGATTAATGTAGACAGCCTAAAATGAAAGCATAAACTGATCGAAAACATGTTCAACTTACTGCACTGTATGGAGGAGAGTTTGGAGGTGAATGGAGCAGCAATGGAGGCGTCGCCGAGTTTCACCACCTGAATCTGATCTTCTTCTAACTCTCGCAGTACCTGACTGATCCTCTCCTATGACAAGGCAATTATGCAATATAGGGTTACAAATATGGAGGAAATAGTTCAAGCTTCATAAACGTTGAAGTTCAAAACATGATCACATGATTTTTTTTTTTATTAAAAAAAAAACACCACCACCTTTTGTGCAGCTAGCTGCTCCTCTCTCTGGGCCATCATTCTCTGCCTGGCTGCACGGGAGCTGAGTTTGACCCCTGAACTCGGGACTGGGGGTCCAGGTCTAGGATCTACAGAGAACTCTTTGTCTTTGCTTCTCTTCTTTTTCTCAGGCATGCGCTCTGGGGCGTTTGCTAACAAGGCCACACCTGGTTAACACAAAGGACATGTTACGATATGGGTACATATACAGATTAAAGGATGTTCCAGATTCAGCACAAAACTATCTGTGATATGCTGTCGAGTGACACTGAAATTGTCACCTAGTTGTATAAAGAGCACAGTTAATGCGCTAATGTTTGTGTAAAGAGCAGTGATTCTCAAGTAAGGGTCCGGGGTCCACCAGGGGGCCTTGCAAACTTTCATAGGGGCCTCAAGATTACTTTAAAATGATGTTAAATAAGATATAAGATCAGCTAAAACAAGATAATTCTATTTAAAGTCACCCCCTCAAAAATTTGTTTTTGTCTTTGAATAACCAGGGTTCCCACTGTTTTGTAAAACCGAGATATATGAGGTAACAATTTTAAAGACCTGAATAAGTACAGTATATAAGGTTTTATCATTTTATAAAACCTAAAAGCACCATGGCCATTTTGGTAACACTTTACTAATGTTAAAACTTATTATAAACTTATTATAAACTACATTAGTAAATATAAACTAATAATGAAAAATGCATCTAAAGATTTATTCATCTCAGTTAATGTTAATTTCAACATTCCAACACTTCAATAAAATCAAAAAGTTGTGTCTATTAATGGACCTGAACTAACATGCTCATTGTTATATTTTACCAAGTAAAACATTCTTAGTAAGAAACTATTTTTAAAAATCCATATCCTCAATTCTAAAATCGCACATTTTCATCAGAACATCTCTGTAAAATGACTGGAATCTTAAAATGTAATGATTAATTGTAATCATATTTAGTTATTTAACTAAAATAATTATTTTAGTTACTTAATGTAATCTATGGACAATAGTTTATGCAAACTTTACAAATCAAATAAAAAAAATATGTTTGTAGGTGAACCAATATAGGTGTTGATTCCCAACAAAACATGACCTGCACTTTTCTGCTTCTAAACCCTCTAGACTGCACATCGCAATCTCCGGTTGTTTAACAAGCTAAATTGACCATCTATGAATAACTCATCTTGAATGACCCAGAAAATACTTTTTTACTGTTATATTTGTAAAATCACACATGGATGACACAAGTATGTTTAATGGCTCACCAATGTGGGCATGTTTGAGTGCACCAACATCATTCGTGCCATCTCCACACATCAGCGTAACGAAACCCAGTCCCTTTAGACTAGTTATGACAAACTCCTGCACAGACAGGAACATCAACACTTAACCATGATGAACAGCTCAACAACAAACCAAATGTTTTGATGAATACCGATTGTGATAATTCCACCATCAAACGTGGAAAGCTGACCTTCTGTTTGGGGCTGACGCGAGCAAACACTCGCACGTGAGGAAGCAGGGCGTGGAGTAAACGGGGTTCATAGGTCAACCTGGTCAGTCCCTCTCCTGTCACGCAGAGGTCGTACCGACTGATCAAATCTGAGACTGAGGAAGGAGGTAGAGGGAGGCACACGCTGTCGTCTATGGACACCCACTGCCATTCATCTGCATAAAAGCGTAATGAACAGATGTAATGGATTCGAAACATGTTCCTCCAGTTCTCTGTCAGAGGCGTCACACACCTGGATCGGGGCCTGGCTGCAGTATGAGCGTGTGCTCTTTCTGGATGAAATGCAGCTCTCTGGCCACATGACACGCTGTTAGAGGGTTGTCACCTGTGATCATCACGACCTGTGGACAGAGAATGTGACAAAACGTTAGAAAACGAACCCAAGCAGCTAAAGGAAGAGGACTTTAAATGGCAATAATTGGAAAAATATTTCTTGATAGATTTCATAAAAACGAACTGTAATAAAGTTCTGAATCTAAATGCAAAAAACTATACTGCGCTACAATAGAAACATTACACATTTAATCCAAATTAAGACTGAAATTCGGCCTTCATGATCCGAGTTCAGAAAAAAAAAAAGGGAAAATTATTTAAAATCACTTAAAATGTAGTAAAAAATAAATAAAAATAAAAACACGATCCTTCAGAATTCATTCTAATATGCCGAGCTCAAGAAACATTTCTTATTATTAAATGTTAAAACAATATTTTTAACACAAATTAACAGATTCCTTGAATAGAAAGGTCAAAAAGAAAGCTTTTATTTGAAATAGGAATATTTTGTATTTAATGTAATTTGTTCGTTTTTCAAAAACAAGATTTTACTAAAATATTACTGACCCCAAACATTTGAACGGTGGTGTATACATAAATCACAAGAATTAAGTAATATTTATAACATTGTAAGTATGTTTTTAAAAATTTCATACAGTCTCCATTCTGTTATTTCCCCCCAGATTCATAATCATTACTTTTGCCAGTGCACATCGGCAAGCTTTATGCGCGCCTTTTTGCTCTCAATTTAGGCTATGTTTACACATAGCCGGGTATTTAGAGAAACGAATATTTTCCCCCCCTCCGTTTTCAATAATAACATCGTGCACACGACCCGCATAAATACGCCGCGAGCGCCATCATAACTATGCCAAACCTATGGGCGGCAGTGTAGGGAGAAGGATAAAGCCAATCAGAATCCTCAGAATCGACACGAGAGAACCTAAAACCCCGTTTCTCCCAGTTGACACGGCAACACATAACCGGCGTTTTCAGAAATCTCCACTTTGGCCGGAGTTTTTAGAAATAATCGTTTTCTGTGATAAAAACGGGGTTTTCGTGTAAACGAGAGGCCAAACCGCAGGGAAATATCTGCGTTTTCCCTCCGTGTAAACGGGGCCTTATATTTTAAAGGCTCAATATTATGGTTTGGCATTTCCCTGTATCGTACAACAATGTTACATTACATGTTACATATAATTTCCTTTCACAGTTGTGAAACTCAAACCATTTTCCGATGCCACCCCCAGTGTATAAATTTAAGTAATTAAATTAATATCATAAACATGCGAATAGTCGACCGTTGGCTTAAATGAACGACTACTATTAGACTAGAAAAGTTGGAGGCAGACCTATACATTAGTGATCCTTTCAAACTCCAATACAAAAACCCACAAGTTCATGCCTTTTTTTATTATTTCTAACAGCGTCACTCATATGGAGGTTACATGTCAACTGTTAGCAAATCTATGTTGACATGGGAGTTGATCCACTCACATGGTGTGAGGCCTCTTGTATCTCTCGGATCACTGCTTTGCTGTCGGTCTTGAGTGGACAGGACACGACCATGAACCCTGCGAAGCGCAGGTCACACTCCAGCACCTCACGGCTCAGCTCTCTCACCTGCACACAAAGAGAGGGATTACAACAGCGCTCAGCGATTCATTCAGGGGTCACTGGTGAATACATACCTGCTGATGGCTCAGGTGGCCCATCTCTTTGTATCCCAGTGCGAGAACTCTCGCTCCCTCCCGTGACATCTCTCTGTGCACCTCGTCATAGCTGGCTGGACACTCACAGAACTGAACAAACAACAATCTCTTAATAAACCATTTATGACCAACAATCTACAGTGAATGCGCAAAATAAGTCAAAATGGCAGCAATGAATAACATTCGTTTTATATTAGGTGTGATGAAACCCTCACTAGAAGCAACAATCAGTTGATCAGAACATTTGTGGAACAGGATTTTGGAGCAATGAGATTTCCCTTCAAGGTTGGGTTACGCAAAGCAATTAAGGTGTGAAACCAAAGATCCTCTTAAACCGCTCTGTCCACGAAAACACCATCATGAGCCAAAAACTAAATATTGGTATATTTTGGGTGGCTCACAGTCCAAAGACATGCATGAATTGGACATGCCGAATTGGCCGTAGGTGTGAATGCAAAGCCATGTAATAAGGGGGGTGGGGGAAAGACCTGGCAACCTACCCCGGAAAACACATCGAGCAAAAGAGATGCTCACCATGTCTTTCAGGGTCTCAGGTGCACCTTTAACGGTTGAGATATAGCAGAGCTCAGTGGAGCCCATTCGCTCAAATGACGCCAGCACTGACATCCTCTTCAGAGCACTAGCGAAATGAAACCTCTGGTGGATCTTCAGCCCTGGAGTCTTTATGCTGCGCGGAAACACCTTCTCATCTAAACAAAGGGACAGAAAGCATGCGATACATTGAGAATTTATGGTGTACTAGGTTAACCGAACACGACCCAAACTTTTTCTGCAATTTTGACAGATAAAACTAAATATTTGCAATATTTTTCAAACAAAAGAACATGGAAAATGGATAAAATGACACATTATTATAATTTGTAGTGTAGTCGCTGAGGTCGGCTGAACGGATCAGTGTGTTAAATCGAACCTTTAGTGAGCGTCCAGTCCGCTGCGGTCAGCATGGCCTTCTCCAGTGGATCACCCACCAGCTGGCCATCGTCTAGCGTGACCAGCGAGTGACACGTAGCCACCACCCGATGAGTGTCCACTGGAATCTCTGACACGGGCATCACTTGCTTCCCATCTCTAAACAGACGATGGAATATTTTCACATTTCCAAGTCGTCATAGGCCGCACATACACACTAAATTCAGATGTCAGTTCACCTTTTAATGCTTAATCCTGTTCTGTACACACACAGTTCTGTAATTTACTAGATTGAAAACAGCATTCTACAACATAAGAGCTCAGAGCCCAGAATGCAGGCTTTACCTGAGCCCTGCGACGCCACGAACTACCAGGCTGTCGCTTGTCAGGGTGCCAGTCTTGTCGAAACAGCATATCTCCACTTTCCCAGCAAAGGGGATCCTGAAAGGTTCTGTGCAAAACACATCTGTAAGAGAAAAAATATTAGAGGGTGAGTCTGAGAAGGGAGAGAATAGTGAGATTTAAGTCATGTTGAATCCAGTGCGGTCACTCACAGAGTTTGGCCAGCGCTATGAGAGATGTGTTAACAGCCAGTGAGAGCTCTATGGGTAATTCAGGAGGCACTACTGACGTGAGGATCAGAGTACACTCCAGAAACAGCTTATACTTGTTTCTGCTCGGGTCCTTCGTCCCTGAAAGACACAGAGAGTTAAGTATGAGACAGCTGATACATTATATCTAATGCTCCTCCAGGATCACAGATAAAACTGCTCGCATATCACACCATTTTTTGAATCACTTTTATGTAAATAAGATACCATTTTGGGGTCAGTAAGATTTTAAGAAATTAACACTTATTCAGCAAGGATGCATTAAACTGATCAAAAGTGACAGTGAAGATATAATGTTACAAAATATTTATATTTAAAATAAATGCTGTTCTTTTTATTCATCAAAGAGTCTTGATTTTTTTTCTTGGTTTACAGAAAAATAGAACTTTTTAAACTGATAATAATGAGAAGAAATGTTTCTTGAGCAGCAAATCATCATATTAGAATGATTTCTGAAGGATCATGTGAAACTGAAGACTGGTGTAATGCTGAAAATTCAGCTTTGATCAGAGGAGTAAATAATTTTTTCAAATATATAATAGAAAACAGTTACTTTAAATTGTCATAATATTTCACAATATTACTGTAGATTTCATTAAATAAATGTAGCCTGGGTAAACAAAAAGAATTCTTTAAAAACATTAAAAATATATATATATTTTACCAACCCTAAACTTTTCAATTGTACTGAAATTCCAAAATTTAAACAAATTTTAGAAATGGAAGAAAAGAAATACATCTAAATTAGCAAAAAACAGATCAGGCAGGTTTTTTAGGGGCAGTTCACACAAGATATGTTCTTGAGTTAAAAAACAACCAAGACACAGCATACAACTTTACAGAGAATCCAGGCTTTAACAAGTTGAAATATTTAAATGATCTTAAAAGTAATCAAGCAGTTATTAAAGGAGATACATTCTACATCCTCTTGAGAAAAAAAAGAAAAAAAAAATCCTAAAATAAATAAATAAATAAATAAATAAATAAAGACTAATCAACGTCACTAATTAATCAGTTGATTTGTGGACAACTAGTCAACTATCCTGCCCATCCCTGTGAAAGGAGATTTTACAGATAAATGTGACTCACCCTCGACCCAAACATACACTGCTGCTGCAATGGCAAAAACCAACAAGAAAAGGATAAAAATAAAGGTCTCCAGGTTGTTGGCCGTTACCCTCTTCACGCCAAACAGAATCGTTCTCAATAATTTGCCCTAAAAAACAACAAAGGTTCAGACATCTTTAGGACACAAGATTAAGGAGAGGGTTTGTGTGGTTGCGACTCATTTTTCCAACCCTATCCATCATTCTTCTCTTAATTGTTAATTCTTCTCCTGTTAATATTCCACTGTCCTCCACATAAATAGGGGCAAAATATCAAAACAAATTACTTTCAAAAAGCACCTCACCTGAGAAGTGTAGAATCCCGTCCGCAGAACATAAGCAACACAGCCATTGTCTACAGCTGTGAAAAGACAGAAAAAAAGGGAGTATAATTTACCAATTTTAAACTGTGATATATTAATCATATTTAACCACTTAAAAGTATTATTCACCATGAAATCAAAACCAGAATTGTCAATTTTCATTATAAATTATTTATCCGTTCACATAATTTTTTCAAAAACATATGCCCTCGTAATCTTTAAACAGAATAACTTTTCCTCTCTCTTGCAGCTCTTCTCTTTTCTGATAATGCGTTTAATGGCTTTAGGACAGGATCATCCTGTCACTCACATGACATCACAACAACAGGAAACCACAAACATCCAACAATCCAATCAAGTCCCATCCTAAATTTTTTTCTCGTTCAAGAAGTCAAACACCGCCTTGCTTTTAGTAGGAAATACTTCCTAGCAAACTTTGTCATAATGGTGTCGGCTTGTATTGTTCCCGAGTGCAAGAATTCAAAGAGTTAAAGTCTTGCGGGAGTAAGTTACTATCGGTTTCCAGTGAAGGATCAAGGCTACAAAGAATCATTAATACGGAGAGAATGCCGCGACAAAAAAAAAAAAAAAAGTGTTTTAGGCCAATCAAATGAGGAAAAACTGAAAGAAACTGCCATTCTGTCACTTCCACCCGAAGCAAAATGCCATCGCCACCGACTGTCCGTGCCGTGGGCATGACACAAAAAAAACAAACAAAGAGAGGTAACACGAAGAACGAGTAAACGTTGTTCATTTACATATACTACCAACACAATACAGAGCAGGTTGAAAATCGTTGACTTTACACTTGAATAAATCTAAAGTTTACTAGGCATTAGAGCTAAAGCACACGTTCACAGCTGTGAGTACTAACGTTTCAGTCCAGCACTGGTTCGGAGAGGCGGGCTGTGCTGAACCACTTTGGTGCCACCTGAGATGATATGAAGTCGGGAGTCTGCCTGCAGGTCCAGGATCCTGTCAGGGTCCAGATCCTCTACAGGCTCCTACAGACACAACATGGCCAGTTACAGACTGCAGATTTAGCTGAGGTTTGATGCTGAAAGCAACCAGACGCACCTTCATCTGAGGCACAGACTCTCCTGTGAGCATGGCCTCGTCCACAATGCAGCGGCCTCGCAGTAGCAGCACGTCACAGGGGACCAGGTTATCTTGAGGAGACCGTCCTGTGACAACACGACAAATCGATGTTCATTGACATGCCAGGGTTAGATTAGCATTTGGATTTTTACTGGATGTATGAAGTCAGTACTAGAAACATGTGACAACTAGAAGCCAAATCATTTTGAACAGTATAAAACCACATTTATTTATGGTTTTGAAAGAAGTCTCTTATGCTCATCAAGGCTGCATTTATTTGATCAAAAAATATTGTGAAACATTACAATAAAATAAAAACATTTACTATGCGAGTATATATATTAAAATGTAATTTATTCCTGTGATGCAAAGCAACATTTTCAACATCATTCCTCCAGTCTTCAGTGTCACATGATCCTTCAGAAATCAGTCTAATATGATGAAGAAACATTTATGATTATCATCAATGTTGAAAACCGTTGTGCTGCTTCATATTTTAGTGGAAATTATGTTATATGTTTTTCAGGATTCTTAGATGAATAGAAAGTTAAAAAAACAACAGCATTTATTTTACATTTTGTAACATTATAAATGTCTTTATATTGTCACTTTTGATCAGTTTGATGCATCCTTGCTGAATAAAAGTATTAATTTCTTTCAAAAAACAAACAAACCCCAAACTTTTGAAAAGTAAAGTATATACAAACTTGCTTAAAGTAGTATAAAAAATGCAAAGATTCTCAGATGTTTTTAAGCATATCTCAAGTGTACAAATATTTTTGGAGCTTCCGAATGCCATAATAGAGACAGCGTTTTTCCTGCATTGAAAATATTTTGGCGGCCACCATAATGAATCTTTTTCTTAACGAATCCTGCCAAAAATTTGATAATTTAATTTGACGATACCTGTCGTTCTACAGTACCGGTACCTGCTGATAGCTGGCTGCTATATAAAGTGATAGGTTAAAATTCTGACATCATTTACTCAGCCTAAAGTTGTTTCAAACTCGTATGAGTTCCTTTCTTCAAAATATCTTTTGTTTAGCAGAAGAATGTAGGTAACCAGACAGTTGATGGGCGTTCAGGTTTTTCAGGAAGAAACTCATACAGGTTTGGAACAACTTGATGGTGAGTACATGACAATTTTCATTTTAGGGTGAACTATCCCTTTAAAATGCTCCAGGTAATGTTTGTGTAAGGTCTCTATTTACTATGCGTTCTTGCAGCGTTGAGGCCATTACAGATTTATCTGACCGCGAGAACGCAATCGCAAATCAGGTGTGTTTAAGTTAGTCCAAATGTCCTATGGCAGTTTTTTGTTAGAATAATTAATAAGAGAATTAACTTTACAACATTTCTCTTTGCATTTATTTTGGATGTATTGTCAGTACTGGGCTTGCAGTTCACATGGATAGTGTACTTTTTACTGTGTGTGAGAATGTGTGCCACCACCAAAGACCATTTTTGACCCAGGAAAAACCCTGAGACAGATTAATGAATAAATGAGGCATTTATATAGCGCTTTACAATATACTACTGTACATTCAAAGCGCTTTACAATCAAATCAGGAATACATAAAACTCACCAACTGAGACAATGTCTCCAGGGACTAGTTCATCACTGGATACAGGCCTCCATTTTCTGTTTCGATAGACCTGTTACAAGTGGAAAAAGCTCAAATTATACATATTGCTCTTATTCTAAATCTCGTTTTTTTTAATTATTAGGCAATAAGAGGAAAGATTATTTTCATTAAATAGTTACTATGTAATGCATTTATACAATAGTTACTACATATAACATTATTTTACTAAGCATATTCTTTGAGCACCATACTTTCAATCAAATATATAGACCCTGACAACAAGCATACAATAACAGAATGTTTTATAAATATGGTAGCTGTGCATGTTACTATATTGTGGATGATATCACAAATGGAATGCTGCATTGACCAATCAGAAGGCAGAACCAGCACTGTGTGTGTTCATTTCACAACAGATGAACAAAAACTGGAGCTGGAAGCTGAAATCAGTTGCAGTTACCTGAATCATGTAAGGTTTGTTCCCCATTCTGCGGATTTCTGACATGTTCCTCATCTGCTGCTGCACCAGAGATGCTTCAAACGCCACAAGCATGAAGAGCGTAAAGACACTGTAGTACCAGTACTCATCCAAACACCACAGACCCACACAAAACACCTGCAGGAGAACAAAGCCATGCAGGTCATTCCTTACCCACAGGGTAGTGTTTCTCAATCCTGGACCCAGAATGTATATTTCACACATTTTCAGTGTTAAAAAGACAAACCAGGATTGAGAAGCCCTGCCATAAGAGGACGCATTTACAGTATATTCATACATTTATAATGTACAGGCCATTAATACATCAGGTAAAAGCCCCTTAAATATATGCAGTGCTGAGTAGTAACTGATTATATGTAATCTGGATTACGTAATTATCTTCCAAAAAATTAAGTACTTGTAATTAGATTACATTTTAAAGTTTAAAGTAACCAGACTACAGTTACATTTTTACTGATTACATATTCACACAATGTTACTAAATGATTCATAATTTAATAATTCTCTTCAATTCTTCTTTAATTTTCCTTTCTAAAAAAGCCTATCATTCATATATATATATATATATATATATATATATATATATATATATATATATATATAGATGTAACGATTAGGGGTGTAACGATACGCGTATTCGTATCGAACCGTTCGGTACGAGGCTTTCGGTTCGGTTTTCGGTACGCATTTTCAAACCGAACGGTTAGTTGGACCATTTTTCCTGACCGATCAAAATTTCGTTATTTTAAATGTAGGCGTTGCGTGTGGCAAGCGCACTCGAGATGCTGGTGCGACCGCAACATTGCCCAACGTAATGTAAGCGGAATGAAACTGAGCTACTCGTTATTGTGTGGTTGACGGACTGTTTATCAGTTTGGACCAATGCAGCGCGAGCCGATCTCTGTTACTACACAGCGCTGAGACATCCAGTAAAGAAAGCATTTGAATTCGCTATTGAACTTGAAATTAATAACATCGCTGCGAGATCTAGTGAGAAACATTCACATTTCTCCGTTATTAACGGATCAAAACGCGCTGACGTGGAAACCAGGAAGAAACATTGTGCCATGAATGAACTATTCAGTGTCCACAGATCAGCAACATTCACCATGGATTTACTGTAGTAACACTAACTGTAACCGTGTAGGTTTGGCAGGAATAGTAGGCTATAATGTTTTAAAGTAACATTACGTCGGTTTTATTTTGACATTATGAATACAATTGCTGCCCTCAACTGTTAATCTGAACTAAAATAAACCTTTGTTTATAACTACTACAATATAACAATTCATTTTGTCCAAGGAGCTGTTTTGTTTTATATGCTCCTAAGAAAAGTCAAGTATATCTCCATCATTGCTCAAAGTAAAAAAAATATATCATACTTTATGATGTTAGTTTTAATAAAAATATAATTAAAAAAAAAAAATCAAGGAAATTTCTCTGGCATTTCTTTCTTTTTGCTGCATTGAAAACGAACCGAACCGTGGCACAAGTGTATCGTATCGAACCGAACCGTGAATTTTGTGAACCGTTACACCCCTAATATATACACTCACCGGCCACTTTATTAGGTACACCTGTCCAACTGCTCGTTAACACTTAATTTCTAAGCAGCCAATCACATGGCGGCAACTCAGTGCATTTAGGCATGTAGACATGGTCAAGACAATCTCCTGCAGTTCAAACCGAGCATCAGTATGGGGAAGAAAGGTGATTTGAGTGACTTTGAACGTGGCATGATTGTTGGTGCCAGAAGGGCTGGTCTGAGTATTTCAGAAACTGCTAATCTACTGGGATTTTCACGCACAACCATCTCTAGGGTTTACAGAGAATGGTCCGAAAAAGAAAAAACATCCAGTGAGCGGCAGTTCTGTGGGCGGAAATGCCTTGTTGATGCCAGAGGTCAGAGGAGAATGGCCAGACTGGTTCGAGCTGATAGAAGGGCAACAGTGACTCAAATAACCACCCGTTACAACCAAGGTGGGCAGAAGAGCATCTCTGAACGCACAGTACGTCGAACTTTGAGGCAGATGGGCTACAGCAGCAGAAGACCACACCGGGTGCCACTCCTTTCAGCTAAGAACAGGAAACTGAGGCTACAATTTGCACAAGCTCATCGAAATTGGACAATAGAAGATTGGAAAAACGTTGCCTGGTCTGATGAGTCTCGATTTCTGCTGCGACATTCGGATGGTAGGGTCAGAATTTGGCGTCTACAACATGAAAGTATGGATCCATCCTGCCTTGTATCAACGGTTCAGGCTGGTGGTGGTGGTGTCATGGTGTGGGGAATATTTTCTTGGCACTCTTTGGGCCCCTTGGTACCAATTGAGCATCGTTGCAACGCCACAGCCTACCTGAGTATTGTTGCTGACCATGTCCATCCCTTTATGACCACAATGTACCCAACTTCTGATGGCTACTTTCAGCAGGATAATGCGCCATGTCATAAAGCTGGAATCATCTCAGACTGGTTTCTTGAACATGACAATGAGTTTGCTGTACTCAAATGGCCTCCACAGTCACCAGATCTCAATCCAATAGAGCATCTTTGGGATGTGGTGGAACGGGAGATTCGCATCATGGATGTGCAGCCGACAAATCTGCGGCAACTGTGTGATGCCATCATGTCAATATGGACCAAACTCCCTGAGGAATGCTTCCAGCACCTTGTTGAATCTATGCCACGAAGAATTGAGGCAGTTCTGAAGGCAAAAGGGGGTCCAACCCGTTACTAGCATGGGGTACCTAATAAAGTGGCCGGTGAGTGTATATATTGTGTGTGTATATATATACATATATATACACACACACTACCGGTCAAAAGTTTTAGATCATTAAGATTTTTTATATTTTTAAATGAAGTCTCTTCTGCTCACCAAGGCTGCAATTATTTGATAAAAAAAATAAAAACTGTAATATTGTGAAATAATTACAATTTAAAACAGCTGTTTTCT
This sequence comes from Semotilus atromaculatus, assembly GCA_031834385.1. Classification (NCBI taxonomy): domain Eukaryota; kingdom Metazoa; phylum Chordata; class Actinopteri; order Cypriniformes; family Leuciscidae; genus Semotilus; species Semotilus atromaculatus. The sequence continues at coordinate 12,003,390 of JAULUF010000005.1, read as the reverse complement.
ATGTGAATATGTAGTGAAGTGTAATTTATTCTTGTCATCAAAGCTGAATTTACAGCATCATTACTCCAGTCTTCAGTGTCACATGATCCTACAGAAATTATTATAATATGATGATCAAGAAACATTTATGATTATTATCCATATTGAAAACAGTTTTTTAAATTTTTATTTCAGGATTCTTTGATGAATAGAAAGTTCAAAAGAACAGAATTGATCTGAAATGGAAAGCTTTTGTAACATTAATCACTACCATTCAAAAGTTTGGGGTCAGTAAGAATTTATTTTTTATTTTTGGGGGAAAGAAATTAGAAAATACTTTTATTCATCAAGGATGAGTTAAATTGATCATAAGTTACAGTAAAGACATTTATAATGTTAGAAAAGATTATATTTTAAACAAATGCTATTCTTTTGAACTTTCTATTCATCATAGAATTTTGGGGGGAAAAAAAGGGTACACGACTGTTTTCAACATTGAAAATAATAATTTATGTTTTTTGAGCATAAAATCAGCATATTAGAATGATTTCTGAAGGATCATGTGACACTGAAAACTGGAGTAATGATGTTGAAAATTCAGCTTTCAAATTACATTTAAAAAATATATTAAAATAGAAAACAGTCATTATAAATTGTCATAATATTTCACAATATTACTGTTCGTCTTTTTTTTTTCTCCATCAAATAAAGCAGCCTTAGTGAGCAGAAAGAGACTTCATTTAAAAACATAAAAAATCGTACTGATCTAAAACTTTTGACCGGTAGTGTATGTATGTATATATATATATATAAATATATGCTCAAAGTCTTCGAGATTTGTGAAACTGCACCCACCAGTCACTAGTCAAGAGGCTGTAATTACATGGAGAGGCAACAGCACTTGACCGACCACTGAATTTACACTTAAAGAGTGTTTTCTCATCTAATCAACTCCTGATAAATATGTCCTTATTAGGCTATTTGAATTATCACTCAGTGAGTCATCTCTGTATTCTCTCTAGTATGTATTATTGCCTTTGTAGGGTTTTTGTCTTTCAAAATTAGGTCAAAAGTAATCAGAAAAGTAGTCAAGGTTATAAGATTACATCACAAGTAGAATTTTCACCATGTAATTGACTACAATTTATGAGTAATCTTCCCAGCACTGCATATCAGTAAAATAAAGCCACATGCACCGCAGACGTACCTGGAAGACAAAGAAGGGTGCAGTGGCTCTCTCCCTGAAGAGCTCCAGGAAGTCCGGCACCATCATCTCTGCTCGGTTGGTGCCGTAGAGCTTCTCTGCAGCCCGTAGCTGAGCCTCTTCCTGATAGCCTCTCCAGTCCTGGAAATGACTCATGGGAAAGTTGATCGGAAACGCCACCTGCAGAAAGCGCTTCTTCTCCTTGCTGTCGTACACATAACGGATCTTCTGGAACTCAAAGGACAGGCTTTCCGCTCCATCCTCATCCTGCACACACACAAAAAAAAAAACTTCACATATAATTTTTTTTCATCTAACCTACATTTGGGGTTTCATCACCTTTTGACCAATTAATTGTCATGATTTGTCCAGGTGTTTATGATTTACAAATAAGAACTTCTGAAAATCTGAAATCTAAATACTGGAAAATCATATACATTTAAAATTTAATTTATTTCCAAATACAAAGTATTTTTATAATACTCTGTATAAAATACAATAAAACATAAAAAATAAAACAGTTTTTAGGGTACAATCAACTCAACCATGATGAAAAATTAATTGATGATGTCTAAATATAGGCTTATATCCAAATGCAGAACCTAATAAAAGTAAAACTTTATGTCAGAAAACTATCTTATAAGCAACTAGGGAATACGTTGTGTTTATTTATGACTATACAGGCATCTACTGGTAAATGAATTATATGAATTTCTTTATTTCTCCCATCTGATGGCACAAATATGCCTTCTATACAATGGACTTTTTAAAAACACTTGTTCTATTTTTAATTTAAACTGTATTAATTGAAAGTTATATAACAATATTACAAAATATACTACATTCATTTAATTAAAATGGTTATGCGTATTGTCTTGAGTCTATTTTGAAGATAACAAATGTGACCCCTAAACACCAGGGGAAAAAATATCTCACCTTATCCCTCAGAAGAGGCACTAATTCAGCTGAACCATTGTTGGGTGTTGGTATAACTTTTGCAAATGTGGCTTTGGCTGGATCAGACTCCTGTTTGAAATAGAATTGCACAATTACAGTCAGCTTACTGTGCATTATTATAAGATACTCCAAACATATGTTTGGATTTTTAACTTAGTCAACCCACCCCCAATTTTTTTTTTACCAAAATGTGTTAGTCTTTTAAAACAATGCTTATATTGCACATATATGTTTTATGTGTCATTTATCACCTTTGAGCAAGTGAGCCAGCAGTGCGCGTGCACGGACCAGTAGCCAGAGAGCACTGTCAGGACGTGCGCGATCCCGAGAGCGGCGAGCGCCAGCAGGCCGGCTTCAACATACTCGGATGCCCCGTAAACCCCAAACCACATATACACGCAGAGTGGGTAGAGGAGGAGGAACGGGAAGACCGTTCCGTGCAGGACGCGTGATCTGCGGCTGTGGAGAGACACTGATCTCACCAGCTCATCGCTCGGTGCGCGCGTCTGCGTCCGCGTCCCCCCCGGCCCATCAACGCCGTCTGCGGCCATATTTCCCTCTTTTTTAGCTTCATCCATTCTAGAGTGTGCCTTCCTCCGTCGACCCTCCTACTCTCCACCTCCTCCTTGCAGGCGCTGATGGTAAAAAGTCAGCTTCGCACCGGCCTGTTGTCTGGCCACTCTGCAGATTTCTGAAAAATATTAGACACAAACGACAGTTTCCGCATACGCAAGCACGTACGCCGGTGACGCAATATCCGGTAAATAATCTCTGCGTGGAGATTTTTCGAGTTGACAGAAAATGTTATCAAGAGATTTAAAATGCAAACAATTTATATATTTTTAAAAACAACATGATAGAAAAAGCATATTACACGATCATTGATTTTATTGATTGTATTATGGAAGATTACAATAAAATAATCTAGCTCCAATCTATTTTTAATTTTATTTTATAGATGACTTTAAACAAACTGTAACGTTTAATGATATTAAATGCAAATATTATATACAAATAAATATATTAATAGATATGTGGCGTCCTCTCCCATTTTATATTTGAAACAAATAAATTTAGGCTACTTGTAGCTACTAAAATAGAACAACCAGGGTTTTTGACATCACATGAAAATTCCTCTGATGGCACATAATCTGTTTTCCTCTTGTATGAATGAGAATATGATTTTTTTTGTTGTGTCTTTGTTTCTTTTTTATTGTTTTTCTTGGGAACTTCAGTATATCACAATGAAAATATTCATTTAAATCGAATAATTGTCCTGAAATGTGACTTCAGTAAAGAAAGACATTTTTTTAAACGATTTTTAAAACCAAAATATGACGATGAACAGTAAAGTAATCATGCGATGAAATGTAAATAAAAATTAATGTTCTATTAAAGAAGTGTGTAGCGTAAAGCCACGCCCATTCTTTCACGCGACCAGTGGAACTACCAATAAGATCACGGTAAGTGTAAACATTGACCAATCGAATTCCTCCTGCGGGAGCGCGCCGCGGACGTTCCCTTTGCACATGTGCGTGTCTCTGCGTGATGAGAGTAACCTTCAGGAAACCTATAGACAAGAGGAAACCGAGTGAAAATCAAAGGTGTTCAACATGTAAGTAGTGCCGATTGACAGCTGTGTGTTAAATCCTAGTTTTATATTACATTTGTCACGCTTGAGCTGTAATACGATGACACAAGCCAGATAACAAACCAAGCTATGTTTAAACTTCATTATCTAAAATGACCGGTGCATTGTGTGAGCTAGAATGTTTATTTTGTAATAACACCATTCTCAAAAACTTTATTTGACAGACTGGCGTTTAACGCATTAGTCGGTCACGTGCTGCAGTGTGTAATTTGCATTTAGACTAATAAAACATATTTAACTGCATAATGATGACAGGGAGGCAGCAATGGCCATTACAACTAAATACTGCCAGAAGGAGCTGGAGGAATATGGTGGCTGTGTTGTGTCTCATCCAGCATCATGGCAAGAGAAGTGTCTAGACCTGAAGCTGAAGGTGGCTCACTGCACTTCATCACAGTATGTTCAAATGTCATGCTTGCAGACAAGTGCATTTCCATTTCTTTTATTCTCTTTGCTGTGCAAAGCTACTTATTCTTATTTACATCACAAATTGATGTAAATGTGTTTCTTCGACTAAACACGTTCCTTCTGTCCCAGGGGTTTAGTTGTATTAAAATGAAAAGATTTGTGTTTTACATATGTCATATTAAAATTGTTGTTTTGGAATGCCTTCATTAAATCAATGACAATCTATTAACAAATATATAATTTACTAGCAACTACCCCACAGTTATTCCATCACACAGAATAAAATATGAAGATGAAATATGAGATCTTTTTTAAACTTATTATGATTAAATTATTATTACATCAAGCTAATCATAATTACATGGGAACAGAATATTTTATAGTTTCCTTCAAACTGTATTTTGTCTTTTGTTTCTCCAAAAAGTCCTGTTATTTAATTATACATACATGTGAAATATTAGGAAGACAAATTAGTCTGCCATTGTATCTAAAATATGTTTAAATTTGTTCTTTCTCCACCACCTAATACTATTAAACATAATTGAGATGTGATACTGGAAGAAATGTTCATGACATAAGTAAAACTGAATGAATTCAAATGATTTCTCCTGACCTATACAGTATATCCACTGCGACACACACACACACACACACACACACACACACACACACACACACACACACACACTGTGCATTGTTTGTAGACAAATTAAATAACTAGTGAGAGTTTACTTTTCCCTAAAACTGAGGAAACAATAATGATGTGTGTGTCTAAGACTGTTTATTTACCCAGAATCAAATACAAAGGGCTTTATTTATGATGTTTTCCCCCTCTTTTTCTTGCATCTCAATGCAGTCCTGTGATAAGGAAGATCCGAACAGACTGTGCCGGTGAGTTTTCTGCGTTTGAGAGCTGTCTGCGAGACAACCCGAGCTCTGCCGTAGTGTGTCAGCCTCACCTCACCCGTTTCATTGCCTGTGTTGAGACCGTCGACCTTTCAGGAATAGGTAAGCAGTGAAGTATGTGTGCTTATTTAATGCTATAATATGACACGCAGCTTGAATTTATTATAGATTGCATTTATTATGTATGTATCTTGTATTTATTTTTATACCGTGTATTCTCCGTGTAAATTCATGCACCGAACCGTGACGCCCGTACCGTTTCGGTTCAATACGAATACCATTCCACCCCTGATATAAACTTTTTTTTCCAACAGCAAATGCTGCGCCTCAGCCCACATAGATGTTTTCGCCATTGGTCTGTCTAATGAGGACAATAGCACAGGTGTTTTATACTCAATACTGGGAAGAAATGGATTATGGAAATATTATATTTGAAGAAGTGCAACACACACACAAGAACAAGAACAGTCCTAAATCTTTTGCACTGGAAAGATGCAAGACCCCACCACCTCCACCCCCACCCTGTAATGTGATATGCGATTTTTTCGTTTTTGGAACTTTTCACACTATTTATGAGAGAAATCATTTTTAAAAGGTTTCCATGATATTAAAACATGAAGTTGCAATTAAAAAAATATGCATTTCAGTTTTTTTCACTAGAGCTCTCCGCTCTTTTGAAGATTGTTTGTATTTTTTCATACATCTTTTGAAGATTGTGAATATTTTTTCATACACGAAATTCCTCCGTGAGAATCTGATCGCAGTGGACTAGATATTAAATAATAATTTTTAAGAAGAAAAAAAAATGAACCTCTAGTCAAATCAGTATTCTAATTAGGAGACTTAGTGAGGAAAATATTAAATTCTATAATTATTTTTAGATGAACATGCTGTTTTCTTTTTAACATACGAGTATGTACATGTCTTAATATCTTCTTAATATAAGTATTTTATTTTTTATTTTTTAGATCTATATTAACATTCTTTACTGCAATGGAAACATAATTATTATGATAATATATGTTTATCTTCATTTAAAGGGGCTATATGTAGGATTCAGAAACCCTTGTTATCATTAGCAACACCGGTGGTTGTTAAGTGAACTGCAGCCAGCAACTTAAACTTATTGCTCGTGCTCGAACTCGTGCAGACATAGTTTAGGCTGAACAGATGATAAGGCCCCGAACTTTTTTTGCTAGAAGTTAAAAAGTTGGAAATACATTTGCAGCGATATACTTTTAACGAACATGCCAATGCCGTCCACGCTGCAAAGAGTGACGGTTAGATGAATTTGATGGTGGTGAATAAATGGCAGTTAAGAAAGCATCTGACAGCGATGTGGATATGTTTGCACGAGCTCTGCAATTCACATGCAACATGTCGACAGATGAGGTCATTCAAAATTGCACTGTTATAATAGTTTGATTATAAAGTATAGGTTATATGAGAAATATCTGGCTATGTGAGACTATAGTTTGAATCGATCCATTTTGTTTGCATGACACATTGACATTACAGTACAGGATGGCTCTTTCGGCATTATCTTGACATGAACTTTGTATAATGCTTTTTTAAGTTTTGTTACAAGCTGTTTACACAAACCGTGGCAATGAAAATACAATTAATACATGAAAATGATAAATGCTTGATTTAACATGTGGAATTTCATTTATGCCGTTATGTCAATTATAAATGGTGTTTCTTGTTTTCTGTTAGTCATCGTTTGAATGTTTTTCCCCTTACCTTGGCGTCACAGTATAATATTAAACCAAAGAATGCAGACATGTAAAATCTCCCCCTCACATGCCCACCGGTTCCCTGCGTCCAGGAACAAAAGACTGTAGGGAGGCATTAGATTAGGATTGCTTTGACTGCTGGTTAAACGGGAGGGAGGACACATGGTTCTGAGCCTTTGACCACCGAGTTGAACAGATCTTTCATCTGGTCCATTATCAAAAGTGGAAAGAAATGTAACTGTTTTACCAGAATCACATACTTATCAGAGTGCATGAGCCATAAATCACACAGCCAAGCGTCAATGTTTGAAATGACGAGTTATATTGGAAACCCGAGAACACCGTTCACAAAAACACGTCCACTGAAAGTCATCACACTAAAAGAAACAGAAAGACGCACCATTCATCTCCCCTTCAACAGCTGTCATCACCGCAGTCCTTTGGGTAAATATTATAACACTAAATAAAACAGTCCAGTATCACAAAATGGTTCATGAATATGTGAGCAGTCAGCCACACACTTGATTTACCAGAAAGTCATGTCCAGTGTACTAGAAACTACATTCCAGTGAGGATTTTCATAAGCAGATTGAATTACTGTACATTCTTCAATATAAATAATACATTTCACATAATTATCATGCTGCAACATAAATATTCCAATGCTATTGTTGCCATTAAAAATAGTCAACAAGAACATAATGAGTAAAAAGAGGTGAAGTAAATAACTACAAGAATAACAATAGTGCTAATTACAACAACAGTCATATGACCAACACATTTAGTATATTACAATAAAGCACAATTAGCAACACTTTGCCAAATGTACACGTCCTGTAACATTTAGGGGGTCTTCTTAATACTTTGTGCTATTTTTCCTGTCAGTACTAAACAGATAGATGTCATTTTTATGACCAACCCTGTAACTGTAGGCTTGCCCTGTAACAGCAATAACCCTGATTATTTCCTTATCTCAGTTTGGAGATTAGAGCACATCCCTACATTTTACCTGATGCCTAACAATCTAAAACCTGCATGTTTATCATAGTCGCCGTACCACCATTTTTGCTACGGCATACAAATCAAGGCCCTTGATAGTTTTCACATTTCTCACTTTTTATCAGAGAAAATGTACCCTGTGTCCAAAATGTTATACTGTTTAAAAACCTGAGATTTAAATTAAATAATCTCATTTGTGGTTTTGTTAAATTAAATATTAAATTACAGCATAATCAAGACTCCCTCACATTTTTTTTTCTTTGAGATATCTACTTAAATTTTTCATTATCTTACAGACATTTCATTATTTTATGGTGTACTATTTTAATATTTAGTCTCTTTAATTGTCTAATGCACAGTTAAGACGGCTTGAAACATTAAACAATAAATCTCTTTCTGAGAAACTGCCGGTATTTAAAAACCAAACAAATTAATTCAAAATTAAATTTCTTTATAAAAAATACTGCACTAGCTGTCTCAACATTTCTAATTTGTGAAAAGGAATTTAAAATGTTAAAGGTGCACTCAGAATTCTTTTTTTACACTTCAAAAAATCAATAGTCTTCAAAATAAAATAAAAATTCAGTTCCCCCCATTTTATTAGCTTTTTTGAAAAATATGTCTATATAGTATTTTTTTTTTTTTTTCAGTTTTAGTTTTAGCCTGTCAAGTTAAACTAAATAAAAGGTTGCCTTGGCAGCTTGATAATATTTTACTTTATTTCAAGCTACAAATTTTTTTTATTATTGTTTTAGTTAACTATAATTCAAACTTTTGTGTTTGTGATGCTGCATCCACGCCACTAAGTGTCAGTGTAAGTCCAAGACAACTGCTATATCGGTCAGCTTGACATACATAAAACTACTGAGTGCACCTTTAATATACATTTTTACTTGACAAGAACAATTAATGTACATTGACTTCTAGCCAGCATGCTAGACTATTTTGGTTTTCACGTTAGATTTAAATAAAAGCTGATTCCTTTACATAAGGAAGGACATAAAGATTGCAAAGCAATAAGAAGAGAGTGGAAATAGGCTTGGGCTGTGTCAGAAATCACTCCTATATCCTTTCATTATTTGTAGTGCTGTTTGAAACCGAGTGAGCCGGAAGTTCTGTCCACTATGGTCTCGTTCACTCGTTCAGTGGACAATATCAGTGGAGTAATGTAATGAATAGAGTGCTGCAGGGATGATATAATTTTGTCGGCCAAAATCCAGACACGAGTTAGCATTTTAGCACTCCCAGTTCCATCATCCTAAAAGTCAATGGGTTTTTGGTTAAATGCCTAAAATAAGGTCTGTTGTTAACATAAGCTCAATTTGACGTTTTATTCTACAACATAAAATACCTAATTAATAGCTTTTACTTGTCATTTGCTAATAAGTGGCTAAATGGGACTACATAGGTTGTTTGCCACATTAAAGGTGCAGTAAGCAATTTCTGAGAAACACTGTTGATATTTGACATCAACCCAAGTGTAACACAGCCCTCCCTTCATTGCTTCGCCCCCAAAACGCACAAGAGTACAAGCAAGAGTTGGTTGTTTGTTGCCAGCAGCTCCAGACAAACAATAACACTCAAAACTGTCCTGTTATTAAAGCTAACATTACAAGAACAGCATATCTTGGTTCTGCGAAACAGCAAAACCAATGTTACTTGCATATGGAGCAGAAACAACACAACCTCGGCTTCTGTTTTCAGGTCTTCCTGCTCAAGTCTCTTCAGCTCTGGAAAGCTTTTCAAATATTAAGGCGGGTCCTAAAGCTCTTGCCTTATCATAACCCTTCTTTTACCACCGATATTCTTCTGACCTTTTGTCTTTTGTGATGTCTCTCAGCCATCTCTTTCTACAGTCTTTCTTCAAATCTCTCTCTTGCTCACTTTCTCTCCTCCTCATCATGAGTGGACACGCCCCCTACTGCTGATTGGCTCACTCTTCCTCATCATGAGTGGACACGCCCCCTACTGCTGATTGTCTCACTCTCTCCTCCCCATCATGAGTGGACACGCCCCCTACTGCTGATTGGCTCACTCCTCCTCATCATGAGTGGACACTCCCCCTACTGCTGATTGGCTCACTCCTCCTCATCATGAGTGGACACTCCCCCTACTGCTGATTGGCTCACTCCTCCTCATCATGAGTGGACACTCCCCCTACTGCTGATTGGCTCACTCTCTCCTCCTCATCATGAGTGGACACGCCCCTACTTCTGATTGGCTACAAGTGTGTTGTGCTGCTCGGTTTCTCAAAAATCACTTACTTCACCTTAACCGTCATCACCCCGAACGGGTAAACTCTTCTACACACTATTCCGCTTTGACAGCCTCTGTGTTTTTATAATTGCACTCTTGCAAACTATCTTGAAACTCAGACTTTCAGGGAAAAGTTTTTTAATTGTTGAAATCATGTGACCATGGTGTAGTTTGTTTATACGGTTAGATTATTACCTTCACCGATATTTTGGAGAGTATTTAGGTTTCAACATTTTAAAAAAATGATCTTAATTGACAAAATGTGACCTACAAAACACATGATCAATTAAGCACTGAATCAGAATAAAGGGGGAGATTTTGGATACAGCCTTGATCAGTTTGTTAGTTTTACATTGAGTAGAGGGTGAGGTAACACTTAGACTTCATGATCAGCTGCCTGTTGATGTCTGCACCTATGACTGTCGATACATTTTTGCGCGATACAGAACAAAAAAAATTGTGCATATGTGTGATATAAAACATGAGATTCCATTGAATTCCTATTTCTGTCCATGTCATATTTAATTTTTAGGGACTGGTCATGTCTTAGTTTGACTGGTTAGAGCTTTATTGGCACGACTAATATATGATTGAGGGACTCTATTAGTTCTGATGATGAAAGACGCCTCCAGTGAGACTCTATTTGTTGCCCCCTGTAGTGGTGGAGGAGCACTTTAGGTAGGTGGAACCAGGGTCATGAGGTAAAGTAGGAGTTTTGCATGGAGTAGAGGCGATCAATGGGATTTCCTATCCGCCCTGCCAGAACTCCACCATCTGCGGTCGACAAGAGACAGTCCCCAAGATGACTGAGACTTCCATCACTGTCCAAGTCATGGAAAACCGTCTCTGAGTCTGAAATAAATTCGGCGTTCAAACACAAACATTTCAGTTAACGAAAAAGAATAAGCAATAAGTTTATACACTCCTTACCGTAGGAGTGCATCTGCTCTGAGCCGAGCTGTGGTGGCGTGAGCCCGTGTCGGAATTGCTCGCTGCCGTATATGTTCGGATCCAAAGCCAGCAGTTGTTGCCGTGGCAGAGAGGAATATGAGAGCAACCCATCCAGTCCGTGACTGCTGGAGCCGTCTGTGAAGAGATAGAGCTGGGTTTACACCTTTCATCAAGCCATTTCACACGGTTGTCCTTCCACTCCGCCGTCAGGCCGTGTCTTACCCTCACTGTCATCGTTACTCTGGCGCCCCCCTCTGCTCGGGCCCCTCCTGGTGCCGCCCATCTGCTCCTGTTCCTGCTGTTGCTGCTGCTGCTGCTGTCTGCGAGCAATCTTCTTCATCTGAACACACAACAATGCTCTGGTCCAGGAACAACATTCGCATTTGATAGTCATATAATCAAACTAGCGTAGCGTTTTATCTATCTTTCTATTGGTCTGTCTGTCTATCTCTTTGTCTATCTATCATTCTGTCTGTCTGTATCTATCGTTCTTTCTTTCTACCTATCATTCTATCTCTGTGTTCTTCTATCTATCGGTCTCTCTATCTATTATTCGTACTTTCTATCAGTCTGTCTGAATATCTATCTATCTATCTATCTATCTATCTCTAGTTCTGTCTGTCCGTTTCTCTATCGTTATATATATTTTATCTATCTGTCTGTCTGCCTGTATATATTGTTCTGTCTGTCTCTTAAGGCCAATAACCCTTTAAACTTACAATCAAGGCTGTCAAGCCACATTTAAAACTTGTACCTTTTTAAAAAATGTGCCTTTTTTGGTCAAATTTAATTATTTTATTCTTATTTTATTTCAATTATACTCCCTTAAACCATAGACATAACACACACCCTACAATATGGTCAATAGAACAAGGAAAAAAAACTTTTTTCACATATAACATTTTCAGAATGTATCAATAAATGATGATACATCATTTGATGACGATCCTACCTTTGCTCTCTGATTTTGGAACCACACCTGCACGACTCTCACCGTCAGTCCAGTCTCAGCTGCAAGAGTTTCTCTGACCTGCAACAACAGTGCATGCATGAGATGGACATAAGTGCTGTTTCCACACACAATGCTCACGGGCGTCCTGTGACTGCTGACCTTTCGGCAGGGTTTGGAAGACACCTCGAAGGAAGCCTTGAAGGCGCGACGCTGTTGCGTTGTCAAGATGGTACGTGGTCTCTTGGATCTCTTGTGATCCTTCCCATCATCCCCAGCCTTCCCCCCGACGGAGACACCACCACCCTCCTCATCCTCACTCTTTACTGCAGAGGGAAACTGAGCATTGGCTTAAAGGTGAACTGTGTCATTTCTTAACTATTTGAACATTTCTTCTCCTTTAATATCAACCTTCAATTGAGGTCAAGAAGGTTACCAGACTCGGTAGGGGCCGGGCTGATGGCGGCCAGCATCTCTCTCTCCTTCTCATAGTCTCCCCGGCAGAGCAGCTGTCCCTCCTTTAGCACAAACTCATCACCTCTCTGCAGCCGGCGCTCACACTCGCAGCAGCTGAAGCAGCCCAGGTGATACACCTGCCCCAGGACACGCATGATGAGCTCCGAGCGCCCGATCGCCTGCAGGCACGCACTGCACTTCCGCACGAACAACCTGACACACACACACACACGTGCACGTGTCACTGAACGCTCACTTTATGCAATGTTTTGTCTGTGACACTGGGTGGCAATATTTGACAACGCACAAGATGTCACAAGCAACAAAGCAAACATTTATTTAACCCTATAAATCCCACTGTATTGTATTTGATGCGCAAGTTTCTAAGGCCTCTAAAGTAACAATATGATCAAAACTATTAACTATTATCTACACAATCTATTACATGCCTTCTGTCATCTGATTGATAGTTGAGGCTTTTTTTGTGTAATTGTAAAAACGTCCTCCTTTAGGTCACGACACACATCTTTGCTGTGAAATCTTTACTGATTTTAAGTGAAGAACGTAAGAATAACTTTTACCCCCGGTTTCACAGACAAGGGTTAAGCTAGTCCCAGACTAAAATGCATGTTTGAGCTGTTTTAAGCTCAATCATATCTTATATCTGAAAACATGTCAGTGCCATTGTTTTGTCTCATGATGCACACCAGTAAGCTAATGTTTTTTTTTTCTAAGGCACATTTATAAAAGCTATAAATATTTAAATATCCTAACTGAACTAAGGCCTAATCCTGGCCTTAATATTTTTTATTATTATTTAATGATTTTTTTATTAATAGTTGATGATGAACATTTACTGGACTGATGCAACTTAGGTTTACTTGATTATCTATATGTCTTTTTTTTATTTATTAGAAAATCTTATTAAAATGTGAGCATCAAATATGATCCTTCAGGCTTCTGAGGAGCGTTTATCTCTCAATCATCATTGAATTATATGTTTTGCCCCTGACAATAAAATCTACAAACCTTTGATCCCAAAACTAAGATTTTAAAACATTATTGGGAGATGTAGAGAGATGACCTATATTTATATGCATTTTATATAATTAGCTAGTTTGTTACTGTTATAAAAATCTCATTGATTTACATACAAGCTATCATAAATCGAGGTGTTTTCTTTCCTTTGAGTTTGAGCACCATATAATTTTTTTGGTCTAAATGTTAAAAAACTTCCATTAAAAAAACCCAGACTATTTTTTATATGTCCTGCTTTACAGGGTAATTTTATTTGCACATATTCATTTGACAGAAACTTTTCCCAAAGCAGCTTAGACTGCATTTAAGCTGTACATTTTATCAGTGTATATCACCTGGGAATTGAACCTGTGATCTTGGCGTTGCTAGCACTGTGCGCTTTGATGAATATTTTAAACTTAACAATGATTTTCTAAGATGATAAACAGTTACAGTGACTTACAGGGCAAAAGTGAGCAAATGTATTAAGAAGGTCATTTGTCCCACTACCAATGCCCGCATATGCCTCTATTTAAACGGTGTTTTCCTTTGACGTGGCTCATCAACATCACAATTCATTTTAAAGGCACTCTCGCTCTTCAATCTCCACCAAACCCCTCGTTTTTTCCCCTCCTCTCTCCCCTCCCTCACCGCTTGATATTTTCTGCCAGAATTCCCTGTCCTCCCTCCCGTCCTCCCTCCCCAGCTCCGTGAAACTAATAAAGACAGGATTAATTAGATTGTTGTTTAAACAGTGCGATGCCCAGACAGACGCTGTAAACTCATAACCAGGGATTGAGGATAGCATGGGGTTAATCTCTCCTCTCTCTTTTTCACACACTCGAATAAACAGACCATACTCGCACACACACACACACACACACACACACACACACATCTACCAGCACCTATATTCGGCCGTGCTCATGTACTCACATAATTATTGACAGGTACCCACAGATGGACCTGTAGACGCTCAATGACAATCTAATCCTTATGTACATTTCATTAAGCCAAAGCAACAGTCACCATTCACCCAAAATGTGGCATGAACCTATATGTGAAGTTACTGTCAAGCACCTGAACTGGACAATAGTAAGATTTTTAAACGTCAAATGTGGCGTTTACACATGCTGGCGTGATTTTAGGCTGTTGTGTGTTGCTATGTGGTTGTTAGGGTGTTCTGGGTGATTGCTTACTGTCCCATATCAAAAAAAGGCAAGTATGATATTGTGGTCTTAGGACCTGCGTCAGTGTACATGGATTTCTCAGCCTTTTTTTTCCGATTAAGCAGGTGAAAATCTTCAGAAAGCCACCCAATTTGATGCATCATTCTATCAGGACAAGCGAACATTTAAAGGAATAGTTCACCCAACAAATGAACATTATGACAAGAACTACTCCTTTTAATACTTGTGCTTAAGGGTTTGTTCAGATCCACTCTTAAAAATAAAGGTTCTTTATTGGCATCAATGTTTCCATGAAGAGCCTTTAACATCCATGGTTCTTTATAGTGGAAAAAGGGTTTTCTTAAAATGTTCTACACACTGGTTCTATTAAGAACTGTTGACTGGAAGGTTTCTTTGGGAAACCAGAAATTATTCATCTATGCATTGCTGTGAAAAAACAAAACATTTAGAGTGTATGTGCTGTAAATAAAGCTGAAACCTGCTTTAGCAATGACCACTAATGAAATTAAAATGACACGTATAAGAGGCCAATTAAATGATTAGATGCTGCCACACATGATAAGATGAAAACAAAACATGTTGGAGGCGAAGAACAGATGAAAGGCACATTTGATGGATAACACAGATTTCATGACAGTTGCAGAGACGGATTGCCCCAGCTCGTGTGTGTGTGTGTGTTGAGTGCAGGAGATGAAGGTGTCATATCAGAAATCTGCTGAAGGAAAAGCCAGCCAGGTCCACACATTATAGCCTCTAATCTGCACAGATATGATGATCCTGTCCGAAACGCAGCTGCTATGGCTAATCTGTCTCAATCCATCTGCCAAAAATGCCAAATTACCCATATCACCACCTACTACACACAGATCAAAGAAGTCCAACTCTAAAATCCCAGAGCAACATTCATTCAGCCACTGACCGTAAGAGTGCATCGCATTAAACCTGTCTAGAACATTCCCAGGTCATACTTCACCTCAAAACCTAAAGAAATAACTGAGAAATTATATTTCTGAAATGTGATCTGGACATGTTTTAGTGACATTCACCACAAACTTTAAAAGGGGATAAAATGTTCTGAAAAGAAACACTGCAAACAGACACATTTTTACTAAATAACAATATATTTCATCCTTGAACATATACAGGTCTGAAAACCAGAGTTAACTGAGGATGAAACTACCTTGGGGGAAAGAAATTATGGGTGCAGGAAAAAAATATGTACGAACAAGTTGTGTTCATGATGTCAATTCAATAAAGTTTTACATAAATCTATAGCCAAATCGTAGTGTGGGGGCCTAATCCATGCACGAACACATAATTTTACATAATCAAACACTTACTGTCATAGTTGCAAGGTTTATCCCACAGACTTTGGTGCATCTTTGTATATATAGGGAGTCAGTATGTAAATCATACATGTACACATAATTGCAAGGGTTGGTGCTGTGCGTGCGTGCGTGTGTGTGTGTGAGCGAGAGAGAAAGAAAGAGAGCGGATATTGCTGTGAGGGAAGGTGGCTCAGAGCCAGGGTTCAGTAATCACATCATCTTCTTTTATTAAATCTCACTGCACTGCTTCTGCGTTATTAAAATCTCCCAGCATTCCCCACAACCCACTCCCGCCACCCTCCCTCCCCGACACGCACGCACACCAATATTCACAATGATGAAATATGAGAAAACCAACAGGTAGCTGATAAAAATGTACACATCAGACCACTCAAACGCAAAAGAGAAAGCACAGGTGAGCAGCTAAACTGTTCAGTACTGACACATTTTATACTGACCCAATCATGTCACAGACGCACACTTGTGTACTTACTTGCTAGAAAACCAGCTTTTTTAACTTACCATGCAATGAATGCAATTACATGTACAAAGTACTGAAATGATAATCGACTGGTGGCATGCAGGCTTTGTCTAATTATGTTTGATTGCTTTGAGACACATCATCACATCATTTAATGCTAACAAAACAACAAATAGTGTCATTGTACACCATCAAATAATCTTTACCACTCTCAGCTGAATTCAGATGGTTACATTTATGGCTTATTAGTCATATGAAGAACACTTCAATAGGCTCATTAGAAAGAGTACTGTCTATCAAGGTGGCAATAAAGTAAAAATCCCATTTCTTATGTAGTTAGAATAATGAGAATCAAATTTTTTTTTTAGATGATCCTGTAGAAATCATGGGTGAAAAATACCGGTAACACTTTTCAATAAGGTTCCATTAGTCAACATTTTAACTACATTAGTTAACTTGAACTAACAATGAATAATAATTCTAAAGCATTTTAATATTTACAAAGACATTATTAAAATCAAAAGTTTTGTCTGTTATTGAAAAATTTACTAATGAACAGTTGTTTTTTATTAACTAACGTTAACAAAGATCAATAAGTCAAATATTAATACAGTTATATGTCTACTGTAACAAATGTATTTAGTTCATGTTAGTTAAAGCATTAATGTTAACTGATGGGACCTTATTTTGATTTACTTAATACCAACCTTAGTTTTGAAGGAAGTGCATTATAATTTCTCATTTATTGATTTGCACCAATAGAACAGAGAAATGTTCATGCGGTCATGATTCTGTAGTGAATGAAACATTCTAGATGTAGAGAAAGGAACTTTTTGTCTCTGTATGTTACACTAATAAAAGTCATTTTGAAGGGCATTTATTAGCCATTTACTCGCCTTCATGCCATTCCAAACACTTAATATCTAACAATATTATTGATCTGCCTGCATTGACACCATTATATGAGAACTTAAATGAGCTGGACGATGACATCACTGTTTTCTCCAGAGCGGCTGTATAGATAAATTTACTAAATTAATAACTTTTCTACAACAGAAATGAACCATCGCTGAACTTTCTTTAGCTGGACTATGACACCATTTTCTTCTAGATCTGCCGAACAGCAGAAATACACTTTTTTGCATTATTTTCCTGTTATCACTGTAAAGCTGCTTTGAAACAATCGGTTTTGTTAAAAGCGCTATAGAAATAAAGGTCTTTATGGTCTTTAAAGGTCTTTTAAAGGACTTTATTACTTTTTTTTTCTTCTTTGGCTACGTCTACATTAATCCGGATACATTTGAAAACTGTGTTTTCGATTAAAAAATGCTCTGTCCACACTAACGTTTTCAAGCATTTTCCAAAAGTTTCTCATCCACACTGAAATGTCGGACGCTAATTCCTCTTAGCATACATACACACAACCTCATAAAAGCTCACTGAGATGATACAGCTGGAATAGGCATAATAAAGTTACCATGCTATTCTTCTGGCAGGATCATTTTATTTAGCAAAACATCTCACCATTCACTGATCCAGGTCGCACTCATTCAACATTAGGCTACATGTTTGGTCTAATACACAACTCCTCATGTTTTGCCGCATCTGCAATATGAAGAGTGTGCAAAATAACATATCTTTAACAACAGGGTAAAGGTGAATAGCACATGACAGGCACAATAGCGGTGTAAGCATACATATCTATCGGTTCAATATGAGTCATGACTAAACATGCGTCATCGTTTTCAAATGCCTACGTTTTCACAGTCCACAAAACGGCCTTTTCAAATTTACCCACTTGGGAAAGCATTTTCAAAAAGCTTTGGCAGAACAAAAACGCCATCTCAGAGTGTACGGAAGGTCAAATCTTAGAGAAAAAGATGCATTTTCAGTTGCCTTTTTTTGGGTCTGTACAGTAAATGTCACTGGGGTCCAAAACAACCCTGAGGATTTTTTTAAAAATATCTTCTTTTTTGTTCCGTAGAAGAAACTAATTCACACAGGTTTGGGACAACATCAGGGAACTGATGACCATTTTGAGGGGAACCATGCCTTCGACACATTTCCACTGTAGCAATGATGTCTCATTCCTCAAATTAAATTTCCGAAAACCTACAAAATGCATGGTAATTCACTTTCCACTTGTCAACAGACCAAATACTGATTCATAACATGCCAACGTTACATCTTGTATAGAGCATTTCACTATTTCGAGAGGATAATGCACCATTGATTACATACTTATTGTGATACATTTCCTGACTGACAGCTAGACCTGTCCGTACATTACAAACACACACACACGTCGGTTTCCAGCATCCCTCTAGTGTATGTGCGATGCTCAAGGGTTCAGGGACCGACAGGATCGATGTGTTAAGTTGTGTGAGGCGAGAGTGAGTCTGCGAGTGTGTGTGTGTTTGGATAAAACAGCTAATCCCCAGGCCACCAGAACGCAATATCCTGTCAGCCAGATTCTCATTTCCTGTCTCTCTGTGGCAGGGCGAGAAGAAAAAAAAAAGACGCGTTGAGGGGGGACGGGGGATTCGTTGCCCCAGAAACAGAAGATACGGCAGCCCTGTTTGAGGATATCTATGGCATTCTTCCTATCTCTCCCCCTCCCGCTTTCATTTTTTTGCCGTTCTTCTTTTATTATCTCAGATTTAATAAAGCCAAGGCGAGCAGCTTGTTCTGCCATGAAACATTTATTAGCCGTCTGTAATGAAATTGTTGTGCGGGAGGCGAGGTGATGGAGACTCATCACGCATTATGCAAAAACAGTGGCAATATCACGAGAGGAGACACCTCGAGCTCATCTCTCCTCTTCCTCTGTCATCTTCCTCTCTCCACCTCTGTTTGTCACCTCTATGGCCTTCTGGCTTCCCCTGAGCTCTTCTCTCCCTCCATCATTCCCTTACACGTCTGATACGTACACTACACTCTTAAAAATAAAGGTTCTTTATTGGAATTGATGGTTCCATAAAGAACCTTTCAAATCTATGGAATCTTTACATAGCACAAAATGCTCTTTATAGTGGAGAAAGTTCCTCAGATTATTTTAAAAAAAAAAGAGGTTATTTTAAGAATTGTTGATTGAAAGGTTCTTTGGTGGAACCCAAAATGTTTTTTCCATGACACCTTTATTTTTAAGAGCTTCAACATGGCCTAATGGGAGCTTCAGGTGTAGAAAATCTCACAAACTAATTTACCTAGCAGTAATGCAGGTGATAAAATATAACTGGCTTTAACTACCACAATGTGTTTACATATACAAAACCAACAGGACTAAACACACGAGGTTCTGTATGTTTTGAACTAATACTAGGTTTGGCGTTGTTCAGTGCCATTGATCTTAAACTAGAAGCTGGATTTTTATATTTAGAAAGTGTGAGTGGCTCGCCACAATGACGCTAGGGGTTACAATGCAGTTGCAAAAGTGTACTAAGTGGTTTACAGGGAAGAGACTGCTTCTATGCCTTCGACACATTTCCACTACTTCAATCTTTATCACATCGTGTCTGGTTGTATAGCCCACAATATAAGTATGAATGGTAATACTAATAGCCTTATTATCGCCATTAACCAGCAATCACCACTAACTTCCTTATTGACTCAGTAGCGAATCCAAGGTACGGCAATGTCCTCCATCAGAGCCCATGTGTCATATTCCTGTCTGACAGTACAACAACTCTCTAACCACAACACAGCTTGTAGGCACGTCTAGGAACATAATTAGCAGCGTTCCCAATCAAGACCCCTCCACCCCCCTCCCTGTTCCCACAGACACAAAGAGACAGCGAGCAATGAGTTGATTAAGCGAAAATGTGGGATAAATGGAGAGATAAACTGATTGGTGTCATCCTGGCTATAAATCTCAACAAGTATGAAATGAAGTTTGGAACAGAAATATTATTAGAAATCAGACAGTGATGGACGAGCTAGAGAAGAGATGCATGGGGAGGAAGAGAGACCGAGCAGAAGAACGTTTCTGTAACCATCAACCTAAAAGCTCATAATAATGACTCCGACTGAAAATTTTTTTTACTGGAAATTCTATTTCCATAGAAAAAAATATTATTAAGAGATTGCTCTTTCAAAGTACAGGAGACCTATAATTGAGATTTTTTTTTTTACAGAAATGTGAAGCTGATAATTTTATAAAAAGAACGTTCTTTAATTTCCTTCAACATTTCTTATGTTTTTTTTTAATTGCGTATTTTTTTTAATCTGTAATCTGTTTTTGTCATTTTTACAGTTGGTTTGCTGTTTTAGGCGTTACAAAGTTAAATATTTAAAGTTCTGTCATGAAAGTCTGGTTGGCGCAAACTGATGGGTCCTTAACTCAATCTGTTTGCAATCACATCATTCTCTATAGGGCACTAATTGGTTCCTGCTTTTTCAGTAGCCAATGAGCTTGCATGCTCAACCTTCAAATACTTGGTCAGCATTTGCCTTAGCAGTGCAGCGCTTTCAGAAACCCTCCAACTTCCCCAGCTCCACCTGTATAGATCTGCTATGGGTAATTCAAGTACGCTGTATTGGCAGCAGCAGCAGCATATCTATTTTACCAAGACCAAATACTATATCAACATTCATTTCCACTACCATGCCAAACACTCATTACAGAGAAAAGGTTAGTAAGGGATATTTTCAAACTAAAATCGTGTTAAAAACACACATATTGTTTAAATCTGAAATAGTGAGTATTTTAACATTTATGGATTGCACTTACACTTCCCTCACTCTAAAACAGTTTCTATGAAATGGAGGGACAAGTGGAAATAAACTTTTGTGTTAATTAACATTATGCCACAAATTCTGTCGACTGAATCCAAATATTCCAGATCCGAAATTAACTTGAATCCTTATTGAATCCGAAATATTAGTTGCATCAAGTATGCTATTTACGAAGTATCGACTTTGTCTCAGATGTTATTTCCTAAAAAGATCTTATATAATATCAATATTGAATAAAAATTTGAATAAAAATTTGAATATAAATCTACGATTTTGGATGGCAGACTTTGATAATTTGGCAAATCTAAGCACAGTTTAGGACATTTTTGAGAAATTCTCAAAAGCACACATGATATTCTGGGGTCCTCTTTTTAGGAGAAATGAGAGAGGCAGGAGAATTTAGCAAAAATCACACGTTCTTATGAGTTCCTCCTAGCATCTCTTTACACACTGGGGGCTGTTTTCGTTCTGTTTCCCACCCCGCAGAGTGATCTATTAAACTTGGGCCGCTCCCCTGTCTCCACTCTGATAGGCCTCCGAGACCTTCGCTTGTCTAATTTTCTGCCAGGGATCCAGGCACCGTACCCTGGGGCTGAGAGCCTTTATTGGTCTGGGACTGGTTTCACTTGGTTGGGCTGCACGTGCTTTATCTACTGGCTGTGTGGTGTCGAAGTTAGCCAGGAAGACGATGATGGAGAGTATTTGACCATTTCAGGGATGTTAGCAAGCATGTGTGGGTTTAATGAATAGGGGTTTGGCTTTGAGTTTGATTTCGGAAAGTGTGTAGGTGATGCTGGAATGATCGAGAAATGAGTAGTAAATGAGAGTCAGATTTCTGACAGCAAGAACTTCTGGGACTGGAGACTGAATGTATGGAATCTTAAAGAAGGAAAGATAATAAATAAAGTTCAAAATGTAGGTTCGGAAGAAGCCTAATCATTCAGTCCAGTCAATCATAATTTCTAGCCGTCCTAGTGACAATTCTTCCGGCATCTCCTCCTCTATTCCATTCTTTCTCTTTCTATGAAATATTGTTAGGGAGGTTTTCTCAGAGCTCGAGTCGAGCCTCGGGATAAAGCCTCCTTTGAGGACAGCAAGCCAAGTTTGTTTACTATTAACTATCAGGACTGGATGAACGGACTCGTATTGTGAAATCGTTTGTGATGTGATCTAAAAATTGATGCTGTTTGCATGTTTGTTGTATTATTGTGTGCATTATTCCAAGTGAGACATTTATTTTCTTAGTAATCTTTTATTAAAAAGTCCTCTGAAACAAATCCCTTTTACAACCCCTTTACTCAATCCTTACATTTTGGTATTTTATGTAACTTTTGATGATAAGATTTAAGTCAGCTATTTACTAAATGCATCTAAATGTTGATCTTGTTGATCATTGTTGACTAACTTTTGTTGACATTATGATTCAATGTAATTTTTTACAGTAGAAATGTTAGCACAAGAAAGCTTTATTTTTTCCCAAATTCCTTTTTTTTTTTTTACACCATCAAAGATTCCTTGGCACCCCAAAAAATGGAGCGCACACCTGCTGTAGACCGAGCAGGGATACAGGGGCAGGTGTGTGCTGACGGACAGACAGCAGAGAACACAAGGAGACATTGTTGTGGATTCACTCAAGGTCAGCCGCACAAGAGTGTGCCAAGTTTCCTCCACAAATACACCGCATACCAAGCTGCAGCCTCAATATTCACAAATAACATCTGCAAACCAAACCTTTGCCTGTACCTTTCTTACTTTCTTAACATATGAGATGAGAGAAAGTTAAGTCTCTAAAGAGGCCATATGATGCTCTTTTATGCTTTCCTTTTCCTTCAGTGTGGAATGTATCTGATTGAGCATATTAGATCTGCAAAGTTATAACGCTCATAGTCTCCCAGAAAGAGGTTTATTCTATGTAACAGAGAACCATTGATCCAGACCTACCTAAAACGCCTCGATCCTACTTTCGCAAACATCTACGCCACAATGTGACATATTAGCATAATGCCCGCCCAAAGGCATATGCAAAGAAAGAAGGCGAGGCTTCAGTGTTGTCGCCATGTTGTGGCATGTGCGTTTCCCGTACAGCGTTGTAACTCACTGATTAACTACCGTAGTACGATGCATCCTTGGATAAACTAACCAACTAGACACGACTGTTTCCGAAACGTAGTTATCTCTCACCTCGTAGTAATGGTCACACCTCTGTCATTTGAACAACATTGATTCAGCAATAAATATTAATGACGTCACGCACAGGTGGGGGAGTAATAATAACTTCTGCTGATTAATCTACTCAAGATCTCAGAGATGCTGCTGTAACAAACATGTATTTCCATGTCATTTTGCTTTATTTTGCTGACTCGGGCTCAAACTGATATGGTAAAACCAATGACATTAATAACTGTGTTTAGTTGCTTTAGAAGCCATGGAAGCTGAGGTTCGCGATTATGGGAAAGGGGTGTTACATCTCTGACACAGGCTTGAAATCTTTGACCAATCACAAATCATGGGGTCAGCTGGCCAATCAGAGCATGCTGTGGGCTTTTCGGAAGGAGGGGCTTTTTTCGGGAACTTAATCAGAGCGTTTCTGACAGACTGGGAATAGAGGTGCTGCAATAAAGCACAGTAAGTGAAAAATAATATGTTTTTTTGGACATTAACACCCAGTAAACAAAATAATGACCTTTTAAAATAGCATCGTATGACCCATTTAAAGGAAACTTTACCATTTCAGAACAGTGAAAAAGTCTGTCTGATGATACAAATGAATCAGGCTCATGGGAATAACAGTACCAGCCTGCACAAGAACAGTTTTACCGTGCTACGATCCCAGAACAACCGTCTCATTTGTAATCGTTGATCACTTTTACCCTCATTATGACATCCTTGCTGCAAGCCCTTATGCACAACAATGATCAAATCTATTGTCCCATTTTTCTTCAACGCTGTCAAGAAAAGCAATGTCAGTTAATATGGTAATTTCATACCCTGGAACCGTCCTGGATCTCAGGTGATCTATCTTTCTGGGAACATATAGAATTATTTCATATTCCCATTGGAAATTCTTCCACCTTACTTTTCCATCTTCTTTTATTCTCTCCTGTCCTTCTTATTTCTTTCTGTTGGCCTCCAGATGTCAGCAACAGAGGGAGTGTCCACACTTCTCAGCAGTGTCTGACACTTCTCATAACAGTGATAACAGGCCACAAAATCGCCCTTCAACTGTCCACACTCCTGGTGATGTCACTGACAAATTATGGTTGCTCGGAATCTCCCTCTGACCCAAACAGATATAGACTGATTCATCAGAGAAAACTTTCTTAAAAAATTCTGTCTTTATTCACATCTCTTAAGTCATTCCAAGGACTTGGAATATAGTGCACAAATCATATGAACTGCTTTAATGGTTCATCAGATTTCTCCTTTGTTTTCCACAGACATTTTGGTTTGGAATAATATGAGGGTGAGTAAAAGGCTACGTTTACATGCACTCAAATAATCAGTTTATAATCAGATAATTGCCCAATTGGACTGTAAAAGCCTTCATGTAAACACCTTGATTGATCTGAATGAAAGTGAAAGGTATGATGGGATTGAAAGTGGTGGTATAGACCTAAAATAATCCAATCATCAGGAAAACATTAAGCATGTAAACACTTGATTCTGACTATTTTCTCAATCAGATTTTAAAAATACAGTGCCCTGATGTGTGATATGTGTACATCTTATGAACGTGCATAGGTTTATTTATGTCTGACGTCTTACAAACCAGTCAGTGGAGGAGAATGAATACTTGCTAAAAAGGTCTTATGTCATATATCATTGTTCTTTCTTTCTTTCTTTCTTTCTTTCTTTCTTTCTTTCTTTCTTTCTTTCTTTCTTTCTTTCTTTCTTTCTCTCTTTTTCATCATGTCAAAAATGGCAATTATACTCGCCATATCTCCAGTGACAATATCACGGCGACTTTCTCCATTTTTGAACTGCACATGCAGGTTGTGTTCAAGCACATGTAAATGAATTTGTGAATTGGATTTCACGGGTTTCAAATAAACAATTTTCAGAATCTGAAATCAGATTGATTCATTCATTAGTGCATGTAAACATACCGAATGATGACAAAACAATGCCTTTAAGTGACAGCCTTACTAATACATCAACTAAACGTACCACCAATATTTAAAGGAGCGCTCTCTAAAGTCACAGCTCCTCCTAAGCACATGAACGCACGCAGCAAGAGTATCTGCAAAGCGTCACGAGAGACAGCGTTAAACTACCTCGGGTCTCAAAGCAAATAACATTACAATTATAATGAAAGTAAACAACTTAAACAACTCTGAATTGTACCACCTGACTGCTGCAGATTCATTTCGGCATTGATGATGCTGCCGTTTGTCATGACAAATCGAGTCCTCCCTCGAAATCGGGTCTCTATCAACTAGTTGATGATTATACTAAGTACATACAAACGATATTCATTTAAAATATGTATAGCTTCCTATATAGTGCATAATAAAACAATTTGAACTTCATTTCTTTCACTTTATAAACTGTTGATTAATAAATAATAACCTATTAAGTGAATATCATTATTATTATAACTGAAATATTTGGACATGTTACACTTAATTTAACACATAACTACATAAAAAATACATGTAGGGTAAGTGTAAATATGCTATGCTAGTACATAAGCTAACTAATACAGATTAATTGTCATATTAATGTAGTTCAAACAGCATTTATCATAACATGATTTTCATGCATGGCGCAATTCTACAAAGAGAACTACAAAGAGAGTACCTATTAAAAGTCATTTGAGCCAATGGGATCGCTTGGGGTCCTAACAGAGACCTGATTTTGAGGGAGGACCTGATTTGTCACTTGGTGACTGACATGTCTAGCTCTGCTTAGCATGAAACGCGCTGATGCCATGTGATGTCTGCGTGAGCAGGTGCGCGGCCGCGGAGGTATGGAAATACATGTTGGCAGACAGGTAGGATGGACCGAATGCAATGATTGGACAAACATGTTTTGGTCCAAAGGCTTCCACAGAGGACATGTGCATGCTTCAATATTTAGACCACTTCTATTATAGATTGCTATCAGGACGTGAAGAGCGTTTCAACCAGTATAACAAAAAGTGTTCATGAAAAAACATTGCCTATTCCCAACCTTTAATTACATTTGCTAAAGGAAATGTGTTATATTCCACAATAACATGACAGCATGATCAGACTAAAGACACTTTTATAGAGAGCTCATAGGAATGTTCTGGTGCACTACGAGTCGACCCACAGACAGTGCCATACTAGGACTTTGATTCAGCGTATACAGGCGCAGGATGCAGATCGAACTGTGTCTTACTTCTCATAATCATGCTTGCAGTAAAGCAAGCGGTCCCGGCAGTAGCAGGTCCCACTCAGCGCGCTGCGACACACCGCACACTTGACACACGTCTCATGCCAGGACAGTTCATTGACGCGCAGGAGGAAGCGGTCGGCGATGGGAGACTCGCACCCTGCACACACCTCGCCTCCTCCCACATGCTCTGATGGAGAAGAACAGCACAGGTGTCAGATGACAGGACACAAACAAATGTGTCATGAGAGACTCAATACACACACATTACAGCATCCAGGTAAAGATTAAGTATAATGATAATAATAAAATAAAGCTTTGTGTTATATTGTGGGCTCATTAGGCAGAGTATTCACCGTAAGGCGTGGCAGAGGGGGCCTGCTGAAGACATGATTGGTTTTCTTCTGTTTTCATTCCGCTCTTTCCTTCTTTGGAGTGCTGACTGAGGGCCAACAACGTAACAAAGAAAACTCACATATAGAGACTGCAATCAGACGCGCTTATATAAAATGATTGTGAGCTGCTTGTAATAAAAAATATTTGATACATTATATTTACATGTAATGTGAGTAAAATGCACACAGTGATTTAAAGTGTTACTTTGAAGATATTTATTAAATTGCAGTATAATCTGTGAGGAAACAGCATCAGTTTCATTGGCAAAAGACAAAATCAGGTCCGGCGTGGGTCCGTTTTTAATGTGCACTGAAATACATTAATAATTTTAATTTAAAAAAAAGGGTTTTAGGGTAAAAATTGGTTGACTAAGTTACCATATCGTATCGAATGAAAAATATAATATTTAAAAATTCATGTAATTTTATTGTAAAAAGGTTTTTTACACTGTAATAGATGTATGTATAAACATAGCATATAGATGTGAAATATAGGCTATAGCCTTAAAAAAATAATACTTTCTTGGAACAATATTGCTGTAAAAAGTAAAAATTGTCTTATAATTTATGAGGATATTCCCTTCAGGAAGGATACATCACATTTGTCATCACATCACATTCTGTTCCATTCCATTTTAAAAAAAATCTTATTTTGTTATGGTTATAAAGGGGTGCTTAATGTTGTATTGTGTGACGTTTAATTAATGTTTGCTGCAATATTTTAGACATAGGCCTATGTGTAACACTGAAGGTGTTTTGTGTGTGTGTCAGTAACACTGTCTTTATGTTATCAATGCTCTTGATTGCTGGAAAAGCCAGTTTTGTGGACCTTTAAGTCATTGTTATTTTCAGTAGGTTTTACAAAATAAAACTATATATATATATATATTTTTTTTTTTAATAGGTCAATATGTTAGTATATAGCCTACCAACACTAGCCTATGATTTAACAGCTATAGGTCAAGAACAGCTATATAAATGTAATCTAAATGCTTGGAACAATGCCAAGTTCTGCGTCGACGCTGCCAGGCTTTTTTATTTTAGGCTACGTAGGCTACATTTATTTAATTACAGTGTATACTCTTTTTCTCTAATTTATTTGGTTCATTTTATTTTGTCTCACTGCTCAACATGTGTTCGGGAGCTCGTGCAGGTGAAGTGTCCGGTACAGGCGCGCGGCTTCGGTGGCGACATTTAGGCTATACACTCTCAAACGCTTTGCTATTTGGCAAAACGAAACACTGCAAAAAATAAAATAAAATCACTCAGATTTCAAACAATAACCTATACCGGTTGTCAAAATGCTTTGATTATTCTACTTTAGAATTAGAAGTCGTTCGTTCGAGATCTACACGAAATGAATCTGATGTCTGCAAAACGTCAGAAAAAGAGGGAAATCAAAATCCTAATTTGTGTAGACTATTTCGTTGTGTTTAATTGATTTTAGAATATTGTAGTTAGCCTATATATATTTTTATTTTTTTGGGGCGTTTAAAAAAATATTATTATAATCATCATCATTCTGTTTATTTCTGCCTAAAACCCATTTTCCTGACAATTGCAAAGTTGCATTTTCCTCATGGCTGAAATCACGCTGCGTGTCTGATCTCTTTCCCCATTAATAATGCAGTTAATTGCATGAGTTGATTATTAAAAATACAGGAGTTAATCGCGGGTCATCAGTCTCACTGAGGAACAAGGCTATTCGCGTTTACCTGCAAAGTGTCAGCATTTTTTATTTTTACGCTGGCCTGGCTATAAATGTGATTAAACTTGTTAGAATGTAGGCTATTTTAATAACCCGCTGTCTGTTAAATGGCTATAGCCTAACTTTTGTTGTATGAGAATAGGGTCTAGGCATGCATAAAGGTCTAGTTTGACAGAAAACAATAAACTAACGACTCAAAGTAGCCTATTTTACCAAGTAGCCGATAAACAATTATTATTTTACGACTTAGTAACTGAGGCAAGTTGATAAGCTATTGATGATATCGTGGTACAGGGCTATTTTGACTGCGCCCATTTAATTTGGTTAAGTTTAATTTTAATTTACAATCGAAGATGGTCCATGAGAGTGTTCTGTGGTGTGATATGGTAAATATGAACAATATCGATTTTTTTTTGTTGCTAATGAGTGAAAAGCGGCGCTTATGATTGTGAAGTCAATTTTATATAGGCCTATATATTTTTTTACTCGAAACCAAATCATTTACAAACTTATAGAAACCAAAACGTGATTGAGTGACTTAGCCTATATAGGCTATAGCCTAGCATGTGCTCAATTTTTAAACGAGTTTTAAAAATCCATATTTTCGGCTATATTGTCTACCAAATTTAAAAAAAAATAGCTAATGAAAAATATGTCCTTGCGGGGAGTTTTTTTTTTTAAAGTATTATTATTACCTATTTATTTAGTAAATGCAGATATAAAATTCAGACTATTTAATTTTTCATATTTTCTGGCGTGAGCTGAACTGATAAGCTGTAGCCTAAGAGATAAGTTTATTTACCTTTGCCAAGTGTTTGACAAAAAAATAGCTATGACACAGGTAGCCTATATTAAAGTAGGCTACCACGAATATGTCAGAGGCAAATTAATAAATTCATTATTCAAATTCAAACTTGAGCATTTCTGTAAAATGTAGACCTGTCCCAGTGGAATATTTGCTAGGCGGCTGTGTTAAAAGTGTTTATTAAAGCCGCGCAGGTTTACGTGAACAGTGAAAGAGCCGACAGAGAAAAGTTCAAGTCTATCGTCTCATTCTGTATAGCAGGTGATGCTCAGATGAGTCTCGTGCGCTTACCTTGCGCTGAAACACACTCCTCCAGAGATTTCTTTTGGCAACATCAAAATACCTTTGAAGAAGAGGACGGGCAACTGCTCCAAAAGCCAAACTTCAGTGTTAGCTATAGTCCAGAATACACGCAGAGGCGCAAAAGCATCGCCAGACTGTGTGTGACGTTAAGGCGCGCGCTTTATGTGATGATGGAGTGAAGACTCGGGCTGCGCGCGCACAATCAATGACTGCTGAAGGAGGGGTGCAAGAAGAAAACACGATCATTTCCAAAGTAGAAGTGACATATTGTATCTGGCAACGAGTATCTCGCCGTTTCTCCTTCTGCAAATAGTTTATTGTCTGAATGACAGCTGTTTTAAATAAAAAGATTGGTAAATTCCATACATCATAGTCTATGCAATAGCTATAATAATCTCAGATTTTATGTAGGCTACTGTAGCCTAAAGAACAATAGCCTTCAGATGAAAGACATATTTTTGTACATTGCCTACTGGTCCAATGAAAGTTACAAATGGGTGTTCAAGTGAGTGAACTTGTCATTTAACGGATGAAAGCCAACAGGCTAATTATCAAAAGTGTCATTTGTTCTCGTAGTCTGTATGCTTAAATAAAATAAAAGAATCGTGTATCCCTACATATAGGCCTAGAGTGTTTTTAAAACAAAAATCAATGACAGAAGCATAATTTTTGTAAAATAGCTCAAGGGCTACAGTAGGGAAATTCTTAGTACAGGCTTATTGACAAAATAATGGCTAGTATGAAAGTTAAAGTCACTTTTGATGTAATTATGCCCAATTTATGCCTAGAGCATGTCATCAAATGCAATGCAGGTCCACGCGCGTCGCGTCTGCCATCTAGTGGCGACAGAGTATTACATGTATAGACTAAAGTAAACTCAAGAAATCTGACTTGACAATTACCATAAGCGGCAAGGCCCTGATGTGGTCTAAATAATAATTCTCCTCACTGATGATAATAATAAAATGCTCTTCTAATGAACACAAAATATTATCTTTTGAAGAATGTCAGTAAATGTATTGTCGAATGTCAGTTTTAAAGAATCTGAAAAAACAAAAAAACAAGCCAGTTTGTTGTTTCCATATATTGCATGTTCATCCCAAAGGAGTCATGTTTCAGCATCATACATGTATACAAGACAGGCTGTCTATGAATAACAAATAAACACAGGTAAATCTGTGCAAAATTTCTAGTGAGAGTGGAAAATACCATCTGTACTGTGATTTAACTACACTGTACGTCATACGCCACAAAGCAGGGAAACTAAACATGTACAGCGAGAAGCCTACTAAAATACTGTGGGCTTTACAGCACAAAATGGGATTTATCCCAGTGAATTTAAGGAACCCCATCAGTGAAGTAAACATGCTTCTGCTTCAGTCAGTGTCAAACAAAATGGAGCTGCTCGGCCTTCCCTGAATCGCTGCGTTTTAGCCTCAGTCCGGACAGGATCTTCTGTGCCGTTCTCTCCTCCGTCGGATGCCTCCTCAAGGATCGGATCAGGCGCTCTCTTCCCCCCAGGGTGTTGTTCGATTGGTTGGTATTTCGTTTGTCAATTAGGCCCACATGTTCTTTGAATGAAGAATCTACTGCTTTAACCCCCTCATCCGACACTGTCCTTGTCACCCCTGTGTGAGGTGCAGTCTGACTCCCAGGGGTGCATCCAGTCTTATTCTGCGGGCTAGGGGTCTCGTGTAATCGTGAGTGAGTTGTTATGGGGGTCTCGGGCTCAGGAGAGGAGCTCCGGCTGCTGTCTGCACTTCCTGGCACAAGTCCTTCCCCGCTCCCAGAATTGTCCTCGTCCCGCGACTGAGAGTCTGCTTTGCGTGATTGTGCTCCTGCCGAATCCTGTCTGTAGCACTTGACCGGCTGCCTGCTGAAGTGACCCCTCGACTGAGTTTGTAGTTGACTTTCTGCAGCCTGCTCCGGATGCCCCTGAGGAGACGCTGTCGGCCTCATAGCCAGGACTGGAAGATGTACAGAACAAAATCAAACGTTTATTCACAACAATATTAATCAAAATGCATTTAAATATACTTTAGACTAACACAAATCACTTGTTTGCTTATGACAACAGGAAGAAAAAGGATCGGCAATGCCACAGAAACACAGAGCAAAAAGTTTGCGCAAGCAGCCAGCTGGTATTGAATTTGAATGTCTTTTAAAGCCCGCCTACCTGCTCTCTCATTGGCTTCTGGGCTCAGCTGGTCCATTGCTTCATTGGATGATGACTTGTCAGAAATATAACCCTCGCTTGAATCTCTCTTGATAGTGCGATTCTGTTAAAATGATACAAATTCTGAATATAAGTTGACTAATGGATCATTTAGATGTTTAAATTACTGTCATATTGTAGTATTATATTGTAGATAAAGTGTCAGTGACACATTTAAAAGATTTATCATTTAAAGTGGTTACACAGGTATCGTTTAAAAGTTTGGGTCAGTGAGATTTAAAGAGTTTTTATTTTTCATTAATAAACAATTTTATTCGGAAACAATGCATTCAATTAAAAAATAAAAAAACTGTTTCCCCGAAAGCAGCACAACTGTTTTCAAAATTTATAATAATTAATGTTTCTCGAGCAGCAAAAGATAAATTACATTTATATATATATATATATATATATATATATATATATATATATATATATATTTCACATATAAAACAGTTATTTTAAATTGTAATAATATTATACTCTTTTTACTGTATTTTGATCAAATAAATGCAGCCTTGGTGAGCTTAAGGGACATGTTTTTATGAAAAACATGGAAAAAAATGTACAGGCCCCAAACTTATATAGGATTTATTATAATATTATATATTTGGCAGTTAGTGCTAGCAGTATTAAATGTGTTAGTCCAGCGCTATTTGTGAGAAGCCTACTAAAACTTGCTAATCAATAAGTTAAACTGTTCAGTGCTAGTTAGAGAGGAGACTCGGCTAATAGCTAATACCATCCTCCAGGCTTTTCTGTGGTTGCTGAGGAGCCTCGGCACTGACTAAAAGCACCTTGCGACAGAGGTAAGACTCTGACATAAGCACAAGCACGCAGGCAAGCAGAAGTAATCTTCACAGAGTAAGCGTTTAATCCCTCCAGGCCTTTCCACGGGCACGGCGGGACAATTCAGGCCCAAGCAGAGCAATAGCGGCTCAAGCAGATCAAGATGAACTCTTTCGCCCGCACGAGCACGTCCACCTGAGGTGAGCTTTTAGCATCATCATGACAACAGTCGGACTGTTTATTTGACTTACACAGTGTCCTAACCAGACGCGACGTTGCAACACACAGCTATCTTTTAAGAGTTTTTGTTCTAACCAGCCGCGACGGCGATACACGATGAACGATAGAAACGGTTTTTATTTCTACGATGCTGCGGCTGGAACCACAACATAGAAACTCTGACTGATAATGTGCTTTATATAATCTTAAAAGCGTCTAATGTGCGTTTGAATATCATTTTGAGTGACTTTATAGCAATACTGTCTGAAAGAAATGGATAATTCAACTGTTAGAAAAAAATCTTGAAAATAAATAAAGTAGCCTACGATCAAAGTGTGAATAAACAAGTGTATTCTACGACAACAAAGATTGTTTCAGTCACTCAGTATTTATTTTGAATGATATTAAAATTGTTTAATATTTATCTATTTGATTGCAAGTTAAAGTCACCATGAAATCAAAAATGACAATTCTTATAATTCAGTATTGTAAATGATTTATCAGTTGTGTGATTTATCAGAAGAGAACATCTCTTCTCTTATTATGCGTTTACTGACATGAGGGCACGATCAACCTGTGACTTACATGAGGTTCACCAATAGCAAACCACAACCATCCAATCAATTCACGTCACTTTAATCAGAGCGAGATGGCAGTGTACGTTCTCTAGATTAGCCACACAAAAACACAGCAAGGTTTTTTAACAACTTCTCAAAAATGAGGAACGAAGAATGTTTTGCTTTTTTATGTTTTTATTTCATTTATGAAAATTCACGATTTTTATGATTCCGCCATGTTTTCGTAGTTTCCCACTTTTAATTACGACTTTTGCGGTGGCGTCCATGCGCATTTAACTCGTAAATAATTCACCAACTATCACGACTTCCATTACATGCCGATTTTAAGTGCAATTGCAGAGAGAGAGAGAATGCACCCCCACTCTCTTCTGATTGGCTGTGATATTTGATTGATTCGACGCGTCTGGTAGCCGTGTCTTGTCTAGTGTCCACACATAAACTGTGTCTCGCTGGGATCTTATAGCAAAGCTTCTGGTTAGAACATGATGTTAGCGTGGAGCTACTGATTGTGTGAAGTCATGTTCTTGTTGCCTACCTCCAATGAGCGTGGACGTTCCCTGGACGCGGCTCCAGGGTCCTGTGAGGAACTGCTGGCAGGAGAGACGGGACATGAAGCTCTTGGTGGGGTCTCTGGGAGGGGTGCCGTGGGAGGCGGTGGCGGAGGTGTGCTGGATCTAGTTGCGGAACCGAATACTTGGTCATAGTGTGAGATCATGAACTCCACGAGAAGAGCCTGATAGCTGGTTTCCAGGAGAGCGATCATCGACACGTCCCCGGACACCAGGGGCCGCAGAAGCGTGGGGCCAAACACGATGCCCAGGTTTCCTGGAGACATTTTGTTGTCTTCATATTGTTCTGCCACTCTGAAGAGAAGAAAGTGATGGATTAGTGGCAGAACTACGTCATTTAGATGAGCTTTAATGTAATTTCAGACAGTATGGTACCTGTTCAAGTGGGCAGTCATGTGCTGCACTGTTTTGTAGTTACACAGAGGCAATCGACTAGTAAGCTCTCGGAGTTTGACCACAATGCTCTCCACAATCCCAGCAGTCTCGGCAACATGATCCTTTTCACTAAGCCTCTGAATCTCCTTACCCACGTTGATAAAGTCGTTGTAAAGGTCAAAGGTGAGTAACGGCTCTGGAAGCTGTGAAAGAGGAAGACGGGGTGTTGACCCCATAAGGGGATTAATCCCAAAATATGTTTCAAGGAATGAGAAGATTACTATAAATAGAGTGTAACAGTCAGGTAATTGTAGTAAAAATCCCATTCATTTTCTCTAAAGCAAATTAATTTTAAACAATAACTTATAAACCATTAAAGAAAACTGTGATTATTTAAACTGGCGAAAAACTACATTACCCATGATTCTGCAGAAAAATATAAAATGTTCAAATGATCAGAGAATCAGTAAATCGCGTATTTTACAATAAATGTAAAACATACTGTATCTACAAAATATAAATCTTTAGATAGTTCTGAATTCGTAATATTTTAGCTTATGTCATTCGCAATGCTTCATGGGATTGTAGTTTCCCAGTAATTTTGTCTTTTTAAATACACCTTTTTTGCTTCAAATCAAAGTTTGTAATGTTGTTATTCACCTTGTAGCTAGTTGGTTTTGTTCATGGCTTATAATTCTTTAACAAATACTTTAAAAAAAAATCCTATGGGAAAAATGAATGGGGGGAAATACTTCCGGAAACAAGGCTACTGAAAAATTGGGTGAGCTCTGTTGTGCTCCATTTAAGACTAGATACTTGTTTTACAACTCACTTTAAAAATGTGAACTTTACTCAAGAATTCTTTTTTACCTCTTTGAAGAAGTGCTTGAGTACGGAGGTGATGTCATGCGGTGAGAGGTCACTAAGGTCAACTTGGTCTTTCTGGATTTCAAAGGCCTGACATAACTTTAGAATGCGAGGTTTGGATCCACTGATTCTGTACACTCCCTATATACAGAGACAAGAACAAGAGAGGGAACACAACTAGATTATTTTATCTTCTGAACAAAATATGATCGTTTGCTTGTCCATAAATGGCTGCCGTGGTGCCGGCCGACAACTTGCCCCGATCATTCGAGGTTTCATTCAAGTCTGTGGTAAATCTTTATTGAAATCACTAACCCTTAAAGCTATGTAATGTATTCCAGCCTTAAAACTTTGAGCAATAGTCAAAAGTTGCCTTAGCAAGCATTAAAAATAGAGATCGGTGTAGAAATGAGTCAACTAGTCAAATTTCTCGTCCATCTCTTTTAAGACATTGTTTCAGTGTTTTTGCTTTATTCTTACCTGGACTCCGAGAGCCCTGCTCTCAATCTCTTCAGTGCAGCGCTGGACAACGAAGGGCACACAGTCTGTGCTCTCTCTGGGCAGCAGGGAGAACTCCATCCCAAAGATGAAGCCCCTCCTGAGCTCACACTCCAACTGGCAAACCTCCAGGCACTTCCTGTGGACTGCAAGGCCACACTGGCAAGAGAGGAGCAACAGTCAGTCTGCCATGTTCATTCTTTTATTAACCAGTCATTTAAAGGGATAGTTCACCCAAAAATGAAAATTCTGTCATTCATTACTCACCCTCATGTCATTCCAAACCCGTAAGACCTTCGGGTTTGAAACAACATGAGGTTGAGTAATGAATGACAGAATTTTCATTTTTGGGTGAACTATCCCTTTAACTGTCACTTTCATCACACTACTTACAGCACACTTATTTACAGGATCAGGTCACCAGGAGTTAATTGCTTTATTACTTAAGTGAACAATAAACACAATTCTATTCATTTTTCTTATTCAGAGAAACTGATTTTTTTGGTGGTAATGTATAAACACAGAATGCATTTTTGCACATGCTTGATGGATGTTTTTGACGCGTCTTGTGACTTTTGCAGCATTTCACGCAAGATATTGCGTTATAAAAATGTGGTGTCACCGTGAAATCAAAATGGACAATTCTTGTTTTTTTATGGAATATTGCAGTATTTAATATAGATGATTTATCCACGCACATCTTTTTTTATTATTATTCATGTGTCCTCGTAATCTTTAATCAAAATAACAACTTCTCCCTCTTGCAACTCATCTCTTCTCTGATGATGTGTTTACTGGTGTGAGGGCGGGATCAACCTGTCACTCACATGAGATCCACCAATAGCAAAACACAACCACCCAACCAACTCCCCATGAACAAAATCAAGTCCCGCTCTACATTTTTTTCCTTGTTTCGAGAAGCCATTTCACTCGGATATACTAACTAAGAACCATGGGCCCTAATCTGACACTCACCTCCTCACACTCAATCCCGTTGACCAGGATGTAGTTGTCACATTGCTTACACTTGACCATCTTGCTCTTCATTTTTCTCAGTCTGTGGGTCAAAGCGGCACGTGATGCAGTTCGTGGTTTACACGTCATGCCGTTGCTATCAGATAAACCCTCTTCGCTCTCTGCACACAGATGAAAAAAAAGTCAACAACTGCAGTGTCTGCCATTGAAATACAGAGAGTGTCAAATATACCTGTTTCTTGCAGAGCGTCTTTCTCATCAAGATCATCTGAAGACATGGTTCCTGTGGAGGAGGCCTTTGGCAGCTTACGGCTCCCGTGAGCTTCAGAGCGGAGAGATATTAGTAACTTATTTACAATATCTAGATAGGACAGTAATAAAGAGTTTTTTTCTACCTGGACTGGACAGCGATTCAAGACTTCCTCCTGTGCTGTCTCGGTCACTGTGACCAGGCCGTCCTGTACATCAATAAATCACATGACAATGTTCAGGTGCACTTCAGCTGGACGGGTTAAATGCAAGAAAGTTTATGACGGAAATCAGACGTACGTCCATCTACTAAACTGCTGCTGTGTTTCAGATCATCTGGTAGCACATATGAATCTTGCAGGTAACTTGTAGCAGTGCTTTGTTTACGTCGACCTGCTGGTGGGGATCTGTGAAAATTGGGTATACAGAAATTCAACTCAAATGATGCGGTTCACAATAAACATCAGTGGGATTTAGCAACTGATTCATCCATTTAAAAAGTGAAGCTGATCTCTGTTACAATTAAAAACAGTAAATCTCAAACAAAAAGAACAGACAACAACACTTCTCCACGTTATTTTGTATAATACTTGCTGTTTGATAAGAATAAGTTAGAGAGGACTGGAATAAAACAGCTTTTTGGACATGTGCAAAGAATTTACGGTTTAATGTTTCTTGGTAAATCGATTGAAATCTTTCCTTCAATTATTTTAAACCATTTAAAAGTTTGAGGTCAGTATGTTTTTGAAAGAAGTCTTTTAAGCTCACCAGAGCTGCATTTATTTGATCAAAAACAGTGAAAATGCTCATATTGTTAAATATTATTACAATTTAAAATAACCAATTTAATATATGTTATATTCCTGTGATCAAAGCTGAATTCTCAGCATCATTACTCTAGTCTTCAGTGTCACATGATCCTTCAGAAATCATTCTGATATGCTGATTTGCTACTCAAGAATTTTGTATTATTATCAATGTTGAAGACAGCTGTGCTGCTTCATATTTTAATGGAAACTGATGTATCAGGATTTTTTGGGGGTTGATAGAAACTTCAAAATATTTTTATTCTTGTGTGCCCTCACCTCCTGCTTTGGGGGATGAACTCCTGGAATGTGAAGTTCTGGGGAGGATTGTCGGGCATGTGCTTTCCCAGGATGTACTGCAGGTAGGGTTCACCCGGCTCACAGGGCCTGCAGGTCAGCTCCAGGTTCTGGTAGCCCAGAGGAACCGGCTCAGTCTGCTGCCGCTGGTAAAAGAACATGTTCACTGTTGCCTGACGGAGGAATAAGACAGAGACTTTGATCGAGAAGCCATGGATGAATATAAAAATACAAGTGTAAACTAGAGCTGAACATTGGTGTTTTGTGGATGCTAGGGAATTCTTAATGGTTACTTAATAGTTCATATCAAAAGAGCCCACTCTCTATACTATACTCTGCTTTTTATTGCCTTTTTTCTTTGATGATTGATAGACTTTCAATTAATATAGCAGATCTTCCCTTCAATCTAAGTAAAGTATGGCCCTGTTTACACTTGGTGTTAAGATGCGCTTTAGTTGATCGCATTACAAGTGGACGACACTAAATACAGATGTAAACGTGGGTCTAAAATGTTTTGAGCTTGTCCACTTTTTTTTTAGTATTATTTTTATTTATTTAAGCATCTGAGTTCCACAAAGTTCTAAATAGTAACAAAGTTCAGCATAGTAGGCAAAATTAAAGAAGGATACATGTACAATAAATCCGCATAAATAAAAAAACGTGGATATGATGCTTAAAAGGAGTAGGCAGAAGCTTAAGCTTATTGACGCCCACCCCCTTTTATACATTTAAGCAGTAGTTACATTTACTGCAATCAAGAAGATTGACACATATTTAAACATAACTATACAATAAGCAATAATAACTCACAAACATTCTGATGATTCAGAAACAAGGAAAGAAGAATCATCAATTAGTACAGAAAACCCATCATTGCCAATAACAACTAGTCACCAATCTTTTAATTTGCTCTTTTGTTCCTTATTGTTATGTATTCAATGTATTTAGTGGCCACAATTGATTATAATTATAAATAGTTTAATTATATTATCTTTATTGTCTTATATTATCTTATTAGTTTACCAGTCACACAGATACCACATAAATAGATTACTCTTCAGCTATTTCCCTTTCCACATTTAAGGATATTCTTCCATCCTGTATTTAGACAGTATGACTTGTTTATACTTTGCGTTGAATTGATAAATGAATGGGCACTGCTTGAGTTGGGCACTCATGTTGTTCCAAAGCCTGGCACCACACACAGACACACACATACTTCTCCTCGTAGTTCTGAAAGCCGGTACTTTAAGTTGGCCATAACCTCTCAAATTGTAACAGCCATCTCTTTTTACGAATAGTTTTTGAACATTTAGTGGTAGTAGGACCCGATTTGCTTTATACACTAATTGTGCAGTATAAAAATAAATTAAATTCATAAATTTTAAGCATTTTACTTCGTAAAAACAATATATTTGTATGTTCGAGGTATCCTACTTTATGAATAACTCCGATTGCTCGTTTTTGTAGTATTACAAGGGGATGTAGGGAACTTTTATAATTATTACCCCAGACCTCAATTCCATAAATTAAGTAAGGCAAAATAAGACTGGAATACAATATGTACAGCGCCTTGTAATTTAAAACATATTTAGCTTTATTTATAATTGCAATATTTTTTTGATATCTTCCTTTGTATGTGTCCAATGTGTGATTTCCAGCTCAGTTTGTTGTCTATCGTGATTCCCAAGAATTTAATTTCGGTTACTTTTTCTATTTTAATACCATTTATATTTATCAGTAATTCAGGATTTTCCTTATAATTGCCAAACATAATCATTTTTGATTTGTTTAGAATGAGAGATAATTTGTTTACTTTCAAACTTTAACTTTCAACCACTTCCAGAGGTAGTCGAAAACACATTTGACCGGATTGCTTTCATAGTGTAAACGCTCATGTGGTCGAACAGCCGCAAAAGACCGACCTACTCTACGCATACTGACCGAACATGTAAGCATTCTGGGATGTGCGCTAGCCAGACTGGGTTAAAACTTTGTCGGCTGAAGACCCGAGTTTGATTTGAAGACAAAAAACGTACCAAGCACGATGTTCTCTCCCCATTCCTGATTTCTAACACACGCTCACAGCGTTCGGCTGGTCTTGCGGCTGTCAGAACATACAGTAGACGAAACCTCCTGCTCTCCGTGTGTTTTTACGTTCAAAAGATTTGAAAAACCTAATAAATGTACCCTCATCGTGGACCCTCCCCTCTAAAAAAAATCAGGACAGAAGTAGTCAAAGTGGACAAAAGAGGCGGATTAAACGTACAGTATGTAATTTTTGGCCACCAGGGGTCACTCAATCAAAATAATAACAAAAGACGTACTTTGATGACGTCGGGAAAGAGCGTGCGCTCATGGGAGTTGTTGTCGTTGTCAATGACGTGCGATAGGTATCGTAGTTGATCTGATTCATGATCAGTACGGGTCAGCTGCTTCCTGTCCTGTAACGCTTGTGATTCACGGATTAATTGCGAAGTTTAACCATCATAGAGTGAAAGTTTATCATTCACATATCATTTACATGTGTTTTTAAGCCCTGTTAGTTTAAACATCAAGCGCAAGAAGTGTACGCACACAGAGCCGGGCAGACACAAAGTTCAGTGCTCTTTCTCTCTGAGCTTGACGGACACGAACATTCAAAATTAAGTCAGAATGCCCATCTCGGTGAATATCCTCATGAACACAGTCAGTTATGCAGGAGTTTTCGAATTTGCCAAATCGAATTTTTGTCCCACTAAAGCATTATTTGATGATTATTTGATGGGTGAATGGTGTAGAATAGAATGACTGCTGCCGCTGGACAGGGCGCATATGAGAGCGAGCAGAGAGAGAGAGAGGGAGAGCGAGCCCCGGCCGCGCGCGCGCTCTCACCGTCTTCAAACAACACGAGCGCTGTCTTGCTCTCTCTGCCTCACGATCGCGCTTAGTAATCAACATCTGGTGACATATCGCAATATCGCAGGGGAAAAAAAATATCCTGCAGCCCTAGTGTCCGGTGTTCCCCTGCTTTGTGTTTGCAGTTTCGCCGGGTTCCGCAGGAAGTTAGAGACTTGGAGGAGTCAAAGGTTATATGACGCCATAGACGGGCGACGAAACGGAAATAAAGACACGGCCCGTGTCTTCGAATTAAACTATAAATTTCTCCGGATTTGAAAGTTGTTGGAAACTGTCGGGATAATGTAAGTACACAACTAAAAGAAATATATAACATAGATACAATTATTTTTGCTATTTTTAAAGCAGAAAAAGTACATATTGTGCCTTTAAAACACCAGGAGTAAACGGGAATGTGTCTCCCTCGTCTACTTGTGATCTGATCGACCTAAAAGTTTCTCTTTCATGTGTAAATATTTACTTTTCACCTTTTAGCCTCCCAATCTGTCTCTAAAGGCTGGTGAACGCACCTCTTTCAGCACAGTGTCTCCTTGACAGATGAGCTTGCGGATGTGGACGATGATTTTGCGCTTCACCTTCTCCAGCTCTCTTTGATGGTTGTTTGCTTCACACACACACTGCCTGTACAGCATCTCAGTCTCTGTAACCTACACGGTAGCAAAGCACACTGATAATAAACATCTTCCAGAAGAGATAATTAACATGACACATATTTACACTTTTGATTATCTGCACTATTAAAACAAGAAATACTCATTTATAATCTCACCAAAATGTTTAGGGTACATTTCATAAGCATTGTGGATAATAGTATTTTTCAGAACTAACATATTTTATTAATGG
The DNA here is from genome assembly GCA_031834385.1 of Semotilus atromaculatus. Classification (NCBI taxonomy): domain Eukaryota; kingdom Metazoa; phylum Chordata; class Actinopteri; order Cypriniformes; family Leuciscidae; genus Semotilus; species Semotilus atromaculatus. The sequence goes on along the minus strand of JAULUF010000005.1, from coordinate 11,961,441 downwards.
AAAGCATATTATAATCTCACACAATTTTTTTTGTGCACCCTCTGGAGTAATTTCCTCGAAAATGTCTAAATTTACAGGTTTTGCAGTGTCAATTTTTAAAGCGAGTCGGTCTCAAGTTCAATATTTTAAAAAAAGAAGTGTAAAGTCACCATTATCTATATAAAATGTATTTCCTAAATCGAAATGCTGTAGAAACCGTAGTTTAAAGTTGAATTTCCTTTAAATGAAGTTAAAATATTTTTTCTTAAAACCGTTTACATTATTTCATAATTAAATTACAATCAATTTGATGTCTTCAAAAGTTCTTTCAACTATGTTACTATCCGAACAAACCCCATGCAACTTAAATATCACATGGATATCTGCAAAAAAATGTGATTCTTAAAATTATTTTATAACAATCACTGTTCATATGGAAGAATAGACAAAAGAACCTTTTGACAAATACACCAGGAAAAACATACTTTCCCTTGTAATGTCAAGACTGTGTTTAATAACTAGCAGATTAAACTGATGAAACGTATTAACTGAACACAATAGTAATGTTATTGCGAAAGCATATTGTTTTTGTCCTTCTTTGTTAATGCTAAACGATAGAATGAGCCATATACTCGGGATGACCTTAGTTTGGGCATCATCTCTGGACTTCCTCCTCTTGTCCAGGGTCTTGTAACCCCCGGTCTCCTCTTCAGCTTTGGCTGTCATGGCTTTGGCCTTCATCAGATCTTCACAGCGCTGCAGGTATTGCTGTCGAGCCCTCTTCAGCGCAGACACAGCATCATTCTGATCATCAAAACATATGTCACATAACTGGACTGATAAATTAATGAATACAAATACAGTATCAAGCTCAGCACTAAGAACTGACCATCCTCTTCTGTTCTTTTGACCACTGCTCTTTGAATTCCCGTCGCCACTTGTCGATTTCGTTCTTCTTGGCCGAGAGAGCCTTTGGGATAGATAGATAGTTAAACCCCACACGTCACATGTTATATGATTTCTTGCATTTGTCATAAACATTGATCAGATGGATGTTTGTGCACCTGGTAGCAGCGCTGTTGTATGAGTTCAGCAGTGTGTTTGGCTAATGTGCTGCTTTTGAGATCATGTTCCAGGGCCTGGGTGTAGATATACTGCAGAGGCATCATGTCCTGTGGATAGTGTACAAACAGATTTAAGAGCATTAAATGGGGGGGGGGGGGGGTTGTTACAGGACAACTTAGTTTGAATAAACGAGCAGGCACTGATTAGCTACTTGCTCAGTGAACGTGCTTTCCATTAAATTAAACACGCACACTAAACAAATCCTTAAAAAAAATAAATAAAAATACTATTCTGGTGGATGTGTTGGTGACGCGTTCATGTGGCGCTGCCAGTAAAGCACCTACAATCTGTCACAAAGAACCGGCAAAAAGAATGATTATGAATATGTAAAATATAGCAAGGAGATATTGTAATTGTTTATTAATAAACAAGTGTTTTCTTTGTCAGTATCTGAAAAGATGAAGGTGACGACGATGCTGACTCGCGATCTTCGCAGTAGTGAACGCGCCAGAGAAAAATGCACATTTACATAAGCAGAGAGCAGTCTGTAGTCTGTTTTCTTTCGTTTTGAATTGTTCTGTTTAAAAGTAGACATGTCTGTGACTGTGAGGCGAGTAGGCGACCTTATACGCCGAGTTTCGGTTCATTTACGAGATGAGCTCCAGTTCACGAGCCGGCGCCTCTGTTTCGTGATTATCTATCGTCTGCTATATTTATCTTTTATTACTTCTTATTTATTAAATCCAGGCAATTGGTTGATGAAACATTGATTAAAATTAAGATACAATTCATATAAAACGAAATTCGTTTTAAAGAAAGGTTTTGTGCTTTCTGTTTGATGCCTCTGTGAAAGTTTTAAAGCATCTTTTTAGTGCCGCTTTCAGAGCGCTCACGTCCATAACATTGTTTTTTCCTCATAAATGCGAACACGAAAAATTAAATAAAATGAATATTTTATGTTCTGTGGATACTACAGTTTATCATTATTTGTATTCTGAATACCTAACGCCGGTACAAGTATTCCGTTACTCCCCAACACTGAAAGTGTAACCTTATCTGTAATATATTTTAATAACACGGTTTTGGCGGTTATAGAGTTCTAATGACGGTGTTCAACTATAACCGTCGGTCTCACGGTTATATCATAACCGTCACACCCCTAATTACAGGGTATTATTATGTATAATAATTATTATTATTATACATTAGGCAGGGGCGTGTCTACGTGGTGGCCAGGGGGGGCACCGGCCCCCCCTGAAATTCGATTGGCCACCCCAGGTGCCCCCCCTATAAGATGTCTTGTGATTGGTTCAGTTATAGACTCTACTGAAGTTCGTGATTCAAAGAAGTGCAGCGCCAGAGAAACAACGGTCGTCGCGGACTAGGACTTTTACTTTATCAAGTGTGGGAACTAGTCAAGACACCAAACAAAGAGCTGGTAACCTTTATGTAGGCCTATGGTTTAATATGTTATGGTTTTCTCAGATCAATGTTTTTACCCCGTCAGGCTCTGCTCGCGTTGGTCGTGGTTGATTTCAATCCAATGTTCAGTCAGCGTTTAATAAAACACAATAAAAGTAAAATACGCTGGGCGCTATCAAACAAAAAACACTGTCATGGTGATTTGCATAGACGTGCGGCGCGGGACTAGATTTGATGGCCGAGCGCGGGCGCGGGCGGTAATGCACTCACTCTGTGCGGGCTGCGGGAGAATAAAACGATTCGCGGGACTCCCGCAAAATATAAATATCAATGAATAAAACACATAAAAACAAATAAACTGTTATTCATCTGTTGCAGAAAAAGAACAACTAAACCAAAACAGAAACGATTTACAGGCCAGTTTCTTTTTATAACATCATGTTTGCAGCGTTGAGCGATGTAGCCAATCACAGACACATGTGTTGATTTCTTAAACACAATGGCCAATCAGAAGCATTTAACTCTGTTATTCAGCTTTTTTGTAAATTTATCTGAAAGAAATGTTGAATGAAACACTATGATGTTTTGGCCAAACATTTCGAATTATTACAGTGGGGGGATTTTTTTATTTTAAATGATTATTATTTGAAAGAGATTGTGAATAAAACTACTGTATATTGTAATGGCCAAACTAATTAAAAGAAAATAGTTGACATCGTTTCTGCTTCTGGGTTTTTAAAATTGCTCATTATTAAAATTGCTTTTATTTTATAAACTTGTTAGTTTTATGAAAACACAAAAAATAATAAACACTGGCTCTCAAATTTAACTTAATGGATATATACAGGGATGACAAAAAATTGAATTAATCAAAAATGTGCTTTATTAGCCTACTTAATTTGTTGACAAGTAACTTTATTCAAGTTAATAAAATAATAAAATCAATAGGCTTTTTTTTTTGGTCACTGGCGGCCACCCCGTTTGGAGGCAGTGCCCCAGCATGGCCCCCCCACTGAAAATGCTCTGGACACGCCCCTGACATTAGGGTATTTGGTAACTTCGGGATTAGTCCCAGGGACTGCTCTTTTATACATTTATACATTCAGTTTTTCCCTTTTTTTTATGTGAAAGCCACATTAAGCATTTTACCTTCATTATTTATTTTTGAAACTTGTATATATAGATTTTGTAAAACCTTAGCTTAGATTTTAGAATCAAAATTAATCATAAAACATTAATTAGAAGTATAAAACTATATATATAGTATAACCGTAACTTAAGCAGTAAATATATATGCATAGTAACTACTTAAGTTACGATTATACACTATTTAAGCATAAGTTTTGCAAGTTATGGGCTATATGTAAGAATTTTCATGTATTGATCTAGTCTGGGAAAACCCAGACAACTTCCGGCAAATTTAAACTGAGAAGGGTCTGGTAACTGGTTTTAACCAGGCTATATTGATCGCATTTTATTGCCAATGCGTGAACAGCTTGTAACGAAAATGATAAAAGAATACTGTTCCAGACTTCCTAAGTCGTGTCTGTGAAAGCCTGTAGACAGATTTATGTAAGGAATCGGGACGTTTTTGCCGGGAAAATCAAAAGGATGTGATGTTTACGCGCGCGAGCAATGTTCAGGATAATGTCGTAAGAGAGACATTTTGTACTGTAACGTCAATGTGCCATGCAAAGAAAAGGGATTTATTCAATTATAGTCAGATATAGACTATGATCTCAATATACTTTATCAAACCATCATAACAGTCAGTGTCATTTTAATTACCTCATCTGTCGACATGTTGCCTTGCCTGTGAATTATAGAGTGCAAACATATCCACATCGCTAGATGCTTTCTTGACGGCTGCTTTCTTAAAGCTTTGTTTATTTTGTTATTAAGAGGAAAGCACATATTTACATATTCATCTTCGTCGCTCTCAGTAACGTTAACGTGGACGCGGCGTCGGGATGCTTGTTCAGTATACCTCTGCAAAGGTATTTACAATTCTTTTTTATTTTATTTTTTTTACTTCTGAACAAAGAAGAATGAAAAAGACCTTGAGTTTATCGGGGCTCTGAATCACGTTCACGTGTGCAATATGTGCACGAGTTCGAGCCGATAATATTGGGAGCACGAGCAATAAGTTGCTGGCTGCAGTTCACATAACGACCACAAGTGTCACTAATAACGAGAGTTTCTGAATTCTATAGCCCTTATAAAGTTGTAGCCTATTAATTATTTGGTTAGCTACTTTTATGTATGATTTTGTTTTAAGCTTACCTTATCTTACCTTATAATTTTGTTTTAAGCTTACCTTATCTTATATCAGACTTCCCAAATAATAGCATAAAAATCCATCCAGCTGTTATTTTATCAAATTATGCAAAACGGTATTTATTCCTGTGTATTTAAAACGCTATCTATGAAATTAACCGTAGCAAGAACAATGGAGTCAACCATTTTATTCTCAAACGTTTTAAAACGGAATTTCTACCAGCATTATTTCTATCACAGAATGCTGTTATTCAATGTTCATGATTTTAATGAGAAAAAAAAAATAAAATAAAAAATACAAAAGTGCTGCTGAATTCTCATGCAATGAATATACGGCTGAATATTGTCACTAGAGAAATTAATAAACTAATTAGATTTTGAAAAGTGTTTTAAAAGAGTTTTATAGAAGTCCACGTGACAAAAAGTGTCAATAGCTGTATAAACTCTCATTACATGTTTTACACACACACACGCACACACACACACACACACACACACGCACACACGCGCACACACACACACACACACACACACACACTTTTACCTGTTGGGCAACACATGACTTGGCTGCATCTGCCGCTCTCATAATACTCTTTGCAAATTCTTGCTCTGCAAACAAACAATCATTTTCATAATCATATTATGCTCAGAATCATAATGGCCAAATTCTGAATTATTTGCTGACATTGACATACATGTAGAAGAAAGAGGTTAATAAGCAAAACACCAGATGGAAAATACGATTGACTGATAGAAATAGTTTGCATCTGTATTGATGGACACACAACAAAGTGCTTCAAAATATCAATACAACAGTGAGCGGACATTAGATGACATAACTTTATCAGGCCATAACCCATTAGCATTACAGCTCAATGGAAAATAGGATATTCATCATCACCAATTCCAGGAATACCACACCGGGTAATGTACTGTATTCTTCCCTCTTCTGTTAATTCATTATTAGGCTATTGATGTCTGGCATTGCCTCTGTTATATATTCCGTCTCTTTTAACTCTGGCCATTTATCATACATACCTCTTCATGACTGTGTTTCTTAACACACTTAAGCACACTTTTAAAGAGTATACTTTGTCAAATTAAAAGTTTTACTTGCTAATATAAGTTTTAAATGCTAATAATCTTTTGTTGTGCACATATTTTGATGTGGTAAATTTCTACTTCATTGCAAATGAGTAATTACAAATATATATTTAAATACGTGACATACACATTTAAACAGAAATAACATTAAAGTATATCTTAGTTTACCATGAATGCATATCAGTACATTCGGCAGGATAATTTAACCACATAGAAAAAAAGAAGAAAAAAAAGACAGTAAAAGTAAACATAAAATGACATATGAAAATGTATTTAGATCCTACTTCAGTGGGTGGAAAACATACTCTAGGAGAAGTTGAACTTATTGCATTTAATATAAATACTAGAAAACATTTTCATTTAATTGTAAAAAATAAGTATATGCTGAAGGGTAACCCATCAGAAACCTTCCACTAGAGGGCGCTGTGCGAGATGATGACGTGTTAAAGGTTACTTCATCCTATTACAGGTGTTGTTCAACACAAATCATTTTCTATCAGAGATCTAATTTTAGATTCTCATGCTATTTCCAGGAAGAGGTCCCTCGGCTTTTCTTCCAGGCAGAAACGATCTATAATTACTAGCAAGCAAATCCAGCCTAAACATAATGTGTCAGCACATTAAAACCACGAGTCTAAACGCTAGTTTTCTATATTTTTCTGACAGTTGGATGTGTGTTCTTCTATGTGACTCCTGTGACTATTTGACAGAAGTTAGTGAAATCAAAGACTCATTCAATTTAAAGCACTCACCCAGGCTGATTCTTTTGTCCATCCAGGTCAGCAGGTCTTTGGCATAACGGCACCACATTTTGGCGTACTGAAGGGCGAGCTCCACGCCACCCTCGCAGCGGCACAGGGTCAGGTCGGCATCCTGGGCTGAGGTGGAAGACATCAGCATCAACGGTTTGTGTGCATGCCTTACTCTACGTAAACTAAACCCCGCTCGGGACTAACAGAGGCTTGTCCTCAACCAGCTTTAACAATTCTGTTGGCTGTCACTCATTAGGATAAATCTCCCGTATATTCAAAGGATGTAAAGGCAAAGCTTTGGAAAATGCTGAGTTGCAGTACATGCCCATCGTAACGCAGACAAAAAAAAAAAGCAACTTGATTGTTAAAAGCAATGTGGAAAGACACCATTCTCCTAAAGTCTAATAAAGGTGTCGGAAACAAGCACAGAATCATAGCATCTATGTCGAAAAGTCGAATCCCTGTGACTCTCCAGGACAATATTCCGGATTGGTAATTCAATATCCATGCAAAATGCCGGTAAAGGGAGCAACTGGGCTCCCTGTTAGTGTCCAAAAGGCTTTGGGACTCTTGAGTGCGTGTGAGGATTTCACAGACCGAGACTGTTCACCCTCCCTCTGTCTGCTGTCTCCTCCCTGTGCATTAAATGCTAAAAATCTGATCTGATCAAAACATCATTCCATCAATTTCTGTTGGAGTGCCACTATCCCACTTCCATCCTGCCGTACTTCTTGACTTGTTGTCATGTTAAAGCATATGTCTGTGTGTCTGTTCACTTTTGGCACAGAGGGGAGGGGAAATAATCCAGGACAGTAGCAGACTGGATAGTGATGGTCTTTCGATTAGGGTGGGGTTGACTTCCTGATATAAGGATATAGATATCTCATCATTACTTCACGGTCTTTTAAACACACTCTCTCTCATCAAATTCAGCTTGACGTTACTGTCACACATATTGTTAACGATTTTCTCAGCACAATTGTACACACAATTGAATCTCATGGCAAGAACATACCCAGGTCATATTTCACCCCAAAATTAAGAAAAATATATTAAAAGATATACTATTTTTTCTGTATTGTGACAATGTAAAACAATAACATTATAGTGATGTGGAAAAAAAGGTCAGTCTCATTACTGTGATGTAGAGGGAAAAAAGTAACTCACTGTGATACTGTGAAAATCGTATTATCACCGTGATGTAAAAACTCATTCTCATTGCCGTGATGCGGAAAATAGCAACAAAAAAAAAATCATTCTCATTACCGTAATGCTAAAACATATCTCATTCTCATTACTGTGATATAGAGGAAAAATATCATTCTCATTACCGTGATGCAAAATAATCATGATACGTCATTTAATTTGTTCAGTAAATTATTACTACTGGTATTTGACATTGTAGTATTTGGCGTACATTTCAGTTATTTTGATTAAAAAATTTAGTATTTCAAAATATATTGATATATAAATACTGTCTTTTGAAATTGGAGTGAAATATGGACAAGTTTAGTTAGATTATCCCACCCATACTGGTGAATCTAAAATGGATACATATGATTTAATATGATATTTTAATAGGATACAAAACATTAAACTCACAATTTTCTCCAGGTAATTCCTCTGCTTAGTCAGTCCATTTGGCTGATCAGATTGCTCACAGTGGGGGTTAGAGAACTAGGCTAAGACGGCATAGGAATAAATTGTTGATACTGAAGTCTGTGTCAGGTGTACGTAATGAAGATGATGTGTTTTGTGAGTACAAGCCAAGAGATTGCCTCGAAAGGTCACCATGTGGATGTTTTATTTAAACTTTGAGTGTTAGCGTAATCCCTAATCTCAGCTAGCAAACAGCTATATAAACTCACAGAGCAGGCAGGTTTCACCAAGTTAGCACCCATGGAAAGATAACATCAATATATATATATATATAGCTATTACCTAGTCAAAATAGATCTCATCTCATCTTCAGTTACTCATCCCTACTTTATAATTTAATGCTAACTTTTAGTTAGCTAAACTTTTAGCTAAAATTTAGTTCTAATGCTAACATTCTTTCAAACATAGTTCTTGGAGAGATGGATCAGCGGGAAAAACAGAGAGCAGCTGTCTGCCGATTTAATCTGCTCTCTAACCCCCGTCCGGTGCTAATCTTGTTAGCAAGGGGCCATTAGTCCATGTGGCTAATTACACGTAAACAGTTGCAGGTTGAAGAAGAGAGATTTAGTAGCGTGACATGATGCTTCCGAGTCTGATCAGTCACTCTTGCTTTGCTTCGCTCCTCTCAGACATCTCAAATGATGGACAGAAGGCCACATGTCTTCTCTAGGGTTCAACACGAATATGGCTGGATGTAAGATATTCATTCTAATAACTCTGTGAGCACAAACAATGTGTCTATCACAAATCTCATTAGTCCTCCACCCTGTTAGTCTTCCTCCAGATGTCCAACAAACAAACACTCACACACATAGATGTTTTAAAAGAATTACCAGTGACGCATCCGTCCTTTTCCTCCTCTTCACGGCAGATCTTCAAGGACTCCACATCTTCACCCTGGAAAACATGCAGCTTTTAATATTCGCTGGAACGCGTTCTTGCTTGAGAGAGATTGTTGAACCCAAAAGTGTAAAGACATATGAGTACGTGAGGAAAAAGAGTGGGAACAGTAATTCATCAATCATGTCTCACTGTAATATCGTCCAGATCAGCGTTCAGTGTGGTGTCTGCCGAGGTGTCTGTTAAAGACAGTGAGTCTGCGTCTTGTAGAAGCTCCTCCACAGTCCTGAGAAATCAAATCAGCAGACACAACGATGTTAACAATGAAACAGAGCTAAAACAGCTGTCATTCAAACTGTTTTTATATTCTTAAAAATAAAGGTTCTTTATTGGCATCAGTAACTTTTAACATCCATGGAATCTTTCAATTGGACTAAATGTTCTTTATAGTGGAAGATGGTTCTTTAGATTATTAAAAGTCCTTCACACTAAGATAAAAATGGTTCTTTTAAGAGCAGTTCACTGCAAACCCCTTTGGAACCTTTATTTTCAAGACTGGAATTTCACAACAGACTGAGAAGGTCTACGTACGGGCATGTTAATGACAGATCCAAATTGGCATCAAAATCGCGCAATATCTCACTGTAACGCTTGATTTCTGAGTGACGGACTGGGGTACCACCGTCTGAAACAGAAGAACATGTGATGATGCCACGTGTGATTTTTTTTCAATGAAGATCTGATTCTAGAAAAAAAGGTGTTGCCCTACTTGCACGTTACAACATAAGTACATGTAGTTAATTAATATTACTCAGTAAGTACATGTAGTTAATTCATATTACTCAGTACGTACATATAATTACACTGAAACAAGAACACCTTAAATAAAGTGTAACCAGAAAGGTTTTTAATTCAAACCTTTGTTCATTGGTTTTGGTATTATTTGTATTATTACTTCTGCAATCCTTAAAATGTTATATATAATGTGTGTAACATGGACAGTGTCAAATAAAACAAGATAAAGCGTGACAACAAGTGAAAAAGGTTTTTGATTGTGGTTAAAGTACATGAACATTTGTGTGAACACTTGCAGGAACTGGAACCTAAAGCTAGAGTAATGGCAATTATTGGCACCGGGAAATGTGCATTTGACATTAAGACAGGAAGTCACACTACTGAAGTTGACACAACCGTTTTGTGACAGAAGCAGTAAAAAGAAAACACAGAGAGTGAGCCAGACTCGTGTTCATTTGTACAATATCATTAAAATAAAGTATTTATGAATCGCCTTGCACAGATCATTTCATTTGATATTTTAAAGCACAGGTAAATTACGGCATTGAGTCAGATCATTTAAAGTTTACTTTACTCATGGACTCTCTGAACCCTTGAATGCACAGAATGCTAGATAGGGGTCTAAACTTGCAATGTGCCACTCTTGTACTGCACTAACAAAGAGAGCATCACCGTCTATCTCTTTTTCTCTTTCTCTCTGTGACATGCACCATTTAGGTCAGCCACATCCTGTAATGGTTTTTTTACATGCTCTGCTACAGGGACAATAAGGACTTGTTTTTGATGAAGAGATTAGTTCAACTGTATGGATTAAGATTTTTTTGTTTGTTTGTTCATCTCCATTTTGCTTGACAAAAATCACCCACCGGAAGGCAGTCATCTCATAGATGGCACTGCGGTTACAGTGTCAGTTGTCACGTTATGCTGTTAGTTCTTATATAGAATGTTTCATTCTAAATTTGAAACTAATTGCAAAAATTATATTGTTACATGTCATGTGATACTCAATATGGTAGAAACGAGAAGAGCTGCAGCTATTACAAATTTCTTGAAACCAGTGCATGTGACACTGAGGTCTTATTTAGGTTGTTTATTTCCACATCCTGGGCTCATTAAAGTTATACATTTTATGTATTTGAGAATTTCTAAATGGAAAAAAAGAAGACTAAAATAAAGTAAATTATCAAAAAACTTCCCGAAACATCATGCCAAAAATAAAATCTTGAGTTAAATGAGTTTTTATCATTTACCTTTTTTATTTTATTTTACATGGGGAAAGAAACAATATGAAACCCCAAGATGCAGTAATTTTGTACATTTGTCACAAAAAAAAAAAAAAAAAAAAAAAAAAAAAAAGTGGTGTACATGAAAACTTCCTTGAGTTGCAAACTTTTGCACAAAGGCAAATTGAACAAGACAGGAAGTGCTCTGATCATCCACTGAACATCGCATGCAACACAAACACACAAGCACGCATATCCAAAGAAAGAGAGCAATAACTAATAAATCACACATATGCAGCCTAAAGCTGTGGTTAGGTACAACAGAAACACATTTCCCCTCAACGTCTGTTGTAACTTACCCTGGACTTTCGGTTGCCTCAGCTGTGCTGTCTCTGCTGCCTCCTCCATCTAGACTCTACTGATAAACCAGCAGCTCACAAGAGACGTGTTCGTGTTGTCATCCAGCAGTTAGTCCATCCACCCCGGTCAGAATCATCACCTTTCACAGGCGAACACTGGCGCACGACATGCTTGATAACTGCCCTCTCTTCTCTCACAGCGACACTTCTCTTCCTCTAAAGTGGAGGTTGGCCAATGTTCTTTCACCATCGTATGAGGAGGAAGTTTGTCTCACTATCACTGCAGACACACCTAACACCCCCAACTTCTGCTAAGGCCTGAGATATTGCTGGTAATTTGTGGCTGGATTTGTCTTTTTTTTTTTTTGGGTTTTGTTTGTGGCCTATGGAAGGCTCTTGAAATAGGAAATACTGTGTTTGTGCAGCGACTTTAATTTATCTTATCTTTAAACATCACTGCTATCATGTTTTCCTGTATTTGGCATAAAATGCTTACCAAGTGGGAAATATTATAAACTTTAGTAACGGTCACACACAGTGAAAGTTACTTTTAAATGTAATGCATTACAATATTGCGTTACTCCCTAAAAAAGTAACTAATTGTGTTACTTAGTTCGTTTTTTATGGAAAGTAATGCATTACATAATTTTTTCTCACCTGGGCTAGGCTTGCTTTTTTGTATTTTAATAACAAAAAAAACAACCGAATGTTTTACTTTTGGATAATGTAAAGGCCCTTTCACACCAAAAGTGACATGAATAAGCCTAAATCTGAAGGAAATGCAAATTCACTCCTGTTCAACACTTACTTCAGCAGTAAAAATGAATGTACACTAATGAAATGTTTATCTAAAGTCAATAAGCATAATGTTCACACAGAACACACAACGCCGCACTTTCTCCTGATTTCTCTCAACATAGGGACAAGAGAGCTGACACACAATAAATGGTACATAAATGTTACTTGCACTACTTATTTGAAAATTGAAAGATACTTGAATAAGTAATCTTTTTAATGCATTTCCCCCATCACTGATTATGCAGTAAAAACCCCTGAAGCAATAGTAAATGAGCCTAAATCTTGCTTTGGTATTCAGCCAATGAAATTCAACTTCACATCATTGCCCCCTATTGGCTGATGGAGGTTGATACACAGGAAGAGCATTAAGGATCTCACACAAGGTAACTAAGTGATGGCTGACTCGCATATACACCTTGGAAAATTACTTCATATATTGTCGATAAATATTTAAAATTACTCTAAAAATGTAATGTGCTGTAACCACGAAGTAAAAAGTAGTGCAAAAACTATTATTTTCTTACACTTTGAATACATTCATTATTTAAAAAAAATGTTTTGCATATATAATTTTCCTGACCTGGTGATCTGGTGGGTTTGTGCAGAAAACACTCACAGCTCCAGGTCGGCTCCAAAACTACAAATAACTGAACTCTGAAACACATATAAATCATAACTCATAGACTACTGTTCAAAGGTTTGGGTTCAATAAGATTTTTGTTGTTGTTTTATTCAGTTTTATTCAGCAAGGATACATTTAACTGATCAAAAGGACAAATTTATCTGATCTACTTAAATTGTTATTTTAATTTGTAATAATATTTCAGAACATTATGGTTTTTACTGTACTTTTTATCATCAAATCGATGTAGCCTCGCTATTATCATACAGACACCATACTTTTGAACGGTAGCGTAACTCGTTTGTTTTCTGGAGTTTGCTCTGTACAGGACTCTATTTTATTCAAAGTTAAAGTGTTTAGCGACACAGGTAAGTATTTCAGTACAACATAGTCTCACTATAAGTCTCAATACAGCATACACAAGCATGCTTTGAAAAACTGAATTAACAAATTAACCGATTAACCGAACCGTCTGACAAAGCCAAGCAACATCATAGTGGCATCTGTTGTGCTTCACGGCACTGGTATAATAAGCATGGAAAGCCCCCGTTAAATATGCTACAAATGGTTTGTTCCGATTCGTAATCTCTTAAAATACCCTTTTAAGTGTTCAAGCTTAATTTACCCACCAATGAATCGAGATCTACTCTCGAAGTAGTAGTCGCATGATCATCTATCTTCATTCAGCATGCAGGATAGTGGTTTGTAAGCCTATGCCAGGATCATCATTTTTGTCTTGTGGCTATGCAGCTGTGATATAATTAACCCTGGAAGATAGATATAGATGTTGATATGATGTCGAATTAAATGGCCACAACAATCAGTTGTGTGGTTAGCAATCAAATGACATGCAGCAATTGAACAATTCTGCCAAAAATAAAGTGTCATAATATTCCTTTCAGTGACATGTTTTTAACCATCTTTATATTAAGGCATAGTTGGTGAAATACAGATGCAGTCACAGTAACAAACATACTGATAGTATGACAGTGTGACTAAACAGCGCAATCGCAAGGATTCACATCAAGCACATTTGAAGCCTGCTAGGCAAAAAAGCTAAGAAGTGAAGACAGATGTTGCTGTGTGGAATGTGTGTAGACCTTTCATTTCTGTCCTGATGATACGACAGCAAAACCACAGAGTGAGGCGTGTGTACGGATGTTGGCTTTGATGAGGGGAAGTGACCGAAAAAACGCCAACAAAGGTGGTAATGGTATCAAGGCCTAAAAATAACAACATCCTTCATGTTAATATAACATGCTTCGTGCCTTAAAATAGCAACATGCTTCATGTGTCTTTTATTATTTTATTATTAAAATGACTATGTTAATGTCTGGAATGTGAACACTGCAAAAAAAAAAAAAAAAAAAAAAAAAAAAGTTGAATGTGATTATTTCAGCTCCCCCCCCCCCCCCAGACTGATTAAAAGGTAATACTTTACAATAAGGTCCATTAGTTAACATTAGTTAAAGCATTAACTAACAATGAGCAATACATTTGTTACAGTGTTTATTAATCTTTGTTAACATTAGTTCATTGTAAGTACATGTCAGCTCAAGACTATTATGATTTAGTTATTATGCTCTACTAGAATGTGTTTTCATGCTTGAATGTAAAAAAAAAAAAAACACATTCTTTTTTTACATTGTTGCAGCACCTCTCTACCCAGTCTGTCAGTAACACTGTTTAGTTCCTGTCTCTATGAAGCCCATCCTTATGAAAAGCACATTGTGCTCTGATTGGTCGGCTTGACTAAGTGCATTGTGATTGGTCAACCGCTTTAGCGTGTTTGGTAAACGTCACGCCCCTTACCATAACCAACACACTACTAACTCAACTCAACCAGGCCTCGCTACCTTTATTTTGCATATGCCTTGAAAGGGAATTATTTAAATGAGGAATATTGTGACATGTTCGTTCCCGAGACGAGTTCAGAAACAGTGCGCACTGATATAGAGAATAACCTCCTCAGGAGTGACTGTGCTTTGTAACTTTGCAGACCTTTTTCATGCTCAAACAGCAACATTACACACTAAAGAAAGCTGAACATGTAAAAAAACAACATAATATATCCTCTTTAAATAATATGAACTGATACAACTTTTTGATTTTAATGTTGAAATTATTATTAACCAAAGATAATAAATGCTGTAAAAGATTTTTTGTTTTATTATTGTTAAGCTAATCCAGTTAACTAATGTTAACAAATTGAACCTTATATTGAACCTAACTATAATGTGTTACTGAAGATAATCATAACCTGTTTTATAAACACCTGGCATCTTTATCGCAGGATGAACAGGTGCTGTGCTCATTGATACCAATTTGATCATCTTCAAATTAAGGGAGAAACATTTAAGCTTAACTTCTTTCCTGGCAAACAACAATAATAAAAAATAAATCTCTAAAAGGGCCTCATCTGCTCACTCATATTGTGCTTATAAGATGTACCGTCCCCAAGAAGCAAGTCCAGCAGCGTGTCCAAAACAATGTCCCTCATAGTTCATCTCGGGCCGTCCTGTCCAGAGGAGACTGGAGCACATCTGAGTTTTGGGCCTCTGTGCTGATCTCAGCCTGTTCCTGAGTCTTACCCGAGCGCTTCCTGTCCCAGTCTGTGCGCACTCTCTCATTGTCCCACACCGTGGAGGTTTCAGTGTCACTGATGTACCCAGGTTCGCCCGTGTAGTGCGTAGGGAACACAAGCAAGGGCTCCGCTGAGAACGCTTTCAGGTCCCTCGTCTCAAACTGCTCCATGTAATCTGATCTGAACGTGATGATATTAGATGTGAAGATGAAGACCGAGATGTTGTATTAGACAAAAGCGAAACATATCATGATATATAACAATAATAAATATATTTACAATTTAAAGGATTTGTTCACTTCCGAATTAAAATTTCCTGATCATTTACTCACCCCCACGTCATCCAAGATGTTCATGTCTTTCTTTCTTCAGAAATGAACGTTTTTAAGGAAAACATTCCAGGATTTTTCTTCACATAGAGGACTTAAACGGTTATCATTATCAATGGGTTGAAGGTCCAAATTGCAGTTTCATTGCAGCTTCAAAGGGCTTTACACGATCCCAGCCGAGGAATAAGGGTCTTATCTAGCCAGACCATCTGTCATTTTCTAAAAATAAATATACGTATACTTTTTAACCACAAATGCTCGTCTTGCACTGGCTGTGATGCGCCATTACATAATCATGTTGAAAGGTCACGCGTGTTCCGGTTCAAAAATGTAGGGTGGGTGAGAAACTCCATCTTATTTTCTCCTCCAACTTCAAAATCGTCCAACATCATTGTTTTACCTTTTATTTTTTTTGTTAAGGGTGTTTGACTTAGATTTGCATGTTCGCTTTGTAAACACTAGGTCGGTACTTCTGCCTACGTCAGGCGTGACCTTTCAACGCACGATTACATGATGGGTGGCGCATCACAGCTAGTGCAAGAAGAGCATTTGTGGTAAAAAGTATATAAATGTTAAAACCGATGGTTTGGCTAGATAAGACCCTTATTCCTCGCCTGGGATCGTGTAAAGCCCTTTGAAGCTGCATTGAAACTGCAATTTGGACCCATTGATAACCGTTGAAGTCCTCTACATGGAGAAAAATCCTGGAACATTTTACTCAAACATCTTAATTTCTTTTCGACTGAAGAAAGAAAGACATGAGCATCTTGGATGACGTGGGGGTGAATAAATTATCGGGAAATTTTTATTCTGAAGTGAACTAATCCTTTAAGCACTGGTTTTAGCATTTTGCGTGTTTGATTGACTGACATCAATTACATTATAAAACTCGCTTTAGACTATACATCACAGCACCATGAAAAAATAGTATTCTGCAACTTATGTTCTAGAAGATGATCTAGGAATAATTTACCATTTGTAGTACTTACACAGGATGCTTATTAAACATAACAGGAAGGAATTCATCCACAGGCAACATTTTACGGAGTGGTTCTGCTTTGAGGAGCTTTTTGGCTCCTTGCAATGACATCATGTAACCCAAGGTCCAGTAGGAATAGTCCGCCTCCACCAGGTTGCGAATTTTTGGTACTGCTTTTTCAGGCCGGTCCACTTGCATCCTCTTCCTCCCAATATAACTGCAAGGGTTCAACATACAATATGAACAATCTCCAATCAATACATGAACCAAAAAGTGAGTGCAGTCAATTAAAAAGTAGACCCACTCACATGAGGTCCCAGTCCAGACCCTTACTCTCGACCTCACTCATTAAATTCTGCAGGCGTCGCTTGAAGAAAATCTCAAACCGCAAATCATCTTCAAGCACAAGCGAGGTCTTCAGGCCTCGGTCTACAATCTGCGTAGCACAGCACATAAACATCAAAGCTTCTGATGCTCACAAAAACCCTTACTCTACATTCACACTCTCTTCCAAAACTCAATGAGCTCTATCTATTCGAGATTATTAACACAAGACTCTTCCAAAATGTAGGTAGCAACGTTATGCTGCCCTGAAACAAGAAAATAGCCAAACAACTGCAGCACAACTGTTTTCAACATTGATGATAATCATAAATGATTTCTGAAGGATCATGTGACACTGAAGACTGGAGTAATGATGCTGAAAGATCCCCTTTACATCACAGGAATACATTTTTAAATTAAGAGAGTAGAAAACAGTTGTTTTAAATTGTAATTTACTGTATTTTTTTCATCAAATAAATGCAGCCTCGGTGAGCATAAGAGTCAGCTGGGCGACTCACTAGATTTTGGAACGTAACTATAAACTGGTGTGTGTGCCAGACCTCTTTCCAGATGTTGTAGTGGGACAGGAAGCAGCCCAGCTCTCCTCTTGTGAGAGGTCTGCCGTGGTATGGGTCACTGTAGCCGGGAAGCATGTGGATTCCCATAGCATCGATCTCACTCTCGTTCATGGCTCTGGAGTAGAAGGA
Organism: Semotilus atromaculatus; assembly: GCA_031834385.1. Lineage (NCBI taxonomy): Eukaryota > Metazoa > Chordata > Actinopteri > Cypriniformes > Leuciscidae > Semotilus > Semotilus atromaculatus. The sequence continues at coordinate 11,943,623 of JAULUF010000005.1, read as the reverse complement.
GAGGCTGTGAGCTAATGTTTTGTCCCGGATATGAATGCTGCATTTGTTTGAAGGTACCAGAAGTGAACTTACTTGCCATCAACAGCAGCGATAATCTTGCAGTCGATCTGTTGCTCTCTCAAAGCCCTCAGCATGCGCTCACGACGGTCGTCCCGTCGCTTCAGGTTGATCATAAACACCTATTAAAACGCATAAAAGCATTCAATGAATACGTCACCAAATAACCATTTAATCGCTAAAATTGACAAAACCCATTTTGATGAAATAAAAGCACAGTTACCTCATCAAAGCCCATTTTGTCAGGGGTTTTGACAGGTATGGCCAAGTATCTGGAGGGCTCAACTGGAGGATTTCTCACTGTAAATGAAAACAGTTTATTTCAATGGTCCACTTTAGACATTCTTCTGACTACAAGTAACTTTGCAACTACATGCCAACTAACTCTCATTAGAGTATTAGTAGACTGTCTGCTTAATATCTGCTAACACTTTATTTTGATGCTTCCCAAAAGACATTCTACTGACTAGAAGTAACTTTGCAAGTACGTGTCAACAGTGCTGGGTAGTAACTGATTACATGTAATCTGGATTATATTATCAGATTAAAAAAAAAAAAAAGTACTTGTAATTAGATTATACTACATTTTAAAATACTCGTAATCAGACTAGTTACTTTTCTATTGATTACATGTTATTACAATTTGTAAGCAATCTACCTAGCACTGCATGTTAAATTATTCTACCAACCCTAACGCTAACCTAACAGTCTACTAATACTCTAATGAGAGTTAGTTGACATGTAGTTGCAAAGTTGCTTATAGTTATTATAGACTATTGAAATAAAGTGTAACCAGGAGTCGTTCCATTCAATAAAACATAGGCAGACCCTTTTCTACTTTGTACATCTGAAACGTACCATTGACCTCCAGCACTGTATGAATGAAGCTGTCTGCCTCGTCTTGCAGAGTGCTGTGGGCACGAAGAGGCACTGGGAGATATCCGTAAGTTTCCTTGTTACAAACAAACATTTGAACCTCTGCAAAACCACAGAGAATGCAAATTAAATTGTGGAATAATATGCACAATATCCTCTTAAAGGAGTAGTTTACACAAAAATTAAACGTCCGTCATCGTTTACTCGCCCTCATGTCTTTATAAACCTGTATGGCATTCGTTCTTCTGTGGAACAACGTTTTGGACCCCACTCACTTTCATTGTCAATATTCTTTAAAATACACTGCCCGGCCAAAAATTAAATAAAATAAAATAGCTGTTTGGATTTAAATAGGCAAATGCTTAAGAGTCTATGACTGGATCATCAGTGATTATTATGTTTCTAGCATGTTATATGTTTGGCATCAGTTCTTCTAACTCTAATTGATGGAGTGTGTAGCTTTTCGTTTCTTAAACAACCATGTAGGAAGACGCATCATGGCCATATTCCAGGATGACAATGATTCATCAGGCTCAAACTGTGAAAGAACGGTTGAGAGGGAGCATGAAAAATCCTTTTTACTCATGAATTGGTGCCAATTCATGAGTGAAAAAGAAAGAAAGTCATGCAGGTTTCGAGTGCCATGAGGGAATGTAAATGATTCTAATTTTGAGGCACACACCTCCCATGCGGGCTGAAAAAGAGAAGACTATGATGTCATCAAAGGCCCAGGTGTAGTCTGCATGTGGCGGGTGAAAAGCCAGCATTCTGGAAGCTTCCTTCCGCAGGTCCACCAGGAAAGTCGAGTGCACCATGGGAACGGCAAAGCAACCCCTACGCACTTGCTTACGCATGGACATGTAGGCAGGAGTTCGCTTATAGTAGCCCTAGTGTAGATTGATGAAAAATATATCCTTTTTTTCCATATTCCTGAAGAAAGTGTTATGAAGCATGACATACGTATATACACAAGACCTGTGGTCACTCACCTGGGATGACATTCCACACCAGAAGTTTGAGTAGGCAGCACGAGACTCCATCATTGGTGCCACGATTGTCTTGTTCTCCTTTATTAGTTTCCATAAGACGTCTTGGTTGATCAGAAGATTATCACAATCAATCATCTGAAAGATTTAAAATAACAATATATTTTTCATGCATGCATGACCAGGCTGCCTGCAAAAACAACATTTCTGTCATGATAACTCTCAGAGTGTTTGGCATGGTAATGAGTATGACAATGTTGATATATTTGTTCTTGGCAGAATAGATAACTATCCTGCTGCTCCTGCAGAGCAATTACTACTTGCTACAGCCAATACATTCATGACATGCTGCTGTGAGCAAGTAAGACATGCTGATGCTGCACAATATAGTGTATCCAGACCTATACAGGTGGAGCTGGGGAAGACGGAGGGCTTCTACTGCTAACCAAGTATGCTCATTGGCTACTGATGACCATGAACCAATCAGCTGTGCCCTATAGAGAATGATGTGATTACAAGCGTTTGAGTTAAGGACCCATCAGCTTGCACCAACTAGAGTTTCATGACAGAACTTTGTTTTTGCTCAAGATAAATCACCAGAAGCTCGTTCTTTTTCAGAAGTTAGTTCTTTTCAATTAAAAACATTAATCCCATTGGAAGTTGCTTTGAAGGAAAGTACACCAATGGCCACAAGTGTCTATTTACCAACTTAGAGATTCATGGTCCTAACAAAGAGAATAGACAGCGTGTAGCAATCTCACCATGAGATAGTCTGCCCACATCTCTCGTGCAGACTCAAGCGCTGCCTGCCGCAGCTTCATGACATAGGCGTAGCGCTCGTTCGTCCACTCCTTTGGTCCTTCCTCATTATGGTATTCTCTGAATAAGTAAGAGAAATGCCAGGAATAGCACAAATACACTCATTCCATGAAATCACAAGTGAAGAAACATGGCAAACCTTGGTTCCTCCTTCGGCCTCCACTCCACATAATGGTAGAGTTTCTGTACATTGATGAGCCAGTCTCGCAGTAGGTATGTAGTGTTGTCAATATTGTGGTCGGTTGCTACCCTGTCATTATTGAAATAAAAACATAGAGATGGTGCTCATTATGTGCACTTTACTTTCTACAAAGAACAATATCGGCTAAAAACTAAAGATTATGTGAGTTAACCGCAAGCTTATGATTACCTTCACTAGTATAATCACACCATATTTTAAGAAGATCTTTCAGTGCATGAGGTATATTTCGACCAGACACAGGGAAAATAAATCAAGAAATACAAAAGCTCTACATTTAACTACTTCCTTACAGCATAACTAGACTAAAAGTGTTGCAGAAAATGAGAAGTGAAACTGCAAAGCTATCTGGTTATCATAGAAACACAGGAGCAGAGATAAAGTAAACAGATGAGTTTGACTTTTCTCTGGCTGTTTTAGCAAGAACAGAGATTCTCATTACAACATGACTTCACCAGTCCAGATGTGTCTCCTGCAGCAGCGCACAGCTGTGATGCCTAAGAGAGTTTGAATGCCACACGGACCTGTGAGAACACAACTCTGGCCAACAACTTCTACTACAGTACACATGGATTCAGAACAGGAATTCAAGCCAGATTGTTGCAATGTCTATTTTGAAACGCTTATATCAGTGGTTCTCGACTTTTTGACTCAAAGGTCCCCCAGTTGTCCAACACAACATTCGAAGGCTTCCCAATATTAGTCCTTGTCGGGTATTTTTTGCTGTTTTGTATGATAAAGTTGCTTGCTTTCAAACTTACTTTTTTTTTATTAACAAAAAATCGAGGAGTATTGATATTAAATTAATTAACCAACATTCATGTGTGACTTCGGAAGTTTCAAGAAGTGTGTTCTTCAATTTAATTATTATTTTTTAAATTATGTTAAATAAGAAATAGCCTACATTTAATTTACATTTGCATTACACAGTTTGATTATGCTAATATTAATTTAAATACAAATGTCATCTTGAGGCCCCCTGGAGGATTATATGGGTGACAGCATTTTAAAAAATGATGCTGATTAAGGTTTATGAACAGTGTTACTTTATCAAGTAACACATTACTTTTAAATTTACAACAAAATATTTGAGTTACTTTTTCATATAAGAAGGCTAATGCAATTTACTTTGTTTCCTCGTTTATTGCAGCTCTCCTGTTCCCATGTTGAGAGAAAACAGGAGTAAGTGCAGAAGTGTTGTGCGCCCTGTGTGTGAACATGAATCATGCTTATTGTAGATCTAGACTAATGTGAGCATTCACTCATGTCACTGGCAGAAAAACAGATTTAGTATTACTAAAAATGAATGAAAACAGTGAAATGCAAACTCAGAATATTACCAAACCTGAATTAATTAAATATGTTAAATAACACAAACTTGATTTAATCTCACTTTATTAACTAATGTCTTTATTGCTGACTTTCGATAATTAAATTTAACCATTCTAATAAGCAAAACATCACATTTGTGTTTCTTTCTTTTTTTATTGCTAAATTAAGTGTTCAACTTTATTCTCCTAATGGCTGCACAGCTGAAAGGATTGTAAAAGTAACAACACATTGCTTTCCATAAGTAATGAAATTAGTTACCTTTAGGGAGTAACACAGTATTGTACTGCATTACTACAATGTTTATGGACATAAATTTCCCCATTCAGTTCAGCTGTTATCCTTGAAAGCTATTTCTACTTAATCTAAACTATTATTTTCGCTTGTGTAACTTAATGTAGTCAAGTGAATTCAGTCATATTAAATTATGTTTTTCACATGAATGAAACCAATTAATTTGGATGGACTTAAAAATAGACAGTAAAGTCTTTTGGCCTTTTGTTCATACAGTATACATAAAACATAAAATAAAATAGGATCACCAAATGACACAAGCTAGATTCAGTCTATCAGCTTGTAGGAGCATGTGCACTAACCTCTAGCTAGATCACAGCTCCAACCTGACAGCTTTTTTTTATTAAGAAAACCTTAATCCACATGTTGCTTGTGAGACTTTTAATAGACCCATATGCATAAACACAAACACACACACACACACTCAGAGGTGTAAAGTACTTGAGTAATTTTACTTGATTACTGTACTTAAGTATTATTTTGGGGGATTTTTACTTTACTTGAGTACAATTAAAAATCAATACTTTTACTTAATTAAAATTTTTAAGAAATAAAAAGTACTTTTTACTCCTTACAATTTACAGTCAAAAAGTACTTATTTTTTGGAGATCACTTCATTCTATTTTCCCTTGCTATTACCAAACCAATTGAATTTCGCTGATGCCCAGTTTAATTTAAATGTTATTTATTCTGCCAATGAGATCCGTTTTCACATTCCATGAAATTGTGCGCGTTCGTGACATAACGTAATACGCAATTACGTTCAAAAGGTCACGCGTAGACGGAAGTACCGAGTCAGTGTTTACAAATGTGAGGAAGGAGGACCATATACACATATTCAAATGTCTTTGTGACAGTTTATCGTTTAAAATGCCCATTTCGTGTGCGTATCCTGTGTGTTTTAATATTAAAAAAGCTAAAAGAGAATTTTCGTCAGGACAGAAGCGTGACCTTTTCAACGTAATTGCGTATTACGTGACGTCACGAACACGTATCACAGAACAGAGCAAGGCGAGCATTTGTGCTTATAAAACATAAACTTTTAAATTTATTTTTGAAATGACGATGGTTTCGCTAGATAAGGCCCTTATTCATCGTCTGGTGTCGTTTAAAGTCCTTTGAAGCTGCACTGAAACTGTCATTTGGACCTTGAACCGTTTGGGGTCCTGTTGAAGTCCATTATATGGAGAAAAATCCTGGAATGTTTTCATCAAAAACTTTAATTTCTTTTCGACTGAAGAAAGAAAGACATGGACATCTTGGATGACATGGGGGTGAGTAAATTATCAGCAAAAGTTTTTTTTAAAGTGAACTAATCCTTTTAGTTAAATGCGAGGTTTTACAACTTTGAGTAGCATGTTGCGTACTGGCATTAGATAGTAGTCTTACAGTTTGATAACTAAATACAGTTCTAAAGCAGGCTAAAACCTTGTATGTGGTTCAATCACTTTGTTTTAAGAGATTAAAAGCTTAAACAGGAATCTCTAGTTTTCATTCTTGCTGTTAATTTTACTTCTTTAATACTCAAGTACAATTTTTAATGTGGTACTTTTTTACTTTTACTCAAGTATGATTCTGGGCAGACACTTTTACTTGTAATTGAGTAAAATTTTTCCTCGGTACTTGTACTTCCACTTGAGGAACAATTTGGAGTACTTTATACACCTCTGCGCGCACACACACACGTAAGTAATAATGCACAATGAGCTAATCATTGTTCATCTGACTGTACATTATTATTCCTTTAGCAAGGTTACTTACCAAATAATTAAATTATTACACGTCTGGAATACTTCATTCTGATTGGTCAAACTCTTAATTTAGAGGTTAAATCTTTTAGAATGATAAGTTACCAGTTAAAAACATTTAAACTCTAAATGGAGAGTTTGACCAATAAGAATGAAATATTCCAGACGTGTAATTATTTAATTAGGTTTACAGTGATCAATTTCTAAATTTCCTTTCATTTCTAAATCTAAGCTAATGTTCTACATTGTTCACTATGCCTATTTCTGCAAAGCCAAATATGCAGCTGAACTGGCTGTATAATGTATTCCCTTTCCATTATGACAATTCAATCAAGGTCAAGACGTTCGAAGCGTTCTCTTGGTAACTGACACCCATTCCCTGTAAAGGACAATGACAACTTTACGGCATAAATTCAATCTTGGTAGGGATGAATGAGTGAGTCTGGAGAAACCCCTCCCATCTTTTTTTCTCTCTCTCCAGTTTGTCCCTTCAAGCCTCCATATTGAGCTGCTGCAGGCAGACAGATGTTCACAGACATCAAAATTAAGTGATATTAACACAGATACAGGCATTATGACGTGTTCAGAGATTCTAACATCATGACATCAGAAACAGAACGCGCCGTTACACACACACACACACACTTACCAGAGCGCTATTTGGTCTTTGGGGTAATTCAGGCGCTCAATAGTTCCGAGGAAATGCGGCAGAGAGTGCTGTGTGTTCCTGCAGATGAGAGCGATCATTACTCGGGGAGCTAATATAGCAGACTCCGGGCTCCAGCGCTCCTCATGGAAGTATCCTTGAGCTGGTCCAGTGTTCATCAGACTGCACCACAGCACCGACACGAACAACACGAACCAGAGCATTCTGCAGCACAAACTCTTTACAAAAAGGCAATAGAATCCCTTACTGCTAAACCAGAGTTACACCCAGTTCATGAGGAGGTAGAAAGTTAAAAAGGGGTAACTTTAGTTTAAATAATCCGCCGACCAAAATCAGCCTGCATTGACAACACTGCAGTGCAGCTGCAAGACGATCGAGTTAAAGGGGATGTTACGCTGACGTTTAAAGGGGAGGGACCCATTATTCTGGTGTATCACGTTACAATAAGGTTTCATTAACTATATTAGTTAACATGAACTAATAATGAACTGCACTTCCTACAGCTTTTATTAATCTTAGTTAAGGTTAATTTCAGCATTTACTAATGCATAACACATTTTAACAAATACAGTAATAAATGTATTGCTCATGGTTAGTTCATGTTTGTTAATACTTTAATGTTAACAAATGAAACCTTATTGTGAAGTGTTACCATACTATCTTTCAATTATAAGCCATTATCAATATTTATAACAAATTAATAGTCTTTGCACACTCTATTATGAATTTATTTCAGCGTTTTTAACCTGTCCATCAATTTCTGTGCCATTAGCAGCATGGTACCTATGTCTACAGAGCCCCTAAAGGGACACAGTGGTGGACAAAAATATGAGATGGGAGGAAGAATAATAAGTCAATGCTTTTGTGTTCTCGCACAAATGTTTTGTGTTCCCCAAGAAACTTTGCATTCACTCACAACACCTTTGTGTTCTTTCTCGGGGGAACGCAAACATTTTGCGAGGGAACGCTAGGTTTCTCTGGGAAATGCAAACATTTGCAAGAGAACACAAAAGCATTGACATATAATTTCCCCTCCCATCTCATATTGTTTTCCTTCCCTATTTCCCTTTAGGGGCTCTGTACTGTACTAAACCTTTAACAAAGCAAAATTAAACAGGAAGTGTTTGTCCGAACTTACAAAAGGTTGTGTGACAGAACGCAAAAGTTTTGCAAGCAAACCCAAAGATTCTTGAGGGAACGCAAAAGTTTTGCGAAAGCACACACAAGCTTTGAAAAATATTTTCCCCTCCCATCGCATCCCCCCCCACCACCATCATGTCCTTTTATGTGCTCTGTATATTACAGCAATATCTGTCAAATGATAAAATGTTGCCTATTATTACTGAAAATAAAGTTAACATTGTAACACAGTATTCAACAAAGAAAGAAAATATTAGCAAAGTTACTTAAAGGCAAGTCATTTCACTCAGCGGCCATCTTTGAAACACCTCTCGGGCAGCTATTCCCCAAAGCTGTTACTAAGCTCACAATTAAAATTTATATTTGAAATCACCAATACAATCTGACAACTGTTTCATAAATTTTGTTTTTAAATGCTAAAATCATGACAAAAAAACCCCCAGTTTTCATGCTGGACCAGCCAATGCACATACGCAGTCATAAGCAGCGTTTCTAAATAATGGCAGCTGCAGTGGCGCAATGACTTTACCAATTGCTGATTGGCTCTTTCATTTAGAAGGCTGGACTTATTCCGCGTTGCACTTTCTCACATTCATAGTAATACAAGTGCACTGTCTATTAGCCAGTTTTTACATTTAATTTTTATATAACCAGTGTTGGTTTAGTGTCTTTGAGACAGTATTAAATTTTTTTTAAATATATTTTGAATTAGCTTTAATATTTTCAGTCTTCATTTTCATTTTAGTTGAAATTTTTTTAATTTTATAGTTCATTTTTATGATTTGTATAATTTTTTGTATGTATTTATCTATGTCTGGTTTAGTTTTAGTTTATTTAGTACATCAAAATAATATTTTTTTATTTAAAGTAATTTTTTGTAATGCTTTTGCTTTTATAGTTAGGCTTAGTTTCATTAACTATAATGACCCTGCATAAACACCATAAAATGGCTTTTTTCTTTACACTCCGGACACAATGTAATACAACAAAAGTGGAAAATTTCAGAAATGGTTATTAACTTCCTAAAAATTGTATTAAAAAATGTTGGCCTTTTTTATTGCATCTAACAAACATTTACAATTGTAACCATCATTTCCACAGTTATTGTTATGACAATAAAGCTATGGTAACAACTGGTTTAAAAAAAAAGACAGATTCTGAAAGCTTCAAAGATCTCTCTATTTTTTTTTTACTTTTTTTTTACAGTTTGCAGTAATGACGATAACTGCAGTAATTACAGTTATGATTTTCATAAGTGCTATGAAGAAAAACATTTTGAAAACAGTGTTTTTTAAGGACTCCATAAGAATACTAGAAAGTGCTTCTAGAAGTTGTGTCAGAGTTTTGTCCCAGGACCTGGCCTCTCCACCTGAGACGTGAGCGAGGCAGCCGCCGGCTCGTCCACAAGCCAGAAGAGCTCTCCCTGTCCAGGAGCCACCAGAGCTGACGGAAGTGCGGGCCCTTCTCCGCCCTCCAATACATGCTACAGAATTACAGACAGTTACAGGATAAAACAAATACATAAAACAGAAAGAATACCAATGCAACATTCATCATTGTAGATATACAGCAGGTTCTGAGTTGAAAGTGCTTACCTTGAGTACAGGAGCTTTGCTGCCTCCTGTTGACACAAACACCACACATCGAGCAGCGTTAACCGTGGGTAATGTCATAGTGACACGCTGAGGGGGTGGTTTGGGGGAATCAGAGATAGGGGCCACTGTCCTCTGGCTTTCCTACAATGATAAATCGATACTTTAAAAAAAGAAAGCCAATAAAATAACATTTAAAACTGATAAAAGGGAGGGTTTTGTGGGAATCTAAATTATAAATAGGATTCTATAATAAGTGGGATTTAACTACATACTAAACTAAAAGTATATGTTGTATAGGAAATCTTATTTTAGTTATATTCCTATTAGCATGTTATTATCATCATACGTTATTACATTAATCGACTGAAAATTAACTCTGATGCTGCTTTATTATGAATTTATCTGAAACCTGTAATAAAGGATGATCTGGAAAGAGAGAGCAGGTGTGTCCGTCTGGTCCCATACCCAGCAAGAGCATGTCAAAAACTGGGATTTGCTCTGTGCTAAAGGCCTAAAATGAAAAAAAATTATATTAAGTGCTATGAATGAACAAAAAACAAAACAAGAAAAACTAATTAGTTTATTTTGGCGATTAACTGAAATCGCACCTTGCTCAGTTTGTCAGCATAATCATCAGCACATTCTTGCACAGGTAAAGACGGATCTATAGCCAAAATCCTTTCTTCTGGAATGTTGATTTTCCCAAACAATTGATTCTGTAAGATATAAAAAGCAATCAGTATTCATAGTTCAAGTGACATCACATCCTCATAGAAAGATAAAACAAGGCGTTCATCTGCTGATGGGCAACGATTAATCGCAACCTAAAATAAAAGTTTGTGTTTACATGATATATGTGTGTGTACTGTGTAGAATTATTTTGTATATATATATATATATATATATATATATATAAATAAACACATATGCATGTATATATTTAAGAAATATTTGCATACTGATATATATATATATATATATATATATAATGTATATTATATAGAAATATAAATATTTTATATATAAATAAACACATTTTTATTAAATATGTACATGCATGTGTGTGTATTTATATAAACAAAATAATTCTACACAGTATACACACATATATTATGTAAACACAAACTTTTATTTTGGATGCGATTAATCGTGATTCAGTGTTGCCTAGCACTATTTTTTTTTTTACCAGGTTTGTACTTGGTTCCTTAATATACTAAAACAGTACTGATATTAAAAGACCACATTTCAGTATACATACTATCATGCATGCATACTATATAAAGGAAAGCAGATAAGCAGACCTAAAATATGAACGCAACGTGCTGAAAAACATTAATGCTTAATGGTCAATTAAGCAGCACGTCATGTTCATATTCTGGGTTCATCTGCACCCCTGTATGCATCATGTAAAGTATGCATCATCAATAAGGTGTATACTGAATTTAATCTTTAAATATAGTAAATTAGCTACATTAAGTGTTTAAGAAGTTTTTTCACATTAAAGTCGGCATGAAACAGAAGTTGCGATAGTCGATGTGACGTATATCTAGGTGAAACTGCTTCTCGAACAAGAAAAAAATGTAAGGCAGGACTTGATTTTATCCATGGGGAGAATTGATTGGATGGTTGGGATTTGATATTGATCTCATGTCAGTGACAGGTTGATCCCGCCCTCACGCCAGTAAACACATCATCAGAGAAGAGAAGTCGCTGCAAGAGGGAGGTGAAGTGATTTTGATTAAAGTTCCCAGCAACAGCATCTCAAAAACAAACTAACAAACTGGCAGTTCGTTCACATATCCCTTTCTTTTCTTTTTTTGTTTTTAATTTATGAGGGTTGCTAAATATTTGTGGCTTGAAACAGATGGAAAATTGACAGGCCTGTGCTGCAATTCCATGACTGTTTTGCCAGTCACATGTCTGAATGAATGGACTTCTCCATTACTAAAAGAGCTCTACAGGTTAAGGGTAAAAGATTGCGCAGAGTCACCTTATATAAACCATAAGTGCTCTCAGGATCACTGAAAGGAACGAGTCTCTCATCACAGAAACCGATAAGCCATTGGCTGCAGTCCAGGTTCTCCACAGCAGGAAGATCCTTACTCAGCATGGAAACCAAACTCCCACCTGAAAGGCCCAGAGAGAAGGAGCCTCTGCCTGCGCTTAGAGCTCTCTCTGCACGAGAGGACACCAGCCGGGCAAGAGTGGGTCCGAGCTCGGACACAGAGGGGAAAACCACCACTCTGCGTCCAGACATCTGAAATAAGGATGAATGCTAACGTTAGTCAATTCAGATATAAAGCAATGCTGAAGCCAACTGACACAGCAGAACTCAATACATGCGTCAAACAGTAACATGACCAGAAAAACAGATACAAAAAGGACAAAATAATTTAACCGCCCTCTGCAATAATCTAAGTTGCTGAAATGCGTGCACTGTTTAATGTATGTATGTATCATGGTATGAGTGCACACTAAGAGACTACCGATAAACGCTGGCAATAAAAGCACGTCAAAATGATGCTCTGTGTCTTCCACGCTAAATTATGGGAGCTGAAATAAATTATAAAATGACTTTGAACTCACCGTGGAATGTTTTCTTCGTAGCGAGGTTCTTTTACGTCCTGCTCATGCGATCCGACGCACATCCAATCACAGCGAATGTTGCTTACTGTTGGATTCTGGGTAATGTAGTGGTCATGTCAATTGATTAGTTTTCATGTCTGATTTGCTGTTTTTGTTGTTGTTGATAATATTATATATGATTTGTATTATTACCATTTTATTTAATTATTTTCTAATATCTACTTCTGTGCATGGCAGCTATGTGTGAGATATATAAGCACAAGCACAGTGCAGTTGAAAGATATATGATATAACATAACATAACATAATATAATATGTTCTCTTTCATCATCTCGTTTCGAGATCCACCTATGGGAAGGGCATCCGTACCTGACCTCTGCAGAAGCATCCAATTGCACCAAGTCTGGCTAGACAGACAGAAGCGCGCAGCCAATGCCAGGTAAGGCCACACCCCCTTACCTACGGGCATATAACAGCTGGGCGCGCTGCTATTCCTCAGTTGACATTCGCTTCTCGCGATCTCTGCATATCTCAGCTCGGTTGTTTTTTCACTGTTCACCTCGTGTCTTCAGGAGGACATATCGGCCAGATCAGCCTCCGCCGGACGTGACAGTTGTTTAATTTCAACTGCTGCTGTTTTTGCATTCGGAGCCGCCCGCGCTCTCGCTATTTTCACCGTCTCTCCTCACGGCTGCCCGCCACGGATTTCTCCGATTTCTTCAGGAATATGTCACTGTCTAAACCTGCAGCCTCTCCAGGGGATAGCCTATCACGGGCCTGCCCGGCCGCGTGCGGTGCCCTTATCGCAGCTAAGGATCTTCACCAGCTTTGCGTGGTCTGTTTGGGTCCTAAGCACGCTCGGGAAGCCCTGGAGAACCCGGAGTATTGCAGTTTCTGCCTCATGCTGCCTAGGAAGCTGCTTAAACGCCGTTTTAAGGTGGCAGTGACACAGTGCACCGGGCTCAGCCCTTCTGACTCGGACGGGGGACACGGTGATGACGACGCGCTACCGGGGGCCTCCCGGGGCGCAACGTCGCTCATCTGGGCTGACCAGCCCAATCCCGCCTTCCCCGAGGAGGACATCTTCGGGGACAACCTCGCTCTCGTCCACGAACCGCCCGGTTCTGGCGAAGAGGAGGATGCGGCCATTCTTGGGGTTTCAGAGGACGAGGAGGCCATCCCGCCCTCTGGTGTTCCCCAGGCTACCGCCCACGTGGCTCTACCTCAAACCATCCTCCTGGAAGTGTGTGAGCGAGCGGCCGCTCGTCTCAACATTGAATGGCCGGCACCACAGAGCGCCACCGACCAGGAGAGGGATATTTATGATGGGAAAGTGCTGGGACCCCCTCCCGGCCCGAGGAAACAACTCTTCCCCATCCTCCCGGCGTGCGCTAAGCACATGAGGAATTATTGGAGCGACCCGCTCGACTTCAGACACGGTCTCACGGGACTCGAGGTTAAGGACATGGCAGCGCACGGTATGGGCGAACCTCCCGCCGTTGAGCCTTCCATCGCCAGGCACCTTAACCCCGCTCAGGGCGGGCTGCTCGCTCCCCCTAAGCCGGTCTTGCCCAACAAAATGGACCGTTTTGCTGCCGCCGTTCACCAGGCAGCTTATAAGTCCTCGGCCGTGGCTGTCAGGGCCCTTAACGTTTCTTCGCTCCTCTCCGCCTACCAGGCGGAGATCCTCGAAGAATTAGGGCAACAGTTGGAAAAGGGAAATCCTTCTGAAACCCTTTGGAAGGAGATCCTCACGGTGAACGACCTCGTCCTCCGTAACGCTCGGCAGGCTGTCCAAGCCTGCGGGCGTTCCATGGCGCTTTCCGTGGTGGGAGAGCGCGCGCTCTGGCTGAACCTGTCAGGACTCCCTGACAGTGAGAAACGGCGCATCGCGGGCGCGCCGGTGGAGCCCGGCCGGGCTCTATTCGGCCCCGCCGTCGCACTGATGCAACAACGGTGTGACGATAAGAAGAAGGAGGATGAGGCTTTCAAGCTTTGCCTTCCCAGGAAGGCAGTCCCACGCCAGGCGCCCCCTGTGCGTTTGCCTAACCCACCGGCCACGGGACGACAGTTTCAGCAGGGCAAGGAAAAGCCCCGCAACAAACCACCCCCACGGCAACATATCCCAGCACCTGCTAACAAGCACTGGGGTAAGCCCGCTCCTGCCGCCGCAGCGGCCGGGAGACCTGCGAATTCCAACCCCACCGACTCGAAACGCAAGCGGCCTGCCTGATGTTCAGCCGATGGGGGCATCGAGTCCATGTTCACGGGCCGCCAGCCCTTCGGACTCTCCTCCTCTTCTAGGACCCCCGTCCAAAAGACTCAAGGGGTCCCGCGGATGGGTCAGCTCACCGCCTGTCGAGACTGCCCAGTTCGTGTGTTCGAGAAATGTGTGTTTTCCCCCCACGTTCAGGGGACCCTTTGTGAGGGAAAGTTTAAGCTCAGTGACACCACACTGCCCACACTCTGTTCCCCTCACTCACTCAATAAAGGCTTCGGCCCAAGTGTTTGCCCAACACAAAACACAAAAAAATACGAATCAAATGAATTCGTTTCGGAGAGAAAACCTCTCTCCGCAGAGAGAACTCATCTCACTGCAGAGAGAGGAAATCCCTCCAAAAGCCTGCATGTCGCCTCTAGTGTGCCCACTAGATGGCGGCATTGCATCACAAATAAACCTGTTGGTCTCACACAGCTCCACTCTGTCCCGAGCGGGAGCACTCGCGAGTCACGAAGCGGCTTGGCGAACCGTTTCAGCTCCCGAGTGGGTGATGCGTACAGTAATGCAGGGCTACAGATTGCAATTCGCAGTAAAACCCCCGCATTTCAACGGCATTCTCTTTTCTCACACGGAAGAGAACGCCTCTCACATTCTGAAAGAGGAAATTTCATCTCTCCTAAACAAAGGAGCGATTCAGGTGGTGCCCCCCAATCTGATGAACCAGGGTTTTTATTCCCGTTATTTTCTGGTCCCGAAAAAAGGCGGCTCTCTCCGCCCTATCTTGGACCTTCGAGTGTTGAACAAACATTTGAGGAAATACAATTTCAGAATGCTGACACAAGGCACACTCGCCCGTGCCATAAAACAGAACGACTGGTTCACATCAGTCGATCTGAAAGATGCTTTCTTTCACATAAGCATCTATCCTCCGCACAGGAAGTTTCTTCGTTTCGCCTACCAGGGCATATGTTACGAATTCACAGTTCTTCCGTTTGGACTCAGTTTGAGTCCCCGGTCTTTCTGTCTGTGCGCGGAGGCGGGCTTAGCACCCCTGAGAATATCAGGTCTGAGAATCCTGACTTACATAGACGATTGGCTCATCATAGCCGAATCAAAGGAGAAGGTGTTGCAGGACACCGGCCGGGTGCTCGCGCACATCACATCGCTCGGGTTCCAAGTGAATGTGAGCAAGAGCAATTTCACGCCCAGTCAGAATGTCATTTTCCTGGGCTTGGAGTTGAACTCGGTCTCCATGCGAGCGCGTCTCTCTCGAGAGCGCGTTCGCTCTCTGATGCACTGTCTGTCGCAGTTCAGAGAGGGGGCGAAAGTGCAATATCGCACATGTCTCAGGCTGCAGGGTCTCATGGCTTCATCCACCCAAGTTGTGCCGTTGGGACTCCTGAGGATGAGGGCGTTTATGAAATGGGTTTTGTCACTACATTTCAGCCCGATTCGCGACCTTTGCCGCTCGGTAACAGTGACACGCGCCTGCTCGACAGCCTTGCGCCACTGGGAGAGCGAAGACTTTTACGCACGGGGAACCCCTCTGGGGGCGGTTACGATGCGGAAAGTTGTGACGACAGATGCGTCCTTAACAGGCTGGGGTGCCACCCAGGAGGGCAGAACGGTGAACGGTCTGTGGCCAAACAGACTACGTTCAGCGCACATAAACTATTTGGAGCTTTTAACCATTTGGAAAGCTCTGAATCATTTTCTGCCTCGCCTGCAGGGACATCACGTTCTAGTGCGGTGCGACAATACCACGGCTGTGGCTTATATCAACCGTCAGGGCGGCATGCGCTCGTCGAAACTCCACGCCCTAGCTTACAAGCTTTTGGTGTGGAGCAGACGGGTTTTTCTGTCATTACGCGCAACTCACGTTCCGGGCATTCTGAACAGAGGCGCGGATCTGCTATCGAGGGGAAACCCAATCTACGGAGATTGGCGCCTTCACCCGCAGATAGTGGAAATGCTATGGATGAGATTCGGACGGGCGAGCGTAGATCTATTCGCCTCGCGCGAAAACTACCATTGTCCTATGTTCTTCTCTCTAAGGGACATGGACGCGCCCCTCGGGGCAGACGCACTGGCCCACCCATGGCCCAGAGTGCTCCTGTATGCTTTTCCTCCCCTGTGCCTGATAATTCCCACATTGGCCAGGGTGAGAGAGCACGGCCTGTCTCTCATTCTGATAGCGCCCAGGTGGCCCAAAGCACCATGGCTGGCGGAGATAATTCCTCTGTTATACGCCGAGCCATGGCGCCTTCCCGTTCGCACGGATCTATTGTCCCAAGCCAACGGGGAGATTTACCACCCCCACCCGGACAGGGTGGCTCTCTGGGCCTGGCCCGTGAGAGGACGAACCTGAACGCACTTGGGCTTTCGCCGCGTGTGGTCGCCACTATTCAGAATGCCAGGGCCGTCTCTACACGGTCCTTATATGGCTGTAAGTGGCAAGTGTTCGAAGAGTGGTGTGGTGGGCGTGGTCTCACATCTTATCAGTGCTCAGTTCCTGATATTTTGTGTTTCCTTCAAGACCTCATGGAAAAAGGGAGGTCTTTTTCCACCATTAAGGTCTACTTGGCTGCGATTTCAGCCTGTCATGTGGGTTTTGAGGGCTCTACTGTCGGGCAGCACCCTCTAATCCGCAGGTTTATGAAGGGTGCACGCCGCTCTTTGCCAGTCATCAGGAGAACTGTTCCAGAGTGGGACCTCTCCATGGTGCTGGAAGCGCTGTCTCAACATCCTTTTGAGCCTCTGGGGAGTATTTCCCTTAAGCTGCTGTCCTTCAAGACAGCGTTGCTCTTGGCCTTGGCATCTGCTAAACGTGTCAGTGAGCTACATGCACTCTCGGTTCACCCCTCGTGCACTAAGTTCTCCCTCAGTGGAGATAAGGTTTCCCTTAAGCCTAACCCGGCCTTCATGCCGAAGTGCTTCCCTGCGTTCACTTCGGAGGTGTTGGAGCTGTCCGCTTTTCACCCTCCACCTTTTACCTCTTTAGAGGATCAGAGGCTGAATGCTCTGTGTCCAGTCCGTGCTTTACAAGCATATATGACCAGGACCAACGCTTTCCGGAAGAGCGACCAGCTCTTTGTTTCATGGGCCCCCCCGCACAGAGGGAGTCCCATATCAAAGCAACGCCTCTCACATTGGGTTGTGGACGCTATAACTATGGCTTATGAAGCAAAGGGAGTGCAGCCCCCAAGGGGCATCAGAGCTCATTCCACAAGGGGCTTAGCCGCCTCTTGGGCTTTGTTTAGGGGAGTGTCACTGCAGGACATTTGCTCCGCTGCCAGTTGGGCTTCTCCTCATACCTTTGTGCGTTACTACCGGCTGGATGTCACCAGAACCTCGGTAGCACATTCAGTTTTAGGGGTGGGGTCTTCTTAGCTCTTCCCTGTAACCCTGTGGGAAAAGTGAATGGGCCGGCTGGCCTTGTTCATTCCTGTCACCAAACATTTACTTCCCTTGTTGGGTATAGTTTATGTGCCTTGGTGGGTTGGGGTTACTATCATGTATGTGTCTCATGCATGTTTCATGTCCTGCTTGTCCACAGAACAGTTAGGTGTGGCGTCACCTTTGCAGGTTCATGATTAATGGACGTGTCAGGCACCGCCTCCCCGAGGTGACCGTCTTTTTCTGGCTTTCAGAACCTCACTGTGAGTGTATTGGGCAATCGGGGAGCTGTCCATGTCTCTCCCATAGGTGGATCTCGAAACGAGATGATGAAAGAGAACAATAGGTTACTATCGTAACCCCGGTTCTCTGAAACATCGAGTGGAGAGATCCACCAGCTTTGCCCCGCTTGCCGCACGAGAAGCGAATATACTTACTGAGGAATAGCAGCGCGCCCAGCTGTTATATGCCCGTAGGTAAGGGGGTGTGGCCTTACCTGGCATTGGCTGCGCGCTTCTGTCTGTCTAGCCAGACTTGGTGCAATTGGATGCTTCTGCAGAGGTCAGGTACGGATGCCCTTCCCATAGGTGGATCTCTCCACTCGATGTTTCAGAGAACCGGGGTTACGATAGTAACCTATTGATTTGTATTATCCTAATTTTATTTAATATTTTTTCCATGTAGGCCTATATTCTAATATATCTACTTCTGTGCATGGCAGTTATGTGACTTATATAAGCACAAGCACAGTACAGTTGAAAGATATATAATATATTATAACAAATAATATAATAATAATAAAATAATGAAGTTCAGACGTTAAAATATGCAGTAACCATATGTATTATATTATCACAATATGTAGTAATCAGAATTACAATTTATCCACGACATTGATTTGAAAGCCTAAACGTTTTCTCTATGGATAAAAAAAAAAAAAAACGATCCACTTCAGTAGTCGGCGCTGGAGAGCCATTTTTAGATCAATCAATCACACTGGTCTACACACGTACAAGAAATAGTAGGAAAGGGCACACTGTTGAACCATTTTAGTTATTATTATTAAGTTAAAGTATATGAAACATTATTATTTTAGAGGAAAATTCTGTATATCTGCAGCAAAAAAAAAAAAAAAAAAAAGTTAGTGTCTTCCATTCGGGAGTTTGGGGAAATATTAGAAGATGTTGTCCACTCTGTCTTCTTTTCAGAGACAGTTATCTTCCATCATGGAAACACTGGTGCAAACAGCTGTACTGGAGATCAGCAGACTGGTGGATGTGGAGTGTGAAGTGTTGCTGTCGGAGCTCACCCGCAACCGCGGTGAAATCTCTCTGAGAAACACACTGAGCTCGACCGAGGACACTGGACAAACACTCACACAGAGTTTCACATGTGTCAAGAGGTAGGCTACTTACGCTTTTGTTTCGGTATTTATGATGTATGAAATTGCATATACTTCATAAGGCACATGTGCATGTTCCTTATGAAGTATATGCAATTTCATATATAGTAGGCCTACCGGTCAAAAGTTTGGACACATAAATGTTTTTTAAAAGAAGTCTCTTTTGCTCATCAAGCCTGTATTAATTTGATCAAAAGTACAGTAAAGAAACAGTCATATTGTGAAATATTATTATGTGAATAAAATAAAATGTAATTTATTTATGTGATGCAAAGCTGAATTTTCAGCATCATTGATCCAGTCTTCAGTGTCACATGATCCTTCAGAAATCAGTCTATTATGATGATTTATTTTCAATGTTGAAAATAGTTGTGCTGCTTTATATATATATATATATATATATTTATTTATTTTTTATTTATTATTTATTTATTTATAACCTGTATACTTCTTTCAGGATTTTTTTCTTTGATAAATAAAAAGTAAAAAAAAAAAAGAACAGCATTTATTTGAAATAGAAATCTTTTGTAACAATGTCTACACTACAGTTTAAAAGTTTGGGGTCAGTATTTTTTTAAAAAAAAAACATTAATACTTTTATTCAGCAAGGTGTTAAATTGAAAGATAATCCAGTAAAGATTAATTTTGTTAAAAAAAGATTTCTAATTTAAATGAGTGCTGTTCTTTTTAACTTTCTATTCTATCAGTGAATCCTGAAAAAGTATCACAGGTTATAAGCAGCACAACTGTTACCAACATTGATAATAAATAATCATATATTATTAGAATGATTTCTGAAGGATCATGTGACACTGAAGTGAAGACTGGAGCAATGATGCTGAAAATACAGCTTTGGATCACAGAAATGAATTATATTTTAAAGTATAGTTTTTTTTCTCTGTATTTTTGGTCAAATACATACAGGTTTGATGAGTATAAGAGACTTCTTACAAAAACACTAAAAATAGTAATGTTTCCTAACTTTTGACCGGTAGGCTACAGCATATGCAGCTCGACTTATCTATGTAACCAGTGTTGGGTAGATTACTTACAAACTATAGTCAAATTACATGATGAAATAATTAGCAATTAGTAACTAATTTACTAACTACAGATTTTAGGTAATATAATCTGACTACTTTTTTTATTATTTTTTAGATTTCTTTTGGCCTAACTCGTTTATCACATTGATCAAAATTAAACAGTTAGATGTGACCATTAACAGATTATAACCAGCTGACTAGTGGTTGGTCTGTGTGTGCAATTTCCCCCTTCGAAATAAAACTTTAACCTACTTTCCGAACGTATAAAAAAAGTAGCTGAATGAAAAATTTTAGAGATAGAAAAGATTAATTACGGAAAATCAATGAATTATGAACAATTTATTGCCATTGTGTCAATAACATGTACCGGTAATCATAAAAAAGTAACTGTAATCTGATTATGATACTTTTAAAACAATCTAATTACAAGTACTTACTTTGGAATCTGATTACGTAATCCAGATTACATGTAATCAGTTACTACCCAGCAGTGTATATAACATATACACTCACCGGCCACTTTATTAGGTACCCCATGCTAGTAACGGGTTGGACCCCCTTTTGCCTTCAGAACTGCCTCAATTCTTCGTGGCATAGATTCAACAAGGTGCTGGAAGCATTCCTCAGGGAGTTTGGTCCATATTGACATGATGGCATCACACAGTTGCCGCAGATTTGTCGGCTGCACATCCATGATGCGAATCTCCCGTTCCACCACATCCCAAAGATGCTCTATTGGATTGAGATCTGGTGTCTGTGGAGGCCATTTGAGTACAGCGAACTCATTGTCATGTTCAAGAAACCAGTCTGAGATGATTCCAGCTTTATGACATGGCGCATTATCCTGCTGAAAGTAGCCATCAGAAGTTGGGTACATTGTGGTCATAAAGGGATGGACATGGTCAGCAACAATACTCAGGTAGGCTGTGGCGTTGCAACGATGCTCAATTGGTACCAAGGGGCCCAAAGAGTGCCAAGAAAATATTCCCCACACCATGACACCACCACCACCAGCCTGAACCGTTGATACAAGGCAGGATGGATCCATGCTTTCATGTTGTAGACGCCAAATTCTGACCCTACCATCCGAATGTCGCAGCAGAAATCGAGACTCATCAGACCAGGCAACGTTTTTCCAATCTTCTATTGTCCAATTTCGATGAGCTTGTGCAAATTGTAGCCTCAGTTTCCTGTTCTTAGCTGAAAGGAGTGGCACCCGGTGTGGTCTTCTGCTGCTGTAGCCCATCTGCCTCAAAGTTCGACGTACTGTGCGTTCAGAGATGCTCTTCTGCCCACCTTGGTTGTAACGGGTGGTTATTTGAGTCACTGTTGCCCTTCTATCAGCTCGAACCAGTCTGGCCATTCTCCTCTGACCTCTGGCATCAACAAGGCATTTCCGCCCACAGAACTGCCGCTCACTGGATGTTTTTTCTTTTTCGGACCATTCTCTGTAAACCCTAGAGATGGTTGTGCGTGAAAATCCCAGTAGATTAGCAGTTTCTGAAATACTCAGACCAGCCCTTCTGGCACCAACAATCATGCCACGTTCAAAGTCACTCAAATCACCTTTCTTCCCCATACTGATGCTCGGTTTGAACTGCAGGAGATTGTCTTGACCATGTCTACATGCCTAAATGCACTGAGTTGCCGCCATGTGATTGGCTGCTTAGAAATTAAGTGTTAACGAGCAGTTGGACAGGTGTACCTAATAAAGTGGCCGGTGAGTGTATATGATCTCATGCCCATGGATCATACTAATTACATTTATTGGTAACACTTTATTTAACATTGTCCTTACACGTTCAATTCAATTCAATTCAAAAACGTTATTGTCTATCCCCACAGGGGTAGAAAATTGTCTTTGGACAAAGGCTCAAGAAACAATACAAAAAAAGAGTTACATGTAGTTACTATTGTAATAACTAAAAATGATGCTTATTGCATGCAATTAACCCTAAACCAAACCGTAACCCTAACCGTATAGTAAGTACCTGTAGTTAATTATTATTCCTTAAATGTATAATTACACTGAAACAAGGACACCTTAAAATAAAGTGTAAATTTTTTTTCAGTGAATATTCCCAAGAAGAGATGCAGAATCATTTGAACCGGTGTAGCAACGAGTTTTTTTTTAGAGACAGCCCAACAGTAATTCAGCAAGACCAAGTAAGTTCTCTTCATTATGTAAATATCCACATATATTTCCTGTAAATATTGAGTACAATAGCTGATCAAAATGCAGTTTCTCTCTCTTTCTCTCTCTCTCTCTCTCTATATATATATATATATATTATTTATACAAATATAAGATATAATGTGATGTCAAAATGTCAAAGGCCAGTCCACAGCAGAAGTGTGAGGTCAACCAGCCAATAAGTATGATAAAGCAGGAGCTACATGAAGTAGATGTTTGGATTGGTCAAGACAACAGTGAAGTGGGTAAGACCGGAACTAACTGTTGTATAATGGTGGATAATATTAATAGCAAATGCTTGTGAATAATTTGTAACTTCCTTCCATCTGCAGTACACTTACATCACTTTCACTTAACCATAGGAACCCACTGCGGTGAAGTCGTGAGCCCATCACCCATCAAGGACGTTCACAAAATAGTCCCTTGTGTTGACAGAAAAAGGAGAGAAAATGCAGCTGCAAGAGTCCCGTCTAAATCAGAATCACTGAACAAAAACACCTCACCTGGAGAAATGATGGTGTCTAAGAAACGCACATCTGAATCTGAAAACACTTCATTTAGTCACACACAGAGTTTGAATGCATCAAAGTCCACAAGAGCATGTGGTGCCAATACTATGTCAGGGGACAAGCGGTTTGTTTGCACCTACTGTTCAAAGTGGTTCAGGTGTTTTAGTCAACTTACAATCCATCAGCGGAGCCACACAGGTGAGAAGCCCTACAGGTGCACACTTTGTGGAAAGAGGTACATTCAGAAAGGACACTTGTACACCCATCAGCGCACCCATACCGGAGAGAAGCCGTATAGATGCCCGCTCTGTGGAAAAGGCTTTATTCAGAAATGCACTCTTGACATGCATCTGCGAAGTCACACCGGAGAAAAACCCTACACCTGTATTAAATGTGGGAAAGGGTTCACTACGAAGTTTAATCTCAACAAACATCTGTCTTGTCAGTCTTGCAACAACATCAGTTAATGAATGACAATGAGCTTGAGGAAAGTGTGCTCTTGTTTGACAATAGTTTTAAACTCTGCAGTGGTTTGAGCTATTATTTTATTTTTTTACACTTTTCTATAATTCATGTTATCAGATCAGCATTAAATACAAAACATGTTCAAAAACAATGTAACTTGTTTTATTTATCAGTTATTCTTATTTGTTTGTTTTACTTTAAAAAACACCTTGAGTAATTTTTTTTTTTTAAAGTAAATTGGAAAAAAAAACTTTGATATTCTGTCATCATTTCAATTTACACAGTTTCCACGAATCTGTTATTTTTTCGTGCTATTATGTATACAATGAATCAATGTTATTCTGAAAACAAGCTTTTCTACACGTTGGTTTACGGTAATTCATCCCAGAATGCTTTTCGGCCACACGCTATTTATGGTTTGTTTCCACAAAAAGACAGTTGTGAATATAGAGCTATGATATAGAGCGACAGTGTCTTTCTAGATGAAGAAACTGCTAGCTGCTATATTAAGAATTTTCTTGTAACATTAAAGGTTCCCGTAAACAATGGACATCATGAATACTGCCGATTTTCAGACGCAGTTAACATCGATAATGGAAATTATGTCGAGAACCGCTGTTGTTGAAATAAGCAAACTTTTTGAGGAGAATTCGTTGCTGCTGCGTTTAGAGATTTCACGATGTACGAACGAAAATGAATCTCTGAAAAAGAAATGTCATTTTCTGGAGAGTGAACTTCAGTCTGTTCGGAAAACCACTGGAAAGATGAAGGGAACAGAAGCTCCATTCAGCCATCCGGGACTTCGAGGTGATTTATAAATCTCGTGTTAAAAACAGACTGATACTGTGAATTTTGTCTGAATCAAATGATAAATGGGAAGTTAGGCCTACATGATGATGGGAATTAAATATCTGAGCTGGTAAACTGGACGCTGTATGTTCATGCTTTACAAAAGATGATCCCTGTGCCCTTGAGAAATGTTGTTTGCTGACTTTCATGTCCATTTAATGTGTGTCCTGGTTGTTCTCTGGAAAAGGTTTCGGTTCCTATTGGTATAGTTTACAGCTTAGTGAACATGGTTTGATAGATCGTCTCTGTTAATGGTGTAATGCACAAACTTGAAAATAAGGCCTTTGTTTTAGTTAAAGGGATAGTTCACCCAAAAATAAAAGTCATTTACCCACCCTCAAGTTATTCTAAACCGGCATACAATTATTTGTGTGTGTGTGTGTATATATATATATATATATATATATATATATATATATATATATATATATATATATATATATATATGTGTGTGTGTGTGTGTGTGTGTGTGTGTGTGTTAATTGTTTAACAAAAGATGATATTTTGAAGAATATGGGTAAGCAAACAGTTTCTGGCCACCCTTGACTTCCATAGTATTTTTTATACTATGGAAGTCAATGGGGACCTGAACATTTTGTCATCATTTACACACCCTCATGTCATCCCAAACCCGTAAGAATTTCGTTCTTCGTCTTCGGAACACATCTTTTTGATGAAATCTGAGAGCTTTCTGTCCCTTCATTACCACTTTGACACTTCAAGAAGTTCATAAAGAGCTTGTAAAACTAAGCCATATATGAATTGAGGGGTTTTGTCAAAATTTTCTTAAGAGACACACAACAGATTGAATTTAGGCTTTTAGTCACATATAAATGACACGAGGGTGATTATCATTTTTGGGCGCATTATCCTTTAAAGGCTTTGTTGTATTTGTTTTTCATCTAAATATCTGCCAATCCCTATTCATCGGCATTACATTTGGATAAATAAAAAAAAAGCATTGAAATATTTTCTTAAATAACATACTTTATTCAATTTGTGTTTTTTTGTACATTATTATTGTAAAACAAATAATGGCATCTTGCATCATGGAGCTCAACTTTATTTATTTTTAATCATTAAGTTGTTTCTTAAAGGAGAACTCTGGTCAATTTTAACATTGAGATAATTTTTTTTATAAATTTGGAGTGCTGTCAGTACAGAGAACAACGACAAAAATCGGTGTTGCCTACACCGTGTTATCCTTTTTTAAAATTTGCACCCTGTTGACTTAAAGGATTAGTTCACTTTTAAAAAAACTTTTGCTGAATTTACTCACCCCCATGTCATCCAAGATGTCCATGTCTTTCTTTCTTCAGTCGAAAAGAAATTAAGGTTTTTGATGAAAACGTTCCTGGATTTTTCTCCATATAATGGACTTCATTGGGTACCAAATGGTTCAAGGTCCAAATGACAGTTTCAGTGCAGCTTCAAAGGTTTTGTCGTTGTTCTCTGTACTGATACACTGTAAAAAATATTTTAGCAATTTAGTTATTTCAACTTATTTTTTTAACTAGATTGTCCAGACAACAAGAAATTTTAAGTTTTCTTGTCCTCAACTTATCGAAATAAGTTAGTTAAACTAAAAAAAAACCATGCAAAAAGATAACTAAAAATAATGAGTTAAGTTTTTTTTACAGTGTAGCACTCCAAATTTACAAAAAACATTAGCTCAATGTAAACTTGACCGGAGTTCTCCTTTAAGATTTGGATTGATGTGATGTTTGCTTATGAGGCATCAATTAGTCAATTCCCCCCTGACATTCAACCCCAAAACATTTGGAATAGATTTGCCAAAATACATGTGGTTAAAGAAAGTATTGTAAGAGAAAATTACGAGGATGTTGAAGATCTCGATAAAGAAGACAAAGCACCTTGGGTTCAAAGGAGTAGGAATGAACATCTAAATCAAACATTTAAATAATTATACAGTACTACTCCTAATGTAAATGAAGTTACTCCTGTTGTAACGGCTGCTATCTGTATGTTAATGAACTTCAGACAGCCAATTGTCTGAAATAGATCTCAGATGGTCCCCCACCGCTCCCATTCTACAGTTGATGGCCATTTATTTAGGAATTTGGATCTGATCTCCTGAAATGGTGCAAAAGTTCTTTGGCTTGATCTATTCCAAAATTATTGTGACTGGGTTGAAATATTGTTATATTTTAAGACTACAATCATGTTATTTTGGCCTGTGTTGGGTAAATTAGATTTCTCAGTGGCTACCTTTTTTAAATGTAATTGTGCTTTTTTACATGCCCACATGTTCAATAGACACTGTTCATCGTCCCACAATTGACAACGTCTTCGGTAAGGAATGGTGCATGAACCTCTGGAGACACCAGGAGTCAAATGTTGGTGAGCA
Organism: Semotilus atromaculatus; assembly: GCA_031834385.1. NCBI lineage: Eukaryota > Metazoa > Chordata > Actinopteri > Cypriniformes > Leuciscidae > Semotilus > Semotilus atromaculatus. The sequence goes on along the minus strand of JAULUF010000005.1, from coordinate 11,916,880 downwards.
GGAGGACGACACACACCTGGACTCTTCAACCATCACAGAAGAGGTTGGTCTCACATACTGCTGAATATGGGGTTCTCTTAAAAATATTCATAACACCGCATACTAGCTCCCTCTTTTATTTCTAACCCTTTAGCCAGTGAATTTGCTGGATGACGAACCAGATGTAATTATGATAAAAGAGGAGACGCTGAAGATTGACGATTGCTCTGTGAAAAATAAACCTGAGGCAGACCAAAGGAGCAGTTTGAGAGGTTTGTGGAGAAAGAACTTGTGAACAGCTGCTATTAACTCTTATTATATTCAGATGTTAATGTGTCGTTTATTGAATTACAGGTCCAGCAATGACCAGTGATGAGAGATGTGTTGCCCAGAGCTCAGAGGATTTTATCACATACACGGTACCTTCAGATGAGCAAGTCCAATTGAACGTGCAACAGCCACAAGCCGAAGAACAAGCTCTCGAAGGAACAATTTCGACACATGGAGACTGTACAACAGGGTCAGATTTGAGTGCTGATGTTGGATTTTTTCCAAATCACCGGAATTTCAACCAGATTTTTACACAAAAGAAGAAATTTAATTGTGTGTTCTGTGGGAGAAGCTTTGAATATTTAAGCCATATGAAAAAACACATGCGAACACACTCCGGAGAAAAACCTTACGTCTGTACAGTTTGTGGTCGAAGGTTTGCTCAGAAAATATATCTCACAACTCACGAGCGCACTCATTCTGGCGAGAGGCCATTCACGTGCGTGGAGTGTGGAAAGAGTTTTTCTCAAAAATCTTCTCTGAACGTTCACCTCCGAAGCCACACTGGAGAAAAGCCATTCAGCTGTTTAGGATGTGGTAAAAGATTCGCGTACAAAACTGCTCTTAAATCACACCGATGTGTTAGTTAGAAAAGAAATGAATTGTTACTGTGTATTATGTGTACTTAGTTTTAGTATGAAACTACTGTCTAGGGCTGCGTTTTGTGAGCTAACTTGATCGTAGAGACCATACGATGCTTTTAGGAAATGCACCCTAGGTCATTATATCATATGTTTGTTGAACAGAAGGATAAACATGATACTATTGAAAAAAAATATGTATTAAAAAATAAAAATGGAAAAGTGGAAGAAAAATGCTGATAGTAAAGTTTTCTTGTTTGTGAACATTGTGAAATGTTTTCTTGTGTCCAATTTTCTGCTACTTTTGGAGAACAAGAACTATGGATTTATTGCTGTAAGTTTTTGATAACTAACTTTGATAACTTAATAACCTATAACTTTTTTTTTCTTTTGCAGTGCCTGAAGTATTTTCAAACTTTTTTAAAATAAATGTAGTGTTTTCACAAACAAGTGAAAATAAGATGATCAACTGTTTAAGAGTATTTTTCAAGTACAAAATCACACACACAAATAATGTTTCAACTAGAAAATGCCTTTCACAATCAAATTCACAAAAATCATATTCACATAAAACTTTTTGCTAACACTTTAAGTTTTAATTCGTTAATATTAGTTTTATTTACACTAGTTAACATAAACAATGAACAATACGTCTACAGCGTATATTAACCTTAGTAATAATTATTAACTAATTAATTAACTAATACATTTACTAATACATTTTTAAGATCAAAAGTTCCATATGTTTGTTAATGCGCTGTGATCAAGATGTTATTTTTGTAAAGAAAGATGTTATTTATTTATAAGGAACATTTTTCATTCACAGACAAAAAAGTTCTAATTAATATTTGTGTCCTCTAACTTTTCTTTTTGAATTCAACTCTAATCTCACCCCCAAACTTGTGCACAATAACACAAATGTTAGATGTTTTAAGCTTTATGAGAATTTAAGGTAACACTTAAGTTTGCACATGCATATTACTAGGGTATTGGCTGTTTATTAGTACTTATAAAGCACATGTTAATGCCTTATTCTGCATGCCCATATTCTACATCCCTTAATCCTACCCAATACCTAAACTTAACAACTACCTTATTAACCAACAATAAACCGTAGGCAGGAGTTTATTAAGGCAAAAGTTGTAGTTAATAGTGAGATTTGGATCCTAATCTAAAGTGTGGCCGAATTTAATTGCCCTAAGTTTGACAAGCCTTTTCACTGGGAAAATTTATCCATTTCATGCCTTTAAAAAAAGGTTTTGTTTGCCAAACCTTCTGAAGTAAACAGAGACAACTGGATTCCCGTGGACTATAGGATGGGCGCCTCTACACGGTGGATTACGGTAATTCATCCCATGATCCTTTACTGCCAAACGCTATGCTTTGTTTCTATCTTCATAAATAGTAAAGGTATTAACATACACCGCCATTGTTTGATTGAGGTTTATAACTAAACATCTGTAGTAAAACATTCATTGAGTTATTGGGTCGAAGGACGAGTAGAAGTTCCCCGTAAACAATGGACATCATGAATACCACTGGATACCAAAAACAGTTAACATCCATAATAGAAACGTTGGCGAAAACAGCTGTTGTGGAATTAAGTAAACTTTTCGAGGAAAATTCGACTTTACTGCGACTAGAGATCACGCGATTTACAAGCGAAAACGAATCTCTGAAAAAGAAATGTCATTTTCTGGAAAGTGAACTTCAATCTGCTCGGAAAACCGCTGGAAAGATGAACGGGACAAAAGCTCCGGGACTTAAAGGTAATTATGTAAGATGTTTCCTTTTTCTGATGCACAAATCTGTAGATATATTGATGTTAAATGCAAGAGGCTGTGTTGATAACCACGTGCCCAATCTCTATACCCGCCTAATAATGAATGTCCACATGTTCAACAGACACTGGACATCGCCCTGCCATTGACAATGTCTTCGGTAAGGAATGGTGCATGGACCTCTGGAGACACGAAGAGTCGAAGATTGGGGAGCAGGAGGACGACACACACCTGGAGCCTGCGGTCATCATAGGAGAGGTTGGTCTCTCTCATGCTGCTGTATGATGAAGTGTATGGAGATCAAATCAAATGTCAGCTAGTTCCCTTTTTTATTTTCAACCCTTTAGCCAGTAAATTTGCTGGAAGAAGAGCCTGACATGATTATGATCAAGGAGGAGGCATTTGAAGATTGCTCTTCAGAAAGAATTGAGGAAGACCAAGATAATCAAAGTGTGAAAGGTATGCCGTGAGAGTTTTGTCTTGTGTAGTTATTTGGTCATCATCACCTCTTCTGATGTACATTAGTATTACATCGCAGCTGACCTCATACACATACATTGTAAACTCTGTCCCTCAGTTTCACAGACAAGGCTTAAGCCTAGTCCCAGACTAAAATGCATTATTGAGCTGTTTTAACTGAAAGAAACTTGCACTGATTTATATTAATATATGTCAGTGCCATTGTTTTGTCTCATGATGCACACCAGTAATGTTTTTTTCAAGGCATGTTTATAAAAGCTACTTAAAGGGATACTTCACCTCTTGAAAGATTAATGTGTATTTAAAATGGGTAATTTATGTATGTAATTTATGTGTAAACTTGAAATTATTTTTGAATTTGGAGCTTTCTAGACTGAGAAAAGCCAGAAAATCTATTTTTGGCTTATGTAGATGAAAGACAGAGCGTTCTGAGACAGTTCTGAGAAACTCCCAGAATGCACTTGCTTCGCTGCCCTAGGAGGCCACCCCTACTGGTAACAGAGCGCAGTTAAACAACAAGTCTAGGCTACTAGTAAGTCTCCGTGATGAGTCTGCCCGGGATTTCGAGATTTTCCAGGATTCGGCTTTTGCGTTCTACAGTCGCCATTCATCATGTTTACTGTGTCGAGCAGGACGAGGCTGAGGGCCGCGGGAGAACGGCACGAGGCCGGTGGCGTGATTACTGATGAGTGACACCTGTGAGACACACCGGTCTCGTATCTCTCACTGAGGAGCGGAAATTTTCTTAGCAAAGTTAAAACGCACATCAACCGATCACTTGTTTAGCGCTCATGTAAACACTACATTCAGATTCACCAATCGGAATGAATTCAGTTAGATTGAAACAAGGTGTGCATGTAAACAATGAATGGCGACTGCAGAAAGCAAAAGCTGAATCCCTCGACGGCCGGACATGTCCGGGAAAAAGAGGATGGTAACCCACGAGATGGCTTTCTCCTACTACTCCGCTTTCTCCACAGAACAAGAGCCTGCTAGCTTAGCTTCCAAAAAAAGATGGCTGACACTATGTGTACATTCTGTGAGTGAGATCCCACCCTCTATGGGCGGGTTGAGAACATGCGGGACAGCCCCTACTACTGGCTGTAGTCTTTAGCCTCTGGCCAAAAAATCCTCAGATGATGCAAAATGACGATTTTTGCGTCATCGGAGGATTTTTTCCAGACAAAAAATACATAAATCTCTCGTCTCAGGGGGATATGACGGTGGAAAGCACGGTAATTAGAAAAAATACTACAGGTCTTCTACTAATACAAAGCGTAATGCTAAATCCTGAAGTATCCCTTTAAATATAATCCTGGCTTAATCTAAGCCCTGTTTGTGAAACCAGGCCTATGTGTTTTAAATGATTTATTACCATGTAAAGGGTTGATAGATAGTAAATGACTGGTCAATTACTGTACCATCATGAAACCCTACTTTTGTAGACTGCAAAAGCTGTGGCTATATATTTGGAAAGATAATACTGAAACCCTGTTTACAACTGGTATTAAGATGTGTTTTGGTTGATTACAAGTGGACGAAGCTAAATACAGGTGTAAACGGGGTCTAAAACGTTTTGAGTTTGTCCACTTTTGACCACTTTCAGAGGTAGTCAAAAATGCATTTGACCGGCATTTGCAGAGTAAACGCTCATGTGGTTGAATGAGTTCAAAACAGCCACAAAAGACTGTCTACTCTCCACGTACTGACCTAATGCGTTAACATTATGGGAAGTGCGCTAGCCAAATGGATTTAAACTTTGTTGACTGAAGACACAAGTTTGGTTTAAAGACGAAAATGTATCAAGCACAATGTTTTCTCACCATTCCTCATTTCTAAAGGCCGATGGGCTCTAGTCGGACGGCGTCTGTTTTTTTTGGGCGGATTCGACATGTTGAAGTGGCGTCGGGCTGTCGGTGAGAGAGAGAACTCTGAATGGCTGTTCAGCTTATTGAACGAGCCGGTGAACAAGAATAATAGCAAAACAGCGAGCTAAGAAGTCAAAATGGTACATAGAAGGCTATCCCAAATTTACGTCATCTAACCTGAGTGTTCCTGGGCGAATATTTTAATAACAGGAGCGGATTGGAATAAAGAAAGTGATCAGATTCAGCAGGATTGAAATTCAAAACGGTTAGCACGTGCTGTTTTTTATTGTTTGTGTATCTGCAGCGTCGGTTTCTCTTTATAAACGATGAATAGATCTGCAGAAATAGACAGTTGTCTCATTTACACACAGGCGCAGAACACGCATGCTAGTTGACAGTCGGCTGTAGTTCTCTCTGTGTGTTCAAGTGCAGCTTTTTTGGTTTAAGCTTTGTCCTTATAGATGCAATGCTCTTTTTAACTCCCTACAGGCGCGATTCAAGAGGAAATCAAAAAAATTCTCCCAGAGTTGGACAGTAACAAAGTTCATAATGTGGTCAATCATCTGTCATTTGTGGTGGGTGTGGAGAAGTCCGAAGACCTTTCCTTAGTAGAGGTGTCAGATCTTCAGGACCTTCTGGAGCCAATACAATGTCGAAAGCTAGTCAAAACTTTCAGACAAAGAGGTAAGAAACAACTTAAAAGCCTGTTGTACTCATATCACCTCTTTGTAGTGTTGTTGTCGTGTCTTGCTTTGCCCTGCAGAGATTAAACAAACCTGAACAAGCTAATCAAGCTCTTCAGGATCACTAGACAATCACAGTTAGTTTGAGCAGTGGCCCTCCTTGACCGGATTTGAGGAACCCTGAATTAGGGTGTTTGTACAGCGTTCACTATTTCCACTTTTGCATGAAAGAGTCTGCCAACCTCTCTCAGAACCGACCAGTGTGGTCACTGAAATGAGAGACTGATAATACTTGTAAATTTGCGGTAAATTGTATTTTATTATTTTTTTTTGTTTTTATTTATCCTTTATTTAACTAGGTGAAAACTCATTGAGATTAAAATCTATTTTACAAGAGAGACCTGGCCAAGATACAGCATAAAAAACATAAAGGACAAATTTCACATATATAAAAAACAAATAAAAGCACATCAAATACACATACATATATATCACGAAGACCCTGTGCTGAAAAATAATTAATACAATTTTATGAACAGTTACACTGACCAATGTTCTTCTGCTCCACATTCTTCATATTTGGAACAAACTGTCTATAAGAAATACAAGTAATAATTTTAACGATTTCTGAAGAAGGTTCTAGGCAGAAGGTGCTGGAAACATAAAGGCTTTTTTGCCTAATTCTGTTTTGACACCGGGGACCAACAAATGTAATACATAATTTGAACGTAATCCATAATGTACGCGATTTCTTGTTAAAAGGACACTCAAATAGGTAGGAGCTAGTCCAAGAAGTACCTTGTAAATGAAACATAGCCAGTGAGTGTACCTTCTTGCATAAAGAGAGGGCCATTTAGCTGTATAATAAAGGATACAAGGATGTGTCCTATAACCACAACCAGTGAAAAAACATAATGCACAATGATACACGACATCCAGTTTCTTCAAACATTGGGCAGAAGCATTCATATATATCAGATCACCATAGTCTAATATGGGAAGAAAAGTGGCCATCACCAGATATTTTCTAGCGCGGATGGATAAGCATGATTTTGATCTGTAAAGATAGCCAAGCTTTGTCTTTAGCTTAGAAACCAGATTGCTAACATGAGTTCTAAAACATAGTTTAGAATCAATGATTATACCCAAATATTTATTACTGTTAACTAACTCAATTTCATTTCCTTCAAAAGTTGAAATACTTGTAGAAGAAACTGGAAGTTGTCTTGAGTTTGTAAATACCATTATTTTTGACTTTCGTACATTTAAGACAAGCTTAAGCTGTTTTAAATGGTCCTGAACAATATTGAATGCAGACTGCAAGAGTTCAAAGGCTTGTGCAGTAGATGATGCAGTACAGTAAATAATAGTGTCATCAGCATAATAGTGATACATAGCATTTGATAAATTTTCACAAAGTTTGTTTATATAAATTGAAAATAATATAGGCCCTAATACTGAGCCTTGAGGAACCCCCTTGTAAATAGGCAAGAATGAAGACACAGAACCAGCTACCCGATCACTTTGGGCTCTACCTGACAAATAATTTGCAAACCAATCTACCGAATGCTTAGACAAGCCAATGCTCACTAGGCTATTCACAAGAATGCAGTGATCAACCGTATCAAACGCCTTCGAAAGATCTATAAACAGCGCAGCACATATTTTCCTATTATCCAAAGCACCAGCAATATAATTTATCACCTTTAATGCTGCAGATATGGTGCTATGTTGTTTCCTAAACCCTGATTGAAGAGGTGATAATAAGATATCATTTATATTTAAAAATTCCTTTAGCTGCTCACCAATCATGCTCTCAAGGAGTTTAGCTAAAGTACACAGCTTCAAAATAGGCCTATATATTCAAAATAGATGGATCGCCCCCTTTTAGTAATGGTATAACATGGGCTGACTTCCATACTTTAGGGATGTCGTTTTCGACAATTGTTAAGTTAAAAATATAGGATAAAGGCTCCGCAAGAAAGTCAGCTGCTAACTTTAGAAAGAAAGGATCTAAATTGTCAGGACCAGCAGACTTTTTTGTGTCTAGTTCCTGAAGGGCTTTATGGACTTTATTAATTGATAAAGGAGAAATATAGAATAGTTTTTCTGAAGGTAAACACGAGTCAGAAGGGGGTTCTCCTGTACGCAGGAACCAGAAAAAGTAGGACATAAAGATTCAAATAGGGATCCTGAAGAAATAAAATGCTCATTAAAGCAGCTAACATTTTTTGTTTATCAGTCACCTTGCCTGAGTCAATCATGACATGAAGAGGTAGTTCACTACTGCTAATATTTCCAAAAGAGGCTTTAATAATTTAAATGACCATTTAGAGATCATGTGTGGACAGGATCTATAAAAAAATACTGGTAAATCAGTTCCGGCAATTTTCCAGTATGTGAAGTTGTAACTTTGCCAGTAAATCAGTTTGATAAATCTGTAAATTAAATGCTGCTATGTGTGAACAAATGTAAACATGTGGTAGATGGACGTGTGACAGTTGTGCTGCGTCTCGTGCTCGAGTTGCTATTGCGTACTAAGTAACTATTGTGTCTCGTGTTTTAATAGCAAAAACACGTTCTGCGTTATCATCCGCTTACGCCTGTCACTCAGAAGTAAAACATTTTTTTTTGTCAAATTGGATGCCAATCTAAAGCGCTTCTCATCCCGGTGGATAAAGAAAACAACGCTGTGTTCAATGGTCATTTCCGATGAGTGACATGACATCACAGCTTAACCGTATTAATTTGAGAAAGGGACTGTAAACCTACAGATGTGGCCTTGGAAAACACACTTTCCCACCCCATGGTTCTTCACAACAAGAACTGTCAAAATCCTTTTTTTTATGATGTTGTTTTTTGGAGAAAAGCTTACAGGCACATTTGGTCATCCAACCTACCTTCACATTCAGCTAATGGGTTTAAAGTGGGGTTGTAGGAATTTCTTGGGGGTGCATCTCTTATGTCTTGTCACAGAATTGGGGTGGGTGTGTAATTGTCTTGGATGTGATAATGGGGAATGCAATTTCCTTTGTGCTGTTTGAATGCTCAAATTGCCAAATCTCCCCCATTTACACCTGGTATTAAGATGAGCCTTGGGTTATCGATCATAAGTGGTCAGTGCTAAATATAGGTGTCAACATTGCATTTTTGGTGCTGTTTACACCTGGTATTATGTGTTTTCATGGACTCGGTCACTAGTGGACAACACTGACTAAATACAGGTATAAACAGGTATACTAAGTTAGTTTGTAAGCAGCGTAATGGCTTTATTCATTCAATCTTAAGTGATGTAGAGTGTAGCGACATATAAGGGGAGGGTCTTTGTGGTAATGTGTCTCGGCTGACCATTTGTCATCGGATCGGATCACTGAAAACACATCTTAATACTAGGTGGAAGCAGGTATTACGCATTATATTATATGTGTTCTTGGTAGCAACAAAATACCACCTTATCAACCAATGCACTAAAACAAGTTTTTAAAATCTTTGCTGGTTTGAATTTCATTGGTTTTTGAATGTCAAACTTTGAAATGTAATACACCCCAAATACAGTATATTTGTATATTACAGTATATGTCAATATAGGCACAAATGTGACATTTCAAGCAGAAGTTATTTGGTAAAACTTTTATTTTGATGGTCCCTTTTACACATTCTGTTGAAGTTGCAGCTGCATGTCTACTAACACTCATTCGAGTGTTAGTAGAGTAATAATAGAGTGGTAGGTTTATGGTTAGAACAAGTTGACATGTAGGTGCAATGTTACTAAGTCAACAGAATGTTCAAAAGGGACCATCAAAATAAAGTTTTACCAAATAACTTAATTCTGCTTGAAATGTCACATTTATGCCTACATTGACATTGATATATACTGTATTTGTGGTGCGTTTGGTGTGATAGAATATTTTTTCATGATTTATTTGAATTGTATTGGTCAACCAACACGCAGCAACATGTAGTGTGTGATGTATGCAGTCACAAAGTCAGATACTCTCCCCTTGAAATGTGATACAAGTGGTCAGAATAGACTCATTTGATGGGATCACTTATACTTTTAGTATATATGTAGAGTGATACAACAAAATATTTTTTTTTTTTTAAACTACCTTAGTAATAGCCATGGGAATTAAAGTGCATTTTATGGCCATTAATTTGGTTGTCTGTATTTAGAACAATGTAAGCTGTATGTTTTTTCAGGTGTCGTGTCTGCGAACTCCTCACCTTCAATGGCCTGCGCTTTCAATCGGAAACCGTTCAAGAAAATTAAATCCAGTCCTGATCACGCTGCTTCAGCAGATTTACCATCACAGACAGACCAAACTCACTGCTATCTAGCCAAGATTTCGACATCTGATCAAACATCCACGTTTTCAACATCAACGGTTTCACCTCCACCTACCATTTCACCCCAATGTTCTTCAGTGATGTTTCCATTTGATTTGAAACGGACAGAAACTCCAAACACAAGTTCCGAGCATCATGTTTTTCGGTCTATTCATCAGGGGGTGATTCTACCTGATGTGTGTTTAAATCCAGTTTCCATGAAAAAAGAGGAAAAACTGTACCTAGAATCAATTGGAAAGGACAGGAGACCGAGGCCAGAACGCTTTGCTGTGCTTCTGTTTAAAACCCTAGTACCACATGAAGTTTACAGGGTCTGGTCAGGTACTGTCAACTATGACGGCTCCAGGGGAAAAAATGCGCTACCTAACAACCTGCGGAAAGCAATATCAGAAGTAGTTTGCCGGAAATTCCCCAACCCTACACCCCGCACCTGGAAGATGATAAGGGATCGGCTTAATGAACTTCTCCGTACTAAACGACTCACTTTCCCCCTTTTTTAAAGCCTTTGCTCTGTACCTCAAACTTGGTAGGCTACAGAAATATCTGCAGAATTCAGTAGATTAGTAAACTTGCTAATACTTAGCAAACCGATGATATGTTAACCTGCTGTCATGTCTACAAAGCTATAAGTAAATAAAAATATATTTTATAAATAGTATTTAAGTTGTGTTCTTACTGTATGCCTTATGTCCTACAGTTTTGGTGTAATAGATTAGTGCAGGTATGACATCACTTTGTTGGCCAATCGGCAGTTAGCATCACACTGGTTCCCTTGACAAAAACCCTAGGATTTTCCCATGGCATGGGCTTTTGGATTATTATAAAAAACAAGCTGTGATCAACAAAAGTTTATGCTACTTGCACGTTTTATTCATCAAGATAATTTTTTTCACAGATAAACACAGCTTTTATGAATTTTGACGCCTAAATGCAGTCGCCAGAAGTAAAAAGCTAAAGGTAGGCTATAAACGAACTACACCACGGTCACTCGACTCCAACGTCACCACCACTAAACTTCCGACAACTCTTTCAGTTTTTATCTAAAAAAATTTTCTCTGAAATTTTTGGTTAGAATAGTTTAAAATTAAACACAATTAAAAGCATACCGAGCCTGTAAAAGCGGACTTGAGTTTATGTATGTATATATATTTATTATTATTATATTTTTTTTTGCGTAAATTCTCTGTTAACACTGTAAACATAGCCTGTTGTATCAGTGGTTGTTAACATTCATATCACCAAATTTGGAAAACAATAGTTTAATTGTCAAATCTGATGAATTTGAATCTTTTATTGATGTTCAGTTCAGTAATTGGAGCAGTGAAAAAATAAAACATAAATGCAAATGTATACATCCTTTCCCCAATTTCCTGATTGTGTTATTGCCACATTTATGGTTGTAATACAGCCAATGAAATAATTCTAAAGTATTAACTGACAGTGCCATTTTGGGAAAGATTTGGTATTCCATGTTTAAATAAATGTTGAGGAGTAACTAACTAAAAGTAGGCTTGATTCTGTCAATGAAAAGTTGGTATTTTTGTTGTATTTGGTATCATTTTACCTGTTCAAGTTTTAAACCGTCATGCTTATTTAAATTGTTTACTCATTCAAAACCCCTAATTGTGCCAGGAAAAAACTGTGATTGAATTAGAAATTCTATAATTGGATATTTATTTTACAATATATTTCCCAACACTGACTGAGACATACGCTGCGTCCGAAAGCGCATACTGGCTGATTAGGTACTTCTTCGCAACCGTTAAAATTTACACTCTATAGTACGGACGTACTACATCCACCATGTTGTTAGTGTCATGTTGTTAGCGTCAGCCACATCACTTCACTTCCATTTGTAAATCTCCTTCCGTGGCACTTCAGAATCTCTTCGGTAGTAGTAGGTCATCTGGGGACTTTTTGCTTACTGTTTTTTGCATACTATATAGTATTCAATTTCGGACGCAGCGCTTCTGTCCTCTAACATGACTGCACTCTGTTGATATGGTCTCTTCTAAGATTGCATGATATTGTATTTAATCTGGACAGGATCTGTTTCTTTTTCACATGTTTTCAAAAGGCCACATCTGTATTCTCTTGAAAGCTTGTATAGAATTAGCCTAAAAAGACTAAGCAAATGTATTCCGATTTCAAAACAATGGATCTCATCGACTAACTGTGTGTTCACAAATTTGAGCATGAAGTTTGCGTACAAACATTTTCATAAACAAATTGTTATTCATCAGGAAGTTGTCAAATGTATTCTAAATGTACAAACAAAATGAAGGAACAACCAAAACCGCTTGTTCGCAAAAAATCACATACTCTGGCTGGGGCTGTAAATGTGTTCAGATGAAATTTTATACATAGATTTATTTAATCATATATAAAAATAAGAAAAGGCATAAAAACACAGATATGCACAGGTCTGTAATCTGGGTCTGTATAAGAAGTGTTTGAACTGGTTTTGAGGATGGCACACTTGGCATTGCTCAAGGGTATTATTGCGTGTGCTCTCAGGTGTTAGTATGGCTTTAGAGAGCATTACATGTTCGCAGAGACAGAAAAAAGGCTGTAAAGGAAAGGTTGTGTGGAGAGCCTTTACGAGGAGATGGTTTGGGTGTGTTTTATGCTAATTATTAACCTTGGGCACACAGTTGCTCATTTATTCATGTTGGAACAAAATTAAGAACAAATTCACATTTTGTGAATTATGCTGAATTTTTTCCTGAAAAGTTCTCATGTGGTTTAAAGGATTAGTTCACTTTAAAAAAAAAAAACTATTGCTGATAATTTACTCACCCCCATGTCATCCAAGATGTCCATGTCTTTCTTTCTTCAGTTGAAAATAAATTAGGGTTTTTGATGAATACGTTCCAGGATTTTTCTCCATATAATGGACTTCGATGGACTTTCAGTGCAGCTTCAAAGGGCTTTAAACGACACCAGACGATGAATAAGGGTCTTATCTAGCGAAACAATCGGTCATTTCAAAAACAAATAAAAAAGTTTAAGTTTTATAAGCACAAATGCTCGCCTTGCTCTGTTCTGTGATGCGCGTTTGCGACGTCACGTAATACGCAATTACGTTCAAAAGGTCACGCTTCTGTCCTGACAAATTTTCTTTTAGCCTTTTTAATATTAAAACACCCAGGATACGCACACGAAATGGGCATTTTAAAAGATAAACTGACACAAAGACATTTGAATATGTGTATATGGTCCTCCTTCCTCACATTTGTAAACACTGACTCAGTACTTCCGCGTACGTCAAGCGTGACCTTATCAACGTAATTGTGTATTACGTGACGTCACGAACGTGCATCACAGAACAGAGCAAGGCGAGCATTTGTGCTTATAAAACTTAAACTTTTTTATTTATTTTCTAAATGACGATGGTTTCGCTAGATAAGACCCTTATTCATCGTCTGGTATCGTTTAAAGCCCTTTGAAGCTGCACTGAAACTGTTATTTGGACCATGAACCGTTTGGGGTCCATTGAAGTCCATTATATGGAGAAAAATCCTGTAATGTTTTCATCAAAAACCTTAATTTATTTTCGACTGAAGAAAGAAAGACATGGACATCTTGGATGACATGGGGGTGGGTAAATTATCAGCAAAAGTTTTTTTTAAAAGTGAACTAATCCTTTAAATACGATTAATCCACACAACTGTTGGTGAATGAGACCCAGTACAGTATAGCAAAGTTTTACTGATAAATGATGGTTGTGAGGTCTCTGAAGAAGGTACTTTGTTGGCTCTTCAATCTATTTCAATTTCTCTGTATCTCTTTCCATGATTTTTTTATTTATTTTTTTACCAAGAATCCAATGGACAAGTGGATGGAACACCTAACGAGATGTCTCTCACTCCATTATCATCAAACGAGTCCCTTCTTGAACAGCCCTTCATTCCTTACTATCCTATTAAGTCCAACTGGATCAGAAGTTTCCAGGTTCCTTGGGACCGCATGTCAGCAGCTCTCATTCAGGCAACGTCCACTGGAGAGAGGGCTCGACCTGGACCAAGAAGGGAATTTGTTAGGATTGTTGTGGCAGCCATGCAAGCCCATTGTCCAAACCCTAACTTAGCCGCCTGTGGAGAAGTGGCACGAAGCATTGTGACTACATACCCCCTGACATTTGGAGACATTTCTGAGGAAGGAGAACAACTAGGAAATGGCTTCAGTTGCCTACAAAGACAACTAAAAACTAGGGTAGAACATGTGAATAGAGACGTTTTGGAACACCGGATTCGCCGACCTAGAAGGCCATCAGCGAAGAGAGCTGGACAACAGGACAGCTACTCTGGGAAAAAAGTCAGATGTAAAGTGGACAGTTACGGATGCATTAATTGGCAGCCTACCTCCGTCCCAGAAGGAGAGACTTCAGATTCTCTTGAAATGAAGAGGAAGGTTGCGGCAGAGATTTTTCAGTCTGCAGGCCCAAGGGCTTCAGAGTTGCCCAACGTAGACGACTTAATGCAGCAGACTTATGTTTACCAGCGCCACATGATCAACTCATGCCCCCCTCCTACCATCAGTGAGATAGAGGGGCATTGGCCGTTCCTGTTCACCGAAAGAGGCCTCTGCAGGCACTTCAAAACCCTGACTGGGATTGACATCAGAAACCGCTTTAGCGAAACTCTTGTTGTTAAAGCCAAGAGAATATTAAACTACTTCACTTGTCAGAGACTGAAGTGGAATGAAGAAGTCCAGAGTATCCTGACTGAGATCGACGAAGACGCCAATGCAGCAAACAGTAACAGGACTGCCATATCAGCCATCCTGTTAATGATGAAATACTTTAAGGAAAAGGACAACTCTGTGTTCATCTTAGCAGATGTCAGTAACTATGAAGTGTTAATAGTTCAACTAAAGTTTTGAAGGGCGTTAGACAAAAGCTGAGTGTTAAGATGTTCTCGTTTTTTTGTTTTCAAGGAAACTGCTACCAAGATGTCCATTGAAAATGAAATGAGCTTACCGGCAACGCCCCGGCTCATCATGCTTGGTAAGATACCGCTACATTAAACTCATTAGTTAGTACTTGGATATAAATATATTTACAGTGATTCTTTATTTTTCAGGTGATACATTGCTGACTTCGTCCAAGTGGTTTATCAGTATTGAGGGCAGAGTAACACATTCTATAGACAACCAGCTGGACTTTGCAGCGGCATTGTCAGTGTTCTTTGGGTGCTTCTATGTTTTTAATATCGAGTACCAGGAGTCAGCCAGTGCCACCCTAGAGCTCATTCAGAGGTGAGTTTTGAGGATATTTTACTTATGTTTTTTTAGATCAGAAATACGTCCAATTATGGAAGTAAAATGGGTTGCGAATGCAGTTTCATGATGGCTAACTACTAAGCTTATTGGTTTGTGTTAATAAATTATACATCATTCACCAGACACTCAAACTGTGACACTTACCTGACACTGATATAAAATGTCTTCGCAGTTTCTGAGATTTGGCTCTATTTATTAATTTTATAATTAGATTTTTTTTTCTCTTCGTACACCATACATTTTTAAATTACATGAAAGTATAAATAAGATTGGTGCACAAATGGTAGCTCAGGTTGGTCAAAAAACACACAATGGGAAGCGTTAGTATAATACAATAAAACAGACATTCGCATTCGCATGGGATTAGATTTCCCAGAGGACCGTTTAGTTTGACGAAAAACAGTAAGTAATTTTCTCTGGAATTTTTACTGAGGTTGTGTGAGAAAAACACAGACTTGCTAGATTCGGATGGGATTAAAATCGCAAAGTACATCTCTGAAACAGTCATTTATGTTACGCCCCCCTGGAAAACTAGTCCAGTCCGAATTGGGCTTTCGATAAACGAGGTCCCTGTTTTGGGGTATCCTGCATCTTTTGCAAGATAACAAACCTCTTAAAACCCTTTAAACATTGTTTCAGTTACTGACATAGTTGTTTTGTAGCCCTTGTGAAATTTGTTTTTTCTAAAAATGCATCTGCTTTTCTTCAGGTTCTTTGTAAGGATTAATCCGGAGGGGACCAAATGTACCTCAAAATCAGGTACAAGCCGAAGGACAGGTTCAGCTGTCCAAAGGAAACCCCAAAGCTTTAATACCCGCGTGGCTACATTTATGCAGAGGCTTTCAGAATTTGAGTGGAAAAAGACAAATTAAGTAAGTGTGAGCAGTTTTTAAAAGTTGATCAAGAAAAAAAATATTTATGGAATTCAGATTTGTCCGATGTTATTACAAGTGTGATTAAACACTTAAAGGTGACTAGGGTAGATATGAGGAGTTGTTTTTTAACTGACATTTTTTAAATCCGTTTCAGCATTGTCTTCACCCTCGCCCTGCACTGGCTACAACTACCACAATTAGTTACTTCTTGTGTGATAATTTAAACTCTAACTTCTTTTTTTTTACTTTGTTACTTGTACAATTCTATTTCAATGTTGCTGGAATGTTTGTATTATAAATATTTTATTACGTTCGTTTAAGTCTTTCATGCAACAATAAAACATGTATCAACTGATGTGTTTTTCTAGGGAATAATAGAATTGCTATGATACTATAATGTTGTAGTACTACTTTTCTTACTTTATACAATAGTAGATTACAGCATTGGCTCTATTGTGTATTGTTTACTGTAAATATGTAATTGAACCCATAACAATAATTACTGTAATTAATTACAGTAACTTGATGGTAAAAACTGAAAAGTCTTAAGTGTACCTTTGGATGACCAAGTGCAATTAAATTTACAGAGACTGTTTGTAAATAAAACTATGGAAGATGATGATAAAAAATAAAACTATGGAAGATGTTCTGCACATGGACCCAGTAAAACAGTGCCTAATTTCAATCCTGTATTCCTAGTAATGTGAAACATGTACCATAAAACATTTGTGTTCCATAAAATATGGTAAAAAGCTATGGGCTTAATATTTGCTTTAAACAGACGAGAAATTGGGAGAGATAGACCTACCTTAAAGAAGTGACTGACTGAGATAAAATCTTACATGTGTTCTTCAGAGTGACTGCAACAACTTACCATATTTGGTACAATTCCACAAACAGCAATCTAACCGGACAAGGATTCACGTTGTCAAGGTACTACAATGGAAAACCGGTTTGGAGGCGGCCAACCAAAAGGTTACAGTTCGTACACGCTCTACACGGTGGTTTACGGTAATTCATCACGTGACCCTGTTCTGCAAGATGCTAGATATGCTATAATTCTATCCTCAGAAATATATTGAATCATACAGGGCCATTGCTTGCTGAGAAATAAAAGTAGCTCTACAGGATATAGCGGTGGCTGTCAGATCGAAGGACGGGTGTTTATAATAAACATCACTGATAAATGGTCAATTAAACGATGGAAATCATGAATACTGCCGATTTGCAGACGCAGATAACATCCATAATGGAAATGTTGGCGAAAACAGCTGTTGTTGAAATAGGCAAACTCTTCGAGGAAAATTCTTTGTTGCTGCGATTAGAGATTTCACGATGTACAAACGAAAATGAATCTCTGAAAAAGAAATGTAATTTTCTGGAGAGTGAACTTCAGTCTGCTCGGAAAACCACTGGAAAGATGAAGGGAACAGAAGCTCCATTCAGCCATCCGGGACTTCGAGGTGATTTACTTATGCACGATACATGACTCTGTGATTTTGCATCTCAAATATGGGTATTCATCTGATTTTTAGGCTGAAGGTTAAGCCTGCACTGGGCGTTCCCTATACCGTGATTGTGCCCTTGAACAATAGATTAACCTTAGGGTACGTTTTACACAACAATGTATTGTCCGCATACTAACAGGAACGTTTTTCCTTTGCGTTTTTCGCGTACAGAGGACAGCGTTATTAAAGCTATCCCCGATCACACGGATCCACGAGAACGATTAAAAACGCTGTATTATTCGTGTCACTTTGTAAAGAAACAATATGCACCGATAGACTGAACACGTGATACGCATGCGCATGGCGTCGCCGTTTCACAAAGTCACATTTTTGTAGTTTAACAGTAACAGTACATAACAGTATTGTTTTAAAGAACTTGCACTTTGAAACCCTTTTTCCAAAGTTTGTGTTTTCAGGCCCCCAAAACGCCGTTGTAGTGTAAATGAATGGCCAGAACTCATAAAAAGTTTTCAGTTTTTTGTTGAAAACGTTGTTGTGTAAATGTTCCTGCATCTTATCGTCTTCAAAACTACAAAAACGTTTAGTTATTTTCTTTACAAAGAGTGACATCGCCAACTACTGGCCTGGCATGAATAATACAGCGTTTTCAGTCGTTTTCACCGATCCGTGAGAACAGGGATCATTTTGACAACGTTGTCGTCTGTACGCGAAAAACGCAAAGGAAAAACGTACATAGTTTTTAGTACATCGTTGTTGTGTAAATGTATACCTAAAAGCCCCGATATTCTTCAAGCAAAATCAAAGAATGAACTGATGTGACATAATTTCGAACAAAATCATACCGAAACGAAGTTCGTTTTGAGAGTTCAAAACAGCTTGTCAAAGCAAACTTTCAGGAAAAGTTCGCTACAGCTGTTACCATTGGTTCATGGCAATTACGTAATAGGTGTGCGCGGAAGCTCCACCTTCTTTCACTTGAAAATCTTTTCCGGTTCACTTCTGTTTAAAGGTTGTATCAGTGATTTCAGGCCCAAAAATAAATGTCTAATCTTTCCTAACGATCCGCTAGCTGCCCGCCCCATAAGCAGGCTGTCAAAAAAACGCGTCTCTGTATTCAGCCTAGGCTCTGAGATCTGCACACAAAAACAAATGGGTACAACCACCACTCAAAAACAAAATAAAGTGTTTTCACAAATGACCTACTTTGTCTGTAATGACCATAGACTGTAAAAAATATGGACAACGCGTCTGTGACATCACCCATAGACTTTCTGAAGAACGGTTTTGAGGCTGTTGATGGGGGGTATGGGCGGCGCCATCTTGGAAAATACGATATTTCAATACAAATGTTCAGAAAGGATACAGAGGTGGTATGATGTGTTGTGTCAGATCATGGCCGAGACGTCAAATTTCAGGAATTCCACTCGGCACAGCATCCTATCAGCTGTCAATCAAGCTGTCAATCAAAGTTAACCACGCCCTTATTTGTCATACATCTTATATCTAAATACGATCTAAACTAACGAGTTAGAAAAAAATTCACACTCCTCACAGTTGTCAGGCACTCGGAACCTATCGAAAAATACAATAAAAGTAACGGAAAATGAAAACGGACATTTTAACATGGGGGTCTATAGATATTTGCTCCCTTTTGGGACCTGCCATCAGTTCATTCAGTTCACATCAGTTCATTTTCGATGTATTGCAGTTTTTCGCACTTCCGGGTAGGCTTAATTTTTCAGATTAGAATGTTGCCGCTTGGTTATAACATGAACAGTCAGGGAATTATTCACTCAACGGATTCACTGAAAATGTTTTTTTCATTACTAGGCTGAATCAATTTACTTATTCCTTAGCTTCTTATTCATACTATTTGTTTCAGCTTAAAATACACAACAATTCCAGGTTGTTTTTATATTGTCCATTATTAATATGAATAACGCCCATATTAACCCTACAATTACCTTTAAGTCTATAACTCTTTATTATTTATTTGTAGCGTCTCATTGAGTAGTGTCATTCAGAAGAGTTGATATTGACTCATATAGTATATATATATATATATAACAAGGTCAATAAAAAAATTAATTTTATTACACCAGTGGATTTCTTGATTTGGTAATCAGAGGCTGTTTACACATTTGACTTGACCAAAATAAGACAGATGACCAAAAACAATGCATTTCCTACAGAGTCTGGACGTCGCCCCGGAGTTGACAATGTCTTCGGTAAGGATTGGTGCATGAACGTCTGGAGACACCAGGAGTCAAATGTTGGTGAGCAGGAGGACGACACAGGTGACTCTTCAACCATCACAGAAGAGGTTGGTCTCACGTACTTCCTTTGATGTACATGACGCAATGTCAGAATACACTTAACTAGTTCTCTTGTTAATTTCCATATTTTAGCCAGTAAGTTTGCTGGATGAAGAACCAGATATGATCATGATCAAGGAGGAGACATTTGATGATTGCTCTAGGAAAAGTAAACCTGAAGATGAAAGGAGACGTTTGAGAGGTTTGTGGAGAAAGAACTTGTGAACAGCTGCTATTAACTCTTATTATATTCAGATGTTAATGTGTCATTTATTGTATTACAGGTCCAGCAATGACCAGTGATGAGAGATGTGTTGCCCAGAGCTCAGAGGATTTTATCACATACACCGTACCTTCAGATGAGCAAGTCCAATTGAACGTGCAACAGCCACAAGCCGAAGAACAAGCTCTCGAAGGAACAATTTCGATACATGGAGACTGTACAACAGAGCAAAATTTCCAAAGTGCACACAACCACACAAATATTTCAGAAGAGAAAAGGTTTGAGTGTGTATTCTGTCGAAGAAACTTCAACAAGTTAACCTACCTGAAAGCACACATGCGAACACACTCCGGAGAAAAACCTTATGTCTGTACAGTTTGTGGTAAAAGATTCGCTCAAAAAACGTACCTCAGAATACACCAGCGCACTCATTCTGGCGAGAGGCCGTACGCGTGCATGGAATGTGGAAAGAGCTTCGCTCAAAAGAGTTCTCTAAACGTTCACCTCCGAAGTCACACTGGAGAAAAGCCGTATAGCTGCTCGGAGTGTGGGAAAAGCTACGCGTACAAACAGGGTTTCAATACACACCAGTGCTTTGGTTAGACTAAACGCAATTATAACTGTATCTACCATTTGAAACATTAAATAAAAATTGGAAGTATGTCCAATGTTTGTAATGTAGGTCCTTTAACATTGTTTGGAATCGTGTTAAACAGAAGCATCTAGATGTGTGTATTAATAAAAAAAAAAAAAAGAGATGAACAAATAAACTTGACTTAAAACGAGTGAAATCATGCAAAATACTTTTTTATTCGTACTCCAGCATGGATGAAAATACACATAGTAATGGTTGTTTGATTACACGTGGAATCTAGCAGACATCTGACCTTGAGCAATCAACTCAAACTTGTATACATATACTACTGACATCACACAGTTTCCAATCAGTAAAGATCAAGTATTGTTACTGGCTTCTATACACTAAAGGCCCTAAACTGACATACATTAAGATAATATTTTAAAGAAGCCTAAAGTCCTAAACACGGATGCATTGACCTCTGGTCATCTTTAATCTGGGCTATACACTACCGGTCAAAAGTTTGGAATAATACAGATTTTTAAAAATGTTTTTAGTCTCTTTTCTCACCAAGGCTGCATTTTTTTAAATCAATTATACAGTAAAAACAGTAATGTTGTTGAATATCATTATCATTAACATAAAATAAATGCAGCATGAGAGACTTTACTTATTCCAAACTTTTGTCCGGCAGTAACACAACAACGTTACCACAGAGTAATACACAGCCATACCTGACTATATATTTCTGCTACAACCTACAGTAATACAGACATTATTGTTAAGGTGCTGCAACCTCACACTTCCAGAGTTCATATTCTTCCCAAAATTAGATTTCACACAGCTACTGCAATCTCAAATTGAGGAAAAGAGTGCTACATAAAGCTATATTTTATACCACGGTAACTTTTCCTTGGGTTCTTCCTTACTGGTTTAGCTGTTTTGTCATGGACAGAGAGGTGTTGTTGTAGGGTGACTTTCTGCGTGAAACCCTTTCCGCAGGTTATACAAGTAAAAGGTCTTTCTCCTCTATGGATGCGTTCGTGATTACTAAGGCAGACTTTCTGGGTGAAACTCCTTCCGCAGGTGACGCAACTAAAAGGTCTTTCTCCTCTGTGGATGCGTTCATGGGTTTGTAAATTTCCCTTCTGGGAGAACCCTTTTCCACAAAAACTGCATTTATAGGGCCTTTCCCCTGTGTGAACTACATAGTGAACCATGAGATTGGTGTTTGAATGAAAACATCTCCCGCAGACCTCACAACGAAACTTTTCATTTTGTTTCAGCTTTGCAAACCGATGTTTTCTGAGACGGTTTCTGGCAGCATTTTGGCGAACAAACACCCTACCGCCGTCAAAGCAACTGAAGTTGTTTGCCGGTTTCTGTACCTTAAATCTCTTTTCGCAATGTTCTGTAGTGGTTGCAGCATCCATACATATTTCCTGTGCTTCTCCGTCCTCCCTGGACTCGGAGGGAAACTGGTCATTGTGCTCTACTGAAAACCTGTTGAGGACACAGTGACCATCAAAATCCAATGGATTGTCTATCGGTGCTATTAATTGGTCGACAGTGTCATCAATAGCAGTTCTTGTAGAGTGTTTGTCTGTGGAATCAGAGGACGTGTTTTGGGTTTCAGATATCCCAGAAAATTCACCAGACACAAAGTGGTCATTGAAATTTTTGGAGGCTGCTGAAGGCTCATATGCAGAAGATGGCAGCTGTCCTCTTGAAATATGGGGCGTTTTCCCTGTTGGGGTGTTGAAAATAGTTCAAATCAAATCATTCTGTGAAACATAAACCAAAATAATTACACCTGACTGAGGATATGTTTACACGACAACAATGTACAAAAAACAGAAACGTTTTTCCTTTGCATTTCAGTTTAAAAATATTTAACGCGGCATCCGTTTTTTTCTCTTCATTCTTTGGCTGTGCTACAGTATATGATAATGCTATCATTCACTCAACTGCTATTAAAGCACTATAAGATGCAAAAAAAAGAACTTTAGTCTGTACTGGTGGTGCGCGTCTGAATCTCCGGTCTGCGTGACACACACCTCTCGTGCACACAGAAAGCCACTTCAGACAGCGCGCTGGCCGCATTGAGTTCTCTTTCGCTTTTGAACGGACAAAAACACACTAAAGTATGCCAAAATGCCCGCTTTGTGGAGTGTCCTTGTAAGAACAGTCTAAATGAGTTAAACAAAGTATTAAATGACGGTAAAGATTTGTGAGGACTTCTGATGTGTGTCAGATCCGCATCAGGTCTTAAAGTGACAGCAGTCTAATAAACCTGCTGCTAATGTAAATCAAAGAACAAAAGAAAAAGAGAAAAATCACTCACTGCTCTTGACTGAATAACTTTTGTAGCTTTAATAAGGATTAATCTATATTAAATAATGAATGCAGTGAAGACTGAAGTGTTTGATAACCTTATTCAATTTCTGTACAATTCCTACCTGTTAGATCAAATATGTAAAAATGTTATGTTGTTTCTACATTAATTAAGAGATTAACTGTGAAATGATTACAATATATATTAGGCAAGGCAAGGCAAGGCAAGGCAAGTTTATTTATATAGCACATTTCATACACAGTGGTAATTCAAAGTGCTTTACATAGAAGAAATTTAAAATAATCAAAAGAAATATGAATAATTAAAACAGTTTAGAATAAAGAAATTAAAATAATCAACTGAAATAAGAATAATTAAAACAGTTTAGAATAAAAAATTAAATAAAATACAGTTCAAACAGTCGGACACATACTGTACAGTGGCACAGTGCTCATTCAGTAAATGCAAAGCTAAACAGATGTGTTTTCAGTCTGGATTTGAATGTGACTACAGTAGGAGCACATCTGATCTGTTCTGGAAGCTGGTTCCAGCTGCGGCTGGCATAGTAGCTAAAAGCGGACTCTCCTTGTTTAGAGTGAACCCTTGGTATTTCTAGCTGACGTGATCCTAATGATCTGAGTGATCTGTTGGGTTTATATTCAGTGAGCATATCTGCAATATATTGAGGTCCTAGGCCATTGAATGATTTATATACCAGTAATAATACTTTAAAATCAATCCTAAATGTAACTGGGAGCCAGTGTAAAGACCTGAGGACTGGTGTGATGTGTTCATATTTTCTTGTTCTGCTCAGAATCCTGGCAGCAGCGTTCTGTATGAGCTGCAACTGTCTTATGGTCTTTTTGGGAAGGCCAGTGAGGAGTCCATTACAGTAATCCACCCTGCTGGTGATGAAAGCATGCACTAGTTTCTCTAAGTCTTGACTGGAAACAAAGCATCTAATTCTTGCAATATTTTTCAGATGGTAATATGCTGATTTAGTTATTGCTTTGACATGACTACTGAAACTAAGGTCTGATTCTAGAGACACACCAAGATTCCTGACTTGATTTTTAGTTGTTAGACCCCTAGAGTGAAGGTATGCATTCACCTTGAGAACTTCATCTTTGTTTCCAAACGCAATGACTTCAGTTTTGTCTTTGTTTAACTGGAGGAAATTTTGGCACATCCAATTGTTTACTTCATCAATGCATTGGCACAGGGAGTCAATGGGGCTGTAGTCGTTAGGCGATAGGGCTAAGTAGAGCTGTGTGTCATCTGCATAGCTGTGGTAAGAGATTTGGTTCTTTCTCATTATTTGGCTCATTGGGAGCATGTACAGGTTGAATAGGAGTGGCGCAAGAATTGAGCCTTGAGGGACTCCGCATGTCATGGACGTCCACTCAGACTTATGGTCTCCTATACTCACATAGTAACCTCTCCCTTCTAGGTATGACCTGAACCATTTTAGGACTATCCCAGAAAGCCCCACCCAGTTTTCCAGCCTGTCAAGAAGTATGTTGTGATCGACAGTGTCAAATGCAGCACTGAGGTCGAGTAGTACCAGCACTGATAATTTGCCTTTATCAGTATTTAAGCGAATATCGTTTATTATCTTTATGAGCGCTGTCTCTGTGCTGTGATGCGATCGGAAACCAGATTGAAAATTGTCAAAGTATCCATTCGAGCTTAAGAATTTGTTCAGCTGATTGAAGACAACTTTTTCAATGACCTTGCCTATGAAAGGAAGATTTGAGATCGGTCTATAGTTGCTTAATATAGTCTTATCCAGATTACTCTTTTTTAGGAGGGGTTTGACAACTGCAGTTTTCAGGGAGTTTGGAAAAGTCCCAGAGAGAAGTGAGGCATTAACCACTTCTAGAAGATCTGCTTTTAAGCTGTTTAACACACTTTTGAAGAAAGATGTGGGAAGTACGTCAAGGGCGCAGGTTGATGTTTTAAGGTGCTGTACGGTTTCTTCAAAAATGTTGCAATCAATTTCTTTAAAATCAGACATAGTAACTACTTTCTCAGGTTGTGGTCTGATCTGTCTGACCCCAGTGCAACTCAAGGATGTGCTGATCACCTTTCTGATATTATTAATTTTCTCAGAGAAGAAGCAAGCAAACTCCCTGCACTTGCTGTCTGAGAGCATTTCACTGGGAATCTGGCTTGGGGGGTTTGTCAGTCTCTCTACAGTAGCAAAAAGAGTGCGTGTGTTGTTTAAGTTGCTGTTTATAATATTTGAGAAGAAGGTCTGTCTAGCTTTGCCTAGTTCCAAATTGAAAGCATGAATGCTGTCTTTGTAGATGTTATAATGGACTACAAGTTTTGTCTTCCGCCACATGCGCTCTGTTTTTCTGCATTTTCTTTTCATATTTTGCACTGCTGTTGAGTTTCTCCAAGGTGCTTTTTGTCTACCACTCTTCCTGACTTTCACAGGAGCAATATCATCAATTACACCTTTAACTTTTGAGTTAAAAGAATCAAGGAGAAAATCAACAGAGTCAGCAGATATGCTTGGTGTTAAAGATATAGCCTTCATAAATAGCACACTAGTGTTCTCATTTAAGCATCTCTTCTTGACAGACACAGACCTAGCTTCAATTGCAGGAGAGATCAATATATCAAAGAAAATACAGAAATGATCAGACAGTGCTACATCCTTAATAACAATTGATGAAATGTTTAGACCCTTGCTGATAAGTAAATCTAGAGTGTGTCCACGATTGTGTGTCGGTCCATGTACATGCTGAAACAGATCAAAAGTTTTTAAAACAGTTTTGATTTCTTTTGCCATATTGGTTTCTGCATTATCTATGTGAATGTTAAAATCTCCAGCAATAGCAAAACAGTCAAACTCTGAGGAAATTGTTGATAGCAGTTCTGTAAAGTCCTCAGCAAAGGCTGAAGAGTATTTTGGAGGCCTGTAAACAATGATTAGTAAAATGCGTGGAGCACCTTTTAACACAGTACCCAGATATTCGAAAGACGGGTAATTACCAAATGATATTTGCTTACATTGATAGACATCTTTAAAGAGAGCAGCTATACCCCCTCCTTTCCTACCCGCTCTGCAGACACTCATGAAAGTAAAGTTAGGAGGGGATGTTTCATTGAGAATTGTTGCACTGCAGCTGTCTTCTAGCCAAGTTTCATTTAGAAACATAAAATCCAGGTTGTATGTGGTTATTAAGTCGTTGACTAGAAGTGATTTGTTTTTAAGTGAGCGGATGTTTAAAAGTGCTAACTTAACAGTCTTACTTTCTGTCCCCACAGCAGTCTTAGTTTGGCGTGTAATAGGCACCAGATTAGATGGGTTTGCTGTACGGCTTTTGAAGGCCTTAGACTTTCTATCATGTAATCGAACAGCAATGGAGAAAGATACAGGCACACTGGGTTCCCGCTTGTTCTGTAAACATTTGAGAAAGTTACTGTTATCATAGCGGGGACCCGACACATATCACTGAGAGCTGGTATCAGTTGTTTTTGGTACACCTCGAGCCGATGGAGGGGGGAGTGGGCCCTGGCGTTGTGGCAGAGGCCGAAGAGCTCTCACAGGAGGAGGAGGGCGAGCTGGGCCCGCAGGCTTTGGTGGTTTTGGGGCCTGATATTAAATACTTTAATGTTAGGTGTGATTCATCACGATGAATTACAGAAAAATGTGTGATTTTCAGGCTCCAAAAACGCCATTGTCGTGGAAATGAACAGCCAAAACGCATTAAAAAGTGTCCGTTTTTTGTTGAAAACAGTGTCATGTAAACGGCCCCTTATTAAAGATCTGCTAAAAATCTAGAACATTACCTGTACAACTGGGATAAGCGTCTACTTCAAAACTCTCCTCTTTGATTAAGACCAGGTTGGAGGAGTCTTTTTCTTCATGCTGTCAAAATAAGCAGATCATGTAAACCAACATTTTGTGTTTCCATTTTATTTACACAAGATTGTAGAAATATATTTATATTTTAAAGAATTACGGTTTACCCCAAAAATTGCCCAAGTCTGTTTTTCTTTGTCATTTGATTTTCAAGGGTGTGTGTACTGGGATTTTCACATTAAGAATTAGCATTTTGATAGAGCATTGCAATGTGTACAAGACGCCAGTGTCATATTTAGCACAACCTTGAAAATATGCAAAACAAAGCTATTGAAATCAAGTTCATGGGTCCATAATTTAGTTTTTTACTAATTTAATTGTAATTTCTATATTCATTGCACTATATCAACTATGAAAAATGACTTGACTTAAAACTCTAATTGGTTAGATGGAATAGGATTTAGCTCATTCTCTATTGTACCATGTCAAGGGACATAGAAATGGTTAAAGTAACATTTTGATTACACTGTGTATTATACCAGTGTCATGTGCAATGCACCCTTTGAAAGTGACAGATAACCCGCTTTAAAACTGTCTGACTATAAGTTTTCTTGCATTTGCAACTTTATTTTAACTTCCTTTTCTTTACAAACTTCAAGTGCATGACAGCCTCGTAACTGCTGGCTTTTGAAACAAGTTTAATTTTTGGGAACCTAAATTAAATGAACCTTATAAGGTGAAACGGGGTACAGGTCGACATCTATCGCCTGCTCGTCCTCTCTGGACTCCTTCCTCCGATCCCACAAACTGGAACACCACTCCTTTCCAAATATCCCTTTGATGGAGGGCTCTGGTCCTTTCAGGAGTAAAATATGCATTATAATCATAATAGCGCACATGAAAACAACTGTTTTAAGCAGAGGTTATATTTACCATCTTCTGTTTGAACACAAATGGAGCGATATGTTTTGGAGCCAGTGCGCGCTCCCTTTGTGATGCGCGTGCATTCGCTTTGCCTTTCGCTCCCAAGACAGAACATTTCGTCTTTAAGTACTGTGTTTTCACCCATGACCCGTGACAGTTCTTGTCGTAAAAACGCAAAATCGCTGTCCACAATTTTGCATATTTCTTCTATTGCCGTTTTAGTCGTTATCTCCATTATGGAGCTTAGTTGCAAACGAAACGATAGAGATTTTGACATATTTTAAGAGTCGCGATTTTTTTGTTAGCAATGCAAGAAAAAAACTGGCTAAAAAAACGTACGGTCAGTCATCGAAAAAACAATTCCATTATGTGCAACTGTAGAAAAAAAAACCCGGATATAAAGTGTAAGTATATGGAGACCTCGGCTTTTATCTTGCCTCAAAGTATCGTTAACTTCCGGGTTATGTGGAGGAGTTCCCTGTGTTGGAAAGAGGGAATCACCTAACAGACTTTCCCTGCATTAAAATTCTTATACTATCTGCCCCAGAGCCAGATCTCTATGGCTCTGATCTGCCCTAAACAGTTTCCGGCATAAGCTTAATGTGTCCCAAATCATAGAATGCTCACATGAGCATTTAAAATACAACCTGATGACTATTTCCACTGGATTTTTGGAGATGCTTTTTTTCTGCTAATATGGATTTCTGGTAACATTGCCCACAAGCCTGGCAAGACAGAGGGATTTGTAGGAATATGTAGCATTTCGCTTGAGAACTACAAACTTTAATACAAAATACAAACATGGCAGGAGACACATATTTAGTAGTTTATCATCACAAAAGATACAACATACTAATGCAGCTTTATGACCACTGGGTGTCAATATAATGCAGTAAAGTAAGGATTTTCAAACCCAGCACTGCACATTTTGGATTAAGGTTCGGTTTCACAGACATGGCTTAGATTAAGCCAGGATTAGGCCTTAGTTTAATTTAATAATTAAATAGCTTTTAGAAACATGCCTTAAAAAAATCCTTAGCCTAATAGTGTGCATCTTGAGACAAAACAATGGCACTGACATGTTTTAAGATATGTCAGTGCAAGGTTGAACTTGATTTCAGTTAAAACAGCTCCTTAATGCATTTTAGTCTGGGACTAGTCTTAAGCCATGTCTGTGAAACTGGGGGTAAGTGTCATAGCTGAATTAACTCATTATCTGTCAAGTAGAGTAGACCTACTCCATGGCTGTGTCTGAAATTGCCGGATTTCAAACACTGCACTGGGCTTCCCACTATTTGAGGGGACACCCATTTGTAGTGGTGTCCGAAACCATAGTGGACCTTATCGAGTGCACTCATTCAATCCCATAATGCACCGCACAATAACGAGTGTACAACCGATGTAAGCTCAACGTCTAGAGAATACACATAATGCAATGTGAGAGTCTCGTGTCGAATTAATCCCCGAGTCTTGGCAGAAGATGGGGCTTGCAGCTGAATCATCCATCCATCCATTTTCAAAACTGCTGGTCTATGTGACTACATGTATAAAATCCTTTTTAACTGATTATTAAATTGTTGAGTTAATAGGTGAGTCAACATGCTAGATTCCATGACAAGAGTTCAAGATAAATCTTTTCATCTTACTACTGGAGCTGCCAGTTTGCTGAGTTTCAAATGATTATTGCAGCAAACAAAAACCATTCAAAACCAGCAGCCCTTAGTGAATGAGGGTAGGGGGCGATTTCGGACACAGCCCTTGTTTAGCTTGTTTAGCTTAGTCTCCAGGCCCCCACATGCAGGGATGGGCAACTTCGGTCCGGGAGGGCCACTGTCCTGCAGAGTTTAGCTCCAACCCTAATCAAACACACCTGAACCAGCTAATCAATGTCAATCAGCTCCCTGGCTCCTGAATCGTTATATCACATTCACAAGTTTGGCACTGGTAAAGATAGTAAGGACCCTAGCTCACTACACATTGGGTGACTTGACAACAGGCTTATTGTCAACGTCACTACTGTATTTATGAACAACAACAGAACTGATATTTTTCTGGCATTTAGGTTTTTAATGTTATTTAAAGTACAATATCATAAATAATTTGATTGTTACATATAGCTGCAACATATATAAAAAAAGTAGATTACTTATAATGTTAGCTAGATTATGTTAAGTACCGGTCTAACGATGCGTTTAAGTTGAAATATAATTTAATAACGTTTTATTTATCAAAACATATATCGCCTGTCATTGTGTAGCGAGTTGGCTCGCGTGATATATGCACTTCAGAACTACCATTAAAGGGATAGTTCACCCAAAAAAAGAAATTCTGTCATCATTTACTCACCCTTTTGTCGTTCCAAACCTGTAAGACTTTCGTTCATCTTCGGAACACAAATGAAGATATTTTTAATGAAATCTGAGAGCTTTTTGTTCCACCGTTGACCAATGAGGTTTATTCTCGTGTTACGCAGCACGTTTGAGCTTCAGCAACAACTAACTATTGTAGTAATTCAATATTTGCTTAGTTATCACCAAAGCTCACTCTATTTTGATGTAAATCATTAAACTATTACACTGCCTCAGAAGTCTGTCTGAAATCAGTTTTGTGTGGTACATTTGCTCTCAAATGATGCCTACAAAATCATTGCCTGAAAACTAAAAACTGTAAAACGTTTTTTTGGCGTTTTGGTCATTCCTTTTTAACGACAACAGCATGTAAATGAATGTAAATGAACTTTTCAAACAAGTTTAAAAGTGCAAGTTTAAAAAAACTAAAACAATACAGTAATCTTCTCTCTGTAAACTACAAATACGTGAATTTATGAAACCGGTGATGTCATGCACATGTGTTTATCACCAACTTCAGGCCTGGCAGCAGAATACAGCATTTTTAGTCGTTTTCACAGATCTGTGTGAACGGGGAACGGTTTGACAATGTAGGC
Source organism: Semotilus atromaculatus (assembly GCA_031834385.1). Classification (NCBI taxonomy): domain Eukaryota; kingdom Metazoa; phylum Chordata; class Actinopteri; order Cypriniformes; family Leuciscidae; genus Semotilus; species Semotilus atromaculatus. The sequence goes on along the minus strand of JAULUF010000005.1, from coordinate 11,886,069 downwards.
GAAAAATGCAAAGGGAAAACATTCCTGTTTTTAGTAGCCTATATCATTGTCGTGCAAACGTACCCTTATTTAAAGACCCTCCTCCCATAAATTCTTTGGTAAATCCAGACAGTAGTTTTTTAATGCCAAAAAAAAAGTGAACCTGGCCCTAAAGGTGTGTTCACATTAGAATTTCAAAATAAATTTTGCTTTTCACAGTTCTGGGAGACACAAAACTCTCAAGGCTGTCCTCTATTTATCTGGAGCTCTTCAATGAATATGTGAGCAGCATGGCAAGGTGTCTGTCTTCTGCATTGGGGAATGAATTCTGCATCCTCAGAATTCATACAAATATCCTCATCTTCTCTACAGAGGGCACACAATTTGAGCTCATGACTCAGCATGATGTTGTTTAATATATTGTCCATCAAGATGTTGCTCTGAGGTCTACAACAAAGCTCCCAAAGCACATCATAATCGAAATTATTGATGACAACAAATGCTGTCTTCACATCAGATCTCAATATACAAACAGCTTCTGCATGCCACGTGTTTTCAGTATAGCGATCGTTCACATACAGAAGTCAAGTCTAAAGGTCAAGTGCCTGGAGAATGAGGGACACGTCGTGAGCAGCGGTATTTTTATCTATATCGGTTGGGACGGAAGACACAACCAGTTCAGCTCATATCTAGAGAGAAAATGGAGGTTAATTCACTGCTCTTAGAGGAAGACCCTTCTTGCTCAGCGTGTGGGGAGGTGTTCAGCGTTCCAGTGGTCCTCTGCTGTATTTCATGCGGGTGCAGCTTCTGTGAAATTTGCTGTCAGCAGTTTTGGGAGACGCAGTGTCCCTTCTGCAGACAAGAGGCCACTGGATCCCATCTCAGAAAGTGCAGGGAGCAAAGAATAAAGGTATTAAATATAGCACAGCTCAATGGTAGAGATATAATAAAAACTGCATCATATTCAAGCATACCCTGCAGAGCAATGCATGAAAATAACCAGTAATCAAAATGAATTATCTTGTGTAACCTGATCTTTTCATTAGTAAATAAAAATAAATTTAGGACGCCTTCAGCCCATTCCTTTCAGTATGTCAACAACCACCAGCAATCGTATTACATTGTCTGAAGGGACTGTCTTTACACATATTTTACAGGTAAATACAGTTCTACGAAAAAGTCTTTACCACCTGTTTGAATTTCTGAGTTTGTGCACATTAATATTGTATGGTCAGATTTCATTATGGATTGTAGGAGTATATAGATGGGGAAAAAGTTACAAAGCCCTTTCTAAGGGGCCGTTTACACAACACTGTTTTCAACTAAAAATGGAAAGCTTTCTATGCGTTTTGGCTGTTGATTTACATGACAGCTGTGTTTTGGGAGCCTGAAAACAGGTTTCAAAGTGAACATTTTTGTTCTAAACAATATTGTTATCGCCTCCGCGTAAATTACAAAAACGCGAATTTGTGAAAACAGTGACATCATGCGCTACACATGTTCAGTCTATAGGGACGTAGTGTTTTTTTACTAAGTTCGCCAACTACTGGCCTGGCATGATTAATACAGCGTTTTTAGTCGTTTTCACGGATCCGCGTGAACAGGGATACATTTGACAAAGTTGTCGTCTGTACGTGAAAAAAGAAAAGAAAAACGTTTCGGTTTTTAGTACATTGTTGTTGTGTAAACATACCATAAGTGTTTAAAGGCTCCACTAAAGCAGAATCAGAGTCATATTATCCAAATGAATACGGCTTGGAATAGTTAATCTCTTAGTCACAAAGAAACCTAGAGCAAATTCTAAAGATCTTCAAGGCTCTGCTTTTTTATAAAAATTGCCAGTCAAAAACGGTGGTAGTTGTGTGATAGTCTAGGCATCAGGACCTAAACATCTTGGCCAGAAAGTACTGAAAAAAACTATGACTTATGAGAATTTTCCAGGAGTATAAAGCTGTCTGAAAACTAATGCTGAAGCCCAGCCGGGTCATGCTCCAAAACAATGATCCCTAAAACTTTTGAGATGGTCTCACAGTCCAGACATAAACCCTAATTAAATGCCGTGGCAGGATCTGAAACACACAGTTCATCCTTGAACACTGAGCTGAAGCAATTCTGCAAGGAGGAGTGGGCCAAAATTCCTCCATATAAATAACTACAGGAAACATTTGGTTGCAGTTATTGCTGCTAATGTGGATGCAACCAGATATTGGTTACCTCCATTAGCAGCATTAACTTCAAATAGTGTTGAACGAATAGTGCTTTCTTTTAATGAATCCATTAAAGATTTACCTCATTGTGTTGTTGTTGTTGTTCATGTAGGCTCGTGGAAGGGTCTTGGTTAAAGATCTGAAGACATTCCATGTAAAATATGCAAAAATACAGACAATCAGATGGGGGTATAAACTTTTTCACAGCACTGAATTAATTTTTTTTCTAAGGTCGCTTACATAGTCCAAGCTTCTGGACAGTTTTCTGTTTATTTCTCCTGCCTTTTAATTTTATTTTTAAGAGGAGGCACACATCTTCTCGAATGGAATGAGAAAATCTTAAAATATTTCCTCTTGCGTCAGTGCCAGGGTCAAATCGCTCCCTAGGAGCTTAATGTTAAATAATGTGATGTTCAGGCATTCATCAGAAGATATCATGTGCTAGCCTAGATCTCACTCTGTGATTTAAACTCTGAGTGAATACTGGAGCCAATCAGAAGACATATCTCCCAAGGGCAATCTTATGTGGGAGGGGAGGCATAGTACCCCCTTGTGACCCAACTGGGAAATGAAGGGCTCAAAGGAGCAATGGCCACCATGCAATCATATCTTGCTGATGACCTGTCGTGCCCCATCTGTGGAAATATCCTACAAAAGCCTGTAGTGCTGTTTTGCAGACATCGCTTTTGCAAACTTTGCCTTGAGAACCTGTGGAATGGAGGAGGATCTTGCGAATGCCCGCTTTGCTGTCAGCCATCATCTATGGGGGAGCTCATAGTCAACAGCATGCTTGAGAAGACCTGCGAGGGCTTTCTGGAGCACTGCAAAAACAACCCTCTTGCATGCAAGGAGCATGGAGAGACCTTGACGCTTTTTTGTTTGGAGGATCTGGAACCCACTTGTTGCAAATGCAAGTCGTCAGCCAACCACCAGGGTCACAGGTTATATCCCTTAAATGAAGCTTCACACGACTGTAAGGTATGTCTACATACAGATTCATGGTCTTCTGCATCTATGTTTGACATTTGTTTACAGGCAATGTTGATTCCAATGTAAATCTTCAACAATTGCACTGTTAATTCAAGGACAAGATGGGAAACCAAAAATATTTTTTGAGAATAACCATTTGGACAACCGTCCTTTCTCTTTAGGACCTCAGAAATAGTTATTTATGGATTCTTGGCTGGGTTCATTATCAGACTATTAATAGTGGTAAGTTCATCCTACGGATGAGGCCTCTTGGTAGGGCTGAAACCAGACGCCCATGTGCTCAGTTTAGAGTTGATGAAAGTATACACTCATATCTCCTCAAAAGAATCTAAAAATCTTTTAAGGTCATGACCAAGGACGTATTAGGACCCTTTAATCACCCCACACTTAAAGGAAAGCAAGATATTATTATATCTGGTTTCACTTATTGTATTCACTTTCTTCAATTATTGCAACTTCACATTCTTCAGTTTCTAGTTTGCAATGTTTGGATTTTTATTTTATTGCACCTTTCTTATAGGGGGGGGGGGGGGGGACTTTGCTTCATACATTTAGTTTAACAGCATCAAAGAGGCCAAATGTTATCATTGAACTGTATATTTAAACACATAATGTTGTTCATCAATGCACATCTCTGAATGGGTGCGGTTTTAATTCAGCTGCTCAGTGCTCAGGTAATGTTAATGGTATGACCCATTTCAGGGTTACGGTTATACATTTAAAATCAGTCAGAGCTAGAAATGTATCTTCTTATTAACAGGTAAAGTCTTATTACTCATGTAATGGGTAGACTGCTTTCTTTGACCCCCATCATCTTGTTTTGCACCCCATTCTAATTTGCTCCCTGCATACAATTATGGGCACGCCAGATTTTGGACATTTGGCGCGAGTGCTCTGTAAAAGACTGCGTATCTTTCTTGCATAATACAAAGTTTTTAATCGTTTTTTTGTGGATCTGTGTGAATGGAGATGGTTTGTAATATTTAATATGTTGTCATCTGTACAAAGAAAAACATTTTACGTTTTAGTACATCTTTGTGGACTAAACGTACCCTTAGTTAGTACTTGGATGGGACTGGCAATCCATCAAAGGTGTTTTTCTGGGATAGCCTCCAGCACCACCACAAAGGACAAGCAATTTGGAAAATGAATGGATGGTTGGATAATTGCAACTTTATATCTCAAAATTATGCACGGAAACTGTAGCTTCTCATAATTCTAGTCCCATTGTTCTGGGCTATAATTCATCCTTGGTCAGGACTATTAACTCTGTTGCTTGAATCTTTTTCACACTTCCAGGATTGGAAAACTATAACAGGGTAAACGTCTTTAGACAGGGTAAACTTCCCCACTGTTGCATTTCCATATGATGCTAAAGTAACACTATAATGTTATAAATGTACATTAAATAATTAAAAAGTTCTATAGATTCAAAGTTACAACATTAACGGCATTCTACTTGAATTCTGCCATTGTTTTAAGTTCAAAGAAGTCTGGGCCTCTCTAAACGAATAAATGATCTGGTGTGTTTCAATATGGTCACATCTAGTAATTACTAATTCTTTCTGTGTTATCATTTTATTCACTCTTTATAGGAAGAGCTCAAAAATGCTTTGAAACCACTTCACGAAAAGCTGAAGCTCTTCCGAAAAGCAAAACTCACTTGTGAGCAAACAATAGAGCACATCAAGGTATTTTCACATTGAATTTGCTTTAAGCATGCAGGCAAACAATTATAGAAGGAGACTATGAATTCTCCCCTTCAGAAAAAGTAAATGATAACTTTCTCTTTACAGAGTCAGGCCGAGAACACAGAAAGGCAGATCCGAGAGGAGTTTGAGGTGCTGCACCAGTTTCTGCGAGATGAGGAAGCATCCAGGCTTTCCATGCTCAAGCAAGAGAAGGATCAGAAGAGGCAGATGATGAATGATAAATTTGAAGATTTGGAGAATGACATCACTTCACTTAGCAACACTATAAGAATCATTGAACAGGAGATGAGATCTCAGGATATACCATTCCTCAAGGTGAACATTCGTAAAGGAATAATAGAAACACAACACATACGATTCACTTTTTGTAATCTGCGTTTCTTTTTTTTTTTCCATGTAGAATTATAAGGACACTATAAAGAGGTAAAAGCCTTTCTCAGTTATCAATTTCATTTGAACTTTTCCATCCAAGTAAGTATAATTTTCCCTGTGACCTAGACCCAGAATAACTCTCAATTTTATTGACAGAACCTGGCGGATTCCCCAGGATCCAGAGATGATAAGAGGTTCACTGCTTGATATTGCCAAACACCTGGGCTCATTAAAGTTTAAAGTATGGGAGAGAATGAAGGAAATCATTCAATACAGTGAGTATAGGAGCCCCTAAAGGGTCACGGTGATGGAAAAAAAAAAGCTTTTTCCTCGCAATATGTTTGCGTTCCCCTGAGAAACTTTGCAAGTTCAGATCTTTTGCAAGTGAACGCAAAGTTTCTAGGGGGAACTCGAAAGTTTCATCTTTGTCCTGCACTGAACCAGAAATCTCAACTTCAGCAGCACCAAATGTAACAGTTTTATTCCTATCTATATTCTAAAGGTTTTTACAAAGTTTTTTTTTTTCATCTATCATTTGCCTCATTTAACATTTCCTAAAATGTAATTCAGTCAACCAGGGAAGTATGGTGACATCTATTAGTTATATATATTTTCTTAACCTAGAGTAAATGATCCAGTGACTTTAAAGAATTTTGCTTTCTCAGCAACATTAGCATTTCAGCTTTCAAACAATTGCTTTGTTTCAGCTCCAGTGACCCTTGATCCGAACACCGCGGCAAGCTGTTTCCTCCTGTCAGAGGATCTGACAACATTACAGTGCTGTTCCCAGACGTTTAAACTCCCAGAAAACCCTGAGCGTTTCAATGTTGGCGCAGAGGTGTTGGCCCATGAGGGCTTCAGCTCGGGACGATACAGCTGGGACGTGGAGGTCAAAAACAACACCTACTGGGTCATTGGAGTTGCAAGCGCATCCATCAGCCGAAAGGGAAAGCACGTGCTGACCCCCGCAGAGGGATTCTGGACCATTAGGCTACGAAACGGAGAGTATAAAGCCTGTACTGCCCCATGGTCCCCTCTCACTATGACTCAGGAGCCGCAGGTGGTGAGAGTGGTTCTGGACATGAACAGGTCCAGGGTGACTTTCTACGACCCACGAGAGAGGACGCCCTTATTCACCTACATGGACATCATCACTCCGAGAGCATTCCCTTACTTCTGCAGTGCCTGTAAGGAACACCCACTGAAAGTGTTGCCAGCGTGGATCTCTATTAAGACAGATTGATGTGAAGCGATCTCTCCACATCTCAACTCTCAAGTAACAGTATATGTGTTGTGTGCGGGTCAGCTACGGAAATAACCTCCCGTTCCACTTGTTTCGGATTTTAAAAACCTGATAGATGATCTGAACAAGGTGAATCTCTAAGGGAAAAATTTTTTTTTTCAGGAAATCAAAGAAAATATGATAATATTGTACATAATCCAACACCAGCGGTTGACACTTCATCATAGTGTGGCGGTATTGCACCTTATCACTGGTTTCCACCCATCATAAAATGGAAAAAAGAAGACAACAAAGGCGTCGTAGTGTGTAGGAATGTACTACTGCCCTTCAAAATCTCGTTGGAGGCGTTGATAGATTTAGAAGAGAGACGGGCCCTGTTTACACCTGGTATTAAGATGTGTTTTGGTCGATCGGATCACAAGTGGACGACGCTAAATACAGGTGTAAACGGGGTCTGAAAAGTTTTGAGCTTGTCCACTTTTGACCACTTCCAGAGGTAGTCAAAAACGCATTCGATCGGATTGCTTTCGTAGTGTCGACCACCTACTCTCCGCCCACTGACCTAATGAGTCAACATTATAGGAAGTGCGCTAGCCAGACAGATTTAAACTTTGTGGGCTGAAGACAGTTTGAAGATGAAAAACGTACCAAGCACAATGTTCTCTCATCCTTCCTGATTTCTAACACACACAGGTCATACGTAAATTGCATGAGCTTATTTTGTCCATTAGATCGAAAGATCTACAAAAGACCATACATTTACCCACACATAGACCCTCTCCTCAAAGAAAGGATTAAAACAACAGGTGTAAACGAGTATGTGCCTTCCTCGTCTACTTGTGATCCATTCAGCCACAAGCATTTCAACCATATTATCATCTTAATACCAGGTGTAAACAGGGCCACTGTCTACCCTCACCCGGAAAAAAGGTTCACTCGCCACTGTGGAAGTTTTTTGGATTTGGTCAAAAGAGGGGGTGTTAGAAAACCCAGTCTGCAGGTAATGTCATTAAATTAGTCTTGTGCGCTTTATTTAGACAGTTAGTCTCCGCTTCCCTAGTCTCATATTTTGATTGTGATAAATTGACTGATAGCAAACAAAATTTCTATAGATATATCTATTGTTATTGTGAGTACTTCGGCCACAAAAAAAAATCTGACATTGTAACAGGCCTAATAATAAATATTATTTAAATATAACCCATACAACAAAGATTTAAGATTGATGTCAGGACATTAAAATGGGGAGTGTAGTGAAAACCTGCTATTGTGACAGACAGCCCAATATAGATTCATGTGATTACACTGTTTTAGTTTTTCAAAACGTCTTTATTCATGTATCAGTATCAGGCCATTCATCTTGTCATATCACACATGAGTAAAGCTTGAGGAGGTAAAATCTAAGGCACTTTATTTTGGCTGTTTTCAAAGACACTCTGTATCTTTCAGCTCTCTAAAAGTCACTTTGGAGTTAGGCAATTTTAACAATGTTTAAGTAGTACAAATCTCAGTTTCATTAACATACACTAATCATCATCATTCAGGCTCAAAATGCATTTAACTTGCTGGTTTGTAGTGGTATAAGTCTAATGTCAAAGCCAGACATTATTGTGGAGTTTCATCTTTCATCCCGTTGGCTTTGTGTTGTCGTTTTGGTTGTTAAATTGGAAGTGCACATGTATTTCGTCACCTGTGCACACCATCAACTAAGAATAACACATTAAAAGAATAATTCACTCTTACTGTCCCATCTATTGCATATTAGATAATTAGTTTGTCATTGCCAAGATAGAGCTTGTGCTTTCTAGTAGGCTACCAAGTCGAAGAACCATCTTCAAATGCAATACTATAAATTTGAAGAATGTAAATGCAAAAGAAGTGTCTACATGCTAGCAGAACTAATCTGAGTGGTGTCTGTCGCAGTATTGCGGTAACACTGCGTGCGGTCACATGTTAGAAGATGACCAGGTAGGTTCAGGCTACCTTCTCTTCTTCGTCTCAAACGGACATCCTGCCTTCTTCAAAAGCACTGTACAGCTCCTCGTTCACAAGCTCGTAACGGCCAGCTCTGGAGTTCAGAAAGTAGATCTGGTCAGTTGTGAGCCGTGGATCGTATCCTTCCCTCTGCAATCTGGTCTTCTGAATTTTAAATGTTCCTGTGAAAGGGTAAGAGTAGGAAATCAATTCACAGCATACACACCATTTTTGAAATATTTGAGAAAAACAATGGGTTTTATCAGATTAACCATCATTTTAATCATATGGCCATTGTGGCCAGTTAGATTCAAAATGTTTTTTTTTTTAAATCACTAGAAAAATCGAGTTTAAATAAATTAACACAATGCACAATTCTATTTAATCATTTATTTCATGGTCACCAATGGCAAAACATAGTAATTAACAAAAAATTATATTTTTATTTTCGAATTTTTAACATTTTTGATTGATGCTGCAAACAAATTGCTAAATCAGTTCTTCAAATTCTTTGAAATTCTTTGAAACACACAGTTTAAACTAAACAACTCTAAAATGATGCAAGTGAAGTTCTCATATTCGCAATTTGAGAGACGGAGAGGTTTAAAAAAAACTTAATAGACCAATAAATGGATATAAATTTAATATGGAAGGTTGTTTCCAACACTGTAATAAAAAAAAAAACGAATTGCAACTATTTTTTTTTTCTCAGAATCGAAAGTCTCAATTGCGAGAAATAGTAAAAATGAAAAAGTCCTGAATTGTGAGAGAACTCTCAAATGTGACAAAGAGTCAGAATTATGAAAACTCACAAATGTGGGAAAAAGAGTCCAGAGTTATGAGATAACTCACAAATGTGAGAAAAAGAGTCCTAAATTATAAGGTAATAACTCACAAATATGTGAAAAAGAGTCCCAAATTGAGATAACTTGCAAATGTGAGAAAAAAAGTTTGAATTGTAAGATAAAAAGTCACAGGAACCTATTTATTTTTCATTCCGTGGCAGAAACAAGCCTCAGTATCACTTTATTTTACAGTGTCCTTGTAATATATGTTACATGTAATTACTATAGTAATAACAGTAAATTATGAGTAATTACAAGCAACTAAGCCTAAACCAAACCCTAACCCCAATTATACATTAAATACATGTAGTTAATTAATATTACTCAGTACTTAAATGTATTACATTGTAGCAATGACACCTAAAAATAGTCTAACCCAAGCCTTCATACATTAACCCTTTCCCCACCAGCATTTAAAAAGAAATAAAATAATTGTCAGCCACTGCCAACATTTTTGAGCATTTTCACAAAAATGTAATGGCCCCCAGAATATTTTTTTGTATGAATATCTGCAATATCTCAAGTAAGCGCCCCCTTTCATATAACAGTGAAAATACGGAAAGCCGGAAAATTTCTTCAATGGCGGGGAAAGAGTTAATCATTGTGATATTCACAATGTTGCTTAGTTTAACATCTCTAGCAAAACTACCGTACATATATGGCAAAATACTCAATATATCGCCCAATCCAGGCAGTAAGATTTTTAGGGATCTTTCCTCACCTGTGGTATCTACACATGGGGAGATGCGTAGAAATATTGGCCGTGCGTATGGAGGAAGAGATTGCTGAACCTCTCTCAGGAAAGAATTACAGTTAAAGCTTCCTGTTGAGTCGGCGATGGCAGCCATTCCAGCTTTTCCCTCCACACCTATACAAACACACACACGCGTTTACATGTGTATATGGGGACACCAGAGGATTATACTTTGGAATTATGGGTCCTTGGAAATTTAGGGACAAAAGCTGCTTTGTCTGTCTCACCTGGCACGTTTACTCCAAACACTGCTACATCAATCTGTCCCAAAAGGCTGCTCAGTGTTCCTTCCACTTCAGTAGTGGAGACGTTCTCACCTTTCCAACGAAACGTGTCACCACTCCGGTCCCGGAAGTACATGTATCCAAGCTCATCCATAACTAAAACATCACCTGAAAGACACCATACCAACAAAATAAGTTTACTGAGTAGTGAATGTTATATTGTGGTTGCATTTGAGAGTTTTGTCTTGCAGTCTAAAACCATCCACAACATTTACTTCCACGCTGTTAGCAAATATCAGACACTGCCCCTTCTTTGCAGTGTGTTAAAAGTGCACCTGACAGATAAGCGGAGTCATTTTTCCTGAATACATTGTAGGCGATCTTCTTCCTGGTGGCATCCTGACTAGCGTATCCATCAAACCGACGCAGAGGATCTTGCTGATTAATTCTCCCCACCAACAGCCCAGGCTCTCCTGTGAGCGGAAGACAATACATAAAGCGAAAAACCAATGATACGGGCACAGAAGACATCTGTGAGTGAATGACTATTCACTCATTTTGTACATTGTTACAGTTTATTGCAGTAAAATGGCAACAACTTTTTACTTGATAAGTGTGCATGAGCTATCTTTGCTAACGCATGCCCTTTGCTTTGATATTTTATGTAATGTATGTAAGTGTATGTGTATTTATGTAAGTGTCCAAATACATTTTGAGGCCACCATATATCAGACTTCGACCAGATCTAAAAATTATGTAAAACAGAAATCAAACAAGAGTTTTCGGCTCTGAACGCACCAGGTCGGCAAGGCACACACAGTCCCTGCTTGTCTCGAACCAGTTCCATGGTTTCCTCGTTCACTTTCACCAGTCGGATGGGGTACACATTAGGAAGAATGCGACTGTTAAACCCACAAGCTCCAACCTGCCGTGTTGAGATCGAGTTTTTAACCATTCGTTTAACTGGTACAAATGACAAAATTCATCGGTCATTTCAAAATGTAACGTTCTCAGAACAACACTGATATCTGACCTTGCCATCCATATTGGCAATGCTGCAGTTGCACTCGGTGGCTCCATAGAACTCGCCAATCTGTTTTACTCCAAAGCGCTCCACGAAGGCCTCCCAAACGCTCGGCCGCAGCCCATTCCCCACAGCCAGACGCACTCGGTGCTGTCGCTCCGTGGGCCGCACAGGCTGGGACAGCAAGTAACGGCAAATCTCGCCTATGTACTGCACAACCTGGAAGAGAGGGGAAAAAACAGACTGTTGTGAGAGTAAGAACGACACTCTTGTATTTATTAGTAAATTTATTCACTCAAAACACTGAATCATTAAAGATGCTTGTAAGTCACAAGCACATCATGCTCTGGGATATATTAATTTATTTAAAAGCGCATTAACTCTTTCCCAAGCATTGACAGAATTATCCAGCAATCCATGTTTTCACTGTTATACAGATATTGCACATTTTCTGAAAGATATTCTGGGGGCCATGAAACTTTTGTGAAAGCAAACAAAAATGCTGACGCTGGCTCGCAACTTAAAAAAAACATTGCCGGGGAAAGGGTTAAAATGCACTTCATATAAACAATGACTTATACAAACCTGACATTAAACATTAAAATGAAAAAGCGACGGTGACGAATGACGTACCAACCACAGCGATTACAACAGCGTTCATTTCTACATTCCCCTTCTAGGGCTTTAAGACCTTTAAAGATGGCATTGCAAATCACACCGTTTTTATCTCCTTTTAAGCCTAAGCTTGTCAGGGTCACTTCATCTTGCTTGGGTTGTTTTGCCAAGTCTATAGTGTAAATGGAGATATCAGATATAGGAAGAATATTATTTTCCAAGCCTGGCCGACCCTTTGCAAGAACTTGGAAGGACCCCGGAGTGATCTAATTTTATTTGTTGTGCGCCCTCTCACATCAATTATGGAAACTCAGGGACAGTATTTAACAGAGAAGCGGATATTAGCAGAATATGTCTGTAAACATGAAAGAAAAGACGCTGACATCGCAGCTGGCCAATTCATTCTTGTGTTCGGTTCTCTCGAACTGCTTGTTGCCATTAAAAAGTGGAGATATATGCTTCAAGCAGATGTTTGCACAACATTCTGCACATGTTCTGTTATTGATATCGACTTTACATTTTGACTCCCCTAAACATGATGCTGAACAAAACAAACTGTGATTGGTTGCTTTTCATGTCAATCAGAAGGCCTCTGGGCGGTCCTTGACCAGTGAAAGCTGCTATAGTGTCCAGATCTTCTGCAGTTAGTCTGAAGGTCTGGCTACACGAGACTATGTATGTAAGGGAATATGAATTACTCGAAGCAAATTTTTGTTAAAAATTGTATATATAGGCATTAAAAAGACCATATAAAACAAATGCAAATGTTACATTTTCAAATGATCCTCATCTTGGGCATTCTTAGGGGGCATTTACACAAACTTTTTATGCGTTTTGGCCGTTCATTTACATGACAACGGTGTTGTGGGGGCCATTTTCATGGATCCATGTGATATGGGATGGTTTTGACTATGGAGTCGTCTGTACGTGCAAAGCGCAAAACGTTTCCATTTTTAGTACACTGTTGTCGTGCAAATGTACCCTTATTTGCCATTAATGACCCAAATGTAAGTGACTTACAGTGCAGTTATGTTTGATACAGTCTTCCCAGAAGCGACTTGCTGAGAACTTCTTCTTGACCACCACAGTTATACCGTGAATCAGACACTGGCCCACACCCATAATATTACCTGTTAATGAGTAAATCCAACAGATGTTGAGCTATTTGTGAAATCTGCAACAGTATGTTTAATTTGAAACCAACAATCTAATAGCTTAAAACCTATTTATAGAAATACATATGAGGTCAGGACAGGAGCAACATGTCTGTGATATGCACAACACACCTGCTGAGTGGTAAAGGGGCAAACAGTCATAGATGATGTCGTCTGACCGCATACGAAAAGAATGGTACCCGAAAGCAGCAATCCTGTAATACCTAGGAAGTAGAAGAAGTTTAATAAAAGCTTGTTTCATTTCTAAGGAAAGCTGTAAGATTGTGACGTGGCTGCGAGCAGGTTACCGACTGTGCACCACTATAGCAGCTTTAGGGAGTCCAGTGGTGCCAGAAGTGTAGATATAGAACAAACGATCTGTACGAGAAAGGGAACACATGATGAGACATGGGTGATGCTTGGACTACTAGTTTAATGGTAACTGTCTAGTGTGCAGTGTATTATTCAGCAAGGGTGCGTTAATTTGATTAACAGTGACAGAAAAGACATTTATAACGTTACAAATAACTATTATAAAACCATAAAATATTAAGTGCACAAACTAGCATACCCATTCCCATCATTTTCAATTTTAATAATATTTCACAATATTACTGTTTTTACTGTATATTTTGATCAAATAAATGCAGCCTTATTGAGCATAAGATATTTTAAAAAAACATTTTTGAAAACATTTGAACGATAGTTTATGTTTAGAAACAATTTTGGGTACTTTTTTAACATAATAAAATAATGCAATAATTTATAATTAATAATTATATTATTTAATCATTTATTTTCTTTTTGATTATGATGACTATGTATTTCCTGTTCAATTTCTTAATGTTTATTATTTGGTTAATTATTTATAATCCTTTATAATGCAATTAGATATCTGAAAAACTTGAAATAAAGTAACCCTTATTTAAAGGTGCAGTGTGTGATTTTTTAGCGATGTCTAGTGGTGAGGTTACGAATTGCAACCGACAAAAGTTACGGTGGCCGACAGGAAAAGATGTCATCGTCTGAGACAGGAGTAGCCAGTTAAGGAATCTTTACCAATGAGGTTTCTTTACAAAGATAAAGTAAGAAATTATGTTTACTTTATAATTCAGTAAAACAATGTTATTGTGAATATTATTGTTACTTGTTCATCATTGTGTCAGTGTTTTATTCGCTGACTTTAGCTAACTTCTTTGCACGAAGAACAACATAGTGACGAAACACGTTTGTCTGTTTAGGGCTACTGTAGAAACATGTCGGCGCATTTCAATGTAAGGGGACCCGCAGTGTATGTAGATAGAAATGGCTCATTCTAAGGTAATAAATAATGGTTAATTATATAAGGTATATCACTGAAAACATAGTTACGTATATTATATTGCATTTCTGTCAACAGATCCCCCTAAATATTACACAATGCACCTTTAAAGGTACAATATGTAACATTTTTGCATTAAAATATCCCAAAATTACAAGCCCAGTGTTATATATTTTGTTAAGTTGATAACTTACAATATTCCAAATGTTTACAACTATTTTTAAATCGTGAGAAAATTGTGATTTTAACCAAGGAAAGGGGGCGTGTGAGCAGGGGTGAGCTGGGAGTCGCCAGTCAATGGCGTCATATCCGCGTTACTCTCGGTTTCCGCTGTACTGCCATAGTAACCACGGCGATAGACGTGGACAACTGTGTTATGCCTAGCAGGACGCTCACGCTGTTGTTGTTTTGGTCAAACATTATGGACCATGGTAAGCAGACTTTGAGACAAAAAGAGGACTAAAACGAAGATCAACATCTTTCGAGATGCCGAGAGCTCCACGTCCGCGACTAACTTGGACTTGACAGAGCTTCACGAGTCACGACTTGACAGCGACACCGCTCTTGCACATAAGTTACTTTATTAGACAGGTGAGCAAATGTGCATAAAACAAATAAATTTTATATAGCTCACCATGATGAAATGTTAGAATATGATCAGTATGTTATTCTAATGTTGATCTCCTAGCTTAACGTTACTGCTAGTTTCATATAGCAAACGAACTAACACATAGAATAACATCATAATGCTGTTTAGTATAGTGTAACAGTTAACGTTAGACCAAGTGGAACAGCGCTGCGTTCCCTCACAAGTTTAATTCGTCAAATAAACTGACCTTTGAGTAGTAATTCAGCACTTGCGTGTATTAGGTAGAATGAAATGTCCTCATTCCTTTTTATCCGCGGGACTCGCGTGTGATATATGTCTCTTATTAACAATCGCGACCTGCTTCATACCACTGTAATGTTAAAAAACATGAATGTTTTCACTCATTCATAAACATTATTAGATCCATCAGCTTGACAGCAAGTCCCATCCTTCAGCTCGTCACTGTGTCATAAACCTACGCCTTTGTTATTGTAAGAGGTTAGCGACCCCTAGCGGCGAAACAAAATTGCATATTGTACCTTTAAATAAAGAATATTGGCATAAAAGAAATAGCATTTTAGCTTTTGCTGTAGTATTGAAAATTGTATTGACAATTGTGAAATTTCATTATTAATATCAACTACTTAAATTTTGATACGATGACATTCCTAGTGCACAAATTATACATACTACATAACGTAGTAGTTGGATATTCTGTGTTGGCTATGCTGAACATAGTAAAAATATGTTATTCTGACATTCCTAAATATTTCTTTACCTATATTTTCTGTCCTTTTTTTCTCGTTCTCAATCACACGCTTGTCTTCAAAAAGATTATCGTCTCTTATCATCAATTTTAAGATTTTAACAGAGATTTTAACAGAACTGAAGACCACTTGATTAATCACCATCACTTCACAAGAGTGGAAACCATTTATTTGAGCTAATATATCTCTGAGACTTGCTACTTAAAAATCGAATTAATTTGCTACTAAAAGTTTTGTCTGATTCAGGGCTATTACACAAAGAAACCAATCCCACAGCCAGCAGCACAATATGAAGTGTTCTTATAACGACTTGTGTCATAGACAATTCAATATATTTGTAATGAATAGGCTAGTCTGAGGATGAATACAATTAAGGAGAAGTGGAATACACTCTTATTGCTAGGGAGGACATAAAAAATATACTTTACACACTAATAACTGACAATAAACACAACTAGAAACCCTCGGGATAAACAGATAGACAAAGTTTACACATCATTCTAATATCTGCCCTAAAGCCTGTCCTTCATATGGACTCAAAACCAATTGTCTAGAAGTTTTTTGTTTTTTTAACTCACCTCCATAAAAACTTCCATAATGGCCCACAACACAAAGTTTTGCTACAAAACTGCAGCAGCAGAGATCATAAAAGCACAAGATGTGAAATAAATGTAACACTCCTGATAGTCAAAGTGAGGTGAAATTAAAAACAATAATACCACTTGAGCCACCCATCAGAGACCTCTTGAAATGAGTCTCTACAGCAGGGGTGTCAAACTCATTTAACTACAATAAACTTCAGCTTATGAAGGCCATTTTTAAAATTGGTTACACTTAATGAATGGGTCATTGAATAATTTGCTTAAACAATTTGTTAAAAAATGCAGTCATTCATTAACTAAACACTACTCTATGTTGCTTGGATACGTGCAATGGTTCAAAATAAAGAGAAGGCATGGACTCTCTGAAGACATTTTTTATTTGATTTTTGCAAAGTTAGTGATATACTCAACAGCCCAAACTCATAAAATAAATTAAATCTTTTCACATGCTAACATAAGCCCTGTTTACACCTGATTTAAAGATGCGTTTTGGTCGATCGGATCACAAGTAGACGAGGGAGACACATCCTTTTTTACACCTGTTGTTTTAATCCGACTCTTTTGTCCACTTTTAACCAATTATTTCCTGATTTCTTCGAGGGGAGGGTAAATGGACGTTTTTTTTCTTTCAGATCTTTCAATCTAATGGAGAAAAATAAACTCACACAATTTCCATATGAATGCGACCAGAGAAAACAGAAAACCATACGGAGAGCATCAGCTTTCATTTCTGTTCTGACACAACTTGGGTCTTTAGCCGACAAAGTTTAAATCCCGTCTGGCTAGTGCGCTTCCTATAATGTTTACTCATCAGGTCAGTAGGCGGTCTTTTGCGGCTGTTCGAAAACATTCGACCACATGAACGTTTACACTACGAAAGCAGTCCGGTCTAATGTGTTTTCAACTACCTCTGGAAGTAGTCGAAAGTGGACAAGCTCAAAACATTTTAGACCCCGTTTACACATGTATTTAGCGTCGTCCACTTGTAATTGACCAAAACCAGGAGTAAACAGGGCCTTAGACTCCTCCACGAGCCGTATCCGACCCATGGTCTACGTGTTCGACACCTCTGCTCTACAAGTAAACCCTCGTAATACTGTGAATCTCACCGTTGAAGCCCTTGGACACAGTGCAGGATGGTGGGTGTCGAGGGGCAGATGCCAGAATGGAGTCAAGGGGCTGACATTTCAGAGCGGCCATCTGGTCTGGACTGAGGTCTCCCGTGCTGAACCGCACCATGGTCTCACTCAAGGAAGAGCTCACTTCAGACAGGGCTACATACAGACAGAGAGGCATGTGCATTTAGTTGCATGGTCCTGATCAAAGAGTCAAAGAGAAGGTTTTCGACTCACCGTCTGCTAGCTCAGCTCCAAACACCATCCCTCGGGATGCTGACACACCCACGCAGTGCAGGAGCGAATCCTTTCGGAGGTTGAAGTTAATGAGCGCAGCCTCCACACCTACTTTGGCCAGGCCAAGCCAGAGCGCCACTTGGAGCGGGCGGCTCTCCATGAAGAGTGCCACCACATCTCCAGAAGTCCAGCCCTGGCTCAGTGCCCAATGGGCCACAGCATTGGAGATCTGATCTAACTGGCTGAAAGTCCACGTTTCCCCGGTGGCTTCATACACGAGCGCAGGCTTGTCTGGGTGTTTAGCCGTGGTTTGTGCAAAGATGGAGGGTATGGTGTTTCGGTGACGGATATGATGCCATAGAGCCAGTTTGACCCTCAGCAGCACATAAAGCCCACTGATGGACAAGAAGAGGAATAATCAGTTATTTACACCTGCTGAAAATACTACATGTGAAGCATTAGTCACTTAAGTAATTTTTTGTAGCTCTCATTTGAATATTCAAAAACATTCCTTAATATGTGCAACGCCAGATCCATTGTTAATGAAGTGGCTGTCACGTTTAACGTTGTTCAGGAAGCACATTTTCATGCGCGAAATCCAGTCATTTTCAACGGGAATCAACAAGATTTCCCCATGAAAAGTACAAATTGGAGTGTGTGAGTTGTGCATACAATACTACACTATTGAAAATAGACTACATAAATAAGAAAAAAAAACCACTTTATTTCTCTTAAAATATTTCTACCGTGACTGCCCCTTGACAGCCGTTCTCACAAGTCTCGTAACCAAATTTGGGAATGAGATAGGAAAGCTACAGTAGAAGGGATCAGATTTGACAACAAACAGTTGGCATGAAACGGACGTTCCGACAGACTTTACTTTCAATGTGATGTATTTCTGAGTGAAACTGCTATTGAAGAAGAAAAAAAAAAAAGTAGGACGGGGCTTAATATTATCCATTAGTTGTTGTTTGGATTGTGAACGGTGAGTGTGTGAATAGTCATTTGATTTCATGCCGACTTTCAATTTTGAAGTTCCACAGGAAAAAACAGGTTTCATACAGATTTGGTAGACACGATAAAGATACAGTTCTAAAAATTGTTCTAAATAAAAAAAGAATAGTAAAGTCCACACAACAACTATAACAATAACGGCACAGAGAAACAATATTGTTGGAATCACTTTCAGAATGACTTTATCCAGCCAATCAGAATCAATCCTTCTTTGAGCTCAAGGATGTGATGCAATGCCATTGTGCACTGGTGTGGATGCTAATATTGATATCAGTATAGTTATCTTTCTTGATGTAAAAAGGCCTTGAATGATGACAGTAATCTAATTTTTTGGGGGCGAATTATTCCCTAAAATTGGAATAAGAGGCGGTTGTAAGTTTAAGCAAATGAAATGATTGGAGAAGTCTGCCAAAAGCCACCAGAAAGAAGTCTGTCATTTCAATGGAGTTATGACATTTTGTCACCATGAAATCAAAATGGACAATTCTTCTTCTTTTTAAATTTTTTTTTAAATTAATGTGTCATCTTTAATCAAAATAACTTCCCATCCCTCTTGCAGCATCATCTCTTCTCCGCTGATGTGTTTACTGGTGAAAGCAAGAGTGAGATAACCTGTCACTCACATGAGATCCACCAATAGCACACACCACAACCATCCAATCAATAAACCTTTCACACAATAACCGGAAATACGTAATCGTTGCGGAAGCGGAGTTCCTGTCAAGCGTCAACACATCAGAAAAACATACCTGGGCAAGAGAAAATGGATCAGAGAGTCTACACAACTTTAAAAAAAATGAAACTTGTCATGGTCCAGTTGTTGATGACTTTGTAAAATGGTGTGGTGATGCTTGTCTCCAGCTGAATGTATCTAAGACCAAAGATATGACTATTGATTTCAGAACTGAAGCTCATTCTTCCCAGTGGTGTGTGGAAAGTTATAAATATTTAGGGACTATTATTGACAATAAACTGCATTTTGATGTAAATACCAAAAAGAAGTCTGTCAGTTTTATTCAACAGTTATGTCCTTAATCATGCTCTTAGGTAGTGACCTTTTTTTGCACTCAAAGTTATCTATTCTGCTCTCGCTATAGACTACCAAAGATGAAGAACAATTGATACAAATATTAATTTGTCCCTTGTGCAATTAGATTGTTAAATATGAATGGTAAATGTTAGTATTTTTAATTTATATGTAGCCTACAGTTGTGTGTTGTTATTTCTTTTGTTTTATATTGTATATATAAAAACTACTACGCTGCATTCAAATTGCCCGCAAGGGCTCTTAATAAAGTTGAACTTGAACTGGCGTGTTAGTGAATAGTGACATGAGAAGGAGAAGGTCATCACAGGATCAATAACATTCCGCAGGATAGCCTGAATCCATTTCTGTCGAACTTCACCATCAACAGGGAACTGAGGGAAGGAATGAAACGACAGATATGGCTGCTTTTGGGAATAACAAAAACAGCCCGGTACGCTACAATAACTCTAACTTGTTGCTTGCGCCATTTGTTTACTTGTTGCCCTGACCGGTGCGGAAGGAGATTACCACGACGATGGCGTATTTCCGGTCACATACGGAAGTTGTGTCTATTGCTGATAAACAAAATAAAGTCCCGCCCTACATTTTTTCTTGTTCGAGAAGCAGTTTCACTCGGATTTATAACATTAGTGAAGAACATAGCTACTATTGCAACCTCTGTTTCATGCCGAATTTAGTTTAAATATTACAAAGTATTTTTTTTTAAAACATGCACAGATGAAAAGATCACAATAAGATAAATACATTTAGAAAATAGAATTTCCATTTCATGGTGACTTTAACTTTTTAGAAAGCAGAATTTGTATGATATCCAAAATATTAGTCACTCACTTGATGTCCCTTTTAGCCGTACGAACAACCACATACAGGTACCGCCAGCCTCCTGTTCCTAAGTAAACACCCAGACCTGCTGCAAGGCTCCAGGACCAAGATGCCCCAAGCAGACGGAGCAGGCCCAGAGAACCGAAGGACAGGGAGCCACTCGCCACATAGTGCATCCTGAAACAGGTAAGTTACATGATGCAGCACATCACTTTTCAAACACAGCAGCGATTGGAAGTCATTAGTCATTAGTTATTACTGTCTACTGATTGTTTATGATGGTATCATAAAACAATAAAACAGTGATGAAACCTTACCTATGGTAGACAAATATAGTTCAGCCAGCCCTGATCTGTCAAGACATGGGACGACCTTGCTGTGCAGTTAGAGGTTGACTGGACACAGTTATGTCCAAACTAGACCCGTGTGAAAGTTAACACGAGCGTCCGAGAACACAGAGCAGGGGGAACTTGCTATGGTAGTCCGTTATATGCAGAAGTAGCCTACACTACTTGGGAAATATTTTCACTTCATGTGCAGCACGTTTTTGACAAACTGTGTTTACTAACATCCACTGGCTGCTTGCACTTTGCTGGGGCAGCAACATGTCATGAAGCCGGAGTTGGTGAGAAAGCTTTTCAAAATGGCTGAAAGGCTCTGTTTTTCACAATAAAAGTGTAAATCGTCACTGATGCTGTTAAAATGTAATGTTTTTATTTATATATTATTATTTATCACGTACTCATATAACAGACACGCGGGTAATTCTGTTTCTTTATATAAAAAATAAAGTCATGCACGTTTTTTTATGAACTGGTACATCACTGTAACTTTCATGAACAACGTTTGTTACTGCTGAATGCAGACACGCAACCCTCAAAAACGTAACCCTGTTAATATAATTTATCGCCAACGTAGGCCTACTAAAGTTACCTACAGTGGCTGTTGTATTAACCTATACAAATATTTTTTTTATAGAGCATATCCTATCTATTAAAAGTATACGAATTATATATTTTGTAGATGTTTTACCACTGACATTATTTTTTTGTGGGCCTCTTGTATTTTTCATCTCGACTGAGATGAATGGAAATTTCTTTGCTTTCTTCATGTAATGGGGCCTTGGTTGTAATAGTATTTTGATGGTTACTATGATAACTATGGTAAAAAATGTTTTAAATGAACTATAAGGTCAACCCTTGTGAAAAAGAAATAGGCTAGACTTTAGCAAACATTGAAATGTTTAAATTGTACTGCTGGATGTACTGACATATGGTAAACTAAAATATATTTTAATGTAATTTCTATTGAAACATGTATGGTATGAATTTAAATACTTTTTTATTTACTCATTTGTAATGTGGCCAAAATTATTAGAACACCTTGACAGATCTGAAAATATTGACTTTTTTTTTGCCTCAAAACATGATTTCATTTCATAATGTTCATGAAACATGCAGATGGTTGCTATGAGCACAACAAATATCAGATGAAGTGAGTCGTGCTGTTTTTATCCATTTTTACCTTTAATATTTGGAATGTCCACCTTTTGCAGCAATTACACCAGCACAGCTCTGGCATATAGTGTCAATATATTTCCTGAGAATTTCAACACTAATGATATCCCATGCCTTCTGCAACTGAAGTCAAAGGCTTTCCTTTGAATGTACAATAGATCTGTTCTGTCTAGTTTATTTTCCAACTCGCCCCAAATTTGCTTGATGAGGTTGAGGTCCGGACTTTGATTGGGCCAGTCCAACATTTTCAATGTTCCAGCAGATTCCTTCCGTCGCAGGTAGCTCTGGCAATAGTTAGAAGAATGTAATTTTCCTCTTGTAAAATAAATATGCCAAGTGTTCTAATAATTTTTACCACCACTGTATGTGCTTTAGAATGTTAGTCAACACATTAAAATAAGTGTACTTTAAATCACAGCATAAGATTATTAAAACAATGATTTAAAATGTACTTTCAAATAAAATGTTTAATTTGACATTATTTAAAGCAGCACTATGTAATTTTTTTAACCTTTATAATATTTTTCCAAAACCCTTGAGATGGTACATTGACTTACAATAGGTTGAATGACAGGTCTGCCATAGCCTGACGCTACGGGTGTCTTTATCGCTTTTACAGGCACTATGTAACTTTCGGGTAGGAACCCGCGCATGGCCGAAGCAGCAAGTAAAACCAAGAAGCCAAAGGTTTTGTCGGAGGACAGTAGAAAGAGAAAAAGGGAGAGTGACAAAATAAAAGACGACGAGGATCAATATTGATCCAGCGTTCTCTTGCTGGCGTGAGCTAAAGGAGGAGGAGGGGTGCGTGCCCGACCGATGCTGGCCGTCAAAAAAAAAAAAAATCATAAGTAAGCCTATGTCTAAACGGTGTGTACAAGTTTGGTAGGGGCTACATTACATTCTTGCAAGTAAATAATGCATGATTAGATGGACAAAATAATCGTTCAGGGTAACTATCCTAATGTCTGCAGGCTGATAGTCATGTTTGTTTTGTCTATTTATTTTTCTGGTGAGAAAGTGTCTTGCCTCAGGCTATAATGCAAATCGATTTTTCAGATTCATCTATGGTAGCTTGATATTATAATATTGACGATATGGCTATTACCTACCTACCACACAAACACTGAATTGAATTAGCATATCCATTATGTAAAACAGCAGCCAATAGGCTTCCATAAAGACGCTGGGTTGTAAACGTGAGCTACACGATCTTTTGGCTATATTCATATGACATGCTGAAATATATGCCAATGTACCTGGGATGATGACATTTCACACGCAACGCTGGCAGTCTGGCCAACTCCTCTCAGTCTGAGAACTTCTTCTGCAGAGTTCAGGGGTATCGCTTGTCAACAAATGCACGCGTGTATCCCCTGGTGTAACCATGACATATTTTACGACAGTAGTAGAAGACAATACTGTTTCCCAACTGTAGGGGGACCCCGAGAGCAAAATTTAAAAAGTTACATAATGCTGCTTTAAAAAGTGCACTTTAAAAAAAAGTATATTTAAGTGTGCTAAGACGTATAGTCATGAAAGTGTACTTTCTTTCAATACACCTGGTATTAAGATTCATTTGGTCGAATGGTCACAAGAAAGCGAAGCACACACATACTGGTTTACATCTGGTGTTTTAATCCTTCACTTTTGTCCACTAATGTTCCCACATCAGGTCAGAAGGCAGAGAGCAGGCGTCTTTTTGTGGCTGTTCGAACACACAACGAAAACGAATGCGTTTTCGTTTTCGACTACCTATGGGAGTAGTCGAAAGTGGACAAGCTAAAAAAATGTTAGACCCCGTTTACACCTGTATTTAGCTTGTATACTTTTGAGACTTGAAGTACACATTCAATCAGTTAAGCGCACTTCTTTTCACTTCTTAATCACACAAATCCTTTATAAATATTTGATTTCATATATTTTTGGTGAATGACCCCACGTAAACATATTAGAAGTTAGTGTAAACAAATGTGTATTCAGTGTAAACTCATTTGCTTTCTGTGCGAGTCTCTGTAGAAGCTGCTCTGTGTAAACTCGGCTCTATCCGGCTGCAGAAGCCGAAGAACTCTGCGCAGAACCGCTCGCCGCAGGAGGATGTAAACCCAGGGATCCAGAATCTGGTTCCAGCTAGCCAAGCGCAGAGCCAAGAGGAACAGCTTTTCACACTGACGCACCGGTCTGCTGATTCCTTTATAAAACCTGCCAATGGATATGAGGATGTAAATCTGTGAAATGAAGAGGAAAACAGTCAAAAAGTCCAGAAAACACAAATGCAGTAAAACACAATCAAATGCACAACGCCTCACTCACAAGAAAGGGACTCCAGCAGACGCAGGAGACCACTGTTATCCCGGCCAGCTGAGTCATCATTTCCACATCCAGGGAACGCAGAGACGAAAATGAGAAGGATCCATGTTTCCGAGCAGCATTTAACTTATCACATCGGTCCTTAAACCTTGCCTGGAGCAATTTCAGCCCGCTTACAGTATTAGACACAACTGAGACGCTCAATGTTACAAGCCCCAGTATGGAAAAAGCCAAAGCAAGATTGGCGTCAGCGGTTGAAAGCGGACCGTTCACAGGTAAGAAACACCAGGTGCCGGGAAACTGTGGTTTGTAGTTGCCCACTTTCAGCAGAGGGAGTCCCGCCAAAGTGAGAGCCATGGAGGCGATCAGGAGCACGGTGAGGCGGACGCGTGTCATGGTGACAACCGACGGGTGCAGGAGAGGTTTCGTGATGCCTATGCAGCGCTCCACTGCCATCGCACTGCCCAGAAACAGCGGGCAAAGGCCGAAAAACACCATGCATGCTCCAAATAGTTTGCAGTAAACCTGAGGAGGCTCCACTGCTACTGCCGCCCCATGATGCTTCACCCTTTCAAGATGGAGGTGAAGTGCAAAAGCGCCTGTGATCAGGTGACCTGCCAGGTCGCTCAGAAGCAGGGCTGAAGCCAGCAGGAGGAACGGCGCTTTGGCCCGTCGGCGGAAGCAGGCATAGGAATGGGCTAGGATCGCTAGAGCGGTTAGGTTTGAGAGGGCACCGAGGGTCATGGTGAAGTAGGACATACCAAACGCTGGTGGGCTAACCAGAGCAGGAGTTGTTGAGTTTAATTTGTGATTGTCAGGACAGAGAGTTGTGAGATTATATTCAGAGTGCTGGCATAAAACTGGGAAGGAAGAGGCGAAAAGAATATCCATGGTGTGGCTGAAGGACACCTTAAATCCTTAAAGGTGAGGGTCTGTGATGAATGTTTCTCTCCAGGGATGCTCCTGCTGGGAGCTTGATTGTAACCGTGGTCAGTAAGAATGGATTCATCTACTATTGCTGTAAGCAAAATCATTCAGAGAGAGCAATTCAGACTAAATATTAACTTCTGAAGTACATTAAAATTCAAGGAATCTTGCTTGAAGAAAACTCTGGCATCCTTACATGGAAAAATTAGGCTGGCTCAGTAGAAATAAATTTTGCTGACAGGAAGACACAACTGAACAAGCCGCTTGGCATAACAATTGAATTATAATTGAATAATTATAGAATTTAATAATTTTTAATACAAATGTGACATTGAAAATATGTTAACAGAAAACACTTACATTCAACCCGTTGCCAGATGGATTTATTTTGACAAATGGATTTAAATTTTTAGTAATTTTGTTGTGTTTTTTTAAAAAAAGACTATACGTCTGTGTATTTTATTATATTTTAAATACTTTTATTATATTAGTTTAAATTTTTTCTTAAACTAAATGAAAATGAGAAATGTTGTTTTGGAAACTGAAGATTAGTTAAAAGTTTTTTAGATTGTTTTAATTTCAGTTAATGTTTATTGTATTTCAAGTAGGCCTAATAAAAATCTGTTTTTTAGGAATGCACCGATGTATCGGCCAATAGTCGGCCAATAAAAACAGCCAAAGATCAGGGTCGATTATATCCTGTCAATCAAAAGGAGGCGGAAAAACGTGTAACTCTGTTTACTGTGTGTGAAAATGTGTAAATGTCTCTTGTGTTGAATTTAGGGCAAGTTAACGCATTAACAGTTAAAAAATAGCGATGTTAAAGCAGACTCTATTTGAGCCTATGAATCACCCGTAGTTCAAGCTAGGGATACCAGGTCTGCGTTTTTTCCCGCGGACCTGTGAATAAAAAAACAAGGTTTCAGAACTGTCATAATTTACTCACTCTCATGTTGTTCCAAACCCGTATGAGTTTATTTTGAAGAATGTTGTTAATCAAACAGTTGATGGACCCCATTGACTTCCATTGTATTGTTTTCCTACAATGGAAGTCAATGGCTGTCAACTGTTTGATTAACAACATTCTTCAAAATATCTTCTTTTGGGTTCAGCAGAAGAAAGAAACTCATACAGGTTTGGAACAACATAAGAAAATTATGACAGAATTTCATTTTTGGGTGAACTATCCCTTTTCCCTCAGTTCGTTATTAAAAACAATAGAGAGGAGCTTATTTACTGTTATATATTTGAATAAATTTGTCTTGCGAAAGACAAGTGTTTATGGAAACTATATGTGCAACTGAGTTGTATAAAGGCATTTCAGTTTTTATTTTAGTGTAATAATTATCTGGAAAAACTCATTGTTAAATTTAACCTCTAATATTATAGGAATGTACCAAATGAGAGGGTTCACTCTATAGTTGCATTAGTTTGGATATATATGCCTTAATTACCTCCTCTGAGAAAACACCCCTGATACAAACAGAAATAATTATTAGTAAATGAAGGCAAATAATTGTGGGCAAAATAAATAAATAAACATTGGCATTTTTACTGTTGGCTGCATTATGAGCAAAGTGTTGTTGCTATTTATGGAATTAATTAAAACGTTTCTGTTTTCAGTTAAAACGGTGTCATGTAAGCGGCAAGTTAATAATTAATGATTTTTTACAACGGAAGTGAATAAATCAAAAATTTACTTTAGCTGGAAAATAACTTCATTCTAGAGCTGTTGTAAAGCCAACACAATCTCTGTTACTTTAATTTCCCATTATCACTGTAAAGCTGCTATGAAACAATCTATATTGTTAAAAGCGCTATATAAATGAAGGTGACTTGACTTGACTTGAATTAAGGCCATTTGCCAGGAGGAAAAATGATCTTCTCACACGGTTCAATCTCGTAAGAATATAGTCAGTGTATCTGTCCTTTTTCCACTTCTGCCGTACCAATAATCCCTTCATGTATCTTCCGTTCCCTTCAGCAGCACTATCACTCTCTGCTCACTTAATTCACGCTTTGTGTTGTCCTCTCTCCTGAATCTGTTTGCTATTAGATTTGTTCTGTGAGGTACAAGTTTGTGTTGTGTTCACAGTGGTTCTGTCATCACTATTGCTATATGGAGTGCAAATCTGTTGTTTTTAGCTGTTCTGACCCATAAAATCAACTTCCATTATAGGCCTTAAAATGACTAATTCAACCTAATTGATTTATGTACCAACTAGCAGAGAATTGTTTTATCAAAAGCGACTTACAAATGAGAATCAGAAGCATTTTAGATTATCTGACACAATTCTTTTACAACAATGTGAACATTTTGAAACAATTAAAGTGCATTTTTCTTCGTACAAACAATGTTACATGCACAAAGATCTCATGAAACGTCTTGTTGAGTGTAGTTTTTTCTTTCTGTTTTGATTTATTTCCACAGCGTCAAAGCCAATAAACCTTGATTTTCTACTATTGCTAGTTAATCAGGTAATTTACCACATCTTTACAGTGACAAAATTATTTGCGTCACAGTATTTTCTTTAAATGCTGTGCACTCTTGTCCAACAGCTTCTGACTGCTATATCAGAAACTCAAAAATTATGTTTTTTTTCTTTCAGATAGACAAAGATGGGATAATATCTCATGGTGGTGACGTGTACTCTAAGGGTTTTTCACTCTCAGAAAATGGACTTGAGAGATTTAAAAAGGCAGACTTTATATGTCTTTCAGTCTTTCTTCTTTACAACTATAATGCCATGCTTCCCCACAATGCTCCCCAAAATGAAACATGCTGAGAGGCTGTAAGGGAGTAATCAGTGCGCCTCTCAAAGCAAATTTTTATTTTTGTTACAGTTCCCTACCCTTTGTTCTCCTTCTGTGCATTCACACATTTAGCCTTTTTTAAAAAAAAATCTTTATTCTGCTTTCTTGGGCACCATGGGGACAATCGGCTTGATTTCAATGTGAGATTATTGATAGCAGAAAACGCAGCTATTTCCTTTGTGAGAAAGTGTGAGGACTGTGTTAAAGAGCCGCAGCAGGAAGCCAGTATGACCATATCAGGTCACTGAGAGCCCAGTCCGCCTGAGAGGAATTTCAAGAACATTTCACCTAATGCCGTCACATTTTAAAGTATGACCCTTTAAAACATTTTGATATGTTTCGGCATTGCTTTCTCACATTGAACCAGTGAAGCTCAACACTGGATGGACCATATTTTTTAATGTTTTGTTGTTACTGTTGTTTCCTTCATACTTTGATTTACATTATAATTACAGTATCTGAATGGGCACTATTTTCAATCCTGGCAGATTCCCAATTATGAGAAGAAAAGAAATCAACTTTGAGACAAATCGAATAAATGAAGCTCTCATGATATCAGCATGATGGGTGTTGATGGTACAGTCATAGTCATTAAATCACATCATAAATGGTAAAAAATTGTAATCCACATTTACATTCAAAAAGCCTCACCAAGATGCTGTGCATGTATGAAATGAAGGGCTAAAACAGAAGAAGAGATGTGTGCTTGACTCACCCAGCGTCCCAGAGTGTGTTTGTCCGGTATCGGCGACAGCAACACTTCTCCCATGTGCTCCAGGCAGCTCTACCTCTTAGCACTCCACAGTGGAACAAAACAGCCCTCTCTCTCTCCCACACCCTCATCCCTCTTTCTCTCTCTCCTTTCTCCATATTCGACCTTAACCTTGAAAAGCATCCACATTTTCCTTAAAAAACACAATACTCAAGCTGTTCATTGCTGAGGTCACACATCATTTATTTGAGTCAGGCTTTAGATATCAGGTGTGCAACACTCTGTTCCATTGTATATATACTTTTGAGCAAATTAAATATCTAAACATCTGCTGTCAATAACTGAGTTGCAATCCAATTTTGCTCCTGAGAGAGCAAGATGTTAAAAGTCTTTGCCCACGGCATTGGGCACCTGTGGATTGACATTTCCAATACAGAGAAACTCATAATGACAGTGATTTCCCTAGCTTATTCGATTATGTGTGTATTCCCTTCTGAGATAAATGGTGCATTGCTTCTTTTCTCAAAAAATACACACATTGTTGTTTTTTTAAGTTTCAGAATGAAAATCATTGGTATATAATTGGTTGTTTAAAAACAAGATGATTCAAATGCCTTTTGTTCTCAACTGGGAAACATGAGCTGCATGTCTGTTCTGACTGGGTCACTCCAGCAGGGAAGAACAATTCTAAATGCATAATAAAAAGCACAACACTGCCAAATTATAAAAGGTTTATTTTGCCAGCTGTCACTTGGAAAAAACTTGCCAAACTGGCATGGCATAATCGACTGGCGGTGGGTTAGGTGTTATCTCCTCAAAAACAGTAATAAAAACGATTTATAAAAAAAAAAGAAAAAAAAAAGTATTGATGAATAAAACATAATATATTTCGAAATAAATGTATTTTGATTTTGAAGTATAATTAACTTTTAGAAGTAAGTTAAATTTAAAATTTGATTACAGTTTTGAGGAAACATTTACATGTTTAGCATGTAAGTATTTATAGCCTATACACTCATTTTTGTGATTTGACCAGTCAATGTGGGACCATTTTAAACATCCTCCTAATTTTTATTTTATTTTATTCTTTCTTTATATATATATATATATATATATATATATATATATATATAACTATTTCATGTCTTGGACTTTTTAACCTTGGGAACCTTGAGCTTTTTTTTCCTGAGTATTCTCCACCACAGATAGTTGGCTTGTAGTCCTTTAGGCAATTATAAAGTTCATAATGGAAGACAGAGAGAACAAATATAATTAAGATAAGCCTTCTCCAGTTTATCAGTCTCTGTTTCTCTGTTCATCCTTTTTTTTAACAGTCCAATTCTCTTCACTGTTATTTCTTCACTTGCTCTTTCTTTTTCACTGCTCAGTGTCTCTCTATGCATTATAATAATGTCACGTTTGGTTTCTTTATCCCCTGCTGCTGAAGTATTTATGCCCAATGACTATTGAAGCAGATCTTGAACCATGTCATGTTTCTCTCTTCAGAGAACATTTTCTTGAATGACAGTTTGAAGTTTTGATAAATGACTTGGTTCCTCTGAGTTGGTGGATAGAAAGTCAAAGTGACCTGAACCGTAAGATTTCTGCCATCCACAGTGTGTTCTCAAACTTAACTTATTTTTTACAGAAAAGCTGCTTATTTAATTCATTATCCTAATCATTACAAAATTATTCACAATAATTATACAATTATACAAAATTATAAGAATGCAAATTTGCAGCTACATAGGCTATAAAAAGACAAATGCTAGGTAATATAGGATACTGTTTACATTCAGGTTGATTCAGTATTGTTTTATTTTAGCAATGTGGTGTAAATAGCAATATATAAATCCTGGTGTAAACAGTTATGTGTAGCACCCTACACTGTAAAAAAAAATCCTAATTTTACAGAAAATAACTCTAAAAATTTTAGAGTATTTTTCTGTTATTTAAAATTATATTCAAAACTTAGTAAAATTACAAACAATATCTGTAAATTAATTAATTGACTGTTAATTTAAGGATTATATCATTAATGGCAAATTACAGTAATGCTTATTTTTTATACAGGACATTTACTGTATTATTTATACGGTATGTTTCTGTTTTCTTAAATTACATACAAAGTAGTGTAAAATTACAATAATAATCTGTAATTAAATATGAAGCTCATTATATAAAAGGTTTATATCCATACTTACAATCTAAGACATTTCCTTGTCATTTTAAAGTAAATATTATTAGTTTTACATTTAATTGTATTTTTACATATAATCTCTGTAATTGTCGATATATAATTTTAGCAAACTTTTATTATTGCATTAAACAATTCGTAGTCTCTTGCATCTTTCTTAGAAGAAAAAACAAACATTATGTGTGCATCTTGAGACAAAACAATGGCACTGACATATTTTAAGATGTCAGTGCAAATTGCTTTCAGCTCAAAAAACAGCTCAAACATGCATTTTAGTCTGGGACTACAGGCTTAAGCCTTGCATGTGAAACCTGAGGTATGTTGTAACTTGTATATAATTATGCCAATGTTAGCAAACAAGTGTTGCGTTGGACAGAGGATTAATAAACCAATAGGTTGTGTAACAGTACCACACAGGGTAAAAAAGCAAGTTGACATTATTAGGCAGGCATAAGAGTGTTTCTTATAGGAAAGGTCAAGAATTTGTTAAGTGCAAAAGGGTCATATAGGTCACATGAATGTAACTCTAATGTCACCATGATACCAATCCATTAGATTTTCATGTCTATATACATAATTTTTTTATGAATACATATGCAGTGTTTTCTCTGTTTAATATCTGTTTACTCTGTTAATTTGCTGTTTAGCAAGGTAGTGGTACATATATTGTGTTATATAGCCTATGATGGTATATGGTATAAGTTTAATTTTTAATCATGCACTTTAATGAAAACACAATTTAACCAATTGATTAACTATAACAGCCAGCCTAAATACAACTAGATAAATAGCACGTGTATATTTTTTTCAATTCTATCTTTAAATTTAAAACATGACTTATTTTCCTGTTATTGCAATGTTACCACACTATTGGCTGTCTCTCCGAGTGTTTTTGAGCATGATTGGTTATTCTGAGTGTCATCCAGGAATCTGGCCAATGACAACTATGCGCGCCTTTACAGGTCAAGTTTGAATATACGTCAGTTGGAGTGTGTGCTTCTGCTCGGGATTTTCAGTACTAAACTTACTTCGGTTCTGTGGCTTTTACGTTGTTTAAACATGGATTGTTTTACATCGGACTGCTAAATTTTTATTTTGAGCTTGTTGCAAATGAAGAACAAACACGGAATATGGACAACGAATTTTAACAACGTGTAACGGACATAAACATAATGCATTCTGCGGAAGGTAAATAACTTTTTATTTTATGAAAAAAAATCTGCTAACGTTACACCAAAATATAGTGTGTTAAATTGAGAATGTAAACGCATATTTCAATGTGTTAGGCTAATGTTATGTGTTGCTAGCATGTGTAAGTTAAATATTGTCAGCTAAATTAGATTTTGATACTCAGCATAGGAGCTTTAACGTTGCAATGAGGGAAATGAGAACATTGTCTTTTTAGACAGAGAGGAACTCGAACCACACTCCTTGGCTCTAGAAGAATGTTTTTAATCTACTGTTGATCGCGGGATATGGGCCTAACGTTAGGCCTAGCTTACCGATCAGGCAAAATGACGAGTCATCACAATATGTTTTGGAGCTGGTGAGTGAAATTTTGCAAGCTTTTATCTCTATTAGTAAGTAAAAACAAATAGCTAATATTCCTGTGTATGTGTGTCCCTCATGATCCAGGAATTTTGGGAACAAATATCCAGCCACACGATCTTCAGATGCGTGAGTAACTTATTGCCATAGTAAAATACACATGAAATAGAGGCAGAACATGTAAACTCTGCTGAAAGGCACACTGATCCAAACCCTCTTGACAATATTTTACCTATCTTCTTGAATTTACAGGTCTAGCTGACCCAAAATTAAATGTCCTTTCAAAATGGAAGTATTTTCAAACCTGTATGAATTCTGTGAAACACAAGAACGTTGGCAATAAAACATCATTGGAACCCATTATATGAAAAACAAACAAACAATGAAGGCATTTCTCAAGATATATTAATTAAGGTTCTACATGAAATTCATACAGTTTTGGAACAACTTGAGGGTGAGAAAATAATGAGGGAATTTTTTTTTGGATGAGCTGTTTTAAGGACATGTTCCCATGGTCCTTTGCTAAATTAACCATGGTTTTTATTATAGTAAAAGTGT
This sequence comes from Semotilus atromaculatus, assembly GCA_031834385.1. Taxonomy (NCBI): domain Eukaryota; kingdom Metazoa; phylum Chordata; class Actinopteri; order Cypriniformes; family Leuciscidae; genus Semotilus; species Semotilus atromaculatus. The sequence goes on along the minus strand of JAULUF010000005.1, from coordinate 11,852,881 downwards.
AGAAACCATGTTTTTGTGGTGGATTGATTACAATAATGTATTACAATTTGGTTTGTGTAGCTAAACCATGGTTAATTTTAGTAAGGGTTCTACAGATTTATATAACATTTAAAGGATTAGTTCACCTCAAAATGAAAATTTACACACCCCAATGCCATCCAAGATGTTCATGTCTTTCTTTCTTCAGTGTAAAAGAAATTACGTTTTTTTTTAAGAAAAACATTTCAGGATTTTTCTCCAAACAATGAACTTCAACTGCAACCAAAATGTTGAAGTCCAAATCAATGCAGTTTCGAAGGGCTTTGACGTGCCTCAAAGGGCTGTGCACGTTCCCAGCGGAGGAATAGGGTCTTATCTAGCAAAACGATCGGTCATTTTCTAAAAGAAAAGACGGCGCGTCGCAGACCAGCTCAAAATGAAAAATTGTGGTTAAAAAGTATATAAATGTTTGTTTGTTTTTTAGAAAATGACCGACCTTTTTGCTAAATAAGACCCTATTCCTCCGCTGGGAACGTGCACAGCCCTTTGAAACTGCATTGATTTGGATTTCAACATTTTGGTTGCGGTTGAAGTCCTTTGTGTTGAGAAAAATCCTGAAATGTTGTTTTCCTCAAAAAAATATATTTCTTTTACACTAAAGAAATACATGAACGTCTTGGATGGCATTGGGTTGAGTAAATTATTAGGAATTTTTCATTTTGAGGTGAACTAATCCTTTAAGGAACACATTAAAACTGGTCCTATGTCACCCAGATCAATAGTCTGTTAACACACATTAACACTTTATTTTTTTCATTTTTAGATCAAGCATGGGAACAATGTTTATGGAGCAGAACAGGCACCAACAGAAGTCCATCACTAGTAAGTATCCACTGCAGTATATAAAACTGTAGTCAGTTTTAAAAGCACAATGCACTCCAAAATAAAAATAATCTCTTTTTTTCTCCCTCGTGCGATCCCAGATGTATATCTGACTTTCTTTCCTCAGAGATTTTTTGAAAAATGATCCATTATTGTAAGCCAATACGCTGATTTCACGCAGACGTTAGCGAGGCTCCGGTGGGAAGTGTCGCCTTTAATCACAGGACAGTCGCGAATGCGATGGACTATTGTTGTGTTTAATGTTAAAAATTAGTTATTCTAAAACTGTACATACATTTCTTTCATTAGGGCTGGGATAAACGATTATTTTTTAAACGATTAATCAAGCGATTCTTTTCGATGCATCGATTAATCTAACGATTAATTTTTCAGTTTGATTCGATTTCGACTATCTCCCCAGCGAATGTACAGCGACGTGACATCACTGCCAGATTTAAACTGTGCCTTTGCGCTGTGGCTAGCGCTGAGCCAAAGACGGACTTGCTCAGCGCTTGTCATAGGCTATATCACAACTGTTGTGTGTTTAACCACATAATGTTTATTTTAGGTTTCAGACATTTAAATACAGATAATTTATAGCAAAACAATACATTTATAGTTTGTAAAATACACAATGGTGTGGAAGCAGCAATAACAACCCATTCAAATATATTTGCACTTCTGAAAGCCTGAGGAGCCACTTGTGTTGCTACTACTCTCCGGCGCCGCCATCTTTGTTTTGGGTCTGACGAATCTACGCAAATATTTTGCGTCGACGTCTCCAGCCCTATCTTTCATACTTTAGACTATATAACTATATATATATTTTTTATATATATAATTCAGACAGTAAAAAAATAAGCAGGAACGAACTATATACATATCCTATATTGAATATTAACATCCAGTAGTGTAAATCGCGGCAGCAGCTTCAGGTTGGTAGTCCAAGGCATTGTTGTGTATCTTTACTTCCGGGGTTCTTCCCACCGGAGCCTCACTTTCGATTTCAAAATGGCGGCTGCGTGAAATCAGTGTATATAATGCATGTAATTATATGTGATATAATATTTACCTTGCAATAATACCTCTGGAAAAGAATGTCCGTTGTTGTGAATCTACATTTTCCTCCTTTTGGTGATGCACATTGATACAAAAATAATTTAAATCATCCTTTTTGAGAGAATCATAGTGTCCTTTTTTTTCTTCCCAGATGCACCACGGATCCAGCTGATTACTGGCAGTTGCAGGATTGTTCTTTATTTGCTGTATCTGTCACATCTGGTACACTTTTGTTGTATGTTTTGATTTAACTTATTAATACACTTATATAGTTAGGATTCTGAACTAACAGTATAATATTTATTATCAGAACTGTGCGGAGCCCCCAGGGGTCAGGAGAATATTGTGGAAAACAATATATAAAACCGATTTGGAAAATACAAGCCAAAAACAGCACAATTAGTTTTTTTCACCATCTCTTTCAAATGTGAAATCATGAACTCATCATGATAGTAACCCTAACTGACAAGACACTTGAAAAATCATATTTTTAGTTTTTCAGTTCCTCCTGGGGGCTCTGAAGAGCTGTTTGAGAAGAATTGGTTTATAATGTTAATTTAATCTGAATACTAAAAATTTAAAGAAACACTCCACTTTTTTGGAAATAGGCTCATTTACCAACTCCCCTAGAGTTAAACAGTTTTACCGTTTTTGAATCCATTCAGCCGATCTCCGGGTCTGGCGCTAGCACTTTTAGCATAGCTTAGCATAGATCATTGAATCTAATTAGACCGTTAGGATCTAAAAAAAAATGACCAAAGAGTTTCGATATTTTTCCTATTTAAAACTTGTAAACTGTAGTTACATCGTAAACTAAGAACTACAGAAAATGAAAAGTTGTGATTTTCTAGGCCACCTTGACTAGTAACTATACTCTCATTCCTGCGTAATAATCAAGGAACTTTGCTGCCGTACATGGGTGATGCAATGATATTACGCAGTACCTGAAAATAGTCCCCAGCTAGGTAACTTCCAACGTGACCGGCATTAAGTTTTCAGGCGCTGCGTAATATCATTGCGCCTGCTCACCCATGGTACGGTAGCAAAGTTCCTTGATTATTACGCAGGGATGAGAGTATAGTTCCTAGCCATATCGGCCTAGAAAATCGCAACTTTTCATTTTCCGTCGGTCTTAGTGCACGATGTAACTACAGAAGAGTCACGTAAGTTTTAGGTAGGAAAAATATCACAACTCTTTGGTCATTTTTGGAAAGAGATGCTAACGGTCTAATCAGATTCAATTATCTATGCTAAGCTATGCTAAAAGTGCTAGCGCCAGACCCGGATATTGGCTGAATGGATTCGAAAACAGTAAAACTCAACTATTTAACTCTAGGAGAGTTGGTAAATGAGCCTATTTCCAAAAAAAGTGGAGTGTTTCTTTACATTTAAATTGTTTAATGTTTAGAATCAATAGTGGTGTGACATATTTTATACAGTTTTGTTTACAGACTTTTGTCTTCCAAAATAAAACTGTTAATTTACCATCTTGAGCACGTCTTGACAATTTATTTAATGTGTTTGATCGTTTTAATTTAGCAAAGGTCTGTTAAATAACAGTGTTTGTCATTAGAACCTTTAGTGCCGTCACTTTTTTGAAGGTGTTTGATTGTAATAATTTTGGAAATACCTGTAAAATAGCAGTGTTGCTCAGTAGAACTTTTAGTGCCATTACTTTATTGAAGGTGTTTGATTGTAATAAATTAGGAAATACCTGTAAAATAACAGTGTTTCTCAGTAGAACTTTTAGTGCTGTCACTTTATTGAAGGTGTTTGGTCATTATAATCTAGGAAAAATCCATAAAATAACAGTTTTACACTGTAAAAAAATTATAATAAAAAAACGGTCAAATGACTGGCAGCTACGGCTGCCAAACAAAAACCGTAAAATTAAAGTAAAATATCTTAATTCAAACAAGGAAAAACCTGTAAAATAACAGTGTTTTTTTGTAAAAAGTTTAATAAAAAAATCCGTAAAATTATAGTTTTTGCACTTTATTGGATTTAAGATATTTTACTTTAATTTTACGGTTTTTGTTTGGCAGCCGTAGCTGCCAGTCATTTGACCGTTTTTTTACGATTTTTTTTTTTACAGTGTACATTTGTCAATATAGCTAGCTAGTTATTTAGCTGACTCATCCTGGTCAGATTATGTTAACTAGCTAATAACAAATCAGTTAATCTGGCAGTCATCTACATTGGTTCAGAACAGCCTCACCAGCTCAGACATTTTTGTTAATATAATTTTTTGGACAAAGGTGCAGCATGTGCAGGTCTGGGAAGGTTGTAGTGTGGTCAATTTATTAAGCTCCACCAGATTGTGGCCAGTACCATTTACATGCTAGTGCTTGTGTTTTTAGCATGTTTGTCAACTACCTTTTTTGTGTGTGTGGGAAAATGCTATTACTGTAATATCTAAGTCCACATCTATTAATACATAATTAGAAATCAAGTGTTTTTTAAATGTTGTTTATATGTCTATGTGGTGTTTTTAATATGCTTTGAGCCAAACCACGTGCAAATTCATAAGTCAATAGTACACCATTGCTGAGTATTTTTTCCTTAAAACTACAGTGATTGAAAGATCGACAGTAGCCGCGTTTCCATTACCCTTCAAAGTGTGGAAATTGAAATTGCGAATTGAAAATACGCCCAATGGAAACACATCAATTTAGCAAAAACTCCAATTTATTGCAAAGAAGTTTTTACACTCATATGAGGTGGTTTTTCAGGGAGTTTGAAAAATAAATATTTCGCAAAACTGCAATGGAAAGAGTTTTTGCGCATTTACAGGTCACCTGATACACGCATACGTCTCCATTGATTATTAATAATGGCCAGTGTGGTGGCTGGGATATACATACCAACGTCCGTTGCCATGATTTTTGGAGTGACTTATCGCGAGAGGAAAAAATGAAGTTTTAGTCATTTCGCAATCGTTTTTTGTCAACATTTAGAAAAAAGCACAAAATTTTTGCGCAAATCTGTAATGGAAACACGCCTAATCTCAAAAACGCGGTTTAAAATCGCTGGGGTTTCTGACGTCACAAACTACCTTGTAACCAATCAGGTCAACTTGCCGGCGGGCTTTAGCATATCATTAACAGCGAACTAGCAGGGGACTCTCGAGAGATGCCAGGTTATCCTGGTATATTTTCTGTTGATATGAAAAATCGGGTATAGCAATATACCGGGTATATGATTTATACTATGTAATGATGAATTATATGCCTTTCTCCACTGATGTTCTGAGTTGTTCAAAGCATTGCTGATGTTTGTTAGAACGCAGCTGACAGACTCTGAAATGGCGAATGGGAACATAATTTGTGTAACATTAGCAACACATTACTAGCTGTTTGATAACGTAGTCAAGCAAAAGGCTAATCATATTAATTACCGCTATGTGTCTGATGTTGTAAAGAGCGATACCATTGTGGAGCGTTCGTAAGTTGGCAGAGTGAATAGGCTTTTTTGAGATGCGCCTTGCCTTGCTGTAAATGTATGCAAGAGTAGGCGGCTGCAGTGACGGGAGGAGTGAAAAAAGTGCAGGCAAGACGGACAAGTTCTCTCTTCTTGCAGTGGATCAGACACCTATGAGATCAAAGACTGATATTGCGGGATTCACGATCATGCGCCGCGTTGATGATAAACTGGATGTAATTTAAGTTCTATTGCATTCATATGAAAATAAATATAATAACCAAGACACTTAAAGTAGTCTGTTATTTATTTCCATTCGAAATACGTGTTTATCAATCATTTTTACTTTAATCACAGACATGTTTTATGTTAATATATATTTATTTTTAATTAATATAACAACAATCAAATAACCTAGATCGCACTGTCAGAGAGTTTGGGAATATTCACATAATTTATACACATAAAAACATGATATCAGAGTTTTAAAATCAAACATTTTAAAAGAGAACAATACATCACGGTTGTTTAAACTAATGAGCATTAAGCTGTGTCGTCAGCAAGTCGTTTCCCACCATGCTTTTGATCAGCGCTGTCGGTTGAGAGTAACTGCGCTCGACTGCAGAATCCAACACGGCCGCCTTGCGGTCGCGAGAGTTTTTTGACATCAGCATGATATCAGAGCCAGACGGACCGCTCTCGGACACATTTCTAACCGGCATGCATCTCGCGGTGATCACCGGTGATCGGTTCTGCGCAGATTTTGCTCATCTCAAACAAGCTTATTCTCTGAGCTGGCGTAAGTGTAGGCGGGGCTAATTAGCATATTAATGTATCCACATATATTAAAGGGGCTCTATGGAACTTTTAGCGGCCTCTAGCGGTTAAGTTTCAGATTGCAGTCAAATTTTACAAGAGCGCTCGTGCTCTAACTCATAAACAATACCGTCTATTACACAAATATCTCTGTGAATACTCGACGGATTCGGCGAGCACTGAGCTCACTGGAACTGTCTAGCCGAGCTGAAAAGAACCATATAAGTTTCATAATTTTTGGTGGTGTTTTCGCGGAGATATTAGCCGAAAATCGCCGGTGACGTCACGATCTCAGAAGAGAACCGCTTGTATCCCTGGAACGCGAAGACCCAGAGAGCTCAAATTCGGGGGAGGAGGTCCCAGGGGGACCCTTGCCCGAACGCTAGAGTGGCGGGCCTCGGGGACGCCCCCTACCTGATCGGCGTTCGCTGGGACCTCCGATTTCAAATGGCTATAACTCGGGGACCCGGGCGAGTTGGACCTCAGGGGTGGGCTCGTCGAAAGGCCCCGTCCAGCACTACGAACGATTTGAGTCTTGGGAATATTGATCAAAGATTGACCGAGATATAAGCCGAAACACGTGTGCCTTTGACCGGACGTAACTCCCTGACCGTCTACAATAGACTGTATATAAAGGATAGAGGCTCGGGAGCGCGCATGCACGTCACATCCGATGGATTTTGCGGGAAATCCGACCCGGAGCCTTCACATAAAAATAGGAATACTGGCCTTCAGAGGTAATAGCAAAACCTGACAAGGTGATCATTGTAATGTGTGGTTACAACCCCTTCACACACAGGCAATAAAAAAGGATTCATTTTAGTAGAAAAGTTACATAGAGCACCTTTAAATGAAGGAAGGGTTTACATTCAAGAGTTACATTCAAGCTATTTTAAGGCATGAAGAAAAAAATTTCACAGGAAAAAACGTTTAAATATGAGAGGCTGAGGCTGGTCACCACTTTGTAATGCCTCTCCATCGCCTTTCCAGCGTGACAAAGTAATTTAATTCCAATTAAACTTTTATCTGCCTCCATTTTATCACGACTTCAAATTAAGGTTGGAATGCCAATTGGTTATTGGTCATTTATATAATAGTTTAGCTACACATTTTATTCAACTCTTTAATTTATATTTTGACTGATGAGAAGTCTGTAAGGGTGAGGCGTGGCGTGTCTTGGATGGTACTGCTAATTTTGCAAGAGAGAGTTCAAATGTTCATTTCCAGAAACGTCCTGTGTCTTGTCGGTGAGTAGTCGTTCCTCAACCAGACGGCGCGGCATTTTCTAGTTTCTACAGTCTTACAGTGGACTGCCCATCCTGGTCTTGACTTGACTTAGTGGCTCATTCTTCATGAATTCCCTCCTGCTTTGGTTGTAGGTCTGGACTGATCTTTTTTAATGGCCGCTGCCTGTCACTTATCACGGACCTGGTTTAATTCTCTGTCTGCTCGCCATTCACCTGAGTTTTCACTTCTCGCCTGTCTGATTCTCCTCTTTACTTTCCCCTTGGACCAGATGCATATTGACTGATTATCTGGTTTTAGCCTGGCCTGCGATTTACTGTCTCTGAGCCCGGCCCTGAACTCTACGGCTCGTCACCAGTTCATTGAGCTTAATTAATAAAGATTGTATTGAGCATCTCTTTGCTTTGGGTCCTTCATTACCAACCTGACAACCCCATAAATTTCATACATTTTTGTTGGTGTAACCTAATATTAGCTTGATTCAGTAATGTTGGTTTCACTTTATTTTACAGTGTCCTTGTTACACGTTACATGTAGTTATTATAGTAATAACTATAATTATGCATAATGTCATGCAACTAACCCTAAACCAAACCCTAATCCAATAGTAAGTATATGTAGTTAATTACTATTACTCAGTACTTAATTGTATAACACTTACACTGGTGGACACCTACAAATAAAGTGTAACGGTAATAATCTATTCATTTAAATGTTAGGCTACCACATCTTAGGTTTCAGTTTTTTCAGTGTATGTTTATATATTGTGTTATTTTTGGATATGTGTTTGGCTTTGTCTCTTCTTTTCCACTGTAATTCAGATACCGTACTCTGATTGTTTTCATCTGCTGTAATTTGTGTCTGAGATGATTGGATGGTGAAAGTGAGGAGCAGAGATATAAGCTGTCGAGTTTAAGAGAGGGATTTTCTTTCACCATGGATTCCTTCTCCTGCCTTTCAATATCATTTGTTGATTAAATATTTGTTTTGGTCTCAGGATAATGTCATGAAGTGTTTTTTTGACAGAAAGATAACCAAACCTGTATGCTTTGAAGTTTAGTATATATTGTAAGTAGCTTTTTTCCTGATGTGTTTTTGTTTCTGTTGGGAACATAAGATGAGGGAGCCATTTTTTTGTATTCTGGTTTTCTCCTGTTTGAGTAGACAGGGAAAGAGAGAAGAGTTATGTTAGTGTTTCTTATCCTCTGTTTCTTTTATTATGTAAGTTAAAGGACCCAAGGGTTAGTTATGTAATATATATATATATATATTTTTTTTGGCCATCCTGATGAAAGTTTTTGTTCCCATTATTAATATTATTACAAAACAATTAAAAGTTACTTTAGTTGAATTGGTGATTGTGTTGTTGATTCTGGGGCAGGGGATTGGATCATCCTGTTTCTCTCAATAGTTATTTTATTTTTGTTTATGAACTTTTTTTTTTGCACTTGCTCCCAACCTGAGTTGTCTGCTTATTTGGTCCTTTACTTATTTGATGATTTTGAAAACTGATTTGATAATGTGGAGATGTGTCTCTTGTTAGATAATCCACCATCTCATTTTCTTGGTAAATATTAGGTTTGGAGGTCTTTATTTATTTTAAAAAAGAATTGTGGGAGGGAGAGAAGCATTTATGCTAAGGGAATGGATTTTGATTTAATGGAATTTTCCCTTAATCCTACAACAGGTTTTTATCACTGTAGGAAGACAGATTTAAATCTTACAGCTGATTTCTTTCTAGAAAATCTATTTAAGGAAGTGGTTTCTGCTGGCATTTTGCCCCCTCAATCAGAGATTGGCAGCTGTTGATGAGGAGTCGGAAGCCTTTGTGGAGACTTTGGAAGTTTTCCTCAATGCAGATGCTTCTGAATTGCTTAATGAATATATATATATTGGCAGTCAAACTTAAAGAGTTAAAGCTGCTTAGAAACAAGAATGCTTGGCGGAGCTAATTATACTACATGCTGTTGAAGTGGAAACAGATTGCGTTGTTAACCTGAATCAACTGGAATTACAAGTGAATGAGAGAATGAGAAAACCAATTCAATTTCCAAACTTCCTTCGGATGTGACGACGCTGGTAATTCAATCAAGTCCTGCCGAATGCTCCAACTTTGATGTGAGAAGGTATATTAAGCTTGTATGCCTACAGTCAAATATTTAGGTCTCATTCAAAGTCTTCCCAACAAACTTGTGTGGAATTCGCTAGAGTAAGTTTAGTGTGTAGGGTTGAGTTAGGAGTTATTGTTACTGGAGGAGTTTAAAAAAATTGATTTTATTTGAATGAGCAAAATGTAAGTTCTGTTTCTGATGCTGTTGTACTAGAGGACAATATTTGTTTTGACACACCGAGGTACTACTTCACGTTCTGTGAGAATTATGTTTCCGGTAGTGAATGATTTATGGAGGGAGCAGAATTGTGTATTTACTCAGTCAGGAGAGGAGAGCAAAGCCAATCCATCAGTCTAATCCGGGGAGAACATCTGAGAAAACACTGTAAAAAATATTTTAGCAATTTAGTTATTTCAACTTATTTTTTTGTGTAGAGATAACTAGATTGTCCAGACAACAAGAAATTTTAAGTTTTCTTGTCCTCAACTTTTCGAAATAAGTTAGTTAAACTAAAAAAAAAACATGCAAAAAGATAACACAAAATAACGAGTTAAGTTTTTTACAGTGAAGTTTGCTCAGATGCTGGCCATTTCATCACTGAATGTAGAGCCTTGGAAGCAGAGAATAGCTGCTAAGACTAAAAACATGGCTTTTGATCAGTCCGTGTCTTATGGACTGTTTGCTTTGAATGGAACTGTGTCATGCTGATTCAAAAGATCCCTTCAGCACCCTTGTGCCCAATCCCTGTGTTAAAGGGATTCGACTTCAACGGTTATCAACAGGTTGATAGCCAAACGATCTGTCATTTTCTACTCCAAATCTTTTTATTGGTTTTCAGTGACAGTACAGAACAGGACAACGTAAAGAACAGGACATCGTAAAAAACAGTAGAGATTAAAACACTGTCCATTATTAATCCCTTACATGACCCCCACCCAATCCAATAACTCAGATTAAAGAAATAAGTAAATGAGTAAAGTAAAATAAAATAAAATAAATAAAGTTCCTTTTTTATGTCAGGAACTTGTCAAATTGGTGAAAATTATGTTTCATTGCCAGTTACAGGTGCACAAGGTAAACCCTTAATGTACTTTAAAAAGGGCTCTGAGGTATTGTAAAAGGATTTAAGAGAGGATCAGAGAGTGAGCATCTTAATGTCCTGTACCCACCTGTCATTTGTTGGAGGGAAAACATGCTTCCACTTAAGAAGGATATAGGGTCAGGGTCAATATTAGTGTTGAGAGCTTTTGCGAGCGTCTCAAATACATTGGACCAAAAGGTTACCAGCTGTGGACATGTCCAAAAGATATGTAGATGGTTGGCAGGAGAATGTTTGCAGGCAGCACTCTTTTCTGGGAACATTTTTGGCAATGGAGCATTGATTAAGCTCTGAAGAGTATTTTACATTGTATTAAGCCATGCCCGGGGGTGATACGGGGTGAGGAGTTAGAGAGATTGCTCAGCTTTAAATTTCTGGTCAAGTGGACCTCTGGTTCACTGCTGCCCTGGTTAAAAAAGCCCAACAGAGACATTACTTCCTCAGAACTTTGAGGAAGGCCCATCTCTCTGCCAGACTTCTGAAGTCTTTCTACCATTGCACGGTAGAAAGCATATTAACATATTGCATTACAGTCTGGTATGGAAACTGTTCAACGGCTGAAAGAGCTGCATTAGGGTCATAAAAACCTCACAAAAGATCATCGGACTTCCACTGCCCACCCTTGAGGACTTTAACAGGCTTTGCTGTTGCAGCAGAGCTTCTATTATCATTAAGGACAGTACTCATCCCTTTCATGATCTGTTTGCACTTCTGCCATCTGGAAGATGCTAGAGCGCTAAAGACTCGAGGCTCCGAAACAGCTTTTACCCAACAGCCATTTTTGAACTGAATTCCCTCTCCCCTGCCTCTGTCCTCCCACAGCTACTTCAATAATTTTGAACGGACGTGTATGCCATATTGTTGCAATAACATGCACAAGACACTTTAAGCTATTTTATTGTTTTTATGTGTGGGTAATATGGATGAATACAGTTTGTTTTCTATGAGAGATGTCAAATTTCGTGCAATGACAATAAAGGTAAAACTAAAAACTAAAACTGGCACATATGAAAGAGGAATTTACCCGGTTCAAGATGTTATGCCATAGATCCTCTGTAATAGTAACTCCAAGGTCTTGATCCCAGGTATCTTTAAGCATGTCAGTAGGGACTGAATTAATAGATCTTATTAAATTATAAATGACTGAGATTAAATGCCCGTGGCTGACATTTAAAGCGAGAAAGTGACCAATTTGTGTTTGAGGTGGATGATTAGGAAAGTGAGGAAACTGCTCCTGTATAAAGTTTCTGATTTGAAAGAACCGAAATAAGTGATGACTCGGTAGGTTATACTTTTTAGATAAGAAGGAGAAAGAGACAAACACTCCCTCCTCGTAGAGGTCACTAATCTCGAGAACTGTGACTATTGGATTGTCTGAGACTCTGTTTGCAACTAAGGCCAGCTAAGAACAGACATCAGAGTAGAGAGTGCTTTTCACTGATGAAGTTTCCGTATGCACCCAGGGAGGACAATAGTCAGAATAGACATCCCTGTTCCAAAAGAGAAGCTTATTGATGTTACAGGCCCAGTAGGACTGCTGAAAGATGGGAAGTGCAAGGCCTCCCTTAGCTTTAGGAAGTTATAAAATTGATGTAAGATTGATGAAATTGATGTAGAATTGATTAAATATATATTCATTTATATATAAAAGGTTGAAAGGTCACGCAATGTGTTGCGTATCACAGCTAGTGCAAGACAAACATTTGTGGTTAAAAAGTATATAAATGTTTCTTTTTTTTTTGTTGAAAATGACAGATGGTTTGGCGAGATAAGACCCTTATTCCTCGGCTGGGATAGTGTAAAGCCCTGTGAAGCTGCATTGAAACTGCAATTTGGACCTTCAACCCATTGATAACCGTTGAAGTCTCTCTATATAGAGAAAAATCTTGGAATGTTTTCCTTAAAAACCTTAATTTCTTTTCGACTAAAGAAAGAAAGAAATTAAAAGCTTGGATGACGTGGGGGACTAATCCTGTAAGTTTAACTTTTTGAAAGATTTATTATTTACTGTGTAGGTTTGCTGGCCAAATCTATACTGGGTATCGGTATGTTTTGCCCGATTTACTATCCAAAGGCTATTCCGCTGCGCATGATTAAAGTGGTGCATCACTCTGGTGGTGAAATAGGCTAGTCGAAGTTTTGTACGAATTTCAGTCTACCCCAAATGATTCAGACAGACCAGAGCTATGAGATTTTGCATTTGTCACTCCTGATATAGCAGTCTGCAATATAAGCTAATGGTTTTTGTTCAGCATGCAAAATGCCAGCCACTTTCTAGCGATTGATGCAGAGAGTTCTGTCAGGAGTGACAAATTGAGAGTCATATTTAGATGATCTGGTGATGGAGTCGGATAAGCTGGGAAAATCATGTAAGTATGGACACGGTGTTCAACCATTTGGCTGATGCTTCCTCCAAAGCGTCAGTTTGCAATGGCAGTTATCACATACTTAACAGGTAAACAGCTAGGTCAGGGGCATGTGAAGCCTGTGATGGCTAAAGTGAACATGATTCTTGATTTTTTTTTTTTTCACTCCAATAAATAAGCGAGTGCTTTGAAGATTTTTGGGAATGGCAGGATACTATCAGGTGTTTTGTTATAACTTAGCAATGGTAAGACCTCTTCAGTAGTTAGAAATTCGAAGTTCGAATGGAATGTAAGGTTTGCGGATGCTTTTACTGCTATGAAAGATTTATTTTTGCAATGTGCCTGTTCTGTCTGCATCTTATTTTACACAACATTTTTAGATGTGTTGATGTGAGAACTGCCTTGGGCATACATTTTATCTAACAGTTGGGGATAGGGACAATAAACAAAAAAATTCTCAAGAACAATTTTTGAAGGGGACACAAATAAAACCTTGCAGTCATATTATAATTATTAAATTATCTTCTTTCCTCCACATATTTGTTTAATGTTTCTACAATATTAGCCTAATATCAGTTCACATATAGGGTTATCACCGTGTTAGTTGTAGTGGGAGACTTACTATCCAACAAGCTTCTTTGGCTGCTATATCTGAGTATTTAAAATACATTTGTTATGGCAAAAAAGCTGAAAGAAAACAGGATTAGATGACAATGACTGATTGGTAATGGTCACAATCGTCATCTTTTGGTTTGGTGAACCTGTCTCATTTATTTTTTGACATTCAGAAAATATTAAAGCTTTTAAAAATTAATGCTCAGAATATTTTTATCTTCCAGATCAGCCAGACACAAGTTCCATGCTGCAATGCATGTTGGGTACCAGCATAGTACAAAACAATTGTGCATGGCTCACAGCATGCATTGCAGCATGAATTAATTATGCAGATGAATTGTCTGGCTATTTTCTTTAATTTTTACTTTTTGTTTTTATTTTTGCTGTTGGTTTTTTGTTGACTTTAAGTATTGTGTTTTGTGATGTTCAGATTTGATGTTATCTTTTTTTTTTTGATTGTCACCATTGTTGAAATTCAGTGGCTGATTATTGATGTCTGTGTGTGTCCAACCAAAGCCATAGTTCAAATATTTTTAGAGAATGATGAGTTTAAAAATCCTTCATAACTGATAGCACTGCTTGATCATATGCTGTATTTTCCCAGTGTAGTAATATAAAATACAGCTGTATTAAAACACATTTTTGATAAGGGTTTGGACAAAGGATGAGATCGGTGATCCAATCACAATCAGAAACACCTGATCTTTTGTTGGCTTTGTTTCTGCCACAACAAATGTGTCTTAAAAACACACAGTTACAGCAGCCAAAGAAAATATTCTGCTTGTTAACATCAGGTGTTCATCACTAATACTCAATCAGCAGTTAATTATTCACTGAATTATATTATTAACTGCAACACTGCTTCAGTGTTACTCCAACACTCTGTAGTGTGGACTTAAGATTTTGCAGTGGGGTTAAAAGGGTTAAATGTGTCAAATAAAAAATAAACAGAGTGAAGTGTAATTTAACAGTAAACAACTGTAAATTAAAATCAAGGAAAACCAGTAATATACTGTAAAATGTAACAGTCAGATTTATTAAACGAAATAAGTTAATTTCACTGAAATATTAGTAAAAGTTCATAGAAAAAAGTTATGCGAAGTCAATAACTGATAAGGAGAGTAAATACTAAACTGAAGTGTTTTTGCACAAGATGATATAGGAGTGATCTGTTAGTTTAATTGAGTTTTGTGGGTCACCATTGTGCTGGAGAGTAGAGCCTGTGCTTCAGTCAAAGATGAGCAGAGAAACACTGATGTTATGCTGCCTGTTGCTTTATTTAAAAGCAGTAACTGTGTAGTTGCTGATGCAGTGACAATCTCCTTGCTAAGTACTTTAGCACATACATGTGTGCTATTGTTCTTTAAGTCTATGTTTACACGGAAATGATCAGAAGAGAAAACGCAAAAGTGGCGTTGCGTTATCACTTTTTATTCTGCCTTTAGACGAGCGTTATGAGGGGGAAATCTGCGTGCATATGGTGACGCAAAAGTGTGTGAAATTCGATGTAGTATGCACTCCAGGCGGCTAGGTGGCGATGTGAAGCACTGCCACACAACAACACCAATATCTGAGAATATTTTGTACAACTGCTGAAAAGACTCTTGTATGTTTATCAGAGCTTCTAGGGCAACTTGAAGGTCCGACGTATGGAAATAATCCGACATGTTGGTTGTTATTTTCCTGTACTGGCGAATGCCTGTGACGTAAACGCGTACGCGTCGAGAGCAGATTTGCGTTTTTACTGTTTTTTACCCTTTACACGGGAACGCGACGGTGGAGCATTTTTAAGATTTCCACTCTGGAGGGTGGTTTCACTTTTTTGCGTTCTTAAAGGGCACCTATTATGGCATTTAAAATGTTCCTAATATTGTTCTGGGAGTCCCCAACAACAGTTTTACAAGCATGAAATGACAAAAAACACTTTTGTTGTCTTATAATATGCATTTATTTTTACCTGATTTGCTCACCGACTCCCATATGAATGGTTTAGCGAGTCATTTTTCCAACCCCGCCTTTGCGTGACGTTAATCTGCGGTGATATGTTAGCTACCATAGCCCAAAGGAGTGACACCGAGCCGACGGGGTGTCATTGGTTGTTGCGTTAAATCTTACCCAGATACAATAGTGCTATTTTCTGATTGGCTAACAACACCAGACGAACAACACCAGAGGAGACGCGCTTGATTCCTGCCGGTTCTATAGTGAGAGCGGCGCGGCCAGAGTTTTGGGCGCTGGCTGCGGCATATTAAATATATTACAAATAGTTTTTCAGCGTGAGAAATACAATGTGTGACGGGAGAGCGTGACAAAAGACCGAAATGAGTGACTGTCACGCTCAATTCGTGACACTTGAGAGCCCTGCACTTCACATATTTCAATACAATTGACATTGAAGACCGAAGCTGCGCTGTGCGTACACAACACACAAAATAATTATTGAGCATGATACATAAAACATAAAAGCAACAATTAATAATATTAATAATACTTACAGGTTGTGATTCGGAGGAGGAAGCTGATCCAAATAAACTCGGTACTGAGCCTTCCTTCAATATCAGCCGGCTCGCGAATCCATACTTTATAGCATTTAGGTTTGTGAAGCAATCATCTTCAAAATTACGCGATCACAGCACAAGGATGGGCTATACTTCTGTGGTATAGTTGCATTTATGAACTGAAGCCACTGATTCTTCAAATGCTCGTCTCTGGGCAGATGAAAAAATGTTGCTTTTGCGTCACACTTCAGAACACAGCGTCTCGTCGCCATGATGTTTTCAAGTTTCCCTGGCTTCTACGAGTACGAGCGCAATGAGTGGGCGTATCTTATTCAAATAACTTGTACAAGTGACGTACGAAAGTTAGAGAAAATGCATCGTTCGTCTATCGATTCATATCAACGACTCTTACTTTTGAGAGACAATAACTTTGTATACGGTGAACTTTCATATTTGAAACTTTGCAGGACGTTTCCGTTCACTTAGATCTATGTTACACACTACATGAAAGGTAATTTTCAAAATTCCATGATAGGTACCCTTTAAGCCCCAAAAACGCCGTTGCCGTGTAAACGAAAGGCACATCCGCTAAAATATTTTTACGTTTTCACCCAGAATCGTTCTCGTGTAAACAAGGACTAAATATGAACTGCAAAGATTGTAGTTAAAGTCATGTTTTTAATGAATTCACTATTACACATTAGGTGTTTGCAGTTTAATATTAAGAGATTTAAATTTTCGGATTATCACGGTAACATACTGTAAAAAAGGAGAGCTGTAAAATGACTGTAAAGGGCTGTAAATTAACAGTACATCGCTGGCAACCACAGCTGCCAGTAGATTACTGTTACTTTCCAGCGCATTTTTTTACAGTGTAAATTAAGTTTACACAAGACTAGATAATGATCTGAGATGTCATCGCTCTGCTGTAGAATTTCAACGACATCAACATTGATTCCATGAAATAATATTAGATCTAGAGTATGATTACGACAATGACATGTGTTGTCTAACTCCAGTAGAGTTCAGAATGTCTTTAAATGCCAATCCCAATGCATCTTTTTCGTTATCTACATGTATATTAAAATTAGGACTTTATCTGCAGCCAGTACTAACTCTGATAGAAAATCAGCAAATTTTTTGCTAAAGTCTGTATGGTGCCCTGGTGGCCTGTATACAGTAGCCAGCACAAATCTCAAATTATCATTTACACTATAGTGTTACATTAAGCACCAGCACTCAGTAATTTTTCTTCTCAGAATAGACTTCTCAGTAATTCTGAAGATATTACTACACCTTTGCCTTTCAGACCAGGCTCATGTTCAACAGTAACTTCATCCGAGTAACTTCATCCGATGTTTAAAGTGAATAAAATGACAGCCTATAGTCCACAACTAACTACTGAAGAACTTTGTTCTCTTCCACTGGACTTGTGTGTGTAGATGAGGTAAAGGGGGAAAGCAGGCAGTGGACCAAAGCACTGTTACCCCTTTTCCACCAAAGCATTTTGAGAGCCGGTTCGGAGCCGGTGCCTATAGCGAACCGGTTCTTTGTGTTTCGACAGCCAAATAACCACAACGCATCCTCATCCCAAGGCATCATATTCTGACACTTTGACAAAGCGTCTAAATCCAACGCCCATAGAACCCTTTAGCGTCAATATAACACGCACAGATATGGGTAGGTTTAGGTCTGGTGTAGGGTTAGGGTTAGACCGCTAGGAAGCGCCTTCTGACCCATATCTGCGTCTCATATTGACGCTAAAGGGTGCCATGTGCGTTCGATATAGGCGCCGGCCAGGGAATTTGGTTCCAAAGCGGCACCAACTCTTTGCTGGACTAGAACCGTTCTTTTACCATGTCATGCTTACGTCGGGGGCTGGGGGCGGGGTTATTGTGACCAACAACACGACGGGAAAGGTTGTATTCTGGTTTTCTCCTGTTTATGAGTAGACGGGGAAAGATAGAATAGTTATGTTAGTATCCTCTGTTTCTTTTATTAGGTAAGTTAAAAGACACCTGGTAAGATTTGTTTGTTGTTTTGGCCATGCTCTCCCTGAAGATATCCAGTTTCCCTATTATTATTATTATTTGTTATTTATTATTCTTATGACTGTTATTATCATTAGTGACTAATTAAAAGTTACTTTAGTTGAATTGCTGGTTGTGTTGTTGATGATCATCCTGTTTCTCTCTGGTTATTTTATTTTACAATGTTTTTTCTTTTGGCATTTGCTCCCAACCCTAGATAGGCAACAATACTGGCAGACAGATAAGATTCATGAGCAAAATGTAAACTAAACTAAACCAAACCTTCACAACAAATATCATAAGCCAAATAGAAGAATAATTTATTAAGCATAATATGTCATGATATGGTACATGCAGACAAAAGAAAATATACATAGCCTACATATAATAAAATAAAAAATACTTTTTTTTAATTAAAATAAAAAAATTTACACTACCGTTTAAATGTTTGGGGTGAGATACATTTATTCAGAAAGGACACATTAAACTGATCAAAAGTGTCAGTAAAGACATTTATAATGTTACAAAAGATTCTATTTCAAATAAATGCTGTTCTTTTGAATGTTGTTTTCACCAAAGCATCCCAAAAACAAAAATATTAAGCAACAAAACTGTTTTCAACATTGATAATAATAAAAATTAATAAAATGTTTCTTGAGCAGCAAATCAGCATATTTGAATGATTTCTGAAGGATCATGTCCACTTTGCCATCACGGAAATAAATTACATTTTAAAATATATTCCAATAGAATACAGAAACAATTTCACAATATTACAGTTTTCATTGTATTATAAAAAAATAAATGGAGCTTTGGTGGAAAAAAATAAATTGACCCCAAACTTTTGAATGGTAATATACAGTATGTAGAATGTTCTTGTTTTTAACTTAAAGCTGCACTCCGTAGCTTTTCCTCTTTGTCGCCATCTCTGTTCGAAATCTGTAACTGCAGTAATTCGTGGAATTATCAACTTTGCGTGAGTTGTACATCGGCATGAAATAGCGCGGATGAACACAGTGTTTTGAGGAGAGTGCTGCTGTCAATCACCGCACTGTGTGGATACTGCCATTCAGAATCACAGATTCACTTTTTGAAAGTTTGACCAACATAAGAATTGTCACTGGATAATGTAATCTGAACAAGTAAGTGACATCCATTTTTGTTCTGATCAACTAAGGGGGGAAAAGCATTGCTGTAAATCGCGCTGATTAAATCTAACGATCATTTATCATGTCGAACCGTGCAAATTATACTTTGTTCTCAAATTGTTAATGTTAACAACATCAGCATTGCGTGACTACATTTAATGTTTTTTATGGTTACCTGTGTAGTTCAGAATTCATATTCTCCATAGCTAAACGAGAAAGGCACAACAAAGGAAACTCCATAACTGTGTGAATTAAGCAAACAATTGTGGTACTGTTACACGATTGAACTATTGAAATGTCTTACTTGTTAAGCAGAAAAAAGCCGTCTCTTCTTCCGTTTCGAACCCCTTCAAAACACGGAGTTAACGCACCTTTCAAAAGCCCCGCCGATGTTTATCCTTGTGTTTGCATGAGGCGGTTGCTTTTTCTCTAGCCTTTTTAAATCCGAAGTATGAAGTCTTTTGGGTTTTATAACTGGTGAATCTCCAGTTGACACTGATGATTGTCGTTTGGATCTTTCTGGATCACCATAAGTTTAATTATGTAAAGTGCTGCAAGAAAAGGCTATAGGCTACATCTCCCCACCGTCAACATCCTCCCGCGCAGTATAGCCGGCTAGCCGAAACTCCTTCTTTATGTGTACGGGTGTGACGTAATGACGCAAAGACATGCTTGAATCCAGTACCACTGGAATTAAAATAATTATTACAAGCTAACCGTTTTGAATCTAGCTACGGCAAGCAGATAGTTTTGAACACTTGCTGAGTATGTTTTTTTTTAAATAATTATTTTGGATTATTTTTAACTTAAAAAAGTTACGGACTGCAGCTTTAAATAAATAGAAGAGAATTCTGATAAAAGTACTTTTTGAGAACTTAAAAAGTGCAAAAGAAATAATCAGAGACAACAATATGATGACAATCTTTAAAGGCATTATTTTAAAAAATGACCCTAAGGGAAAGAAAAGTTTCCCTAAATGAAGAATCATCCAAATACATTATCATTTCCATAGAAAGCAGATATAGAGATATATGACACTTCAACTTGCAAAATGAATGATAAAGTCGATGGTCTGTTGACAATAGGGGTGAGCGATATGACCTGATAAGTCTTATTGTGATATGAATAATTTTATTTCACAATAATGATAATATATCACGATATAGCTTGCTTTAAATAAAGTTTTTATGATATAAAAATGTAATCGAAATTTCATAAATCTCATCACCAATTTAAAAAAAAAAAATCACACCATCACATAAAAAAACTAATTCTAGCCTAACTAACATAAGTAAAACAAACAAACAAAAAACAAACTAAAAAAACAAAAACAAACTCAAGCTCACTGAAGACAAGTAAACAGTCAGTGATAAAATAGCAACAAAGAAAATAATTACAAGGAATAGGACAAAAAAAAAACTACAATAGAACAGAAACAAATGAAATAGACCTATCGGAAAAACGTAGAAATGAAAACCTACAATAGAACGAAGCAGGTTTATTAGGTTGCTGTCACTTTAAGAGCGAACGGACTGAATTGTGTGTATTTGACTGTTCAAGCTCAGTAAGGCGCTAAGTTCAGAACTCATGCGCTGTATGAGCAGCGGCTTTATGTGTACGTGTTTCATGTGTGCTCAAAAACAGTGCTGTCTCTCAGACAGCGCGCGCATATAGCGAAACAAGTCCTCTTCCGCTGCTTATAACGCTTGAACTGTTGAAATTCGTTTTTTAAACCACAGTGCTTAAAAAACGCATACAGACGATAAGCTTTCTAGACTGTACAAAACGGCAATGTCACATGAGCGTAACCGCGATAGAGACGATAGTCCAAAATCTCTAGTGGTTGACAAACTTCTACCGGTTAATTGTGTCTACCGGTATATCGCCCACCCCTAGTTGACATAGCAAGACATGTGAGATCCATAGAAAATGGATGTGATTTCCAAAGAAAGCAGATGTAGAGCGATAATTTGGCACTTCAGCTTACAAATCAATAATAAAGTCGATGATCTGTTGACAGGGCCTCTTAAATGTGGGATTCACCAGTGTGCTGAACACTCTTGGAGGTCTGTAAAAGAGTGCAGACAATTGGATATTTTGTCAAGCTCAAGCTCATTTACATTCACAATCACAACTAGTTATTACAGGAAAACGCACAGCTCAGAATGATTAAAATGCTCCGGTGATCATCGCCTCCCTTGAGAAGCTAATGTTTCCTGAACGAACAATTAGCATGTGATCTATGATGTCCTTGTAATTGTTGTGATGAGGACACTTCAACTCATGCCCTGAGACGAGGATGTCAAGGCAATAAGTAAACACTTTTAATGTAATCAAAATATTAATGTGAACACGTCTGTACTGCTGTGGCATTTGCAAACTCCACATAGTGACATAAGTTCAACAACGGATATGCAGCTCAACCTCTAACTGCATTTCCGCGTAGCAAGAGCTAAACGGTCCCTAACTGAGAGTGAGTTTACCTGCGATTTGCTTGTTTGGTTTGAGCCGAACTCTGAATATTTACTCTTCTGTGGTACACAGATACATGACAGGAATTTGGCATACTCTTCTCTCACCTGTGGGAAAATTAAAAAGACATTTATCACATATCACATATCAGATCACAGATGGCTGTGATGGAACTAAAATCTATTGACTACTTTTTTTAGGTACAGCAATTGTCATGGGCTCTTTACAGTCGACATTAAATCAAACATTACAAATATAATAATAATTTGATGAATTATTTAATAATGGTCACATTATTAAACCTGGTCACCGGCTGCTCACTAAACAATCTGCTATTATAAATGAACTGTAATTCATTCTAATGTTCATTTTTATGTTCAATTCATCATTTTTTATCCCGTGTCAGAGTTAATTGTTTATTATTACCTGTCTCAGGCTTTATATTTATTGACAAAGCCATGATTGATCTATCATTCCATATTTGTTGCTAATCTGTGTATCTCTGTCAGCGGAGAAACAGGACTCACTTGTTTTGAGAGCCAGCAGTGCATGATGAACATCAGCACCCCCTGGAAGCTGCTTAGTATAGTGAAGATGTATGACATTGCCAGCGTGTCCTTATTAAACTGAAAACAGCCAAACACCCACATGATGCCGAGGACACACAGCTGAGCAATCGCAGTGATCGTAAATGCCCTGTAGGTGGAGATAAAGATGTGAAAGCTCACTAAAAGCATATTGATGCTTATTAGACTGATTTCTGAAGGATCATGTGACACTGAAGACTGGAGTAATGATGCTGAAAATTCAGCTTTGCATCACAGGAATAAATGACATTTTATAATATATTCACATAGAAAACATTTATTTTAAATTATAATAATATTTCACAATACCGGTATTACTGTTTTTACTGTATTTTTGATCAGATAAATGCAACCTTAATGAGCATAAGAGCATTATTTAAAGTCATTTATTCCAAGCTTTTGACCGGCAGTGCACATACAGGGTTTAAAAACACTTCTTACTTGATTTTGCGTAGACTGTTTAAGTCTGGGTTGAGGGAGGAAAATTTTTCTGCCAGCTTCCATATTGTTATGAGGAAGAAGAATACATTAACCTGAAACAAACAGGAAAACTGGTTTCAAACAATTGATTTCATCCTTTCAATATCTTTCACGATAATTTTGACCGTTGGTATGTGGCACTTTCCAGAAATAGCATACACTTTGATGGCCTATTACTTAATAAAACATTTGATGTACAAATCCCGTGGCTTTTGTTGTGAGAACTACTAGATACAGTATATTTGATCAACAATACATAAATAAGAAGTTTATCTGCACTGAAAAATTAATATATCTAAATTAACTGGTCAACTATATTATTAAATACAACTAAATCAACTTAAATACATTAAGTTATAACAATAAGCACTTTTTTATGCTTGAAGTAGATTACAGGTTACCATTTTGTACAATTTTGCACATAAAAATTACGATTGTCTCCCATTGCAAAAAATGGCACTGTGGAAAGCCATTTACCTATTTAATTATTTATATTCTTTTTATGTCTATGAATGTGTATTTTCAAATAAATTAAATAAAATGTCATTGTGACTCTTGTGACATGTCCCTCAGCCCTGTCATTGCCTCAGATCCTGTTTTCTAATCTATTTATGTAGGCCTACCAGTAGCTACTCACAATAATGATGACACAAACTGGCCCGTAAAAGCTCCAGATGAAGCCATCTTCAACGTTGAGCCAACAGCTAAAGATAAAGGAAAACATCTTAATTACATCTTAATAACATATAAAAAATAAATTCTGATTAGACATCAGTGGTCTAAAACTCACTAGCCATCAGTGCCATATCCACTTGCATGCACTGCGGCTGAAACTGCAACGATAACAGCAGGAACTCCATAACCAGCAGCAATCATATAGATGGGTCTCAGTGTTGTGTTGAAGACCAGCACCACCATGCGGAAGAGCTGCACTCCTTCCAGACACATCCAGCAGAACGAAGCCAGGAAGAAATAGTGCAGAACACCCGCAACAACAGCACAGCCCACCTGAACCACAACACGAGGACAGGAAGAGAACACACAGATGTTTATGATCAGAACTATGAACTCATGCAAAGCCACATACCACGGAGATTACGTACCTTATTCTCAGTGCGGGCGATGCCCACGAGGAACACGAAGTAGGCGATGAAGAGGCTGACGCAGAGGTGCAGGTGGATGGTGTTGCGTGTGCTCTGGATAGATCGCACCAAGTAAAATGTGGCAATGCAGATGAGGAGGCAGACCAGAGACAGTGGCAGTCCCACCCATGTGATCAGACTCAGCTCGTATACGTCCTGGTTAAGAAAGTAAAACAGATTTCATCTTACGATTAACGTGGGATCTTGGGAAGCTTGTTTCCGTCACGGAATAAAATAAATAAATGAAAAAGACTTTTTTCCTCACAATTACAAGATATGTAAATTCGAAATAGCAAGTTTACATCTCACAATTCTACGGAACCCCTTAAGGGACCATGTCCATCACCATGTCCCTTAAGGGGCTCCGTACAATTCTGATTTTGTCCTTTCTCAGTTTACTTCTCTGAAAAGTGTGAGTTTATATTGTGCAATTACTTCAGAATTACTAAGAAAAGTCAGAATTCCAAAATATATTGCAAGGAAAAAAAAGTCAAAATTGTGAGATAAAAAGTTACATTTTTAATATTTTTCTATCTTTCAGTATATGACCTATGACCCTTACCCATACTTTCATAATTCAGAATAACTGTCTTTTTTTAATGTACATTTTCACAGTCACTTGGACCCATTTCTCAACACTTCAAATCTGTCGGAGCCTTATCTGATACTTATCGCAGGCACACTTCTTAAATAGCATTTATCTTTTAACAAAATCTTTAGTGCATGCTACAGAAACTGGTGGTGACATTTTGGCTGAGTTACACTTCTGTGATGAGCTCAAGATGTGATATGGTGACAATAGTTAAGGGTACAAACCCCAATGTCATAGAGAGCCATCAGTACAGCGAAGCTGCTGAGATGACTACAGGAGCAGACAGTCTGGACATCACTGGAGCTCACTGTAGTGCAGCCTTCTTTTGACCACGCGCCCCCTTCCAGGTCAGGATCCCAAAACACACAGGTATGATTCTCATTTGATCTCTGGAGAGAAATATGCATTACATTGGTGGAACGCATTGTATGTGGTACGTTAAGAGCAAACTGATCCATACCTCTAAGTGGGAAAACGTGAGAGTTACTGGTTTGTTCAGATTGGCAGTCTCTGTGTTACTGACGGTGGCGGTTAATACTTTTGAATTGATCTTGAACGTCTGCTTTTTCTGTGTCTCTAAATGGTTAAAATAGCGGTTGAGTGATTTTCCCAGACCTTTGTAGCTGAGGAGAGCTGCAGTCGTAAAGCCTGGTTGATGCACAGAGACAGTAAAAATTTGTGTGTAAAAATGTATGGTCATATACAGTATATAACATTACTCTGTAAATGTGATTAAGAATATATACCGAGGTATGTATTTCCTGTTGCTGTGTCCCAGTGGGATGCAAACTGTGTACTGCTGGTGGATATATTGAAACCACCCTCAGGTGGAGAACTGCCTCTTTTTACCAACAGCTCCATCTCTGAAGGACAAAAACCACATTAATAATGGAAGAACAGACTGAAGTTGTGTGCTACTGAAGTGTAATATTTCAGTTTAGACCTATTTCTTACCAGTTTCCTTGGCTGATCTCTTAGTCTGGCTTCCTGACAGCAGAGGTCCTATCAGTTTTAGCATGTTTTCCACAATATAAAACATTGCGGACACTTTATGGTTATCACCTTGGAAGCCACCGTTAAGCAGAGCATCTAAAGCTCTCAAAAAAGCCTGTATGGGTAAAACGGGACAGATTTGTGTATCAGGATGATGTTTGAGTATAAGCACTTATTTGAGCTGAGCTTAATCAAAGAAACTTTATTTAATTTATGCAAGGTTCTTTAACACATGATTTCGCCAGCTCGCATATGTAAAAAAGAAGTATACTTAGCAAACATGTAAAAAGTATGGAAATAATATGCTTTTAAAGATTATACTTGAGTGTGAACTGAAAGTTTTCAGACTATTAAACGCATGTTAATTAAAAGTAAATAAAATTTAAGTAAATTGCAATTAGCTGAAATTTAAAGTGCTATTTTGACCCATTTAAGACTTTAGTCCATCTTTAAACGCAATGTCATATTTACCTCTGTTGTCTTTGAAATATTGTTAAAATATACTGACAAGCATTTGTGAAAAAACTAAAATATAATTTAATTAGTGATGTCAAATTGATTAATCGTGATTAATCGCATCTAACATAAAAGTTTGTGTATATTATTAAATATACATATACAGGTAAAACTCGAAAAATGTGAATATTGTGCGAAAGTTCATGTATTTTAGTAATTCAAATTAAAAGGTGAAACTAATATATTTAGTATATATATAACTATATACATATGATTATACTTTTCAGAGGGCCGACATTTCTGTATTTAAAATCCTTTTTTAAAATTGATTTCATGAAATATTCAAAATTTCTGTGAACTTTAGGTTTTCATAAGCTGTAAGCCATAATCCTCAAAATTATAACTGGTGCACGTGTATGGTGTGTGTATGTGTCTGTGTATGTATGGATGTATTATATGTATGTTTAAAGTTTTTATTAAACTTTTTTGATTGAAACTTGTGTCGTATATTTAAGAATATATTTATAATTTAGTACATTTAAAATATATTAAATGTAAATGTTAAACCGAACAACAGACTACTTATATAATTTATATAATTTTTTTAAGCGTGACAAAAGATTATTAAAACTGTAGGCTACTAAATGTTAATTATTTATAGTGCACTTTGAAGTAAACATTTAAACTTTTTAATTATTACAAAGTACACCTTTTAAAAATGCCCTTAAGGGTGTTAATTGGATTGGATTTTGATTGGATAATTGGATTTGCTTTAAGTACACTTAAGTGGCTTTTTATTTCATTAATATTATATGATCCACTTTTAAAGATTTGAAGTACCCTACAAGTGCACATTCATTACAATTAATCACACTTATTTTGGGGTATATAAGTATTGTATTTTACAAGGTGTCACCTCCAGAAGTTCTTCTCCGTCCACTTGTGTAAAACGCTCCTTCCTGACAGACTCACTCTCACTCAGTCCCAAACAGCTGTTGGTCATCAGAGAGACAAGTTTTGTTAGCTCTGGAGATGCCTACACACACAACACAGAGAAAAAGAGAGATCAGCACTCTAGTTGATTACGAATGAGTGTAATATTCTGTATCAGTAATCTAGTCAAGTTGTGCTGTACCTGGGATGCTTTGCTCTCGCTTAAAAATGTGTCACACTTAAGCTCTGAAAAAAGAAGAACAGTGCAGGTGTGATCAAAACTGATATTCAGACCAACAGCACATATTTAGTGTGTTCGCACAGCAAACAATCTGTATTGAAGTCAAAAAATATTATTTAATATCACTAAATCAACCAAATATTTAAGATAGCAATTGCAGTTTACCGCTTTTTAAAATTAAATTAAAATTTTACCGTCTAACTTAGACACAATATTGCCAGTTTGTCTGCATTAATGGTGCAAACGCAGGCAGGTTGTGTGCTATGAATGTTTGGAAAGCATGAAATTTAAGAGATATTTCGGAATCAAAAGGATCATATCTTAACAGAGAACACTAACCTGTGCATTTCATTTGTTTGTGACCATAGTTGGTGAATCCTGACTTGCACACACATTCATGGCCGTCTTTGCTGTTTTTGCAGATTCCTCCTCCACAGATAGATGTATCATTGTCACATACACCTTTAACAACATGAAAACAACAAGTTGGAGAAGGATCTTACATTTCTCAAAAAATAATCAGAAATTTCACCGTGTCAAAACTTGGACTTTACAGTTTTTAAGGACCTACTCATGCAGGGTTCATCTGAATAAGTGAAGTTAGTTTCTCCTGACTTCAGTCTGAAGCCCGCAGCACAGACGCAGTAGAATTCTCCAGGGGTATTATGACATGTTGCATTTATTCCACAAACACTGGGATCGTCGGCGCATTCATTTCTGTCTGTAATTTAGGGACAGGCAATAAACAAAAACATGTTACCTGAAAACTCTCACATTAGACCAAATGTTGCACAATAGATGGCTACAAAATGTCTATAGCGCTATTAGTGTCTTACCAAAACACTGAACTCCTTGTCCTGCAATAAATGTCTTGTTCCCATTGCTGGAAATGTAGCCAGTTTTACATGTGCATGAATAACCTCCTACAGAATTCACACATTCTGCATTAGGACCACAAACAGCACTTCCATCCGCACATTCATTGATGTCTGGAATGAGATGAACAGAGATTCAGATGTTGTTTCTGCTGCACAGAGGTCATATGAGATATCATATCAAGCTCTCTTTACCTTGGCATTTAGTTCCATTAATTTGTGTGAAGTTTTGAGTTGGTGTGAACCCTCCATTACAATGACAGTAGTAACTTCCAGATGTATTGAAGCATGTTGCATCTTCTCCACAAATGGGTGGTTTAATAGACTCGCACTCATTTATATCTATTGTAATGACAGAAAATGTATGAATGACCACAGCACTTTTTCTTTATTTTTGGTTACAGTTTATTAATTAATGCAGATTCAGTACATAAAAGTACATAAATCCTGTTGAGCCCTGATATTGCTTAAAGCTCTTGAAAAAGAGCTGTTTTTATCCTTACCTACACAGTTTCCTTTATTCTTCTTGAATCCAACGTCACAGTCCATCATGATGTTCGCTGTCAGTGCCAATAGAGCTATAAGACCTATAAACACACATAAAAAGTGTCTTACTGCATGTTTAGTGTCTTTGGTGAATAGCTTGATGCACATACAGAGTTTCAAATGCCTGAGACCACATTGAATATATAACCTGCAAATAAACAGAACAAAATACTAAGACATTCTGATATTCATGTACAATTCAGCTTTTTACTCTTCAAGTTATGTAATGAAAACGTTTGTATTTAATAGAAAATGGAAGCATTTTCATTATTGGCCTCAGAATACTGTAAATGAACGGTGTAAATGTTAGTGCCATTATTTTAACAGCATTTAACAGTCATGCATGTCAAACTAAGCCATGTTTTTGCCTATCTAATCTCATAGATAAGTCATGCTGCCAAAATCTGACTTTATTTATCACCCATATGACAAAATTGTTATTCACTATGAAAAACAGTCTGAGAAAACAAAATTGGAAGAAGTATATGTATAAAAATGAATTATTCTATTCATCTAATGCTATTTCCACTCATTGTTCATGACAGTTGCATTGAGATGATGGCGATTCAGGAAGTATGAGTGGGTGAGGCGCTGTGCAATACTGTATCTAACAGATTTAACTTACACTACCAGCACTCAGACCGACACACTGCCACATGCTCTGACCACAGGCAGGGTACACAGAAGACTCTTCAAAAATAGTGTAAGACGTTTTATGACCCAGTGACTCCACCATAACCTGGTGTAGTCTTGCTCATTATTGTGTAAGGACCAGACAAACAATTGTTTTTATGATTTTGTTCTTATTCTTTGTTTAATGTAACCCCCAATAGTTTTTCCTTGGTTTGATGTCCCCGTCCCATCATCCTGGGCCTTTCAGCTGTGTGGACAGATTAAAACACCTTGGATTTCCTGTCCTGATTCGGTTTCCGCAAATATTTTTCCATTGTCAAAATCAAAGCCACGCAAGCTTTAAAGGGATAGTTCACCCTAAAACGAGTATTCTTCTCTGTGGAACACAAGGAAGATATTTTGAGAAACATTTGTTTGTTTTTTTGTCCAAAAGGAAGTCATTGGTCAAGAAAACAGTTTGATTACGAACATTCTTCAAAATATTTTCTTTTGTGTTCAACAGAAAAAAAGTCATACAGGTTCAAATGACATCTTTCTTAGAAGAAAAGGTTCTATAGAACCTTAAAGGATTCTGTCAGACGCTTCATTTGACCTTTTAGGGGTTTCATGGGGGCAATTTTCTGGGTTTATTTTTTTATAAATTGTTTAAATATATATTTTTAATTACATTTTATGAATTAACCAGCTTGTAAACAAACTTTATCAATAGAAGAAAATAAATAGCCTGTTTAACATGAAAGTAATGCAAACATTTAAGACATTTTCCCTTATACTGAACCTTTTTAGCATAAAGGGTTCTTTAAAATCTAGTCAATAACCCATATTGAACCTAGTTGAACCATTTTTGTGTGAAGTGTGAAGGTGCATAAATAATGACATAATGGTCATATTTGGCTGAACTAACCCAGCTAAACAACACTCAGTTTCACTTATCATTGTCCCACAACATCCCACACTGAACTCACACTATGATTTTACTATTTCAGTGTCTTTGAAGGTTCATGACAGTGTTTGCGCAGTCATTGTTTCACAACAATCTCTTGCCCAAAATCATGTACTAATAACCAGACCTGCTTCTGATACTTCTTTTATTTCACTTCACGGTTGCTTTACAAACACTTGAACGTCTCAGACTACGAGAACAGGAGCAGAACCCTCTGCTTCTTCTCTATTCATCACTCACATTCATCTGGTGCTTTCCAGATAACTAGATTCACACTAAAACTACCCCATTGTGACATCAGTTTTTCCTATCTGTGGCAGTTTCCTCTTATGCCCATTTGCTGTTTCTCTATTTATAAAACAGCAGCAATTACACAGTTGTTGGCAGGGCAACGTCTGAGTTAGCAAAACCACACAGTGGCTCCATACAAACATCTGTTTCTACATTTATCTGTGGAACTTTCAATCCAAAAAAGATCTGAAGTAACTCACCCAGACTCAGCAGATACATGTTCCTTATGGTCGTGAACAAGACTCGCAAATTAAAACATTAAAATGAAAACAGCTTATGATTTGATCCCGATCAATTCCATACAAGAAAATTCTTGAGACTCTTCAAAGTCAGTCTTTCTTCAGGCTCCTCACCAACTGTCTTCTGTTTCCATGCAGGGCTAGACTCTTCACTTTTCTCTCAATATCTAGAAAAAAACATAAGTTGTGGGGCTTTTTTTATTTGATTGCCTCTTTTTCTCAATCTTGCTTCCCAGACGAGGTATTGTGTCTTTCTCGCTGACTCTAAATGTTGAAAAAGCCTGCAGTGCCTGTAAGAGTATTGTGAGTGCAGCCCAGCCCCCTGCCCTTGCTGACACTGAGAGGGAGGGAGGCGGGGGAAGGTCGCCAGCTAATGGAACAACGCAATGAAAATAGGCTTCATGGTGTCAGTTTGGTGTTCTCAGAATCTTTTCTATTTCATTAAGAAGCAAAAATAACAATAATAATGATGAAATAATAATAATAATGTTAATATTACAAATACACCATTACAGGTAAAGTAAAAAAAATCAACACTCTTTGAGGCAAATAAACACTCTTTGAAAAAAGAAAAAGAAAAAAAAAAGGTTCAATGGGATTCCTAAGGATCTTGACTGAATTTTAGAGAACTCTATGTCAAATATTGGCATAATACTTACGTTTAATTGGTTATTTTAAATGATTTCTCGTGATAAAAAAGTGTTTACAAGCTTTTTTAATTCATTCAATTTAATCAAAATAAAAAAATAATTAAAACAAAATGAATTCATTAACTAAATACATAAAATAATCCCATGATGGGAACCCCTATATGAAGCGCCTGATATAGAAACCTTAGGTTATACATAGAAACTTTTGTTCTGACGTATTTACTGTATATGTATCTAGAAAAAATAATGGGCACAATAAATGTGGCTTATTTGAAACATTTATTTTAAATATGTTACAGTGTAATTACATTTATACTGAGTAAAATTAATTAACATGTAATTACTAAAGTGTTATTAATTATTTATTTTGAAACAAATGCTTAGTAAACCCTGAGTTAACACTGAAATGCTGTTTAACACTGATGATGCATGTGTGCATTTGTACGTGTTACTTCCTGTTTCCGGCTATGGAGGTGTTAGAGAGACGTTCTTCAAGAACGTTCTGATTTTAGTTTTGATGTTTCATCACCCATGCAGTTTCTAATGCATAAATGTTTTGGGTAACAATACTTTTGTGTTCCTCCCTAAAAATGCTTTAACCAAAATAACCTTTAGCCTGTATTCATACCAGAGGGGCCTATGGGAATGTTTGTGTGACAGATTTAAAGTCACATTGCGCTGACATTGTCCAAAGTTAAACAATGTCTACTGGCTGTATTCCTTTGGGCTAGATTAATGAATTGGACAAGTCAACAAGTAACGTTCTAGACCCTTTTGTGTAGTGTTGGGTGTTGCTGTGATGTGGTAATTGATTCTTTGATATCGCAGCTTATTGTGGAACAGAAATGGCTTTATTTTGACATCATATTTCAAAATTGATTGTGGAGAGATATCTCTACCCTGATGATGAATAGATAACAAGACATGTTGTTTTGAAAATTTGTTGATAAATGAAGTTTCTCGTAGCCCACAGAACTCAAACCCTACACATGTAGAGTGATAAGCCACTTTTTCACTGCTGATTATGTGTTTCCAGCTTGTGGTTAGAGTTACCCTGAAGACACACTTTCTACGCCCATAGAAGTGTCAAATGGATCATGTTGTGTGCAGTAGGTTAAATATATGAAGTACATATACAAATCTAAAATTGGTTGGTCTGAAGTAGCTACATTACTCATATGTGTGGTTTGGGCGTAATGTGAAATAAACCAATCAGAGCGACATCTCACATTTCCTTTTAAGAGCAGGCGTGCTTGTTCCATGGCAGATTGCTATTATAATGCCGGATTTGCCAGGCGCACGTTCTCATTAGGGCTGTAAAAGAGAAGTGACATTGGATGGGGATGGGAGAAACCCAAATCAGCTTAGGTTAAACAGGCGTATAATAATTTGGGTAAATACTTACTGTGCAAAAGTTTTAGATCGGTAAGATTTTTTATGTTTTTAAAAGAAGTCTCTTCTGCTCACCAAGGCTGCATTTATTTGATTAAAAATACAAACAAAAACAGTCATAATGTGAAATATTATTACAATTTAAAACAGCTGTTTTCTATGTGAATACAGTAAAGTGTAATTTATTCCTGTGATCAAAGCTGAATTTTCATCATCATTACTCCAGTCTTCAGTGTCACATGATCCTTCATAAATCATTCTAATATGATGATTCTTCATAGACACCACAATGATTTCCCTCGTGTGGAATATTTTCCCTTGTAATTATGTTTGGTTTGCAAAAATTAAAACTGCTGCGTCTGTGTAGATGTGAAGCAAAGTGTATGCGCGTTGTGCACATGCTACATAATGGCCAAGCATGCGCCCTTAAAATATAATCTGAATAACGCGCCACTGACTTTAGACTAGGTTTTTACTGGTCAGTGGCGGAATTGTTTTCTGGAACCGCAAAATAGCACCAGGGAACGTTTACGCTGGAACACGTCTCCTCTTTTCACTGAACCACCCCGGGAGCGCAAGTTCATTCCCTAATTTACATGCGTCTGTGGAGGGAAAAGTCCGCTGTGCGTCGGGTGCAAAATAGGAACGATACATGCGTCGGTGTACAAAGTCAAGTCTGGTCGTTTCGGAGCCGTATCGGAGCTGATTTCAACTGCCAGTGTAAGTCTTCATGGTTACTTTTGTGCATGTACATGTCATATATTTCTCTCGGTTGTTTAGTTTTCTTAACTAAATTTAAAAGAAATACACTCACGGTAGATTTAGCAGTAGTGTGTCGATTTGACATTGGGTCACACAAATTTGGTACATATTGATTTTAAGCTGTCCCCGACGAAAGATGACCAATCATGGCGATTTCTGTGGTCATAGCTCCTAAATAGTGGTCCTACAGTACGTCGTACAGTAAAAGAGGTTCAAAGAAGGCCGATCTAACTGTTGGCTGTATTCAAATTCAATTTGTTATAGTCAACACAAAATCTGTACATATTTTCTTTATTCCTCACCATCACTACACGACTTCACCAAGGACTATCACTGTCCTCTAGTTATATCTTGTGCTTTGAGTTTTTCTACCTGTGAATTTCTGCCTTGAGAAGTCCTGTACACTCACTTGGGAAATGGGAGTGTCATCTATGGTCCTGGTCCTGAATGAAAACATCAGAGAGAGAAGTTAGTAAATATGTCAGTCTCTTTTGCTGTCACAGATAGCTCAGTGTGAGAAAGATATGGCAGTTCAACCATTATTCAGTCTTTCCAGAAATTACCACAAAACCAATCCTGATCACTCTCAGAAATTGGATGGAAAGTACCAATTGGAGTGCCTAAGTGCAGGGAAATGGTAGGATTAACCACCTTCGGATAAAGTGAACCCTTATCTTTCATCACAAATGAGTCTTCATGATAATGGGGCTCAAACATACCGGTGTTGCCATTTGGCAACACATCTGCGTGATGTAACGCAGAGATTACAAGAGAGATTACAGCCTCTGACAGAGAAGGAACAACCGTAGTGGTCGAAACTGTACCATCCACAACTTTATGCTGGTAAACAAAGGATACGGAGTCCTCACCTAGTTCACAAGACATGTTCTGCAATTTAATCACAATTTTCTGCATAGACAAAAAGTCTCAACCAGGTACAACAGCTTTTGGGCAATTTCTGATCACTTGAAATGAATGTGAAACCACTCTTTTCCAGAGTGACATTAGCTGACCCACGTACCCACTGAATCTAAAGTGAAATAGAAATAGAAGTCAGAGGTATTAACTATTTCACTAAGGGTCTTTGACAGAAAGTGGTAGAAGACATTCTGAAACCTTCACTTATAAGAGAACCATCAGCAACAGTATCAACAAATGTATGAACTACTGCGTCTTTGATTACAAGTGACACATTTCTCATCACGACCAATGGGCCTGGTGTCAGTAGCAGTTAGCAACTGGGCCTAATGGTCAACTACTGGTACCTGGACCCTGATGAACATGTGAAGGAGACTAGAAACACACATGTCCAGGACTTGAAGAATGATTACTTTGCCACTTTGTTGGGCAGCTGTCGCCCCTACCATGGTCAGAAAGAGAAAAATGATCCAGAGAGTCTCAAGCTGTGATGCTGTGATGTCCCTATCGCCACTAGTGTCTCTGTATGAAGGTCTACATTGGTCATAGAAAAAGTCAAACTCAGTATACTGTATGAATGTCTGTCAGAGTCAAACTCAGTATATGAATGTCTGTTGTGAATCATACAGGATAAGGCTGTGCCTTTGACGATCTTTTGAAGAAGTGTGTCTGTTGGAATATCTGTCAGCTGACCTCGATAAATAGTTGATCCAGTCTCTCTGTACTAATGTCCATTGAAGTTTCATGAAGTCCTCAGGAGTAGCTGAGTGAACCACCGGAAGTACTAGAACAGGGAGAGATAGGTACAGTGTGGAAGAACGTTGAGGTGATCCAGTAAAGGCTCCCGCTGTTAAAGAAGTTTAACTGTTTTCTGTGAGATGGCAGCTGTACCTTGCTGGCCTGATGTGCCTACTCTATCTACATCTATCTCTATCTCTATCTCTATCTCTATCTCTATCTCTATCTCAATCTCTATCTCTGCTCTATCTCTATCTACGTAAGAGCAACATCCAATGTGTCTACACCTTATTTATATGCAAAACTAGATAAGGTAGAAAAGGTTGAATTTTTCTTGGTTATTTGCATTGGTCTTTTAAGTGGGAAAAGCTCCATCCACCAAAAGGCTAATTTCTGCCGCAGAAACTTGGAGATCCTGGCCATGCAGGCGTGCATTAACTTTGAAATGTAGATATAGATAAAATCATTCACCAAAAACATTTTTCATTTGATCTTTCACTTGTTTATTGTCCTTCTTGATTCACTAGTCAAACTGTCTCAGTTGCTAAAACCAATACCACCGAGGCAAGTTTGCAAAATCATAGATAATCTCGCTTTATCTAAATCCGTGCTAGCCTCCACGGTCACTTCTCCACCAGTGGATTCTTTTTTTTCTCACCCCCCAAAAAGATAGGAGGAAAATGTCCATTAAAGCACTGCTGTAAGGATTCCACTGAAGGTGAGTTGAGTTGAACCCAAGTGCAGTATTTATTCAACATAAACGTGAACAAAATAGATGTGAAGCATACTTTATTACAGTTGAAGTAAAATAAATGCAATATTTGTCAAATACACAGATGTTTCAGAGACATTTTCATTCAATACTTGTTTATGCACTATGTACTGCATAAACAGCGTCTGTTTAATAAAGTTCAACATGTTGTTGATATAAGAAAGCTGAAATGTTGAGCTCGATATTGGTGTCCACTGCAGTGATGCTACATCCATCGCATTTAATACCATGCCGAAGAGAAAGTTCATTCACGCACCATCTCGACCAACCCGCTGCCACCAGATATGTAAGATGGACTGCAGAACATAGGAGCTGTAGATGAGTTCAAAATAAGAATGCAGCCATACACAGAAAGATAAAGCTTTACTGACTTTTGTCAGAGCTCATGCTGTTAGGAGCAGCTTGAGTTACAGCTTGCTTCATATTCTCCCGCACATACCACTACTGCGCATGCGTCAGCGCGCCAATTCCCAATCCTTTTCAATAATGTCACAGAAGTACACTGATGGACAGTGAATTACAAAATTACCCAATTTCCATAAACACAAAATAATCATACAAAAATAAACCTAGCATCGTGACAGCAGCACGCACTGTTTTAATTTTCTTAAAATCTAGATATTTTAAATGTTATTTCATTTGAACATAATGCTGCTTTGTTGATGGATTGTTTTTTTATTTCACGATTGACAGAGAATGAAAGAGGAAAGGTTCAGTTGAATTACATCTCTATTCTACAGTATATACTAAATATATTCTATTTAGTAGTATCTGTAGGCTATTTAATAGTGTAGTGACATTTAGACAATTTAAAGCATGGCTTGTGTCAAAAACATTACACTATCAATCAAAACTTTGTGCTCATCAATGTTACAATTATTTGATCGTACAGTAAAAACAGCAATCTTGTGAAATATACAGTTTAAAACAAATTGTAATACAATAAAATGTATTTTATTCCTGTGATCAAAGCTGTACTTTCAGCATCATTACTCCAGTCTTCAGTGTCACATCATTTTCATATGATGATTTGATGCTCAAGAAACATTAATTAATATTATCAATGTAATATCGAATAAAAGGTTAAAAAGAACAGCATACAGTGTTAAAGTCTTTATATCACTTTTGATCAATTCAATGTGCCCTTGTTGAATAAAAGCATAAGCATAAGTATCCTGTATCAATCCAGTTCTGCTCAGTGTTCACATGTTTATCTTGTACTACTGAAACCCACAGCTCTTCCTCTTATTCTTCTCTTGTCCTACACACTGCTGACAGCAAGAGAATGAGTGCTGAGAAATGGTTTATTCCCATGGTACGATGTTTGGTGCACAGTATTTATAAAACAACCCCACACTTGGGGAATACTCCAGCATAAAAGAACATGAATATCTAATAGAGAATGTGATTGCAGATGTGAAGGAGGCCACAGGATGTGTCATCAGAAACAAATATATTCACTTGAAAATAGTGTCACAGATTTTCTATAACTTGCTTCTTAATTTCTCTAACATTGTCTTTCATTTGTGTGTGTTTGTTTTATTTAATATTCTATTTATAGTTAATTTAATTTATATTAGTAATTCAGTTACACCAGATATATGAATATGCTAATTAGCCGCGCCTCCACTTACGCCAACTCTGAGAATAGGCTTGTTTGAGATTGTTTCCTTAAGCTATGAGGAAAAGGAGGAACTTAAGTTCACATCCAAACAAGTCTAATTAATTAAACACAGCTGAACCAAACAAACTCATAATGATGGTGACCATGGAAACAAAATGTTATGCAACAGTAATGGTTGCTAGTTGATGGTGATAAAGTAAATGCTACACCATCAGTGATTAATAGTCAGTAATGTTCTGTCAGTGAGCTCTTCCTTAACATCTTCTCATGCACTTTCATCTTGAGTGCTTATATAGGGTTTAATTTTAACCAGGAACTCCCCAACAGCCGCCTCTTCCGCCAAGAAAACCACAAGACCAATAGAGCATGTGTCACCATACCACACTGTGTGTAGGTGTGATGTCTAAAGCAGAGGAGTACATGACGAACACACCAAACATGATGCCGCTCTCTTATAGTGACCCCAGATTATGATATTTTGATGATTCCTTCACATTTTACTACATATTGTCACAGACTGACTCACAGTTGCTGGTGTAAACATCCAGTAACCACAATCACCAGATTTGTACATCTTGTGAATAAAATGAGTGGTACTTGAGGTTATAAATTATGTTAGGAAATTTCTATGTGGTGTTTGAGTGGTTTTCAGTGCTTGCTATGGTGTTCTTGGTTATGTCTAGAGTTTTCTAGGTGGTTGCTAGTCTCTATGATGTTCTGGTCTGTAAATATGACTTGGGTCGCTCATCATAATCTTTGGGATGTTTTGTGCCTGTTTTATCGTCTATCAGATGCAGTTTGTAAGCTCAATATTTCAGCTTTTTTTAAACAATATTATTACAACTTCCCTTAGCAAGCTGCATTATTTGATATATCATTCATGTCAATAACACAAACGATGTGGGCCTAAGTTTAATACTAATATTAATAATACTAATATTTTATTGAAATACCTAAGCATGAGCAAAAGTTACAGTGATGCTTGCCTTATTTATAAGGACTGGCTGTATCCATTTGACAAGACTGATTAGCACAGTTATAACTACAGTATGGTTGTGTATTTGCTGTTTACTTAAGAACAAAACTACTTCCTGTTTTCATTCAGGCTATTGACCTTTCGCACATCCTTTGTGAGAGGCCGAGAAGAGGAGAACCATAGTTAAAGGGTTAGTTTACCCAAAAATGAAAATTATGTTCATTACTCACCCTCATATCATTCCAAACCCTTAAGACTTTCGTTCATCTCTGACAATGCTTATGCTCTGATAATATTCTACTTATATGTATCTGTTTATTTTTTTTTTTAGTAAAATAGTAAATCCAGAGAAATAAGTGCTCTAAATAACAATATTTTTATTTGAAATTTGGATTTACTATTTAGAGCACATATTTGCAGAAAATGACAACTGGTCAAAATAATGAAAAAGATTTTTGTTTTTCAGACCTCGATTAAAGGGGAACTT
The DNA here is from genome assembly GCA_031834385.1 of Semotilus atromaculatus. Lineage (NCBI taxonomy): Eukaryota > Metazoa > Chordata > Actinopteri > Cypriniformes > Leuciscidae > Semotilus > Semotilus atromaculatus. The sequence goes on along the minus strand of JAULUF010000005.1, from coordinate 11,813,871 downwards.
GGCAACTATTTCAACTTAATAAATCCGTTTAGAAATCATTTGGATGGTTAAATAACCTGTTCTGGTGAGAATGGTGACTTTCCCCGCTCCCCCCAGCGTCCCCCGGCGGAAAACCAACCTTGCACCATGGGGACTAACATCCCGGTAAGTTGGAAATAGGAAGTCTCGTGAGAAGCGAGAACGAGCGAAAAACACGAACTGCTTTACGGCAATTCAACATAAACACACACACCATATGATACTGTGTATAATGTATTACCCACCTCGGTATATAGCTCCACACGATAAAGTTGGCCGGCTCCCATAATAACAAATGCACATGAGCAACGGTAGAAAGGGGGAGGAGGGTGGCGCAAGTGAGATTTTTTTCACTACAGTGTTGTGAAATATACAGCCCACAGCTGTAGCTCGTTGAGAAAACACTTGAAAACAAAAATGAAAATATGCGAAGAAATGGCTAGTTTCCTTGTTCCCCTATAATGCAAAGAAAACAAGTTTATGTTCATTTTTAGGCTATGTTTATACGGAAACGATCAGAAGAAAAAACGCAAAAGTGGCGTTGCGTTATCACTTTTTATTCTGCGTTTAGACGAGCGTTATGAGGGGGAAATCTGCATGCATATGGTGATGCAAAAGTGTGTGAAATTCGATGTAGTGTGCAGTCCAGGCGCTAGGTGGCGATGTGAAGCACTGCCACACAACAACACCAATATCTGAGAATATTTTGTACAACTGCTGAAAAGACTCTTGTATGTTTATCAGCGCTGCGAGGGCAACTTGAAGGTTCGACGTATGGAAATAATCCGACATGTTGGTTGTTATTTTCCTGTAGGCTACAGGCGAATGCCTGTGACGTAAACGCGCACGCGACAAGAGCAGATTTGCGTTTTTACCGGTTTTTACCCTTTACACGGGAACGTGACGGTGGAGCGTTTTTAAGATTTTCACTCTGGAAGGTGGTTTCACTTTTTTGCGTTTTTAAGCCCCAAAAACGCCGTCGCCGTGTAAATGAAAGGCACATCCGATAAAATATTTTTACGTTTTCACTCGTAATCGTTCTCGTGTAAACGGCCTGAGTAACTACACAATACTAATGGTACTTAGGAAGAGTTCAGAAATCAATATTAGCCCTGATTAGGGATAGCCCTGATTTCCAATTACAACTTTCATGCGTCTTGGCCCTATTAATCGGTCACATTACTGTTATTACTGACAAAATTCAAGCAGCTGGCTTTGTTTGATGCCTTGTGACCATCTTACTCTTGATCATTCCAGAGGTTTTACGGGGTTCAGGTCTGGATGTTGTGATGGCCATGACAGGGTTTTGATCTGGTGGTCCTCTATCCTCGATATTTACAAGATCCTCTCCTAAATATCATTAATTCCTTTAAGCTGGCTATGATTAAACCGCTTGTAAAAAAAACGCAACTTGATCCTACAGAATTAGTCAATTACAGACCGATCTCGAATATGCCTTTTCTGTCAAAGATATTAGAAAAAGCAGTATCCTCACAACTGTGTTCCTTTCTTGAAAGAAATGATATCTGTGAGGATTTCCAGTCAGGATTTAGACTGTACCATAGCACTGAGATAGTTCTCATTAGAGTCACAAATGATTTGCTCTTATCCTCCGATCGCGGTTGTATTTTTCTATTAGTGTTACTCGATCTTAGTGCTGCATTTGACATTATCGACCACAACATTCTTTTAAATAGACGAGAAAACTATGTTGGCATTAGTGGAATTGCACTAGCATGGATTAAATCATTCTTATCTGACCGTTATCAGTTTGTAGCAGTAAATGAAGAGATGTCTTATCGATCACAAGTTCAGTATGGCGTACCACAAGGCTCAGTATTAGGACCGCTGCTGTTCACTCTGTACATGGTACTATTAGGAGATATCATTAGGAAACATGGAATTAGCTTTCACTGTTATGCCGATGATACTCAGCTGTATATTTCTTCACGCCCTGACGAAACTTACCAACTCGCAAAATTAACGGAATGCATAGCTGATATAAAAAAATTGGATGACTAGTAATTTTCTACAACTTAATTCAGAAAAAACAGAGATTCTAATTATTGGACAAAAAACTTCCACACGTAATAACCTAGAATACTGTCTAACACTTGATGGCTGCTCAGTTAAGTCTTCGTCGTCGGTTAGGAACCTGGGTGTGCTCTTTGATACCAATATTTTTTTTGAAAGTCACGTGTCTAGTATCTGTAAAACCGCATTTTTCCATCTATAAATTACGCCATATGCTCTCATTGACAAATGCCGAACAATTAGTTCATGCATTCATGACATCAAGGCTAGATTATTGTAATGCTCTACTGGGTGGTTGCCCTGCACGCTTAATAAACAAATTACAGCTAGTTCAAAACGCAGCAGCTCGAGTTCTTACCAGAACCAGGAAATATAACCATATTAGCCCGGTTCTGTCAACACTGCATTGGCTTCTTATTAAACATTGCATACATTTTTAAATATTGCTGATTACTTACAAAGCACTAAATGGTGTGGCTCCGCAGTACTTGAGCGAGCTCCTAACGCATTATAGTCCTATGTGTATTGCAATCTCAAAATTCCGGCCAGTTAATAATGCCTAGAATATCAAAATCGACTGCTGGCAGTAGATCCTTTTCATATTTAGCACCAAAACTTGTCTTGAAATATCAACTAGTCCCTCCCCGTGAAGGCCTTCTTCCCTTTTACCTCTGTTTACTGAAGTCAGCCGGATCCGGGCTGTATCCAGATCAGATGGTGGACCTGTGCCTGGACCCATCCTCAACGCATCCCTGAAGTGCCGGTCTCATCAGTTCTGTGAAGGCCTCATCGACACGACAGCCATCGCCACTGATCCTCAACAAACTCGTCTCCATACCGACGTTATGACTCAAAATTCCAACCTGATGGAACTGGATAATATTCTGAATGTTCTGATCAAATCTGACCTCTTACCTGTAATGCTGCCTGAATCATAATTATACACTGTTCGTTCGTTGGCCAGAGGAGAACTGGCCCCCGACTGAGCCTGGTTTCTCCCAAGGTTTTTTTTCTCCATTCTGTCACATGATAGAGTTTTGGTTCTATGCCACTGTTGCCTTGGCTTTTGGCTTGCTTAGTTGGCGACATTTAAATATTCAACAATATTATTGATCTGCCTTACTTAAGGTGGACGATGACGCAATTTTCTTCAAGAAACAAACTTTGTTGTATTATTTTCATGTTATCACTGTGAAGCTGCTTTGATACAATCTGTATTGTAAAAAGCGCTATATAAATAAAGGTGACTTGACTCAATCCACACCTTGATTGGCATGACTGTGTGGATTGAAACATTGTCCTGAGGGATAAAAACAATCCTTTGAGTTGGGGAATATTATCAGTCCAGAGAAACAGCTAATTTTGCAGTGTTTTTTTTAAAATGTTATATATATATATATGTATGTTCTTCATTAAGTTTAACATTTAAAAAATGTTACACACCTGATCAACAGTTTCAACAGGACCTTAAAGGTAGGGTAGGTAGAATTTTTCTAACAAAATATGTTTGAACTGTCTATATACCAACACATAATTAAAAAGTACTCTGAAAAAGAATGTATAAAAATCGAGTGTCTGTAGTCCTCTCAGGGCTGCAATAAACACAGCTACTTATCTCCATTCGGGACGAATGAAATAATTGGCTGGGCGACTGTCACTCTCCCTTGCTACCATGGCAATCACCCCTGCTGCTACAGGAGCCGCCCACACGCGCGCGCCCGTTTGACTCGAGGAGTGGAAGAAGCACGGACGCTAGAAAGAATCACAATTATGGCCGTGAATTTAGCAGTCAAAATTCCCAGTACCTGCATATACAGTCAGCGAAGGCAAACCAGGCAAGAAAAGGAAGACAGTATTTGAAAAGGCTATGCCCAAAAAGTCTTTGGATAAAGCAAGCAATATCAGGGCTTTCCAGCGGTGGACAACTGAGGGACATCAAGGGGCTGAAAAGTGACGGTAAAGGCCTGTTCACACCGGGACGAATTTCGCGCGCGTTATTCGCCGACGTTTAACGCCTCGTGACTAAACAAAGGGCGCCAATGTGAGTGTTCACACCGACGCGTAAAACGCCACGCGTAAAAGCGTAATTTTTAAAAAAACGCCTCGGGTTCGTTTTTTTTGTTTGACGCGCCGCGTCAAAAACTATCCGACCAATGAGATTGCCGCTTTTGCTCACGTGTCTGGAGCTTCTGAAGTTACATTAAAACACAACTTGGGGGCGCTCAAACACAAAACGGTCTTGCCGACCGGCGGCGAAGAAAATATACGCCAAGTAGCGGCTACACTGCCGGGAAGAAATAGACGAGGAAGATGCAAGGCAAGATGAATGTAGAGCTGCTGTTCTCGTTGGTGTCCGAACATAAAGAACTATATGACAAACGCGACAGCGACTACAAAAATCTTGATAAAAGAGAACTGTTATGGAGTGGTATTGCAGAGAGTATTTCTGTTTTACATTAAGCGCCATCTAATGTCAGGGAATGAATTTGCATGTTCACTCAGCTCATCGTCAGCGAAAATCGCTTGGGTGTGAACACTAAAAACGCGTTGAAAAACGCTGGCGAATAACGCGTGCTGATATTCGTCCTGGTGTGTACGGGCCTTAACAGTGCTTTCATCGTGGAAGCTCTTATGTTATGAATCTTACACGAAATTCCCCTTCATCACAGTGTAACTGATGGTAACAGGAAAACCGTGAATCAATGCAACCTGTTTTAGCTTTGAGTTTGCCTTATGTTACTAGTTACCGAATCAAACTCAATATATTTTAAACTTTACCAGTATCGATATGCTGGCTTGATAGTGAGTACTAACAGCCATGTTAGTTGTTTATATTCATAATGATAAAGTTAGGTATTTTATTACATGTGATCCTGACATGATGTTACTCCATGCACTGCGCTCCTCTCCGCCCGGTGCTGGTAAACGCGTGGGCGGCATCGCGCGGTCATGTGTTTTGGGGGCGTGGCTTTGGAAGGAGCTCAGACGGGAGGGGGTGGGTGTCAATGGAATTGTCACGGGTGTGGTGCGGGCTGAAGAACAAGATGAGTCCAAAGTTTCAATTGCAATAAACTTTACTATAAATCCAAACACAGATACAGGGATGACGGGCAGAAGGATAACTCACACAAAAACACAGTAACATTAACAAGAACCGACAAGGACAGACTGAAACAGAGAGAACTAAATACAGATACAAACGACCACTAACGAGGTGAGGACAGGTGACACAGATGATTAAGACGATGAACAGGTGGATGATTGAGGGAGTGAATACAGGTGTGGAGACAAGAGGATGCTGGGAAGTGTAGTGAAGATGACGAAGACAGAAAGGTGCAGACGAAGACTGTGACAGGAATAATGAGCTCTGTTTATTGCAGCTCTGAGAGGACTACAGACACTCGATTTTTTAAAATCTCTTTTTCAGAGTACTTACATTTTAATTATGTATCGGTATATAAAGACAGTTTAAACAATTTTGGGAATTGTTATTTTTTTGAAAATTCTGCCTACCCTACCTTTAAAGGAACATCCACTTTTTTTGGAAATAGGCTCATTTTCCAACTCCCCTGGTAGTCACTGTGCAGTTTATTTAACAAAATAAATTATAAAAAGTTTGCCATTTAAAAAGCTTGCAATTTCTGCAACCTATTACCAACATTTCACTTATAAATACAGTTTTAAACTGTAAACCTTTTAACCTTTGTTGGTGTTTTAAAAAAAAATCTGATAAAAGTTCATGCTGTCACAGTTGCAGTTACAGATTCATATATGATTAAGTGATAAACGATAGAAGTGTAAAAATAGTTATGTAACAACCATTCAAATATTAAGCAATCAGGTTATCGTTCCTCATTTTTTTTTTTTGTATAAAAATAATTTTTGGGTGTCTGTTTTTAGGCACCATCCACCAAAACAGAGTGTTTTCAAAGAGAGAGTAACAACAGGATAGAAAATAACCCATTACTTCTAAATAATGATGTTTTTTATTTAAAAAACTATATTTTTTATAATCTATCTAACTATCTAATTTCTATAATCTTGCTATAAGTTTGGTCTCAGAGAACAGTTCATGACCCGTTTAATACTAATGTTAGAAATGTAAATGTAGACAACAAAGAACAAGAAGATAATTTTCATTAAATTAATATATAGAATGTGCCTTTAAGTTATGTGTTTGTAGAAGTGATGTCTTCTACTCATGTGTGAAGGTTTTAAATATCTTAATTCTAATAATTATCTGGAATACAAGTTTATATATAGGCTATATATTTAAAATAATTAGGCTATTAAGAACTCATGAAGGACTGGAACATTGAAGAATGCAGAAATGAGATCTCAGACCTTAGGAATTATAGTAGTCAGATAATTATGTTATGTGAAGTTTTATCCAGTGCTTTAGCATTTCCCATAGGTGTTATTTGTGTGCAGTTCACGACGATCACACTGTTCCTAACCAGGGCCGGATTAATAATTTCCTGTGCCCTGGGCAACAAGACTCAAGGGCCCCCCTCCCGTCCTACCACGTAAAGTCGCTATCACCAAGAGCATATAGCCTATAATTCTAAACTAACCAATCAAGACTGGGTTTCCCGATAACGATGTTAGCTCTTAAGAGCGCTCTCTACGTGCAAGGTTACGAACGCTCACCGCAATTCCACGTGCGTTTCTCAAAAATGCAGTTAACATGGACGCTCGAGAACCCGCTCTACGTGCTACTTAAGCGTCGCTGTCCATTCGCGAAGTACTGGAATCGTATTCTGAACATTTAACCTAATAATCGTAATTTATTGTGGATTAGAAATCAAGACAAGTCTATATTAAAGGGACTATGAGTAACTTTTTAGGTAATTTATTATCTAAAATCAATATTTCTATTCATAAATATGTCCCCAATGGTGTACAAATACCTCTACCAATTATCTGATTTATCCTCGTAAACGAAAAATGTATTATATTTATATGGGTAAGTCCACGGAGGCTTCCATGTAGTTCTGCCATCTTGAAAAACTATAATAGCAGAGAGGGTCAAAAAGTACGCCAACGCGTTTCCACAACGCGTTTTCATTCCGAGCCAGCGTTACGTAAATAACGCAAAAGAAAATATTGCTCTCTGAAACATTTTCTATAGCTCTCTTTTTTCATAAACAATCAATTAGCTCAAGTTGTGAATATTTTCTGTCCTCTTCCTCTGGTCTATACTTCTTTCTCTCCCTACTGTTGAATCATCTGATGATGATATCTAACAATGCACGTAGCCTACTTCAGAAAATATAACTAGTAAACAAGGCATAACTACTAATTACAATAGTTCATGTTTTTGACACTCATTAATTCATACTGTTACATTCGTTTGTTCGTTGTGTCAATTTGAAGTTTGTTTGAAATAACAAACCTGTTCACCCGAAGAAAAACTCAACGAAGTGCTATTAGAAGACATCCTGTCATAGCTTTTTGAATTGCCAATCAATTATCTTCTGACGGCAAGAGTGAAATAATGCAGACAAGGGAAAGCTTTAGGCTAATTTAAAACCAGAGATTATTTCTAAAATGTTACATTATCACCAGCCATGAAGCAGGCAATTATATGGAGTGAAAGTAAACCATTGGCTACACGGGTCGGTTGCATGTAGTTCAAAGTCAAGATCATGTTTATTGTTTCACAATCAACTACCCACATACTATGTTGATGCACTACCATATTCTTATTTTATTTTAACAAATGGGTCTTACAACTGGCCTTCTTTCAAGCCTGAACTCATCAAACACACAAACGTTTTAATTACCTATCTTTGCTTTAAAAGGTGAGCCTAACAACACACTGGCATTCCAGACTATATGTGAATAACTCATAGTCTACACAACATTTCATATTAGGCTAATAAACGGCTATTAACTCTTATATATTTTGCTTTCGTTTTACAGGTGACCCAACACACTGGACTCCTTGACTTTTAATATGTAGCCTAAATCCATGCACAACATCTGACATTAACACACCTATTAATGCTTATTATCTTTCTCTTCTTTGAACACATGAGCCTAATTAACTGGCCTTCTTGACTTTGTACATACATTTCACAATAAATATTAAGATAATGTTATATTTTATATTGTTTTACCAGGTCAGCCTAACACATTGGTCCTCTTGAATTTAATATAGGCCTACATTCACAAATAGCAACCCTTATTATTAGACACTGCCTTCTTGACTAAAATTGTGTAAACTCAAAACATTTAATTCTATCAAAGATTCATTCTTTCTAACTAATTTCTTAGCAGATTACTCAGTGGCCCTCCTTCTAGACTTTAAATATGCAAACTGGTGCACAATATCATCAAAATCCAAACCTTCAACAACTTAATGTTCTATGGCCAGCAAAGAAAGTGCAGAGAGTCTTGTCTGTGACATTGTGGTCCTTAACACATTTTTAACTCGTTTTAGAACAGAAAATGACCTCTCACCCTCGCAATTGGAGACAGGCAGTGTTAAGAACATTTTGAGTGCAACATATACATTCGGAAATGTTGTCTTAAGGCCATTCGTTTCCAGAATTTGCAACAACTGAGCAGGGGAAATGTCACTCGACACAAAATGTGTGAACTGCATGAGTTCGTCTGCTAGGGACGCATCTAGATCTGTCGGATAAGTGGAACTCGCACGCGCACATCACACTCATATAGTCCCTGTCAAATAAAACGCCAAAGAGCTCACACACATCTGTGTAAGCACTGATCCGTTTTGAGAGGCAAGAAGTGAGTTTGTCGATAATTACATTATATGTTTCAACTTTGAATCTTAGACTGCCGTTAGTAAAGACGACCTCATCATCATTGTCACACTCGTCAGCAAATCGCTTTCTTTTTCTCTTACGTGAAATGTCATACTGATAGTCCTGTGTAACACTGAAAGATCGTGCTGATTCTTCCAGATCTGCAAACTGGTCTCGTAACATGCCAACATAGGAGAGCAGTGACTGTAAAAGCCGCATAGCAGTTCCTAAATCTATGTCACTTTTTTTAAGTTTGTCACTGGTTGCTTTAAATCTTCCCAATATTCTGTCCCACAAAATGGTCATCATTGCACTCTCAAGTGTATCAAGTTTAGCAACCAGCGCAGAGGCCTCGCGTTATAGTCGCTGTTTTTAAAAACTAAATTCCAGCGATGGGTTGAAGCACTGCAAAATGTATACAGAGACTGTAGAAGTTCCAAAAAAGAGATAACATCTAATAATAATAATAATAATTTGTTACATTTATATAGCGCTTTATTTGGGACCTCAAAGCGCTTTACAAGGAAGGGGGGAATCTCCTCACCCACCACCAATGTGCAGCATCCACCTGGATGATGCGACGGCAGCCATATTGCACCAGTACGCCCACCACACACCAGCTTACTGGTGGAGAGGAGACAGTGATGAAGCCAATCAGTATATATGGGGATGATTAGGAGGCCATGATGGACAGAGGCCACTGGGGCAGATTTGGCCAGGATGCCGGGGTTACACCCCTACTCTTTCGAAAGACATCCTGGGATTTTTAATGACCACAGAGAGTCAGGACCTCGGTTTAACATCTCATCCGAAGGACGGTGCTCTTTTGACAGTATAGTGTCCCCATCACTATAATGGGGCGTTAGGACCCACACAGACCACAGGGAGAGCGCCCTCTGCTGGCCTCATAACACCTCTTCCAGCAGCAACCTGGTTTTCTCATAAATGTAACAAATTATTATTATTATTATTAAAAGATGAGATGAGTTCAGGCAAGGGTAGCCACGTCCATGGTTTCCCTGCAGAATTGGGCAACTTTTACTTCTGTTGCCGGAGGTTATGCAATACATGTGGTGTGGTTTCTGTTAACCAAGCAGTTTTCACTACTTTCTGCTTTTATTTTTACTTCCATGAATTTGTTATTAAAGCCAGTACCATTATTACATGAAAGAACCAGATGAGTGTCAGTTCTAGAAACTCTTTTGGCATTTCATATGGTAGATTCTGACGTTCTCAATGCTTCAGTTTGCAGGTAGGGACCCTCATTATGCGACCGTGTTAGTGTAGGGCTATTTTGAGCCTTGTTAGTGGTATTAGCGATTTTTATTTTCATTACTCTATGCCCTATATACTAGCGTTATAAGCTAAATAGTTTTTAGAGATACAACTCTTTACATTCAATAATCATGAAAACAAACCTCAGAGAACGGTTGACTATGTGCCAATGTGTAATTAGACCAAAGGTTCATTTTGTGCCGGAGTTGTCCTTTAAGGTTCTAACAGTCTGTCTTTAACCGTCAGTCATTATTCAGTCAGTATGAAGCTTAGGCAACTTCCTCTTCTGCTCTGTGAGTATTTGATCTCTCTGTATGTATTCTTTCTCTGTATTTCAGTGGATTTTACATTACATTATATTATATTTATTATGACTTTCCTTTATCCAACATGAAAAGACACTGGATTTCAAAACTGCTTCCAGAATAAATGGACCGATGTCATTTAGACGCAGTGCAACAAAAATATTTATTTTTCTCATGTTGAAATTTTTTGCATATTTTTCAATGTTCTATTTAATTTATTTATATTCAATGTAGTCCTATGTGGTTGACAGTAATTGCAAATACATTTATCTTGGCAGTGATATCAACATTCAGTTGCTTATACATTGGTTAAAACAGTGCATATTTTTTTCCACTTTTTTGAGTAGTTCCTTTAAAAGCGTTATTCCTTTAAAATAAATTTCTTTGTAAGAAATAGTGAGCAATTAAATTTATGCTGGCCTAAAACAAAAATGACTAAGACTGAAATAGTAACACTAAAATAAAAAGCCCAGCCTTGTAGTAAAATGTATAATCACATTTTATATAAGAAAAAAGATATACATATTTTTTTCCTTTTCTTTTTCCCCCCTTATTTTTAATGTATAACACAAGAAAAACATCAGGTAAAACATAAAGTTAACAACAGTTTTGCAATTTAGGTTTAATGCATAAAGTGCATTATAAGCCGTTTTATTACATTTACTTGTTTGCAGTTGATGTGAATGGGACACAGAGTTCTGTAAATAGGCATTAATAGTTTTATTATTATTTTCATTCCTCTGTTTGTGATAACAGTTAAACAGTTCTCTCTGCAATGGCAAAATCTATCAAATAAATTCATCGTCTGCACTCATACAGACGAATTTAGCTCTAGACAAAGTAGACAAATCTCACGAGAAATAAGAACATTTGAGCTTATGATGTTTCACAAACTTAGGCACATAGTCTACTGTTATAATATGTCTGATGTATAAAAAAAGATCAGCTCACACTGTAATGAGAGTTTTTCTCTTTGTGTTTTTAGTGCTGATTTCAAACATCCACTCTGGACACACTGAAGGTGAATATATTTGTATTATAACTATATATTTCATCAACTAACTTTTTTAAGCTGATAAATATTAGTGTTACATCTGTTGGACTAAATACACCTTATTGCCTATTTAACAACATTGCCTTTTTTAACATCGTCAGTCTATTAATCACAAATATTGTCTGTTGCTGGAGTCTTGAGATAGAACAGATCATTTCCATTTCTGAAGTCTATGTTAACTGTTTTTCACAACCACTGTCAATGTTCATGGCCGCTCATTAGCCATTTACAGCCTAACAAAGTTGACAAGTCATTAAAAAATTGTAAGTCACCATGCGTTCATCTCTGTAACATCTTTTTTACTATATATATATATATATATATATATATATATATATATATATATAAAAGGTTGTATCCTCATTGGTTTGGTGACAGCAACACCTACTGGTCAGAAACAATAGTATACTAGTTTATCTAACATCAACATTTTTAACAAAAACTGCTGTAGCAAAACCTAGGTATGGAGAACAACACTAAAGTCTAACCTGATTTAGCAAGTATGTTTTGCTATCAAGAAACCATTTTCATACATTAAAAAACAGCACATTGTTTTCATTGTGAATTGGTATCGTTTTACAGAAAGACCAAAACCCAGAGTGACCATTAAACCTGATCATCCTGTATTCAGAGGAGAGACAGTCACTCTCAGATGTGACATATATGGTGAAGGAGTCACTAGCTGGCGGTACAACTGGTATAAAGACGGTTCAACCAGTGTTTTCAGTGAACGACAGGAACACACATTCAGTTCTGTGTCTGAGTCTGACGCAGGAAAATACTTATGTTATGGGACAGAGACTGAAGGATCACGCAGATCACAACGCAGTGATAAAGTTACACTGACAGTATCAGGTGAGTTTGATCATCTCTTCATAAACACACACACGTTTAACATGTTATTAATGAGTGATGTCTCTATTTCAGATTCCAGAGCAGTTTTAAGTGTTTCTCCTCAGAACTGGTTGACTGAAGGAGATCCAGTGACTCTGATCTGTGAGGTTAACGGCTCCTCTACAGGCTGGACATTCAGCTGGTTCACTGAAACTGTCTCAGGTCAGTTATAATGAGCTTCATCTGATAACATCTAAATTAACTGGGTTTATTTAAGTCAATATGACTTAAAGGACAAGTTTGGTATTATACACTTAAAGCCCTGTTTTAAGATAGTTTCTGATGAAATAGAACGGTTAAGATTGAAATTTGTACACATGATGCTGGCCCGAGAATTTTCGGTTTCTGTGGTAGCACCCATTCATCAGAAACGATCTTAAAATAGGGCTTTAAGTGTAAAATACCGAACTTGTCCTTTAATCAACCTGACTAAAGATTACATCAATAACATTCTGCCCCAAACTCTTGCAATTGGCTAATAGTGCCAGACTTTACACTTTCCTTGGAAATCAACCAACAAATTACTTATATTTATCTATGCATATGAGGCTGGGCTAGGAGAAAGAACTGTAACATTTACAAAAGTTAAATTAGCTTTTAAAGGTCAGATTAGGTAGAAATACATCTTTAAGATGACACTCTAACATTCTCACTTTATACAGGGAGCAGGAATGATCATGAGCTCCTCTCAGACAGCAGCAGAGGAGCTGGAGGAAAATACACTGTCAGTTCTGCTGATCTAAATCACACTGGAGTTTATGTGTGCAGAGCAGAGAGAGATAAAACAACCGTTTACACAACATACAGCAACACACAACCACTGTGGGTCACTGGTGAGTTCACATATACAGTTTAAATGATTGATTCATCTTTAATAAAGACAATATCCAAATTATCGCTGTAATTGTCTTGTCAGGTGTTTCTCCTCCAGTGTCTCTGATCATCAGTCCCAGCAGAACTCAACACTTCACATCTGTCTCTCTCTCTCTGAGCTGTGAGGACCAGAGTAACTCTGATGGATGGACAGTGAGAAGATACACAGACAGCGGGCGGCTGGAAGATTGTTCATCATGGGGATCACAAACAGGATCTACATGTACAATCAGACCCACTTCCCCATCAGACACTGGAGTTTACTGGTGTCAGTCTGAATCTGGAGTGAAGTATCACCATGTTAATATCACTGTACACAGTGAGTCTTTATTTCTGTATTTATTCATTTCACTGGTATGTTACAAACAATGCATAAGCAGATTGGTGCAGGAAACATTAGATCAGGGATCTTTAACCTTTAAGAAGTTTTGTATAAAATAACCATATGTATGTATATTTGTGTGTATTGAAGTAATTTATTAAGATTACACTTTAAATCTATTATAATAATAAATGTTGTTATACAGACAATATTAGGGCTGGGTTTCGAGTTCGATACTTTTTAGGCACCGATCAAATGCAATTTTCACAATGCAATCACCGATTGCATCGATACCATCGAGTATCAAAAAATGTCTTGTCATATGGTACCATATTTCAATACCTAAGGGGTAAGTTTAAGAGCTAAGTACCTCCTTTTATACCCACACGGTGGGGTAGAGCTGCGCTATGCAAATTCTGCAGACCCGTGGCATTTCCTTGCCATTGGTTCATTTTGTAAGAAGTCGAAGATGATAGGCTTTCTAAGCGAAACCCCATTCGTCAGTCACTGACATAAGTCGGAGTGACTGAACGAAAGGGAACTGGAGCGTGTCACAAATTAATTGAAACTCTGCGTATAGGCTACTTGCCTCACAGCCATGAGACAGGCATATAGAAAGCTTGAAATGTCTACTTTTAAATGAACCAGTTTGAATCGAAAACAAATACTCTGATTATGTAATCCAAATGAAAGGTGCATTTCTCGCATGCACATGTTCACTATACTGCGAAGATGACGAGTCAACAACGAGACAGTAATTAATAAACATCATTATTATTATTATTAAACAATAAAAATTTCTCTTTGCTATATTTTCCTTTGTTAGCTTTGCGGCAACCTTTATGCATGCACTTGAGCGGGAAGCATATACTCCAACACCCAGTGGCCTATATGAGTTTTTGAGTCTGTAAAATATCAATATCACAAATATAAATTTTCAAAATATAATTTTTTTTGCCAAAGTTTTTAAGATTTCATAAAATTGGTATCGAACAAATTATCATTCAGTCAAATTCAATTTGAGTCTAAATCAAATTTTGAGATGTTAAAATGGGGCTGATGTGATCATATTTCTTGGATCTAGTAAGGGAGCTCATAGCCTGTGTGACATCTATCCAACAAAGCATTGTGATAATTTACTATTGAGGTCATGAACAAATTAATTAGTTTTTTCACCATTAGACAGCATCTGTCATAGTTTGGCAACATTTCTAAGTGAAAAACGGACTGTTAACTCTGACAATGATTATCAAAAGAAAGATTGCTATCAAACATAACACCCAAGTTCTTAACTTTAGAAGACAAAATAACCGTTTGGTCCAATGAATATATGAGGATATATACAGTTGAGTGTCGTCAGCAAAACAGTGAAAGTTTCCCAACTCAGCTACTCTGACTATTTGCACATATTGCATGTTTCCTGTGTTTCTGTAGTTGGTGTGATTCTGGAGAGTCCTGTTCATCCTGTGACTGAAGGACATAATCTGACTCTACGCTGTTTATATCCATATATAAGCCCACCAAAACTCAGAGCTGATTTCTATAAAGATGGATCACTCATCCAGAATCAAACTACAGAAATGATCATCCCGACTGTCTCAAAGTCACATGAGGGTTTCTACTACTGCAAACACTCAAAGAGAGGAGAGTCTCCCAAGAGCTGGATCTCAGTCAGAGGTGAATCTCCCAATTACTCTGAGATTTTCCCATGGCGATTACACTGTGTATGTGGTGTTCTTTCGGTGCGTTTACATGATGCATAATGCGATTATAATGAGATTTTGGCAATATTGCGAATAAGCTTTACCTCATGAACGCAATACTTTGATCAAACTGATGTGATTAAGCTCATAATCGTAGTTACCTTATTTACATTAAACTATGTGGCATATTAATTTTTAATTTAATGTGAGTAGATTAAAACAATGACCAGTAACATGCACACTGTATGTCTGCATATCTGAGTGTGGTATAACAATACTTGTTAGCGAATAATCAGAATAATGAAAATTGCATGTAAACTGGAGTGAAGAATTCAGCTCGTGTCATGTAAACATCTTACTGCATTCTTACTCTGATTATTATATATAATTGCATTATTAGTGCACATGTGAACGTAGTCACTGAAACTGTGAGCTGATTTATTTCTTCATATACTATGCCCTCGTTATAGCACATGATAAAGTGTTTGTGTCTCTTTTTCAGGGTCTCATTCAGGCTCTCAGATCTCTGTCCTTCACATACTCAGTTCTGTACTGGCAGCGTGTCCATACCTGCTAGTGACTGTCGTGCTGATTTACAAATGCTGTCGAATGAGAGGAAAAACACCTAAGTGATTTATTATAAATCATAATCAACATTAGGCTACTTGGCCAATTTGGCCTGCTGTCTTTTGCTTGCTCACTGGAGGTATTGTGACAATACAAATCACTTCATTTGAATCATGTCCATTAACCTACCTTTGCTGAGACATTAATACAGTAAAAGAGGATGAACAAACCTAGCTTATATAAAATGTTTTGTGTTTATTTAACAGTTATATCTGTTGAAGAAGAAGAAACTTCTATCTGATATTAAACCAAGAAAACTTCCATGCTTCGTGGATTCACTCAATATTTCACTCACAAGCTTAGGCAGAGCATGCTAACTGTAAAGAAAACACGCTAAAACTGTGTTTTAGTGACAACAGCATGTTTAACTGTTCATGTTTCTTCTTTAAAAATAAAGAACTAATGCTGATTAAAAAAAGGAGCTGTTTGTTGTTAATTCTTGCTAAACTGCTAATTGCATTCAAAAACGTGCACTTTGAAACCTACTTAAAAATGTGCGTTGAACGCTGTTGTCGTGTAAATGAACAGCCAAAACGCATTAAAAGTTTTCTGTTTAGTCTAGCTTTATTAGGGTCTCAGTCTTTTTCTAGCATGGACATGACTTTGGGATATTGACAAGTAGAACTAGATCCGGATGACAGGAAAAAGACTGCCTTAACCACTGGACTGTATCACTTTAAGTTTATGCCTATGGGCCTTATGAATAGTCCATCCACATTCCAAAGGCTAATGGAATGGGTAGAAGAAGTAGTTAATATACTATATGTGTGGCAGAATATGGTGTTTTATTTAATGTGTTTTTATTTAAGCACCATGCTATTTGTTTCTTAAAACTATTTTGTGACATTTCATCTGCTCAGAAAGATTTAAGAATATGTGACTATCCAGACGCATAAAGACCACCTCATTATGATAAATTCAACACGTTTAAAGTTTAAAACTCGCTTTAAAATACTTAATACATTTTACATCTTATTTCATTTATTCATATGCTTTAATTATCATCAATGCTATTTCTTTAAACTCATTTGTTTCATTCTCCCCCACAGACATTATGGACGATACTGATCCATCTGAAAATCATATCTGTGTCAGACCTCTTCATGTTCATAATTTCATCGTTCTGTGAACATTATCATGCCATAATAAAAACAAGTAGATTGCCCATCATAAACACACACAGCCATAAATACCGGAACCCCATACAGGGGGGCCAAAAGGTCATAAAACCCCACATGACATATCCTGTCATAAAACCCCCATAAATGTCATATCCTGTCATAAAACCCCCATAAATGGAATATCCTGTCATAAAGACATAACTCAAGTGGACCATAAATCATTTTTGACACATAGTACAGAACATTAACTACTTACAACCCGCTGATTTCTATAAAGATGGATCACTCATCCAAAATACAGAAATGATCATCCCGACTGTCTCAAAGTCACATGAGGGTTTCTACTACTGTAAACACCCAGAGAGAGGAGAGTCTCGCAAGAGCTGGATGTCACTGAAACTGTGAGCTGATATATTTCTTAATTTCCCCTTGTTCAGATATAGCGCATGATAAAGTGTGTGTCTCTTTTTCAGGGTCTCATTCAGACTCTCAGATCTCTGTCCTCCACATACTCAGTTCTGTTCTGGCAGCTTGTCCATATATCTGATAGTGACAGTCGTGCTGATTAACAAATGCTGTTGAATTAGTGATTTCACTAATTTCAAAAATTTATATTTTGTTGACCAACCTTAGTCATTACATATGGACAAACATTTAAATGTTTTTGTATTTATGTTTTTTTTATATACACGTTCATTTTCCACTCTTGCCTTTGGTTTGCTCACTGGGGGTTTATTATGTATAGCTGGTTTGAAGAAATATGAATTGTGGAAATTGCTATACAAACCAATTGAATTGAATTTGTCTCACTCTTCCTCTGTATCTTTCTCTTTACAAATATACATATTTCTTAGTCTTTTCTAGTCAAATTCTATTGTTAAAACATTATTGTAGTTCATAAAAGCAATAAACAGAAGTTTTAATTTTCCTGTCTTGTATTGCTGCAATGCTCAGAAGGTTTTTCAAATTGTAGCAAACAGAGAAAACAATAGACACACTTAACAGTTTTAAGGTTTCTTTCTTTATTAACGTGAGCACCTGTCTCACCGATGCTCCTGCATCACAGACCTGCAAATTCCAAACTTCGGGAACTTTTCCCCAGTTCCCGCTGCACAGAACTGGAACAGAAAATATGCAATTAGATCAAATCTGAATATACCATAAAACACTTTTTAGATTAGCTATTTATGTTTAGAGTTGAGAAATACAAGAATGATGTAGTTGAGAAATTCAATGTTGTTTTAAGGATGATATTTGTCTAATGTAGGGTCTGGATCCATCAGACACACACTAATTATTCATTCTATACAAAGGTTTATGAAACTCCAAAACTAACATCCCAAATGAAACGAACACAAGGGCAGAAACAGTGTCATGTTACAGGGCTGATAAGGAGGTTTTATGACCTCCACAGGAATGTGACCACTGCACAAGAGAGAGAGACAATGGAAGACAGAAACCCTCTTTAAAACAGACTTTGCGGCATTAGTCATAGACTAACTGATCTATGAATGAACATGCATCCCAGAAACTGTGTGAATGATTTACTGTCTTGTGTACTATTATGTATAACACTATGGTATGTTTGATTGGTATGTATGTGGCTGTACAACCAACCCCCAAGTTATTTTATTTGGGGACACTGTACTGTCAAAGTGCACCGTCCTTCGGATGAGACGTTAAACCGAGGTCCTGACTCTCTGTGGTCATTAAAAATCCCAGGATGTCTTTCGAAAGAGTAGGGGTGTAACCCCGGCATCCTGGCCAAATCTGCCCATTGGCCTCTGTCCATCATGGCCTCCTAATCATCCCCGTATACTGATTGGCTTCATCACTGTCTCCTCTCCACCAGTAAGCTGGTGTGTGGTGGGCGTACTGGCGCAATATGGCTGCCGTCATCCAGGTGGATGCTGCACACTGGTGGTGGTTGAGGAGATTCCCCCCTTCCTTGTAAAGCGCTTTGAGGTCCCAGATAAAGCGCTATATAAATGTAATGAATTATTATTATTAACCAACGATCAAGGTAACCTCACCTGTATCATGTCTCCTACCTAATTAATCCTCACCTAATGACTCACACTTTGATGTACATCACCTTCCTTTAGAATGCAGTGTGGATTTGTTATATCTATCGGAGCATTACTGAACCCCAAAAGGGAGTCAGACTGTCTTTTCTTCAATCCAGAAACTGCAACCTTACCAACTGAAAAGGAGAACCTCAGGAGTGTTGGCACAAGACTTCTCCAAAGGCAGAAGAAGTCCGTCGCAACTCACACCCTTTACTCTGCGTGTCCTCCCCGGACCAGGGCTGGCAGGCCACAGTCTGCACTCCAGCCATGAGAACAGAGTCAAACCAACCATGCAAGTTCGTCATATCTTCTTCATCCAACGAAGAAGAAAATTATTGAGACTTCAACATTTGACACTCGCAGAATCATCAACAACTTCAATTTTCAACAACTTTGATAATAGTGTACGCTACCCAGGCATGCAAGTATACTTTTGATTTGATGCTTTGAAAATGAAATGCTGATGTTTCTTCTTATAGTTACATGGAACTCCTCAATAGTTCCGTTTCCGGTTTCGCCCTATCACTCAACTATTTATGTATTCATGTGTGTACGTTGTTTAGTTTATTTATATTTATGATTTAGTTAATAAAACTTGTACATAATATGTATTTGGTTCTGTTTTGTTTGCATACAAAGTCTCTTTTATGGTCTTGATCTTGCTACAAAGCACTGTACATGCTAAGAAATAATTATTCTTCTGTGGCCATGGAAGATAACCTTTTCTTAGAATAAATGAATAATCAAAAGAGTTCATAGGACGAACTGATTAATTGATTGTAATATTAATTCAGCCAAGTCAAGTTAATCCCAGTCACTGACCCAAATATTCATAATTAATAATAAGTTATTATTGATTATTAATATTCCAAAGAGCTGATTCGTTACACTAACATAATGGACTCTAGCGCGTAAGCAGTTGAGAAAACTTTAATAAGGTTTATGAAAAACAAAGCATTTTTATTTAAATAAAAAGATCTGAAGACCACCAGTGTTTTTTTTTGTCTTTAGTCTGTGGTTTGTTACATCATAGTACCAGTAATGTTGATGCAATTTCTTTATTTTAATAGTATAGACTTCTTCCTCTTGCACCCTCAGTCTTTCAGCTACATATTGAGTCATTTCAGAGGTAGCCTACATACTTCCTTTTTCTGAAAAATATAAATAGATTTGTAAATTTTTTAGAAATTTTTAGGAATAGGGCACAGGAGAAGAAAGATCAACACTTAGTTTAACAAGGAAAAATCTGCTGTAGAAACCCGACGCGCTCTGTGTCAGAGGAACGGTTTCTATAGCCCCTTTTCCCAGCAGCTTCGCTATTTCGGCACAAAGTAGATGCGCTACATCGTTTTTCACCGTAGTGTGAACCCTGGTTCGAAAGGGGGGGGGTCTGCGAGCGAACTGCAGCGAATAGCCTCGCTTTATAGTGTTCCGTACCCATTGTGACACGCCCGGAATCATTTCCCATGCTTTTATGCTTAAAGCTAGTGGGAGAATGGTGTTTGGGCTCTGGCCTCTGTGAGTGTGAGGCACACAGCATGCAGTGTTTGCATGCGAGCGCGCGCTCAGTGAGGCGCACGTGCTCCCTAGACACCAAACACAGTTTGTGTTTATCAATGGGAGCTCTGAGTGTGTGTGTGTCACAGAGCGGGCTGTGCTTATGTGTAGGGGTGAACACTGTGTAGTGGGCACCTTTACTACATTTATAGCACTCTCTGCGTGAGCCGGAAAGTGTGTCACGGGGCAAGCAGTGTTTATGAGTAGGGGTGAGCACTGTGTAGTGGACACATTTCCTACATTTTGAACATATTCGGCGTGAGCCGGTTTTATTGATATGGGCCGTGAATGAGTGTGTGTCACTTAACGGGCCGTGCTTATGTGTAGGTGTGAGCACTGGGACGTGGGCACATTTTCTACACGCGTGAGCAGTGTTGGGGAGTAACGGAATACATGTACCGGCGTTACGTATTCAGAATACAAATTATGAGTATCTGTATTCCGTTACAGTTACAATTTAAATGGTTGGTATTTAGAATACAGTTACATTGTTGAAATCAACGGATTACATTACGATACTTCTCTGTTTCACGAGTTTATTCACTCTCTAAATAAATTAAGGCAATTTCCCAGAAGCCCCAATGTGAAAACGAAAAAAAATGCGCGGTTTGCGTGATCAGTCACAATGGAGTCGGAAGAGGAGCAGCGGAGAGTAGAGATGGAGCCGGAACAACAGAGCCAGGGCAAGAATGCGTTTCTATCTTGGAAATTCAAACAGCAATTAACATTAAAGAAAGAGAAGGGAGAACGAAATATAGCCTAACTGTGCAGTGCAACCTCTGCTTGCCAGCAACCAGCTCCTTTCAGCGTCCAAAGACTCCACCTCCAACCTGAAGTAGCATCTTAAAGTAAGTTATCCTTCCCGTCCAGATCCAATGCTACCACATCTTTAAATTACTATAAGAATTATTTGAAGTTAACATTATAAAATATGTAGACCTACACACCACAAAATAAATACTTTAAAATTGAGCAATTCCAGCGTTATGGACGCCACATTTGCAGTTAAAACTTGAAATAGAAATTCTCAGAAAATGCATTTAATACGAATATATTTAAAAACGTCTGTTTATATATCCAATAACGTGACTTTAACTTTTAGGTGGCAAAATATGTTTTAGTAGGCTAGCCTACTTCTGTGAATTACACTGCTCAAACCAAAAGTAATGCTAGCCACCGGATGAAGAAGGGTTCTCCACAGAACATAAAATATAAATTTTAGTAATTTTTTCGCGTTCGCATTTATGAGGAAAAAACAATGTTACGAACGTGAGCGCTCTAAAAGCGGCACTAAAAGACTGCTTTAAAACTTTCACAGAGACCTCAAACAGAAAGCACAAAACCTTTCTTTAAAGGGAATTTCGTTTTGTATTAATTGTATCTTAATTTTAATAAATGTTTCATCAACCAATTACCTTGATTTAATAAATAAGAAGTAGGCTAAATATTTCACGACATGGAAGCGCCGGCGCGTGAACTGGAGCTTGTCTCTTAAATTAACCGAAACTTATGTAAGATTATACTTGCCTTACAGTCACAGACATGTCTACATTTAAACA
This sequence comes from Semotilus atromaculatus, assembly GCA_031834385.1. NCBI lineage: Eukaryota > Metazoa > Chordata > Actinopteri > Cypriniformes > Leuciscidae > Semotilus > Semotilus atromaculatus. The sequence goes on along the minus strand of JAULUF010000005.1, from coordinate 11,791,687 downwards.
GAACAATTCAAAACGAAACAAAACAGACTGCGTTCTGCTTATGTAATTCGTATGAAATGCGCATTTCTCTCTGGTGCGTTCACTAGCTTCCTGCAAAGATCGCGAGTCAGCATCGTCAACTTCATCTTTGCAGGCGACAGTGACACAGACAGAAAACACTTGTTTATTAATAAACAATTAAAATATCTCCTTGCTATATTTGACATATTCATAATCAATACTTTTGCCGGTTCTTTGTGACAGCTTTTATGTGCTTTATTGGCAGCGCCACCCCTACATGTTACAACGCGTCACCACCGCATCACCATTTCGCATTCCTACACTTATAAAATGCAATTCAATGTGGAAGTAATCCAAGTATTCAGAATACATTACTCAGATTGAGTAACGTAACGGAATACGTTACAAATTACATTTTGGGGCATGTATTCTGTATTCTGTAACGAAATACATTTTAAAAGTATCCTTCCCAACACTGCGCGTGAGCTGGAAAACCAGACATAATGCTCTTTTTTAGAAATATCTGGGTAGCCGTGAGAACGGAGTTTGGGTACAGGCGAGCCGACCGTGTGACGGGCTCGTTGGCTGCAAAACAAACTTCTCCATCCAGCTCTGTTGAGGGGACTGTGAGAAGCATGATATTTTCGATGGTGGTCCGGCCGCAGCGAGACCTAACCATCTTTGTCTTCCCAGTGTGGTCAGGAAGACTTTGAGGGCTCTGGTTTCAACGTGATTTTAGGCCTGGGACCCCAGGGGGAGGCGGCCTGTGGCGGCTCGAAGAGCGTGAGCGTTGCTGAGAATCCCTCTGTCGACGGCCTGGCGGCGGCGCTGTGTTCGGTTAGGCGGCTGCTTTTTAGAGCGACCAGTAGCGGAACTGGAGCGTCTCGGGATGAAGTGTCGCATAGCTTGCGATGTCTTCTGCACTTCTCAAAAGCACTTGATGAAGCCCTTAACCGCCGGGCCGAAGAGACTGGTCGAAATAACAGGCGCGTCGAGAAAAGTGGCCCTGTCAGACTCTTTCATGTTGGACAGAGTGAGCCACAAATGTCTCTCAGTAACAGTGAGAGCCGCCATATTTCTCCCAATGGCCTGTGCGGCGGACTTGGCGTGGCGCCAAAGCTGTGGCGCTCCTGAGATCAGTAAAACTCTCGGGATTCGGGCCCGCCTCGTCCATAGTGCGGAGAAGTTTGGCCTGATAAACTTGGAGCACAACCATTGAGTGAAGTGCCGAGGCTGGCCAGCCGTGATCGAGGCGGGAGAAACAGAGCGTGATGCACATGGGGAAATAGCCGGCGTGCATTTGCTCACAGGAACATGCCCCAGAGCTCTCTGTGAACGGCGCTTTTTCCGGCGCGGCCCAGACAAGAGAGGCGGAGGGGTGAGGTCCACGTCGAAGACAGCTAATCGAGCCCGCAGGGTCGATATAGCCATTTTGTCGCATTCCGGGCAGCCGCCTTGGGAAAGCGCGTGGTCGGCATGGTTCCATCCCAGGCAGGAAACACACAGGATGTGCTGGTCCCTGTCGCTGAGAAGGGCGCGGCACGAGCCGCATTTAGGGAAACGAGGCATTACAACGCCTCAGCTCTTTTAGGAAGTGCGTGTTCACGTAAACACACAATGCAGTGAAAGGATATATATGCCAGATAGCGCAGCAGGTACGGCAGTGAAGCAGCGAGAATGGCCGTCTTCTATTTGCCTGCAGATGGCTTGTCCCGCTGCAAGGCACTTCGACGGCGCAAGCTTTCCAGAGAGTCAGTGATGTGGAGTCTTCGCTGAAGAGATGTAAAATCAAAGAACACACTATCGAGACTCGGCTTATATACACATAAGCCAAGCCCATTCTGGCGGGACATGACGCACAAGGGCGCCCGCGCCCTCATTGGTGCTTACGTCACGAGTAGTCGATCAATAGGTTGCAGCAGTTGCCGCAGAGCAGCCAATAGGTGCGCGAGCTGCTTCGCCTAGGTCTGCTCTGTGCAGCAATGCGTTTTAAATTAAAGGGCACCTATTATGCCCCTTTTTACAAGATGTAATATTGGTCTTGGGTGTCCCCAGAATGTATTTGTGAAGTTTCAGCACAAAATACCCCACAGTTACTTTATTATAACCATTTGAAAATGTCATTTTTGGGGCCTGTTTTAAAAAGAGCTGTTTTGGTGTATACCACCTTAAATGTAAAAGAGCTGCATATCCCCGCCCTGCCTTTGGATGAGGGCGTAACGTGCATACCTATAGCAATAAACAGCCGGTAGAAGCAGAATGGCTGAGTGAGAGACCCGCTGTTTTGTATGACATTCATCCGTACATGTTTGAACCGGAAAAAGACCCGGATGATCAAGAGACTCCGGCAGAGACTCACAACCATTCAGAAACAAAAAATGAGAATGAACCAGGACGTCTCGGAATGGTTATTTGATACATGTACTTATAGAGTTTCAATGGCGTCCCCTTTGCAATTATGGATGTGCAACACACACACACACACACACACACAAACTGTGATAACGTTGGCGCAATTTTTTGAAACTACAAACACTGTGATAACGTTTGCTACGTACAAACGCCAATATCCCTTGTTCTACATCTTCATGTCGATGTGCTGGCCTTTGTATAAACATAGCCATTTTGATGTCTTGTTTTTACAGAAAACATACACAGTTTTTAATACAATATCTTTAAAAAATATATTTATAATCGTGTGGTTACACACTATACAAACAAGGTTTAAATTATATACACAGACATCCTGTCATCCACACGACGACGAGAACAACTTTAGACGCATTTGTTGTTGAATTGGCTGACATCAACTGAAATGACTATTTGCTCAAAAATCATAAAATACACTTACTTGTTCTGGAGGTGACGCTGGATCGCGAACAGTAGGCAACGATCCACACTTGAGGATTAACTTTGAAGCAAGACCTGCTTTGAATTGACCCTCGTTCACAAAACAGTCAGTCAGAAAATGATTCGCGCAAACATAAACATATTTTGGAAGTTTAAGTGGTGCCTTTCCTTCGTAAATAAAATCCATCCATCCACTGCGTTTTCAGTGGCTCTGATGTCGGAAAGTGAAAACTATGTGCATTATTACATCCCACAACAGAACACGTAGGCTATGTTTCTTAGAAGACATTACCGGCTGTTGTTGAAACAATGGAGGAATCGGATGGTGTACAGATCACCGAGGGCGGGGTCTATGCCAAAACCACAGTGTCAATCAAACCACGTCGGTGAGGCTTGCTCATTTCTACGTCACAATGAGCTGAATCTTAGAACAGCTCGTTCTGAGACAGTGCTTATGATTTATTGAGATTGTAAAAAAAACACTGGGTGGATTTTTATCATTCTAGGGTAGTTTTGCTCACACACTGACAACACACATTTATGTTCAAACACCATGTAAAAGTGAATTTTGCATAATAGGTGCCCTTCAATGCAAAATTAAGGATAATTTTTGGCTTCAGTATTCTCGAGAAAAGAGGTTTTCCCGTAGCGTAAGCTAGCTTACGCAACACGAGAGTACTCTCGTAAGAGAACCTATTCGTACTGAAAGGTAAGCCAACTCAGGATATTTACACAGGCATATAAACCTGCAACAAAATTACAGCACCATTCAGAATTTATATGACACATCCATCCTCCATGAGGCTGACCACGGAGTCTTTAGCAACACCGTTTTCATTTTGGCATCCATGTTAACAGATGACTGCCTGTGCAAATTTGATTTACACCCTAAAATAATCACAAAATGTGTGTGCATACCAACTGTTGTCATTAAAGCATGTAATTCTTAAGGAAAATTCTATAGGAAGCCATAGATTTTCTGCCCATAGCCGCTGTAGAGCCTGGGAATGTGTTAAATAGCCTACTACCGCGACCCCGCTGCTGAAGCCCTGTAAGTCTCCTCCACGCCCCGCGGTCATTGAAGATCACAATGCCTCTGTACATTTTAAATTTACAGCAATATTCTATACTTTGAATCAAACTGCCACGCAACCCAATTTGCTGCAATAGGCTGTATTATTAGAAAACAGCCAGCTGCTGTAAAATGATGCTATTTTTTTTTTTACAGCAAATCAAACAAAAAATTGCACATGCACTATTGTAATTTTGTATTGCTCTTTTGTTTTTGCCATTGATCTGCTTGTTGCTGCTTGCACAAATTTGCCTCCCAAGGCAAAAAGATAGCAAAATATTTAATTCCTATCTTACTGCCCTCAGCAGTCATTTAAATTCTTGCCAAAGATCTCAGACTTTTTTTCCAAACGTTACTTTCTCAAAAGTACAAACAAAATTGTTATTTGAATTGTACTGTAGCTGAATTCAATATATTAAGAGGAACAGGCATAAATATTGTTACATACCTTGTCTTGGTGTATTAAAACTAACATTGTCACATGTATAATTTATCAGTGCCAAACTCAACACCTTTATTGTTAGAGGCCTGATAGATTAGAAATAGATTGAGATGAGCTCATAGTTGTGGTTTGGTTTCAGATCAGTGGCATCAACCAGTGTGGGAGGAGCAGCTGTTCACCAGTTTCTGCTTCTTAACTTATAAAGTTATAAATACATCTAATAACAATATTACAATAAAGATCCATCAAAGTTATGATTCCTTTTCCATTAAACACAAGAACATTACTTCTCATAAATGGCAAATTGATGCTGTTCAGTTTAATATTGAATGAGTCCTGACAACATTTCAGTAGGAAACTTGCGGGACATTTTTGATGTGTTACAAGAGTATCAAAATGTGTTACAAGAGTATCAACTTCTGAAAAAGGTTTTATGTAACTCATGAGATACATTTGTATGTGTTTAATGTGTCATTATGTTCCTAAAGATCTGACTATATATCAGGAAGTCTTGAGGCTTTAACTCAGTCTGTCTTTAACCGTCAGTCATTATTCAGTCAGTATGGAGCTCTGTCAACTTCCTCTTGTGCTCTGTGAGTATTATTTCCTCTGAAAATATTGCACTTATATTATGAAGAGGATTGTGTTCCTAGATTTTTTTTTTCTTTTCATGTTCTCAGAGCTTCAAATCCAGCTCTAGCTCATGATATATGAGTGAAAGATGAGTCTGAGCAGTTAGTGTTTGTGAAAGAGAAATGCACTCTGTTGTGTTTGGGTCAGTCGGTTTGTTCACTCACTCGGTTTCATGCTTTGTAATAGTGTTTGCTGTATAACTTCTGTTATTTTGTACAGTTTGCTGTCGAGATGCACAAGGTAGATTTTCACTTGTTAGTCTTCAGTAAATGTTCACTAGTATTTAGAAAGAGTTTATATTGGAAAGGTTTTTACAGAAAAACTCATCCAGGTGCCACTAGATCTAGACAAATTAGAAGAAAGACTTAGTGTTGTGAAGCTATGAAATGTGTGAGAGTGAAATTATGCTGTTTCACAAGCAAAGAAAGATTATGCATTTATTCATTTTTTAAAGCATTATACAAAGTTGATCAGCTCCATGTTCACAGTGTAATCATTTTTCTTTGTATTTGGCTGAACTGTCACTTTGGTTGTTTGCCGGTGTAGTAGATTTATCTTATACATAAAATAAGTTCTTGATGAGAGAAGAATTTACTGAAGGTATAAGAGCTGCACATTCTGAAGACAGACTAACATCATTGCTGAAGAGAGTCAGAACCCAAATATCTGTCTGTGGGACAGACCTTTATACCTAAAGCTAATTTACAAACAAAACATCACAGGGACAAGAGAAACACAGACGGTCACTTCACGGGAAGAACTTTGCAAATAAAATCCCACAAAAAAAAAAGAAAAATCAGGCTAATCAACGGATGAGTTTGATGATATTTACTTGGACCATTTAAAATACACAATCTTTCATGAGTTTTATTTATTATTATTATTTTTTTTTTAGTGCTGATTTCAAACATCCAGTCTGACCACACTCAAGGTGAGTGAATTTGATTAATAAATTTCATCACAAATGTGTGATTCTGTTTCGAACCAGATTCACTAAACATTCTTAAGAATACAACTCTTCTTAACTGCTATTTTTTTCTTATTTTCTAACTTAATAAAAAAAGATAAGAATTGTTTGTATTCCCAAAAACTTTAAGAATATTCTTATCATTCTTTTTAAGGTTGTTCTTAAGACAAAATTTGTTTACACTTTATGTGACGTTGTTACATTGTACTTACTATAGAGTTGCGGTTAGGGTTTAGTTTAGTTAGTAAGGTTTAGTTACATGTAATAGGCTAGTTGCACGTGGCCGCCATTTTGGATTTCTGATCAGCGAGTGTGCGGTTAGACACTTCCGGTTTCGCTTTACGCCGGTGTGGTTAATTTTACGGTCACTCGGTGTGAATTGTCCGGGTGTAGGACCCAAGCAATCCGATTGGTTCAAAGCACGTTTAATAGGTAATCGCTTTGGTGCCTGGTTACAAATCATACAAAATCACTTTATTATAGAAGACGTTTGTACTACGGTATAACGAGTCATTAATGTATTTAATGTATTTTAAATTATACGTTTCACATACTAGTATTTAACCGAAGCTATAGATTGTGAAATTAAACATTTCTCGTTGTTAGTGTGTTTTTTAGTTAGCTTAGATAGTAGCATAGCATACAGCTAACGTTATCCGATGATCGTGCTATACCGCACTGATACTGCCTTACCGTATTCACAGCAGTTAGCCTATTAGTGCAATTATAATTATGTCATTATTTTTTATCGCAATAATCGGCACAATATATGTTACAGGTACACTTTTATTTATTAAAAGAGCCATAACATAATGTTTATTTGTGTATATTACTATTTTCTTATTAACAGTTTAGACATTTAAATAAATTACAGAATGCTAGCTATGTTTTGTGGGTATAAATATTTAATTGGTTGTCAAGCCTTGACTAATAAACAGTATAATAACATGGAATCACAAATCTTAATGTAATCAAACCCCTTAATTCATATAATAATATTTTATTTTAAAGATATAAAGAACAGTATAATAACATGGAATCACAAATCTTAATGTAATCAAACCCCTTAATTCATATAATAATCTTTTATTTTAAAGAAATACCATTTTTAAGTATGTTTTGTGACAAAGTTATTTGTTCCCTATCAGGAACTCGAGCTGCGTGAAAACGCTGTGGGAACGCCCCCTAGCGTTGTGCTTCGTGAAGCGCGTATGCAATCAGCCCCAATGGCGAGACGGAACGTCATATGCGGGTGACGTCATCGACCAGGAAACTATAAAGCACCCCTAGATCACAGCCGCGATAGCTTCTGTTGTCTTCAGCAAGCGCTCTCTGTGTGAATCTGTCCCAGTGTTTTTGTCTGTCTTTAGTGATTGCTAGGCAGGAGTTTTCACTTAAAAAAACTATATATATACACTCACCGGCCACTTTATTAGGTACCCCATGCTAGTAACGGGTTGGACCCCCTTTTGCCTTCAGAACTGCCTCAATTCTTCGTGGCATAGATTCAACAAGGTGCTGGAAGCATTCCTCAGGGAGTTTGGTCCATATTGACATGATGGCATCACACAGTTGCCGCAGATTTGTCGGCTGCACATCCATGATGCGAATCTCCCGTTCCACCACATCCCAAAGATGCTCTATTGGATTGAGATCTGGTACTGTGGAGGCCATTTGAGTACAGCGAACTCATTGTCATGTTCAAGAAACCAGTCTGAGATGATTCCAGCTTTATGACATGGCGCATTATCCTGCTGAAAGTAGCCATCAGAAGTTGGGTACATTGTGGTCATAAAGGGATGGACATGGTCAGCAACAATACTCAGGTAGGCTGTGGCGTTGCAACGATGCTCAATTGGTACCAAGGGGCCCAAAGAGTGCCAAGAAAATATTCCCCACACCATGACACCACCACCACCAGCCTGAACCGTTGATACAAGGCAGGATGGATCCATGCTTTCATGTTGTAGACGCCAAATTCTGACCCTACCATCCGAATGTCGCAGCAGAAATCGAGACTCATCAGACCAGGCAACGTTTTTCCAATCTTCTATTGTCCAATTTCGATGAGCTTGTGCAAATTGTAGCCTCAGTTTCCTGTTCTTAGCTGAAAGGAGTGGCACCCGGTGTGGTCTTCTGCTGCTGTAGCCCATCTGCCTCAAAGTTCGACGTACTGTGCGTTCAGAGATGCTCTTCTGCCCACCTTGGTTGTAACGGGTGGTTATTTGAGTCACTGTTGCTCTTCTATCAGCTCGAACCAGTCTGGCCATTCTCCTCTGACCTCTGGCATCAACAAGGCATTTCCGCCCACAGAACTGCCGCTCACTGGATGTTTTTTCTTTTTCGGACCATTCTCTGTAAACCCTAGAGATGGTTGTGCGTGAAAATCCCAGTAGATTAGCAGTTTCTGAAATACTCAGACCAGCCCTTCTGGCACCAACAATCATGCCACGTTCAAAGTCACTCAAATCACCTTTCTTCCCCATACTGATGCTCGGTTTGAACTGCAGGAGATTGTCTTGACCATGTCTACATGCCTAAATGCACTGAGTTGCCGCCATGTGATTGGCTGCTTAGAAATTAAGTGTTAAGGAGCAGTTGGACAGGTGTACCTAATAAAGTGGCCGGTGAGTGTATATATTCACATATCTATATGGCGAGCGAGCAGCAAAACAGAAAGTGTGTTCCCCTCTGTACTCGATTATCTCATGGTGGGGATTCACACGATCTGTGTGTTGTTTGTTTGGGAGTACAGCATGCCTGGTCAGTTCTCGAGGGGGCTGATCGTGAGCATTGCGAGCGTTTTCCAATAAGAGCGCTCTGCTCCCGCCGATCACTCTTCGAGGAGAGTGGTTTGGCTCGCGCTCCCCGCGGCTCGGGTCCCGCATCTGTCGAGGCAGAGCGGCGGCGCGTGTCGTGGGGATCGCGGATGAATCTGACAGCGGGGTTTGAGACGGGCCTCGCCCTATCTCAGCCTTTAACTGTTAGATTCAGTGCCTCAGTTCAGGGTTGGAAGCACGCTCTGCGGTTTCTTCTGCCCAGGCTGTGGCATTAATATTGCAACTATCCAGTTCTGAGGAGCTGAATGTTGTTGGTATTAAAATAATAAATAATCATTAATAAATTATCATTATATAAAATAAGCTCATTTTTCTGAACACAAATAAATGAGGAGCTTATAGAGGTGCTTTCTCATGCTGTAGGAAAATTAAGCATTGAGTGGTCAGCAGTTTGGCAGGAGTTTATATATAAAAATATTGTATGAACTGTTTTTGCCTTTCCAAGTGCAACCTCCACGACGGTGCCTGCCGTTTTTCCGGACCTCCTCACCGAGGTGTCAAAGTCCTAGAGAAAAACGATTTCATACTGTATTTTTAGTCCTCAGACCTTCATGAAAAATATTTAAATATTGCTGGGGCTTTAATTCACGGTTATGGGGCGATGCCTAGGCTTAAGAGACGCTTGCAGCCATCTCTCCGCTGTAACGACATCGTCTTTTAAGGCACCGGCGTTTAAAGACAGGGACTGCTGGGCGGGTCAGTCCTGTCTGTCGATAAGCTCCTCGCATGGGCGCAAATAAAAATAAAATAAAAACAAAAGCAGAGCGTCGCGTCTCGTGTTCCCCTTGCAAACATGGGGCCAGACGTGACACTCTCAGATGAAGTTTTTGGGTTATAACTGATCTAAGGATAGTTATTATAGCCAAGACGCTTCATCTAAAAAGTATTTCTGACGCCACCGCCGTCAGGATGTTGAGGGTAGTCTCCACCGTGAGAGGAAGGAGTTCACCGCATCACATGGTGCCCATTCTCTCTCGGTGCCCTCAGGGGCCCATTCTACCAACCCTGCCTTTATGCCGGGGCGTAGATGGTCCCAGCGAGCGCGGTCCCGAGGGACGCTCGCCCCTTCAAAAACAGAGTGTCGCGTTTCGTGCTCCCCCTACAAAACAGTGGGACCAGACGTGACCCTCTCAGATGAAGTTTTTGGGGTATAACTGATCTAAGGATAGTTATTATAGCCATGTGTCTTCGTCTAAAAAATAAAATAAAAGTTTTTTTTTAAAAAAAAGTTTAGTTCTGACGCCACCGGTGTCAGAATACTGAGGGTGGTTCCCACCGTGAGAGAAAGGTGTTCACTGCATCAGACGGTGCCCATTCTCTCACGGTGCCCTCAGGGGTCCCTTCTGCCAACCCCGCCTTCGTGCTGGGGCGTAGGCGGGCCCAGCGAGCGCTTTCCCGAGGGACGCTCGCCCCCTCTACAGAGTGTCGCGTCTCGTGCTCCCCCTGCAAAACAGTGGGACCAGGCGCGGCACTCTCAACCGAAGTCTTCTGGCCATAAGACTGATCTGAGGACAGTCATTATGGCCAAGAAGGCTTTGTCTAAGAGGTTCTGACGCCACCGGCGTCAGGATGCTGAGGGTGGTCCCCACCGTGAGAGAAAGGTGTTCACTGCATCAGACGGTGCCCATTCTCTCACGGTGCCCTCAGGGGTCCCTTCTGCCAACCCCGCCTTCGTGTCGGGGCGTAGACGGGCCCAGCGAGCGCTTTCCCGAGGGACGCTCGCCCCCTCTGAGGAGGGGTTTAGAGCAGTCAAACCAGTCGTTCCCTGCCGGTGCACCGTTTCAGGGCGCTGTGTTTGCAGCTCAAAATATTCCAGAGGCCAGCCTCGAGAGGCTGGTACCATTTGTAGATTTCCTGGCAGAGTGCAAAAGCCTTCCATGATTATCTCTGTGGGTCCTGCAATCATTAGTAAGAGGTTATGCTATTCAGTTCAGATCTCATCCAATTAGATTCAGACGGGTCCTGCCCACTGTGGTAGGCCCCAAGCAGGCTCTGGTAACGGAACAGGAGGTGAAAATGCTCTTGCAAAAGGAGGCTATAGAACGGGTTCCTCCTCCCAGCAAGGAGTCAGGTTTTTACAGCCGATGTTTCATCGTTCCAAAGAAGGATGGGGGGTTGCGTCCAACTATAGATCTGCGCCCTTTTAATCGCTAGCTTGATTTCTAGATGCTCTCTCTTAAGCAGAGTGTGTCACAAATCAGATCCGAGGACTGATTTGTCACGATAGATCTAAAGGACGTGTATTTCCACATTTCCATCCTTCTGCAACATAGGAAGTTCCTGAGGTTCGCTTCCGGGGCCGAAGCATACCAATATAGTGTTCTTCCGTTCGGTCTAGCTTCACGAGTGAAACTGGACCAGTTGCTCACTGTAAAACGGTTTTAGAGACTGTTGGTTCTGATGGCAGCAGCGTCCAACGTAATACCTTGCGGCCTGCTGTACATGAGACCATTACAGTGGTGGCTCAGAACCAAGGGGTTCTCCCCGAGGGGAAACCCCCTCCGCACGATCAAAGTTACACGGCGTTGCCTCCGTGCTCTGGTCATGTGGAGGGATCCTTGGTGTCTGTCCCAGGGTCCTGTGTTGGGTGCTCTTTGTCGTCGTGTAACGCTAACGACAGATGCTTCCCTCACAGGCTGGGGGGCGATCATGAGTGGTCGCCCAGCCCAGGGTCTGTGGCAGGACCATCATCGATTATGGCACATAAATTGTCTAGAGATGTTGGCGGTGTTTCGGGCTCTGAAACACTTCCTCCCAGACCTGAGAGGTCATCATGTTCTTGTCCGGTCCGACAATACATCGGTGGTCTCTTATATAAATCATCAGGGGGGTCTGCGCTCTCGCCCGTTATACAAGCTGGCTCGCCAGATCCTTCTATGGTCCCAGGGAAAGCTTCTTTCAGTGAGGGCGATTTATATCCCAGGGTACCTAAATCAGGGAGCGGACATCCTGTCGAGGCAGGGGCCGAAGCCCGGGGAATGGAGACTCCATCCTGAGGTGGTGGAGCTCCTGTGGATGCAGTACGGTCATGCCGAAGTAGACCTATTTGCATCCAGGGAGACATCACACTGTCCACTGTGGTTCTCTCTCAGTCATCCAGCCCCGCTGGGGTTGGACGCTATGGTACAGCCGTGGCCGAGGTCACGTCTGTACGCTTTTCCCCTGATTGCTCTGCTCCCAGGAGTTCTGGAGAGGGTTCGCCGGGACGGGGTCAGTCTATTGTTGGTAGCCCCGTATTGGCCGGCCCGAGTATGGTTTGCGGACCTTATATCTCTCCTCGACGGCTCTCCTCTGGAGATTCCGATCAGGAGGGACCTTCTCTCTCAGGCGAGTGGGTCGATCCTTCACCTCCCGCCCAGAACTGTGGAAACTATGGGCTTGGCCTCTGAGGGGGCCCAGCTCGTAGGTGCTGGTCTCTCAACTGAGGCTGTTGAGACCATCCTTCACTCCAGAGCTCCGTCCACGAGGAAATTATATGCCCTGAAGTGGAGACTTTTCACTTCTTGGTGTGGAGAACACCAGCTAGACCCAGTTAACTGCCCAGTGGGTGCAGTGCTAGAGTTTCTGCAGGAGCGTTTCTCTACAGGGTTATCCCCCTCCACACTAAAGTTGTACGTGGCGGCACTTGCTGCTTACCATGTCCCTTTCAGTGGAGTATCTCTGGGGAGACACCCACTCATAACTAGATTTCTTCGTGGTACTTTGAGGCTGAGGCCTGTAGTCCGCACGAGGGTGCCGACTTGGGATTTGACCATTGTATTAGAGGGTCTTTCCCTTGCTCCTTTCGAGCCTATTGAGGAAGTTCCTGACAAGTTTGTCACTCTGAAAACTATTTTTCTCCTCGCTATTTCATCTCTCAAAAGGATTGGAGATATTCAGGCTCTGTCGGTTTCTCCCTCGTGTTTGGAATTTTCGCCTGGGATGGTAAAAGCTTTTCTCCATCCTAGGCTAGGTTATGTCCCTTAGGTTCCTACTAATGTGGTCAGACCTATAGTCTTGCAGGCCTTCTGTCCTCCTCCGTTCGCGTCATCGGATCAGGAAAAACTCAATCTGCTCTGCCCTGTTCGGGCTCTAGACGCTTACGTCCACAGAGCTGCCCTGTGGAGGAAATCTGAACAGTTGTTTGTCTGTTTTGGACCACCTAAGAAGGGGTCTCCAGTGTCTAAGCAGAGAATGAGCAAGTGGGTGGTTGAGGCCATCTCACTTGCTTATGAGTCGGCTGGTCAGCCTTCACCTTTGGCTGTTCGGGCTCACTCTACTAGGAGTATGGCGGCTTCCAAAGCCTTGTTGTCAGGAGTTTCTCTCCATGATGTCTGTGATGCGGCTGGCTGGTCCTCACCGCATACATTTGTCCGGTTTTACAACCTTGACCTTAGCTCCACTCCTGGGGCGCAGGTGCTCTCGTCTGAATGTGCTTCCTAATTCACACAGTCGGTCACTTGCTCTTATGGCGACGTGGGTATTAGCGTTCCCACAGCGTTTTCACGCAGCTCGAGTTCCTGATAGGGAACGTCTCGGTTACGTATGTAACCCTAGTTCCCTGAAGGAACGAGACGCTGCGTGGCGTTGCCATACTCCCGGCATTCCCGCGAGCGACTTGCTTCAGACTTTTCAGAAGCTATCGCGGCTGTGATCTAGGGGTGCTTTATAGTTTCCTGGTCGATGACGTCACCCGCATATGACGTTCCGTCTCGCCATTGGGGCTGATTGCATACGCGCTTCACGAAGCACAACGCTAGGGGCGTTCCCACAGCGTTTTCACGCAGCGTCTCGTTCCTTCAGGGAACTAGGGTTACATACGTAACCGAGACGTTATTAAGCAATAGGGCACAATATGCTTTTTTTTATTACAAGCATGTCATTTGTGTACTAATGCATTATGATTTATGACATAATTTAATCTTAATACAGAACATCATACAACACAATAACATGTAATAAAATTAGTGAACCAGCAGAACGTAGGTAGCTCGTTGAACCTGGGTGCCATGGATGGACTGGCTTGAGGGAACTCTGCAAAAACACACACACATGCTGCAACACGTCATGTGCAACTGTACATTTGCACAGTCTTTAGTGCAATGGAACTTCACTCACTGTTTTAACTTTGATATGCAAGCCCAAAGGTGCAACGCAGCAGAACGTAGGTAGCTCGTTGAACCTGGGGTGTCATGACATTACAAGGTCATTTTAATGACACACTCCACAAGATAAGATTTATCAGCCCAAAAGTGACTGAAACCTTCCGTTCGTCTCAGTATTATAAGGCTGATCTGTACAACAAAAGATAAAAAAGTAATTACTTAATGAGTTAGTTTAATGAGTTAGTTCACCAAAACATATAAAAATCAGCCATCAGTTTCTCCCAACATATTATCAAATGATACCAGGGTGAGAAAATGATGTTTTTTTTTGATGATATAAAAAATCCAAGTACTTATTTGTACCAACACGATCCCATAAAATGCTTACCTCAGGAATCAGTTCACACATTACAAGGTCGATATGTTCAAGCTAGGGATGGGCATGATTAATCGACGATCGATTATTGATCGTTAAGAATTTAGTCGATCATGTTCATTTGTTATCGATTAAACTAATATGGTTGAGTTGCGTAGTGTGAGCCTTGAAGCAATGAACCGCTGGATTGCACCACTGTGAACGGAATAAGCTTCCCCGGGCTGGTCAAGTTAGCGCGGAGGTACCTGTGCATCCCGGCAACGTCAGTCCCCTCAGAGCGGGTGTTTTCGGCGGCTGGACTGAAGAGTTTGTTTACACTCGACGCGTCCGCACGAGCGCGAATGTGCGCGCGGCAAAAATTACTTCATTGCGTATTGCGGTATTAGGTGTTTCACAGGCGAGCGCATCGAGTATAAACGCCTCGTCTGTTTGCGGAGACTCGCGCTGCAGAGCCAGGCGAAAGTATAAACAAGGCTTGACAGTCACCAGGTTGCGGTCGCGTCTGACCCCAGTTCATGTCATCAACATGTTTATCTTTCTCAACAAAAATCAGTAGACTGGTGCAGAAGTTGTATGTGAGTTTCTAGTTATTTTTTATGAGGCTTTAAGTAGCCTATTTGTTGTAGGCTAATCTCTCTCACACTCTTTCTTGACTCCGTGCCTTGGATAGTTTTGAGTTACATTTTGAGTAATATTATGTTTTTAGTTAAGTTATTGTTTAACATGATTTTTTTATTATTATTATGGAACAAACGATCGGGTCTCTGTTTGAGAACGCCAACTCGCAGCTGCAGGTTCCGTTGCTTTAGACTAGAGCACCGCAGCGCATATATCTTCAAGTTTAGCCGAATGTCCAGTTTAACTGCTAAGTTGATCATCTTGTAATAAAGATCTCATCGAGGAAAAACACGCTCTATTTTTGTATTTTCATTGCATTTTTAATTTATAAAAAGTTAAATAAATAATTAATTTGAATATATAAAAAAATATTAATGATTAATCGATAGTCGATCGTTAATTCTCCCGACGATCGACTAAGAAAATTTAATCGAATGCCCATCCCTAGTTCAAGCTTTGTGTCCTTCTTTTGCTCAAACACAATGTTGTCGATGTGTCCTAGAAGGTCCTCAACATGTGCTGACAAGGCTGGATGAAAGGCTCATCCTGTATCACCTCATTTTTCATAGAGGTCCATTTGTCCCTCACCTCCATTTCTGCCATCTAATGCAATAAACACAGTTGTTAAAGTAATGTAGATAAAAATAAAATAAATAAATAAAAGCATTTGTTTAACTTACTGTACAAACCAAAACCCCACAGTTGTTAGAGTCAGCCAGCCTCCACTGTTCTGGGTACTCAACAGTCCATTTTCCCAAGTCCCAAGTATTTCGGAAGGCATTGCTTTTGTACAAAAGAAAAAAGAAATTAATAAATGTGCATTAGTAAATAAAGATAACAATTTTGACATTTACAAAGCACATAATACCATAGTTTAGCCAGGTCCATCGCAGAAATTGACTTGTAGTTGGCAGTGGGGTCGTAAACGCGAATACGATTCAGCAAACCATCCAAGACCTTTACAATATAAACAGAAGCCGCTGTAACCAGAGTAACAACTGTTGAGCAACAAATGTATTTTTTTTTTTATCCATACAGTACATACCCACAAAATGAAGTGGTTTCCCTTTTCGGGGCTCTGTCCACCAACAATTCTTGGAATAAGGACTGTGTCAATCTCATCAAGGTCCTTTAAAATATTTTTAAGTAAATAAGTAAGTAAATGTGTCCCCTGCCCATGAAATTTATTTGATATATTTTCATTTACCTTCAGACAAGAAATGTGACTGTCATCCACATGTTTCTTGATAGTGAAGGATCGCCACCAGAGAACAAACGTGTGCACCTGTAAAGCAGTTCCACCATGTGCTTCACAGAGCTGTGCAATCCTTGTGTCAAGAATCTAAAAGAAATAGTAGATATCAATAAAAATTTTGTTGAATAATATAAGTACATATAGGAGGTTCGTGTACAAACGACCATACAAATAAGCTGCCATTGGATGGATATGGAGGGCTCGCCTGAGTCCCAAAATTTCTCCAATTATGCATTCATGTCTATGTGTCCGCACCCTCTAACAGAATCCACGGTTTCGAGAATATCCGAGAAACTTTATTTTTCGACCCAAAAATAGTTTTTTTTAGACCCTTATAGATATTTTGGGTCTAAAAAAAAAGTTTCTTGGATATTCTCGAAATCTTGTATTCTGTTAAACATGACTATGCGTTCATAAATGATTAACAAGTCAAATACTAACATTTTATGTATGTTTTTTTTGTAAATTCCATTACACGTGATTAGTAAATGATTACCTAATTATTTATGAAACATGACTATGCGTTCATAAATGATTAACAAGTCAAATACTAACATTTTATGTATGTTTTTTTGTAAATTCCATTACACGTGATTAGTAATGATTACCTAATTATTTATGAAACATTACTATGCGTTCATAAATGATTAATAAGTGATATACTAACATTTTATGTATGTTTTGTACATTTCGTTACAAGTCATTTTCAATTGATTAGTTAATGATTAACTAATAATTTACAAAATATGACTAATACGACTGAGGTATATATTAGCCTACTATCACACGAGCAAATGGCAATTAAATGCATGGATGCAAAGTCAGATTAATGAATGAAATAGTTAACTGTTCACGAACAGAAGATTGTCTTGGTCTCATGCTGCATACGCAATGAGAATTATGCCTTCTGTAATTACAACTACGATTTTATTTGATTATATCAGCAGACCTGATTTTGCGGGACACGAGGGAGAGAACTTGCTATTATTACTATAGGCTACTAGTGAATATTGATTTTATATTAGATGTCTTTCTGCAGTGATGCTTACAATTCCTATAGGCTTTATAAAAATGTTAATGACGGCGCTGTGAATGTCACTAATAATATAAAAATAATTTTAACAGCACGGGTCTATTTAATCTAAATTAAGTGAAAATAATCAAATCGCTAAAAAGTACATTTCCAAATAAGCACATAGCCTACATTCCATTAGGAAAGACTAAGATTAAATGCGTTCTTACCGGATTCAGTGCATCTTGAATTTATATTTTTTGTCTGATCTGGCAGCTTTGAGTAAGGGCTTCTCATTCATTATGTGTCTGTACATCTCCTTTTTTAGGGTCACCTATAACTGGTTTTTACCATGTATATTTTTTCTCCCATTCCTTATCCTTATACGAACAAGACGCTTTTTCTTCTCAGGAGCTCCGGATAGATCAATTTTTCTGTTGCAGTTTATTTTTTCTCAGTTTTCCCGCTCTGACTAGAACCAATAACGGCTGCGTATGTTCAGTGTTTTATTATTAAGATTTTTGGTAACACTTTACTTGAAGGGGTGTGCATAAGACTGACATGACACTGTCATAAACATGACATAACACCTGTCATGAACATGAAGGAGTCTTTATGAATGTTTATGACTGTTGTCATTAAGTGTCATTCGGTAAATTATGACACTTTTAATGCAAAGTTGACATTGTTTAAAATGTCTTTGTTATGACAACTTGACATTACCCAAGACAAAAGTGTCTTGATTATGACAACTTGACATTAACAAAGACAGAAATGTCTTTGTTATGACAACTTGACATTAACCAAGAAATCATAACCTGTCAACCTGTCACAACTTTGGCCGTCATGACACCATTATAACTGTGTCATGAATATTTTACTTGTCCTCAAGTAAAGTGGAACACATTGTACTAGTTATAAAGATGTCATTAAGGGTTATAACACTGTAAAATGCTTTAAGTTTGATAATTAGACCTGTTATGACATATTTGTGACAGGTTGACAGGTTATGATTTCTTGGTTAATGTCAAGTTGTCATAACAAAGACATTTCTGTCTTTGTTAATGTCAAGATGTCATAATCAAGACACTTTTGTCTTGGGTAATGTCAAGTTGTCATAACAAAGAAATTTTTTGTCTTTGTTAATGTCAAGTTGTCATAACAAAGACATTTTTGTATTTGTTAATGTCAAGTTGTCATAACAAAGACATTTTAAACAATGTCAACTTTGCATTAAAAGTGTCATAATTTACCGAATGACACTTAATGACAACAGTCATAAACATTCATAAAGACTCCTTCATGTTCATGACAGGTGTTATGTCATGTTTATGACAGTGTCATGTCAGTCTTATGCACACCCCTTCAAATAAAGTGTTACCAGATTTTTTTATTGCAGAATTGTA
This sequence comes from Semotilus atromaculatus, assembly GCA_031834385.1. Classification (NCBI taxonomy): domain Eukaryota; kingdom Metazoa; phylum Chordata; class Actinopteri; order Cypriniformes; family Leuciscidae; genus Semotilus; species Semotilus atromaculatus. The sequence goes on along the minus strand of JAULUF010000005.1, from coordinate 11,773,132 downwards.
ATTTAAAGGACGATGAAATAAAATGATCCAGACAAAATTAAAATGCGGGACACTGCTTGACTTGCGGGACGCGGGACGAAGCTTCAAATTTCGGGACTGCAGTTGTAACTCTATATTTACAGAAGGCATAATTCTCAGTGTGTATGCAGCATCCACCAAGACAATCTTCTGTTCGTGAACAGTTGTATTTCATTCATTAATCTGGCTTTGCATCCTTGCTTTTAATTGCCTGCTCGTGTGATAGTAATCTTAGTAGTATTTTAAATGATATAATTGATTCTATAAACAACTATAAGATATATATTACTACTAAGATATATATTACTATATATCTTAGTAGTATTTTAAATGATATAATTGATTCAAACAAAGATTGTCTATTAAACACTTTAGCAACCCGATCACAATAAGATATAATTTTCGTCTTTCTCCGGCTCCCTGCACCGGTGTGGTGAATTTTACGGTCACTCGGTGTGAATTGTCATAGACATATACACTAGACGTCACCTTGGCTACAGCAGTTCATTGGAACGAATGCGTCAATAGAGCCGCCATCTTGGAACAGGGGAGCCCCTCCTCTTTATGCATCAGCGTCAAAGGTCTAACGGAAATAAAATCACCATAAATCGTCATGAATGCGATTTTCTAGTTATTTGGTTCGTTCCAACAGTCAGACATGTATTTATCATCGAGTCCAGAGAAATTTATTTAAAAAAATAAAAAATTTAAAACATTCTTCCTAGTTTAGATTTCGTTCGTGAACATCCATACGCAGCACAAAAGTCCGGCATCATCCATGAATTTGAAGTACAGGCGGAGATAGCAGCGTTACCTAGATACTTCCTATGACAAGACCCCTGTTCCGAGATGGCGGCGGTTTTGACGCATGCTTAGAACCCCAAGGTGACGTCTAGTGTATATGTCTTAAACACAACCCTAAAACAATTTTTTTTGTTAATGATCTGTAAGACTGGGGATTTATTAATGCTGTTCATTGATTCAAGAATTTTTTTTTTTTTTTACATTTGGGTACTGTTTAACTCTACAATACTGTATGTTGTAAAAATGTCTGAGTGCTGCCCTCTTCAGGTTGAATGGTGGCTACTGCAGTTGAATTTTCCTTTTGGAAGTTTTAGTGCCCTGTGACGTAGCCTAACCACGCCCTTGCCTACAGAGAGACGCGACTCAGGTGTACGCCCCCCTCCACTGTTCCAGCAAATATTGCCAATGGGTGGAGTCAGGCTCTGATCAGGAGTTTAGTTAGCCTTTAAAATAAAGTGTTACCCAAAATGTAATAAGTATTGAAATTCCTGAAAATAATGTTCTTAAAAGGAACACGCCACCTTTTTGGGACTTTAACGTATTCACTGTATCCCCCAGAGTTATATAAGTTCATACATTCACCTTTCCATCTCTATGCATGCCGTAACTCTGTCTGACGCACCCATCGCTAGCCTAGCTTAGCACAAAGTCTGGAGCTAAAGGGCTCCAGCTAGCATACTGCTCCCAATAACTGACAACATAACGGCAACATTTTCCTATTTACAAATAACAAGGTCACATGAGACAGCCATCTTCATACATACTGGGAACTATATTCACAGAAGGCGAAGCACTACTACTTCCTGCTCTGCTACTGTTCGGACGCTCTTACTTACTGCTCCACGCTTTACTCTATCGCTCTATCGCTCTATCGATTTTATATTTTTATCTCCTTTTTATCACCTAATTTTAACTTCAGCAAATCAGCACAGTGCTCAAACGCTTGGATTACTACAAAAGAAGCAGAATTCTTTTATCCGACCAGCCTCCCACTGAAAGCTTACATTCCGGGGAAGGGAAAACACAACTGCCTACATTCAAAAGGATAAGAGAAAATGCCTTTTCTGGAATCTACTTGCTGCACTAACTGCCAGAGACTTTTACAAAGGATTGCAGTTCTTGAAACAAAGTTACTTGTGGGACCACCAAACCAGATGGAACATACAACAGAGCTTCATCATGGACCCCTCAGCATACAGCTGGTGAGTCCCATGAATCTAGTGCTCCTCGACAGGCCATACTGAGTGTAGAGAAACAAGCCGATCGACTTACAAATCGATGGCACAAACAGGGAGCGAGACCCAAAGGCGCTCGAGACATCAGATTGTCAGATTTAACATCAGATTGAACATCAGATTGAACAAATAGGTTTTCACGGTTGCTTGGGCTTAATACATTGCTGCAAAAAACCTGCAATATAAAAGGGGTGAACTTCATTGGCAACTTCAATCTTTTCTGGAGTCAGAGGCAACTGTTTCAACAGGATGGGCACCACCCAAACAAACTTGGTTCAAGAGTGCTAAAGGACAATATCTACTACTCCCTCAATCATTTTCTGCAGTGTGTGCCAATCCACTCAACCTGAATGGCACACACACCTAGACACATTATGAATGACCACAGGACTTCATTTCAGCACCTAAGCAATTGACACGACACACAAGGACAATGATAACACCATGCAGCCACAACAACTTCTGCTCACGGACCCAATCTCACTTGAGCCCTGCCCACAGAGATCACCACAGACAGACTGTGACATACTAGAACTGCTCCAAGATTCAGCACCCAAGGACGACTTTCTGGAAAAAAGCCAGAGAAACCAGGACAGCATATTACAGCCTCCGAAAACAGCAGAGCAACAGCCCCTCTCCCCCCCAGACACATTATCCCTGTCTCCAGCATCTCGACTTCTGTGCTTCTCAGAGAAAATGGTGTATGTTGAAATCAAACTATCCCACTCTTTTGCTGCAAGCCCCCAGATTTCAACCAAAAAACAGAAGGCCCCACAACCACCAAAGCCTGTGGGCCCAGCTTGCCCTCCCCCTCCTCCTGTGAGAGCTCTTCAGCCTCTGCCACAACGCCAGGGCTCACACCAGTGGCGTCATGCCCATTCAATGGACATGTGCCCCCTCAGATTTTTCCTCCCTGATAATTTTTTGTCACAACTTTATTCATATTATGCTCCATAATTACCAGAGCCTATAACGACTCAAATGTATTCTTCTGGATGTGTAATAAATCGGTCAGCATCAGCCCGCCCTTTTATCCTAATATGGTGTCTGTGTATCAAATCTAGAGCGCTACACGTGTAGAGCTCTAGAATCTTTGCTGTGTATGTTCAAGCAACTCACTCTGAGCTGGCAATGTTTTACTGATGGTCTTGAAGTGGTAAGTGGGCAAAGCATCAAATCGTCATTGAATTAGTTATCGGATGATATTAAAAGGTAGTGGGATTATTTGTGGTTGACCTGGAAATTTTAACTTGATCAAAAAGTTATGGATTTGATATTAGCTGCGAATTCAGAGCATTAACTTAAGTTGTGTCAGTGTAACGTTATCGATAGCTAGCCTAGTCTAACCGTAAACTAGTTGGCTAGCGTTACTGACTGCCATACAAAGCCAAGTAGCCATAGTAACGTTATCTGATCGGTTTTGAAACATCTGTTCTGTTTTGTCTTGTGTCAAAGTCTCCAGCTGGTTCAATTGTTTTCAGTTTCATAGAAACGAGGGTGTTAAATTTTTTGTATGCTAACTGCAAATTCCAACCTAACGTTTTCAAGGCATCGACTTGATGTTTCTCCCATAGACTGTTATTCACGGTTCTTCACGGATCAGGCAGCTAATTCAAATGCAGTGAAAAAATATAGGCTACCTGTTCGAAAGCTACACCATAGTTGTTATACAGGCCTAAGTGTACAGTAAGTGTGTGTGTAAACATGCTTTAATTAAGTAGACTTCAAAAGCTTTTGAATTTGAGCTTACAGTTCTTTCATCAACCTGTCTTTTACATAAACGTACAAAATAGATACTTTAACTTAGTCCTCAGATAGAGGAGGGTTGCTGCTAGCTCCGTTAAGGTATTTCTGTCCCTCCCAAACTGCATTGAAATGATATGTTTAGCAGCCAGAATTAAAACATTTTCAGGGGGAGTCTCAGATTGCGCCCCCCCCAGAATTTTGGCTTGCATGACGCCCCTGGCTCACACCCTCCTCCATCGGCTCAAGGTGAACCAAAACAACTGATACCAGCTCGCACTGATATGTGTCGGGTCCCCGCTATGATAAAAGTAACTTTCTCAAATTTTTACAGAACAAGCGGGAACCCAGTGTGCCCGAATCTCTCTATTGCTGTTCAATTACATGATAGAAAGTCTAAGGCCTTCAAAAGCTGTACAGCAAACCCATCTAATCTGGTGCCTGTTACACACCAAACTAAGATTGGTGTGGGGACAAAAAGTAAGACTGTTAAGTTAGCACTTTTAAACATCCGCTCACTTAAAAATAAATCACTTCTAGTCAACGACTTAATACTTAACCCTCTGGAGTCTAAGGGGTTTTTGAGGTCCTTGAGATGTTTTGACATGCCCTGACATTTGTGCTTTTTTTAGTTGCTTATAAACACATTAATGGCAAAGGTGTAATTACACTATTTAGCACAAGTAGGGCTACCATAATATGTGAGCAACATATATGTACATGTTTGTATTTTTGAGGGAATAATGTTTATGCATGGTTATTCAAAAAACTAAAAATTAAAGTTTCTGAAATAAGGCCACAAAATACATACTTAACATGTGTCCACAAGACTTTTGACTAATGGATGTAGTTGCCTAGTGTTTTTGCTTCAAAATGATCTGAAAATCATCCTGCCTAATCATTCACATAAAACAATACATTGATTAAAATTTTTTAAAACAGTTTTTGTTATATATATATAATCAAACATATATATAATCCAAATATAAATGAAAGTCAAAAGCACATTTTTAGTACATAGTCATACCTGGAAACAAATCCTGTTCAAATAGGCTATATGGACCATTCTACAGAATGAGTTAGAGTTCTCAGAGAGGAAAAAAAGGTATTTTTTATACATTCAATTTGTATAATTTCCAAGGTAAACATTTCTAGTATGCAGTTAATTCTCATACTGTATTTTCAGAAAGTTTTGGAATGTATCCTCTCCTCAAATGTCTCACTAATAAAAACAATAATATTGTAAGGCTGGAAATTGGAAGAACTGGTTAAAGAATGACCACTGATCTATGAAACAAAGAACCTTGTGGGAAAATGAACATTTGACTCCCTCCCCCTCTTCCTTCGGGACAAGTCTCACTTCATCTGCATTCTCTCTGTTTCAGTAACACTTAACTCACACAAGAATATATGGTTTTTAATGTGAATGATGATCATTACGGAATGTGTTTAGTATCATTTTAAAGGTCTCAGTGTGATTGGTACAATGGTCTCATTCCCAAAGAGTAAAACACAAGGTACTAAGGTTTTTAAGAGTTTAGAGATAACTGACACAAAGAAAGGCAAATGGTCTTTTTACCCCTCACCCAAAGAGGTGTAACTTAATGCAAATTAGCAGGTTTTACATGTGAAAGATTACGGCTATTTAATGGTCTGCAGCAGGAGGATCGAGGCTTTTCTGTAATTCTGAGAGCCCGTGAGGTTGAGTCTCAAAAACTCAGCCTCATGTATTTCTTAAAATGTTGGGTTTGCATTTCTCTTATCCTAGAGCATTCGATGTTATTGTATTGATTATCTTTGAACTGATTGTGAAATTGGCATGATACTTTACCCGACATAATAAATTGTTACATTTGATTATTCTAATTGACTTTGACATTGTTCATTTAGCTAATGGTTACAAGGAATAGTCAAACACTCGCTCACATTTAATGATGCACAGATATCATTAAAACCCTTTTATATATGGAGTCAGATGAAATAACGAGTTAATACATATGAGAAAGTGTATTGCATTTAATCCAAAATCCCTTTAGCCTGGAAAGGACGGAACATGCGCGAGACCTTCGCCGCTGATCGAATGCCGCCATTGGATCGATTTAGCGGGGACTTACAATATTAAGATTTTTTTAACATCTATCTTGTCTTTCTTTTTTTTTTTTTTAAGTAGGCCTATAGCCTGGATTTTATCATTCATATTTCAAAGTTAAGGATTCATTAGATTGATATAGTCTACATTGGAACAAACACTATAATAACATCTTAGATTTTGAGCTTATTTTTGACAAAACATTCTAACGTTATATATTTAACATATGAGCAGAAACTGGTTAACTAAAGCTTATTTGATGTCTATTTTAGAGTAAAAAACTTTATAATCTATCCCAAACTAGTCAACTAAATGTTGTCTTTCATATTTCGTCTGTAACAACAAAAGTGCGAATTCGTGCCGTTCATTCATCACACAGAGAGAGACACGCGATTCATATTAAAACAATATTCGCGATTAGAACAAAGCACTTAAGAATAAAAAACTTACTTTGACAATCCTCGCTGGATCCATGGCTCCTCGAAGTGAAATTAATCCAGCACTTCTGAGGTAAATTATCCAGAATTATTCCTCACAGCCTCGCAAAACGACAGACTACCGGTGTGTAGCCTACATTTGATTAAACTTGGTGTTTTATCGAGCTCGTGTGGGCGTTGGCAAGTTTCAGGTCATTTGCGTTTGAATAGCGAGCGCTCTCTGTGGGCGTGGTCACATTAAAAGATAATTAGCTGAAATGAGAACGCCTGACATCTCTCTCTTTTTATATAGATTACATAAACACAGAATATTTGTTTTAATTTTTGAATTAGATAATTTAAAAGTACACACTTAAATGATTATAAAGATATATTGCTCATGCCTGAGTGAATAATATTCACTGAGTTTTGTTTAAGTTTAGAGACGTGCTCCAGAAAAAAAGTTCACAGAGATGAACCCTGTTCATGGCAGAAAGCACACCCTGTTTATTTTCTTTATTTTACAAAAGCACAATGTTTTATTTCGATTGTAAGTGGACCCATAAAAAAGTAGACATTTAACAGTTTATTTTTTCATATTTCTTAAGTGTGTATGACCAAAAGTGACGGAGTATTTTAAGTCTATATTGCTGCTATGTGAAAAAAATCGCGCAAAACGCGCCGGCGCGTTTTCAGACCCCAGAGGGTTAACTACTAATAACTACTAACGACCTAATAAATGAAACTTGGCTAGAAGACAGCTGCAGTGCAACAGTCCTTAAATGAAACATCCCCTCCTAACTTTACTTTTATGAGTGTCTGCAGAGCTATTAGGAGAGGTGGGGGTGTAGCTGCTCTCTTTAAAGATGTCTATCAATGTAAGCAAATATATCATTTGGGAATTACCCGTCTTTCGAATATCTGGGTATTGTGTTAAAAGGTGCTCCACGCATTTTACTTATCATTATTTACAGGCCTCCAAAATACTCTCCAGCCTTTGCTGACTTTGCAGAACTGCTGTCAACAATTTCCTCAGAGTTTGACTGTTTTGCCATTGCTGGAGATTTTAACATTCACATAGATAATGCAGAAACCAATATGGCAAAAGAAATCAAAACTGTTTTAAAAACTTTTGATCTGACTCAGCATGTCCATGGACCCACACACAATCGTGGACACACTCTAGATTTACTAATCAGTAAGGGTCTAAACATTTCATCGACTGTTATTAAGGATATAGCACTCTCTGATAATTTCTGTATTTTCTTTGATATATTGATCTCTCCTGCCATTGAAGCTAGATCTGTGTCTGTCAAGAAGAGATGCTTAAATGAGAACACTAGTGTGCTATTTATGAAGGCTATATCTTTAACACCAAGCATATCTGCTGACTCTGATTTTCTCCTTGATTCTTTTAACTCAAAAGTTAAAAGTGTAATTGATGATATTGCTCCTGTGAAAGTCAGGAAAAAAAGTGGTAGACAAAAAGCACCTTGGAGAAACTCAACAGCAGTGCAAAATATGAAAAGACAATGCAGAAAAGCTGAGCGCATGTGGCGGAAGACAAAACTTTATAACATTATAGTCCATTATAACATCTACAAAGACAGCATCCATGCTTTTAATATGGAACTAGGCAAAGCTAGACAGACTTTCTTCTCAAATATTATAAACAGCAACTTAAACAACACACACACTCTTTTTGCTACAACATGACATCATGACTTTGCGTAAACATACACGCCACTTTCAAAATCAAGTGGCGTGTTATCTATACGCATTTTCAGCTATCCGCGTGTATGTCCACGCCGCGTGTATGTCTACGCCGTTAAATGTCCGAGTGATTCCGCGTGTATGTGTACGCCGTTAAATTTCCGAGCGAAACTAAGCAAAATGAATATCTACATCTGGGGAGCGATATTTTTTTTCCTAGGATGGTAGGGGAAGAGTCATAAATGCTATTAACCCCAGTGACGGGTAGGTTTAGGGACGGGGTTGGGGTAGGTCATATATTTATATAGTAATGTAACGTTAAGTCAATGGCGTTCATAAACACGCTGAAAAGCGATTATGCGTGTTGATAGCACGCCAAAAATGGAAATACGAATTGGCGTGTCATACATACGCTATTTCATGAGATCAGTCTGTTTTGCTACTGTAGAGAGACTGACACCTCTAGGTGAGTGTATAAACACTCACCTAAAGGATTATTAGGTATACCACACTAATACTGTGTTTGACCCCCTTTCGCCTTCAGAACTGCCTGAATTCTATGTGGCATTGATTCAACAAGGTACTGAAAGCATTCTTTAGAAATGTTGGCCCATATTGATGAGATTTGTGGGATGCACAACCAGGGCACCACATCCACCACATCCCAAAGATGCTCTATTGGGTTGAGATCTGGTGACTGTGGGGGCCATTTTAGTGCAGTGAACTCATTGTCATGTTCAAGAAACCAATTTGAAATGCTTTGAGCTTTGTGACATGGTGCATTATCCTGCTGGAAGTAGCCATCAAAGGATGGGTACATGGTGGCCATAAAGGGATGGACATGGTCAGAAACAATGCTCAGGTAGGCCGTGGCATTTAAACGATGCCCAATTGGCACTAAGGGGCCCAAAGTGTGCCAAGAAAAAAATCACCCACACCATTACACCACCATTACACCACCGGTGACGAAATCGAGTGCGATGTGGAACTAGGGTCTCGATTGGACAGACAGGGGCTTCAACTCGATCTCCCATGAGAGTTTAGATACAACGGGTCTCTCAGATATTATGCACTTGGGAGTGGACGGTAGAGATGTTCCGATACCCTTTTTCCCTCCCCGATACCGATACCTGGACTCAGGGTATCGGCCAATACCGAGTACTGATCCGATACCTGGGTGTGTATCTATTCAGCTGCAATTCATACTAGCCCTGTATGAATTGATATAATTATTTTATGGTGTGCTTCAGACTCATCCCTTAATTAAACATGAACAAATACATACAGTGAACTAGAGTATTTTTATTATCTGACATACCTTCAAAGCAATATATTATTTATTTTTCTTAAGTGAAAAAGAACTTCAAATGCAGCCACACATCTTATACTGTAAACTGAAAAGGGTATTTTAGTTTTACCATATAACTGTATAAAAAAGTGCAACAAATAAATCTAGGAATCTAAAAAATTATATATGAATAATATAAGAAAATAATATCTTTATGACTTAAAGTCCAGAATCAATTTTGTTAAATAAACGGCATTTAAGTTTTGACAGCGGCTGGTCATCCTGGGGTGCGTTTCCCGAAAGCATCGTTAGCCAACTATGGTCGCAAGTTGGTCGCAATTTCCATTGAACTATATTGGTAACGATGGAACTTGCGACCATAGTTGGCTAACGATGCTTTCGGGAAACGCACCCCAGAACAATAAACTCGATATTTTTTTCCGTTGTATTTATCGCTCGTTGGCTGTCTTTTGAAAACTTTTCTCTTTCTTTGAATGAAGCTTCCAGAGATTGTTGATTCTGACGCGGCTCGTTCTTCTCTGCTCTTGCCTGTGTGTAACCCTCGTGTTCTGCGGGGTGACGCATCTTCAAATCCTTTAAGTTACTCGTGTTGAAGTTGCAAATACTTGTTCCACCCCTCGAAATTGCAGTATGGCATACGAGACATGTCGCCGTTTTACTAGCTGGTTGGTTCAGTCTGAAATACTACTAAACAGCGGACGCACTGCTAGCGCGCGCGTTTTCTTCTTCACTGATCTAAACAGTGGTCGCTTGTGGCAACAGCACAACTTCCTGTGTTGCCGCAAGCAACAACTGTTTAGAGCAGCGAAGAAGAATTGATCTCCGATTTGCAGCGTTAAGCAAAGCTCGCGTGCATAACTAGGTATTGTTTAAGAAAATGGTATCGGATTGGTACATGGATAGAAGTACTCGCCGATACCGATGCCGGAATTTTTATTGGTATCGGCGGCATTTCCGATACTAGTATCGGAATCGGAACAACTCTAGTGGACGGGCGCTCGGAATGGTGAAAATATGAGACAAAGCATCGGGTTTGATGTTCACAATACAAACAAACTGCAGACGAACAAGCAGACATAAGACAGGAGGCATAACACTGTTTACTCCACGCCGAGGACTGTGGTGATGGCCAAGGCGATAGGAGCCAGCGGAGATTCTCAGTAGGATTCCCTGATGTAACAAGGGTTAGAGGACCAGTATTGTGTGTGATGTTGGGAAGAGCTTGTCCATTAAGGTGCACTGACAGAGATCTTCTGACTGAGTGAAATTATGGGAATTTGAAGGTGTTGTACCCGGTTGAAGTCCATAAAGTTACCTTCAGCTCCGGAATCCAGCAGGGTCTGAAAGTTGTGGAATTTGGTTGCCCATTGCAGTCTTACCGGGAGAAGAGTTGTGGACGAGTATTTCTCCATGGATAATCCACCTGACAATAACCTAAACTCTACTGTCGGGCTAAAGTCTCTTAGCTCTTCGACGGTCCATTTCCTCCCAGGAAAGCTCATTAGCAGCAATCAACAGACACACGCACTAAGAAAATGATTAAGTGAACCCATTAACTGACACTAGTTGTTCAACCTCAACCTCCATCGCAAGGATGCTTAAGCAGGACGTTTCTCAGTGATAAGCTACTCAGTTTGAGGTACATTATGAGATGTAATTCCTCACCATCAGAATTAACAAGAGTATGTCCATTAACAAATTGATGTGTATATTTCAACAAAAAAATTATAGTATTTTGTAAGTTTATTTTTACACAATAAAAACACAAAACTAAGTATTTTGAACACCCGGTAGAAAATGTGATGAGCAGGGCGAGGCTGAGGGCTGTGAGAGAACGGTGCGAGGCCGGTGGCGTAATTGATGAGCGAAACCTGCACGACACACCGGTCTCGTATCTCTCACGGAGGAGCGGAAGCATAAAAGGAGGAGCGACGACAGTGAAGGACAAGAGAGGACCAGGCCTGCATTTTACATTGGGTTTTGTTTGTTTTATTATGTATATAAATAATTATTCTTTATATTCTTTCCTTTATATTCTTCCCATTACAATTAACCTTTGTTACAATCAATAATTATTCATACTTACAGTCGTCAGTAAAATGACATTTGAGGGCTGGTCAATTTGTTCAACATATGCAGTAATTATGCAAAATGTATCTTCTAGTGACGTAGAACTGTAAAGCAGTATGATTCAAACAAAAGCGACTCGTATCGGCGTTTCAGAGAACTTTTCACATTCGTTTTACATTCACATTCAACTATGTTACACACTGCTTGAAAGGGAATATTAAAAAAATATATATAATAGGGGCACTTTAAGAACTTTCTTAAAAAGAAATGTGTCATGATTATAAATACAGCTATTTTTTTAAAGTTATATAAATGATTCATGTATTGTAACACCAGACAGAAGGTTCTGATGTTTGACAAAAACACCAAAAACATTTACTCACAAAAATGCCATTTTCTTCAGAAATATTGCATAGCGCTGAGTGAATGTTCCCCATGGTTGTTCCAGAAATTCCTGCCAGGAGCTCTATTACATTGTGAAATAAAAATGCCTTAATTATTTACCAGTGAGAGAATGAGATCATCTGAAAAACTTTCACATCTTATGCTCCCACTGACTTTTTATTGACAGATTTTCTCAAACCGACTCTGACTGTACGGCCACAGATTCCAGTGTTCACTGGAGACTCAGTTACTCTGAGATGTAAGCTGGATCAGTCATGGGATGGATGGGAGTTTCTCTGGAGTAAAGACTCAAACACTGAATCTCCTGAAGCTGAAACTAAAACTATCAGTCCTGTGAAAGTCTCTGATGGAGGAGAGTACAGATGCAGAGCACGAAGAGGAGGAAATTACACACATTACAGTGAACCAGTAGCAGTGACAATACATGGCAAGTGTTTTCTCTCATTTAATGACCCTCTCTGAGAACACAATGAAATTGATTCATAAGACCAAGAGTATACGTGACTATAACAGCTATAGAGAACAACACTTCAGTGTAACCTAATTTAACGTGTGTTTTACAATTAAGTAAATATTTATACACTAAAACAGCATATTTGATTGAATTTTTGAATATTAATTATTACTATTTATGTTCTTATCACATTATTTTAATTGTTTATTCTTTTCTTTGAACAGAGAGACCAAAACCCAGAGTGACCATTAAACCTGATTATCATGTATTCAGAGGAGAGACAGTCACTCTCAGATGTGACATATATGGTGAAGGAGTCACTAGCTGGCGGTACAACTGGTATAAAGACGGTTCAACCAGTGTTTTCAGTGAACGACAGGAACACACATTCAGTTCTGTGTCTGAGTCTGACGCAGGAAAATACTCCTGTAATGGGATAGAGACTGAAGGATCACGCAGCTCACAACACAGTGATAAAGTTACACTGACAGTATCAGGTGAGTTTGATCATTTCTTCATGAAAACACACAAGTTTAACATGTTATTAATGATTTGCTTCTTCACATTAAGATTTTTAAACCAAAATGATCTCACATGATCTTCAAATCTAGTTTCAAAGTTGGCAGATTTAAGCTCGGCAAAAGTGCGCATCAAGGGCGCAAATCGACCACTTGAGTCCACAAGACCGAAAGTGCTCATGAAGTGTGCGATTTGGGACTGGGCCATCGCCGCGCTTGACTTCGAGGTGTAACTTTTATTATTGTTCGGTCTGAAACGGCGCCCAGTGACGGATGGTGTAGCAATATTGTTGTCCGGGTGGAAATCGGGAGAAATTCGGGAGAAAGGTCGGTCCGGGAGATTTTCGGGAGGGGCTTTGAAATTCGGGAGTCTCCCGGAAAAATCGGGAGGGTTGGCATGTATGCGTATAGTCAGTTGAATGTCTAAAGGGGACCATCAAAATAAAGTGATACCAGTTATTAATAGCCTATATCAGTGGTTCTCAACCGGTGGGGCCGACACTCTCCCGGGGGGGCGCGAGTAGGCTACAGGATGGGAGGGGAAAAAACTGGAAAAAAAAATTTGCACTTTTTTTTTATCACTAAACTACTGTCATAAAAAGTTAAAGGTTTTGTATATACATAACTCCTGAATAAAGATTAAAATGTGTTTGGACTGATTTAAAAAAAATTTAACAAATTTGATTGGTTTGTCGATAGTGAGCGCAAATGAAGGGGATAAGCGGTTTTCAAACAATTCGTTCAAACGGCCAATTCATCAAGAATGAGACAGATGTTTGTGAATGGGTCATTGAATCTTTGACTCAACCGATTCGTTCAAAACACTGAATCATTCAAAACACGATTGAGTGTTGCTGTGAGATGCGCTATGCTGTCATCTTTGTTTGGATTCATCGGATCTATTTTCGCTGCTAAAATATACCAAAACAGTCATTATTTCGTCTAAAATGTAAGTGACTTAATATTATTAACTTGTTTGTTGAACTGTCATATGAAATCAGTGTCACATTTTCAATCGTGAGGTGATGGTAAATTAAGTGATGGTCAATTGTCAGCTCTCTTGGTCGTCAGGTTGTGTGATGTATGTTGCTGAAGTGTATTCATTTAACTGCAGTATGTCATGTAGTTTATTTGTGTGTGCTGCACTCATAGACTTTAGAAATTTGTTTGATTTCTCCTCGAGAAGCTGCGCAAGTCTCAAAAGTTTAAGGTCCTTGCACCCTGACTGAGTCCGAAACTGTCGTATTCGTTTTTTCATATTCATCATTTGGTGGCTCTCAATTGTCAAAACCCCTCAAAATATTTGCTACGGATGCTAAAAATCCAGAAAATTGAACCATCCGCATTTATTTTTATGACGGACGCAGGGCTCGTAAGGCTTGTCCGCTTGTCCGGTACAACGACAAGTGGATTTTTTTGTAGGACAAGTGGAAGAGAAAATTAGTTGTCCCACTGGAGAAGTTAAATTCCAAACAAAATAAAATGCCATGTTACTTCACGTTATATGCCACTCATTACGTCTATTTTACAGATTTAATTTTACCGATTTGAAACGAACACATTTTTCGCGCTGCCTGTGAATGTCCTGAATGTGACTCACAGAAAGACGCGCGCCCGTATAAAGCCCCGTTCACACTACACGCGACTTTGTCGCTGCAAGTCGCCAGTCGCTGGCGATGAGGTCGCTAGTGGGCGTTCCCACTACTGGTTGACTAGTATGACATCCAAAAGACAGCGAATCAGCTTTCTTGCCGCTTAAAAACAAAATTTCTGGAGGGAAAATACTAAATATAAATATACTCGTACACAAAAACGTCTGTAGTGAAGCATGAAGATGAACGAGACACAGAAGTCGATTTTTCTCGTTGCGGCCGTTTATCTACGGCATAAGCGCAAACGCCGGTCTATCTGGTTCACGAGACCATTCGGGCTCGGAGACAGCACGGCGGGTACCACCGGCTAGTGCAGGAACTGCGGCTGGATGAAGTCCGGTTCCAGCAGTACTTCAGGCTGGACAGGACCCAGTTTGATGTGCTGCTGCGGAGGGTGGGTCCCCTGATTTGCAAGGACAATACATGGTTCCGCCGAGCCATTTCCCCCGTTGAACAGCTGGCAATTTGTTTACGGTAAGTAAGCCTATTTAAATGCGTAAAATAAAACTAAAACTGAAATAAATTAAAACTCAAATAAAACTGGAAAATTGCTAACCGCAAGGATAAATTTTTCATCCATCTTTACGTGCGTGCACTGCAGGCCCCAGGGGCTGAGGAGAAGGATCACGTGCGCTCCACTCCTATTGGTTGTCGCTCGCGAAAATCGCTCTTCATTTGCATAAAATAAAAAATTTCTCAACTTTGTCGCGTCGCCAGACACGCCCCATCTAGTCGCCAATGGTTGCTGTCGCATGTGTCGCCGGAAGTCGACCGCTCACCATTGAAATGAATGGTATCGCGTCGCTTGGTCGCGTGTAGTGTGAACGGGGCTTAATGCGCATGCACAGAACGCGCGCCAGAATACAGTTCTCTTTCGCGCTTGAAAGAGAACTGAACAACGAACAATTGAACGAACAATGAACGACGGCAAAATGTCGTTTGTCGAGTATCTTCATAACATAAGAGCAGTCTTATGAGGGACATAAAGAGTTGTGACTTTTGTGAGATGAGATCTGCGTTTCTCAGCAGCGGCTGATCTTAAAGAGCCAGCTGCCAATAAAGCGTTCTGTCAGTAAAGTTAAAGGTTGTATCAGTGATTTCAGGCCCAAAATAAATGTCTAATCTTTCCTAATGATCCGCTAGCTGCCCGCCCCATAAGCATGCTGTCAAAAAAACGCGTCTCTGTAGCAAGGGCGCCGTAAAGGGGTGGAACGTTAGGACGATTCTAAGGGCCCAGGCTGATTTAGGGCCCACAAGAGCAGACCCCCTTTTTCTTTTCTTATTTCTTTTCTCTTTTTTATACATACATTAATTGTGCTAGGGCCCCTCATGCACTAAATGTGTATTTTGTCCATTTTGACCATAGATTTAATATTTAAAAAACAAATAATGTATTTACTGTTTCAGTCACACCCCTCCCCCTCACAATGGTTCATTCCACCTTCGCTGTCCGAGCTACGATCGCTAGTGTAGCGTCTCTTGCTTATTACACTTGCTATGATGCAGTGCAGACAGTGACACATGCAGGCATGTCACATCAAAAGCCAGGGCATCAAAAACGAAAAGAAAAGAAGGAAAGAGAAGACAGAGAACGCCGAAGTCGACAGTATGTCACAGTTTTTCAAAAAGAAAGGTAGCTTGCTCTATTCCTGTATTCCAAAACTTTCAGAGTTACTTATTTTTGTTGCTAGGTGAGCCTGAGCGCGAAACTTCACTAATGGTTTGTTCACACCGAACGCAAATTAAATTATTTGCACGAGTAGATTACATACAAAGTCAATGCAAAGACGCGAATAGACGCCTCATTCGCGCCGGGCGTCGCGAATGACGCGAATTGGGTTCCCCGCAAGTTGAAAAATTTTAACTCCCGAGCGAATGTTCAAGCGTCATAACTAGACGCGATAGACGCGTATTTGACGCTCAATTCGCGTTCGGTGTGAACACACCATAAGATTGAAGCCTCTAAACACGTCTTATCTACTGTGTTCGCCACATGATGATAACTTTATAAAACAAAAAGTAATCTACACGCTTCAAAAATTACAAAATCAGTTTGCACTGGGGCCCCAACTGCAATGAACCAGCTCTGGGGGGGCCCAGCTTGAAAAAGGTTGAGAACCCCTGGCCTATATGATATAAAAGAGAAACTTTCAAGGCTTTTCAAGGCTTTCAAGTCAATTCCTTATAATCTTATTAGTGCTCACTCCTCATCAATATAACTTATTTGGCCTAAATCAAGATCCCAAATATCTTGGGAATGTACAGTGATCGAAAACACATGCAAATAAAAAAACACCCACAAATTAAGACAACATCTTCATCAGTTTTACAACCCGTGTGCGTTGGGTTCGTCACTTATTTGGGTCTCCTGGAAACATTTCCTTTGTGGTCGGTGTTATTTGCAGCTCGTTTCTGTATTTTGTTGTGTTGTGGGTATTTGGAGCACACGTGTTGTGAAACTGATGTAGGTGTTTTCTTAATTTGAGGGTGTTTTCTATATGCATGCGTTTTCTTCAGTTGCAGCGCGTTGAGCTCTCTCGGCCACCATAGGAATGAGCATGGAATATGTTAAAACCCTTTTAACACTAATCATTGGTAAAAGAATACAGTCTAAAATAATTTTCTCTCACAATTAAAATTGAATTGGGTGAAGAGATCACTATAACTCCAAAAACAGCCCTTTTTATCCATTGTGTGCAACATTGACTGAATGTCTTTGAATTGATATATTGAATATATCTTTGCCTGTCTATTTATCCGAGCAGATGCAGGTTTGGTTACAGCATCACAGGTTACAGGTCAGAAACTATACCAGTTTATCCAATATACGGTATAATTTTAAATGTTCATGTTCAACTGCTGCATCTGCAACTTTGTTGAACGGTGTCTCTTTGACTGCTGGTGTAGATGTTGGTGGTGTGACACTGTGAGCCAAACTCTAGATTATCAACACAAGGATTGTGTGAACCTCATGTCTTTTAAGACATTATTGTCCCATAATGTTGGCCTTTTTGACCCTGTAAGGTTTCTTACATTGTCTATGAAATCAATATGCTCCCAAATTACCACTAATTTTACATTGACAGATGTTGCCAAACCGACTCTGACTGTACGGCCACAGAGTTCAGTGTTCACTGGAGAGTCAGTTACTCTGAGATGTGAGCTGGATCAGTCATGGGATGGATGGGAGTTTCTCTGGAGTAAAGACTCAAACACTGAATCTCTTGAAGCTGAAACTAAAACAACAATTGATCCCGTGAAAGTCTCTGATGGAGGAGTCTACAGATGCAGAGCACGAAGAGGAGGATATTACACAGATTACAGTAAACCAGTAGCAGTGACAATACATGGCAAGTGTTTTTCCTCTCATAATGAACTGCTCTGAGAACACTATATGAATTCTGTCAGGACCACTAATATAGACAAATGCGATTGACCATTAGTATAGTTTGGATTGGCGGTATGGTTCTGTTCTGGACAAGAACTCCCTGTGCATCCATGCAGCCAAACATGGATAAGAGCAGGGAGAGCAGCAAATAACCCCCCAAAACAAAACCACATGCAAATGTCCCCCAAACATTTGCCTTTGTTTTTTCTGTGTTTTTTTACCTGCCTGAGTGAGCTAAGGCAACAAGCATGTTGCCAATCCCTGCAAGCTTGAGTAACAGCAGGTTGCCAACAATATTGGAAAACGTTAAGCAACAAGCATGTTGCTCTTACCCAGATGACCTAAATGAGATGTTGCCAACCCACATAAGCTGCAACCCGCAACAAGTGTTGCACTGTTGCTGTAGCCAATTTAACATTATAATCACATACTTGTACTAAAACTAGACTAGTCCAGTCGGGGAAGCATACAACCTGCAGCAATGGCTCTGATTAGCAACAACAAAACTGATACAACTAGCGTGTTTAATAATCACAGAACTAGTACAAAAACTAGTGTAGTCCGAAGCATACACCCTGCAGTAATGGCTTTGAGTTAGATCAAAGTCCTTTTAGGCAAGTCATGCCACTCGGCCGCCATCTTGGCAACGCCTCCGGGCAGCTATTTTGAACTAACAAGACCAGGCTCCTATTTAAATGAATGGGCAGAGAGTCAGAACTGCACATTCACTGGTCACCGGGACATAAAAAAGTCATGTATAGAAACAGCAGTAAAATATGATAAAAATCGCTGAAAAAGTTTGATGACTTTGCCCCAAAATAAGGTTTAAAACGCCTTTTCCCCCACAGGTTATACTTTACTACGCATGCGCAAGGGTTCTCGTCTCCGCTGTCGCAAACATCAACTGTGCGCATGCATCAGTGGGACCAGACGATAGGCTTAAATGTTTCCCGGCTGTACTGTTAAAAAGCAGACGATTGGCTTTCCAGACGGAGGGGCGGGGCATGTGCATACAACCGTCATATTTGCTGTTACGGGTTTTTCCTACACTCAAAAAAATACCTCATCAGTTGAATGTATATTAATCATGTGGCAAATTTTCACATAATATTATTACATTAATAAAGCTGTATGTAATCATGTCTGTTGGATGTAATCAAACTATTTCTATCTGAATTATCACAATTACATTGACCTAATGTAATTTTCTTAAAATCAAACTGAACTGTATTACATTGACCTAATGTAATTTTCTTAAAATCAAACTGAACTGTATTACATTGACCTAATGTAATTTTCTTAAAATCAAACTGAACTTTATTACATTGACCCAATGTAATTTTCTTTGAAAGTCAAACTTACTTTATTAAATTTAAGTAATGTAATTTTCCTTGAAAGTCAAACTTACTGTATTAAATTTAACTAATGTAATTTTTCCAGAGTAAAATGTAACTTATGTATTACACGGACCAATGTGTTTTTCTAGTAGGTCTAAAAGAATGTCACAATCTAATGCATTTTTTCATGAGTAAAATATACAAAAATGACAATATTGTGCTGATCTTAGAATTGCTTGCATGCATGTCTTTCATATTGTTGCATACATTACCATACCTTCAAAAATATGCCATTACAGTAAGCACACCAACAAACAAATCAAATAGCCTTTGTTTATTCATTTCATGAATTTAAGAACTGCACAATGGCTTAAAACAATTGTACACAACACTATTAAACAGTAGTGCTCGCAGAGCTGTTATCGCAAAAAATAAAAACTGGTCTGCAGAATAAACACTGATCAATCTACTCTGTCAGGTAATCACTTAGTTCACATTTACAATTTATTTTAATAGAAAAATGCAGACAAAACACATGTAAAAAAAAAAAAGATCTACTCAAACATTTTCAGCTTTAGCTTTTGGACTCTGTCTGACAGCCTTTGTCCATCGAGATTTAAAAACAATTTTTGAAAGACTTCGAAGGTATGCTGCAGGTTGGATGGGTACCTCAAATCCAGAGCATAAATTATGCCCATAAGCAAAGTGATGGCACACAGCACAGTCTGTATTTCCCCGAGTACCTCTACTCCCTCAATTACAATTGACACTTTTGGTGGTTGTTGTGGACCCACACAGATCCCAAGGACCATCTCCTCTTTTGATTTCTCTGCCTGGTCACAGTCCTTTAAGTTGGAGCACAAGAAACACAAACATTGTCTGTGTGTTATGGGTAAAACAACAAAACATCCCACTAAACTTGCATGGGCAAGATTTAAGAAGTTCAGAATAGGTATTGCAATACCAAACATAACACTTTGTGAAGGCAGCTGTCTCCGTCATGTGCATCACAGGTTTTCAAACCCTGGGTTGCGAGAAAAAAATGGCTCGCCATGATGATTTTTGGAAATTGTTCAAAAAATTTAGTTTTTTAAATTTTTATTTAAATTTATTTAAAAGACTCAGGACACGCCTCGCACTCGTAGTGTTGTGATCCGTCATATTCATGTATAGCAGCGTCAGCAGAGGTGATGAGAGAACGCTTGAGCAACAGATCAGAAAGGAGAAATCAATCTAACTAGACGCACGAATGAGGCGAAATCACGTCTATCGCGCCGCATGACCTCCAGACCCACGTCAACGCGTCTTTGACTTAACATGGAAATCACATGCTACAGACGCTCTATCCACGTTCGGTGTGAACGCAGCAGTTACATAATAAAATATTAGTCACAAATGATTGGTCACTTTCTAAACAGTAAAAGTATAACGCATGTACTAATAATTATATATGAATAAATCGTTTTTTACCGATGCAGATATGTAAGAAACGATGCATCGCGATACAAATGCCAACTTGTATCCGATCCACACTTATTTAAATCGATGCATCGCATCATTAGCTTTTATGCCGATGCAAACCGGTGAATCTTACCATCCCTAATGTACATGCAATCATACAACTTTTTTTTCTTTGTGCAGATGCCAGACGTAGTGAGCAAAATATGTGTTGTATTATGCAGCCAGATCAGCAGAAATTATTGTGCATGCGATGGAAGCAACGAATTACAACTACTCACGTTACTGTAATTAAGTTTTTTCAGGTACTTGTACTTTTTTGAGTATATTTTTAAATCTTTTTAAAATTGTGAGAGCGTTTAATTCATAGTCAGTCCTCTTCTACCATGTCAACAAAGACATCGGCAGTGTGGCAGCATTTTGTAAAAAGTGAATAGTCTATTCGTGTTCGGCTGCACAAGAGCGGCTGCACTGATAGTGTCTGTCAGTTATTATAACAAAAACAATTGTCTAAATTATGTTGCATATTCCTCAAAAGTTCTTGTGATGATATCACTAGTTGACACGGTATGTAGTACTTAGAGATGCTCCGATCAGCATTTTTGGGGCCGATCACCGATTACTGCCGATCACAGAATGGCAGGGGAATGGGAATTTTTTATCTAAATTCTAGCAGAGTTTGCACCATTTGTAGAAATGAAACTAACTATGAATTATGAAATATTTGAAATATTATGAAATATGAAAACTGTATTGAAAAAAAAACCCAGTACACATAAAAATGCTACAGTCAAGATCTTGAAGAACCACCAAGTGTTTATTTAATTGTATTTAGAAAATGAGATAACTTAAGGCTACTGTAGGCCATCTTCCTCAAATAAAGCAGAGTCACATAAAATTATTCCAAACAAAGAGGGGTCAGGCAGACCAACACACACTAGATCAGCTTAATGGGACGGGATCAAGTTACACTTAGGCATACTTGGAAATTGTTATATAAATATACTGCAGTGTTAATTTTGACAGCAAATTTTGATTTAGTTTTAGTCATTTTGACTAAAATGCCATTTAGTTTCAGTCATATTTTAGTCATCTGAATTGTTTTAGTTTTAGTCGACAAAATACAATAAGAATTTAGTTGACTAAATCTAGTAGATTTAGTAGACTAAAATATAATGGGTTTAGTTAAATTGTAATGCATTAGTTTAGAATTTCTCTAAAATTTCCAAACCCTTTATATATTCCTGTAGAAAACATCTATTAACCTGTTAATATGAATAATTTTTAAAGATTGAACATGCAATACTGACACAGATTAAGCACTGTGACATAAAATAATATCTTAAAATTAAATAAAAACACTTCTCCTAAAGTAAAAGTCTTTTTTTCTTCAGTGAATGATGCACTCTTTAACATACATCATTCTTTATTCTTTTAAGCAGACATATTTATTTGTAGCCTACGAATTAAATATAAATCATCCTTATTAAAGCTATTAAAAGAGCAGTGAATGCTTTTCTCTTTTTATTTTGTTGTTTGATTAATATTAAGTGTACAAACGGCATTAGGTTTATGACGCACTGTTACTTTAAGACCGAGTGTGCAGATCCAATTGCACTAATGCACGTCCGATATTCTCACAGGACTCTCTGTACGCTCTGTAAAGACATAACCGACGGTGTTTACGCGAATACTCTCCAAAACTGACATTTAGACATAATTGTGTGTGTATTTGCCCATTCAGACGCGAAAGAGGGCTCAGTTCATTCTCTCAACAGGCTCCACAACACGGAAATGTTCTTTGTAATATTGCTTTCGCTTAAAGGCTGTAGCCAGAGGCCCTTTCTTTCCTATAGCTTTACCTAATGGATTTAATTCACACACAACAGCAGCAAGCTCACTAACAATCACATCATCAATCTGCAAATTGTGTTTAGAGAATACACCAGTAATAATACCCTTGGTCACAGGTACAGATGCAGCAAGTAGTTAATTTCATCCAAAACTTCATCAACAGCCACAGATGGAACATGTGAAATGTTTTCGAGTCTTAATAAGATGGAAGCAACTCTCTGCTCTATTAATTTGGGCAGGTCCTCAAGAATTTCCCTATAATTTGCTGTGTCTGAAAGTGTATCAAAGCCTACATGTTCTAACTCTTCTGTAAAAACAGCAACCTCCTCAGTAGCACAACTTTCGGAGGACTCTGACAAGTTATCAGTAAATGTAATAACTTCAGTTTTAAAGTCCTTTAAGGTGTAACTGCTGTGTTTCCTGTTTCTGTGTGAGTTATAAGTGCCGTACACATTAGTTTGAAATGTACATCCTACAAATGCACAAGGCACAGTCTCATGTCGCTTCAGATGAGCACGGATATGAAGGAAATACTCTCTTTCTGTTGATAATTCCTTACATTTACAAAGCTGACACTGGAAATTCGATAAATCAGATGACGTTGGAGTAGCTTTTTTTGCATGGGCTTTATAAGTATGGCTCATAAGACTCTTCCATGATGTGAATGTACATGGGCAGTCTGTGTATGTACAAGGATATCTACATTTGCGCCCATAATGGCCATGAATTAATCTCAAATGTTTTAGTAACTCGTACCTACTTCCCACTGATATATCGCAATCTGTGCAGGTCCACATTCACATATCTGCAAAACAAGACAAAAAAAAAAAAAAGTTTCAAAAACATTTATACAGATAAAAGGACATAACAAAAATAATTAATATTCTAGGAATCGATGAGTGTCAAAACCTGAACATTAAGACTCATTAAAGGATTAGTTGCCTTTCAAAACATATTTTCCTGACAATTTACCCCCATGTCATCCAAGATATCCATGTCTTTCTTTCTTCAGTCGAAAAGAAATTAAGGTTTTTGAGGAAAAAACCATTTAATAGACTTTAAATTGGAACTTGGAATTTAATTTGAACCAAATATTCCAATGTTCTAACTGTGCGTTCACATCGCCGGCGGCGAGAGCGTCAAAGTGGCCGGAAGTCATTCATTTTCAATGAGCGCCGCAGGCGAGTGAACTAATCCTTTAAGAATCTTATGGCAGAGCTGTTGTATTGAATATCATGAAATTGTCAGGTATAAGCCTAGCTAATGAAGTGATGACTATGTAGCCTGTGAATAATTAAAGTGAAAATTCAGTACTTACAGCCACTAGGAGATTGCCACGTTTTTTTATTTGTTGACTGATAGAACTGGTCCATATGCACTGGTCAAAGATTTCTATTTAAGAAAATAAAGAGTACCAGTCAAAAAAATGCATTTACTTTACAAAAAAATTTCAATTATTTTCAGACTGTTAAATGTGCATTCAAGTATATAGTGCAAGTGTATTGTAGGCTTATATTTAATTAACATGCATCTATTAGTTGACTATTAACAGATTTAAAGCTTTCCTATAACTGTCAAGCAATATGAAAAATAATGTTGATTTAGTTAATCATGTGTATGTGTTCTTATTCCATTGTTATTAGTGGTGGAACGGGTCTCAAAATTCACAGTTCGGATCATTAACGATTCGAATCAGCAAAATAAATAAATAAATGTATCATATATGAAATGGCATTAGTGCTGGATGGCATTTGCAGAGGCAGGCTAAATACACATTAATTGAGCAGATATTACCATAAATAAATACATAATCTCTGTATTACATACATAATACATTACACAGTCTCCAATGCCATCTCTCTCATGACCTTCCATCCTGCTGCTCTTCTTGATGTGATCGTTTTTCGGAAATGTAAATAAGGACACCGATATGTTTTGTACATGACCGCATCCAGGTAGTACGCATTTCCGTGACGAAGGCATAGCTAGCTAGCAAACTGTAGGCTGTAGTAACTAACGTTAATAATACTGACAGTAACTCGCGATTGAGCGGCAAACTGATGTTAATGTGCTCCAGTGCGTCATCAAGTAGGGAGGTGTCCATGAGCTCTGGCACTCCAGTGCGTCATCAAGACCCCGTTTTAGCCCCGCCCAAAAAATCCGGAACACAGCAATGGTGAAAAACTGTTTAACGGTCTAACTTAACTCCACAATTCAGTAACGTTACTTCAGAGTTCACAGTCTTTGTAATATGTTTTAACAATACATTTTTCTAACATATAATGTGTTTAGATTTTTTTATTATTTTTTTATTGCCTTTACAGGGACTTTAACTAATGAAATTAGCTGCAGAGCAGGATTTCCGCTTAACTGGTTTACGCCCAGTGGGATTTAAAAAAAAACAATTTATAGAAAGATTAAAAACACGGGAGAAATACGGGGAAATATTTAAACGTTATGATATCGGGATAGCCAGGTAAAATACGGGAGAATCCCGGGAAAATACTTATTTTAACTGTGACTGGATAAGAAAATGCATTGTTATTGTTGTAAATGTCATAAATAGCTTACTCACCCAACTTTTAGCAGTAGGTCATCCGTAGAAAGTTCTCGAATGGCGGCAAAAAAGTTCCTTGCACGCAGTCCACAGATCTCAGTGAGTGACATACGCAGTAGGCGGAGTCAGGCCACAAATTTAAATTTCAGTCATTAATCCAAGTAAATTCACTCTCGTTACATGTACAACCTAGGTAATTCACATTTCTTTAATAAAACAAAAATACATCTGCTTATAAATGTATATTATTTTAATTGATCAAAAAAATTAAATTTACGGTCATTCAATGAATGCCCATGAGCACTTTTTTGAGTGTATATAGTTGTATTGAGGAGTAAGGAAGTGGCATGTCTCTGTATAAATAGTCTCTGGTTAGATACAGTTTGCAGCTAAGCAAAGAAATACAGTGCTTCCTCATTCATGAACATGATTTCTGCTCCTGTCGAGATGATTCCATCACTGTGAAGATGACCAGTGCCGCCGCTCCCACCACGCGCATCACGCGCTGTGCGTAGGGCACCAAGTGCTGAGGGGGCACCAAAAATAGCCTAATGAAAAATCAATCATTAAACTTCTTGTTATAATCAGATTCAGCGCGTGCTTCATCTTCAATCCGCACGTCAGAAACAGAGAGGACAGGGTGTGTTTGTGTGTTCATCTAAGCTTCATTGGTCCGTCACTGCTCGTCAATGTCAGAATATTTGAGATGACCAATCAAATCAAAGTAGGCGGGCTTAATGTTCACAGACGCTGAGCGCGAATTTTAACAGTGCAACTCGACGCTTCAGTGTACGGTCAAGTGCGAGATAAGATATAAGTAGCTAAACTTAACGTTTCATATTTGACAGGTTTTTTTAGGTCATAAATGTTAAACGAATGACAAAAAATAATTAGGCAAACTAATATAGTTTTGTCTAATTTCGCCATTTTGAACTGAAAATAGGCCTATGTAACATGTAGCCTTGCGTAATAGTTTAGGCTACTGCCATTGTGAGGGGACAAGAAACATGAACAAAGCCGTTTTCATCATGTTAGGCACAGGATTAATAATGAATGTGTACATATTGAGAATAAAATACAAATTGTAGCCTTTAGTAAATTAAAAAAGCCAACTTTAGGAGGGGAAGAGACAGGGCAAGATAAAAACAAAGTGAAAAAGAGTGTGATGCTGATGAGGAGAGAAAAATAATCAGCTGCCCACTGACATGGTTTTAAAGCTGTTGTTATCGATTTTTTTTTATTTATTTTTTTGCCTTCACAACATCTTAAAATGCACATCTGTAGTTCAGAGAAATCCAAAATTTTCTCGGGGAAACCCCGAACCCCCCTAACTAACCTGCCTCAAATTCGGGACCACAGTGATGATAAAACCATGCCATTGCATGGTAATGAAACTAGTTAGTGAGCATTAGACCCCAAACTAAAGTGTTACTTTTTAATTTTTTTAATAAATCATACCCTCATTGGGGTGTGAAACATAAATGAAAATCCTAAATGAAATGTTTTGGGGGGGGGGGGGGGGGGGGGCATCATAAAGGAATTATGCTTAGGGCACCAAAATGGCTAGCAGCGGCACTGAAGATGACAACTCCCCTGATTCCACACTCCTTCACGGGATCATCAAACTACGAAGTTGTTAGTGTTGAAACACAGGCCTCTGCGGTGAAACTTAATTACTGTGTTTTTAGCACGAGCATGTTCCCAATAATTTAGATAAGCTTTAAGCCACAAGCATGTGCTAACTTTAACACGACATTTTGCAATATAATCGGATGGCATAAAGAAGCAAGCATTTTTTACAGTGCAACCAGATAGCCTTCAGACAACGCTTTAATTACCACGGCATGCCGCTTAGCATGCGGCAATAACACTAGAAGCATAAGTACAATCATATAATTCGATAACATTTGCTTAAAGCAACAACTGGTAAGCAATGTTGTTGAACAAAGACAAGCATGTTGCTGAAACCGGGATAAGCTTAGCACAGTATGTTGGCAATGACTACCGCTGTTGATGACCTATTTGTATGTAGCAGTCTATGCACAATTCATCATTAACAGATTAACAGATTGGATTGCGACAATATCCGTGTTCATATCGGGACTATAAATGTGCCCCAGTACTTTTGTTATTATTTGATGTTTGCAACTCATCAATTGCAATACATCAAGGTTGAAAACACTTTTTGTGAAGTTGTTTTAGATATATAGTTTACATGAGCGTTGTTTTCTCTGGCTGCACGCGATAGCATGTTTAAATATTCTGATATGATTGTGATGAAAAGGTTTAATAGACAGCTGAATTATTTAGGAATAAGGTTGTGTCCTTGTAACGATCCAATCTGTTAATGATTAATCGTGCATAGGCTGCTACATACATACAAATAGGCTGTAGATCCTAGATATAATGCTATTTCTTTTTTCAAATGTAATTTTTACAGTAAAAATATTACGATGAATTATGTAACTGGTCAGCGGCAGGTGTTATAAACAGCGGCAGCTGGCTGAAAAAGTCCCTGGCCGCTGGAGATGCCGCTGCGAGATGCCGATGCCGCATTTTGCGCTAGCTCTTACTGTATCTTAAGAATAAGTGTGGCCCTAAGAACAAGCATGAGAATGTTAAGATAGAATGTAGGGCAAGCATATTTCCAATACACTATAGCTTGAAAGCTGCAGTCTGTAGCTTTTCCTCTTTGTCGCCATCTCTGTTCAAAATCTGCAATTGCAGTTATTCAAGGAATTATCAACTTTACATGGGTTGTGCCTCTGCAAGGCACAGCGCGGATGAATCCAATGTATTGAGGAGAATGTGCTGTCAGTCACCGCGCTGGTGTGAATACTGTCATTCAGAATCACAGATTATACTTTTTGAAAGTATGACCAACATAAGAATTTTCCCTGGAAAATGTCATCTGAACAAGTAAGTAACATCCACTTTTGTTCTGACCAACTAAGGTGAAAAAAGCATTGCAGTAAATCGCACTGATTAAATCTAATGATCGCTTATCATATCCCGTCAAACCATGCAAAATATAGCGTACAGCGTCAGTTCAGGCAGGCCGCGTAGTCAAGCCCAGCTATTAGCAGTGATGGGAATAACGGCGTTATAAATAACGCCGTTACTAACGGCATTACTTTTTCCAGTAACGAGTAATCTAATTGATTACTCTTCTCATCTTAATAACGCCGTTACCGTTACTGCCAAAAAATGCGGCGCGTTACTATAACTGATGAAGCTGTTTTTTTTTTTCCATCAGACCAACTAGATCTCTGAGCGCGAGACAAATACTTTTTTTTACTGTTCTTCCTTTGTTAGTGGGCAGAGCACGAGACAAGCGCATAAATGCTGACGATTGGCTGAGGTAGAGTAAAATGTCATTGTAAGCCAATCAGAGGTAGAGTTGGGCGGGTGTTCGAAAGCACGCATAGTAGTGATGGGCATTCAGCTCTTTTGGCTCACAAACGGCTCTTTAAATGACTTTGACTATAATATTTCAATTTTTATTACATAATTATTTAATTTCTATAGGCTAAATTTGTAAAAATAGAGTCAGCTCTTCAGATATGCGAGCCAGCTCCCGACGTTCACCTTCGCGAACGAGTCGATCCTTCATCACTAACGCTCATTCGCGAACGACCCATCATCACTAACGGCGCTCATGAATTGCGAACGACCCATCATAACGCATAGTCGGACAGGACAGGACAGGACACACAAGGAACAACACAAGCCAGTCAGTCAACGAGAGACAGGTATGGCGACGAGCCCAAATAATCCAAAAGTAGCCTTCTCTAAATGAAAGTATAGACATTACTTTTTCCTTCAAGAAATTAAAGGAACGAATCTGATTGGAGGCTAGTCTCACTTTGTCCCACAGCAAAAAATTTTTTTTTAGATGTGTGTAGGCTACAATGTTTCATGTTTCTGTTAATAATGTATTGTATTAAGTGTCCATTTCATTATAATATTCAGATTTATCATAAATAATTGAACATGCACATGTATTTTAAATTCCGTTAAAGAGGGGTAGAGGTGGGGTCACATTTGAGCATTTAAAATTTAATTTTACTTGAAAGTAACGCAATAGTTACTTTCTTAAGTAACTAGTTACTTTTAAAATTTGTAACTGAGTAACTAATTTAGTTACTTTTTGGAAGAAGTAACTAGTAACTGTAACTAATTACTTTTTAAAAGTAACTTGCCCAACACTGGCTATTAGCTGTTACCCAAAATCAATCAGCTGGTCCGATCTAAGCACGCATTGGTTCCTGTCAAACAGGGTGCCTTGTTTAAATGCTTCTCAGTCTGTGTATGCTTGACTGCTTCCTCTGCATTGCTTGCTACCCACCTCCTCTCCTAGCTCCTCCTTTAACTCTGTTTAACTTAATCAATGTCATTCTGTTTTCATTGATGCATGCTCTGTTCTCAATGAGGATTTTGCTGCTTTCCCAGTTTAAATGGGAGATTGTCCCCAGAAGCTGCTGCTGTACCCTGACTAGCTTTCATGAAGCTCATGAAAAGGATGGGTAATTCAGAACAAAGCCATACCGCCAAATGTAACTTTAATCATCCAAATAAAAATTTGGAATTTGACTAAAGATTGTTTATGGTATTATTGACTCAAGTGGTCCTGACTGAATTATACTGTATGTAGGCCTAATGTGTATTAGGGCTACTTGTAGTTCAGTAGCCTACTCCGTAACTGTATGAATTAAGCAAACAAAGTGCGCTATACTGTTACATAATTGAACCATTGAAATGTCTTACCTGTCCAGCAGAAAGAAATAGCCGTCTCTGCGTTCGTTTTGAACCCCTTCAAAACACGGAGTTCACCCCACCTTTCAAAAGCCCTTTCGGTATCCTAGTTTCTGCATGGGCCGGCGCCAGTTGCAGTCTCTTTTTTTTGTAGCCAGTTGTCACTGGTGATTGTCGTTTGAACCTTTCTGGATCCGCCATCAAATTGAAAAGTTCAATTATATCAAGTGCGTGCTGTGAGAAAAGGCTTTAAATCTCCACCTCCAACATCCTCACACGCAATATAGCCTACTAGCCGAGACTATCGAGCTACGGCAAGCAGATAGTTTTGAACACTGGCTAGTTATGTACTTGCTCCATAATTTTTAACCCAAAAAAAGTTACGGACTGCAGCTTTAAGAATGGCATGTTTCCAAGACAATAGGGGTGTTTACACCTGGCCACTTCATGCGTTTTTTGGTGGGATAGCTATCCGATTGTGAAAAGACCAGGGCCCGTATTCCTAAAGAATCTTAATGCAAAAAGTAGCTCCTAGTGACAAAATTCTAAGAAAATTCTTAGAAATGTGGGCGTTTACTCCTAAAATTAAAGAAAAAATCCTAGTAAAGTAAAAAGTAATTCAGAGAGTATCTTAACCCTTAAAAGAGGTCTTAAGGTCAAAATTGTTAGGAGCACGGACGAGGACTTTTAAGAGGCTTAAGAGTTTCTTTAGCAGAGGAGAAAATGGCAGAAAGAGGGAGAAGAAATGTGTTGCAGACGATGGATGACAGTGAGTTTGATATATTAAAACCAACATTCAAACCACCACTTAAATAGACACGCCAGCAATCAGTGTAATTGGAAAGAGTGGAACAATTTTTATCATTCTAAGCCAATCAAATACCTTATAGGAAATTAACAGCATGGTAAATAAAAAAAGGATTTATATACACATATATATATATATATATATATATATATATATATATATATATATATATATATTGTCTGTGTGTGTGTGTGTGTGTGTGTGTGTGTGTGTGTGTGTGTGTGTGAAAGCGGTCAAATAGGAAAAATGACGCATGTAATTTCAAAGTGAAGGCTTATAATAGACCCTACAGGTGAAACTCGAAAAATTTGAATATCGTGCAAAAGTTATTATGTTGATGATTAACTACAGCTTATGAAACCCCCAAAATTCAAACTCTCAGAAAATTTGATTTTTACATGAAAAAAAAAGAAGAGAATTTTAAACACAGAAATGTCGGCCCTCTGAAAAGTATAATCATGCATATGTTTATAGTTATATATACTAAATATATTAGTTTCATCATTTAATTTGAATTACTGAAATAAGTTTTGCACGATATTCAAATTTTTCGAGTTTCACCTGTATACTTAAATCACTCTTTTTTTCCTTCTTGGACAACCAACCAATCGCAGTCTTCAAAATATTGTGTCATACATAGCAACGGGGTCGACCCCGCCTCCTCAGTAAGATGAAAGTTTTTGTCTTTTCCTTACTCAGAGTTGCTCTCAGATCGGTCCCGAATCACTCTTAAAGGCACAATATGTACTTTTTCTGCTTTAAAAATAGCAAAAATAATTGCATCTATGTTATATATTTCTTTTAGTTGTGTACTTACATTATCCCGACAGTTTCCAACAACTTTCAAATCCGGAGAAATTTATAGTTTAATTCGAAGACACGGGCCGTGTCTTTATTTCCGTTTCGTCGCCCGTCTATGGCGTTACTGAATACTGAATATCTTATTAAGACTAAATAAATATAGAGAAAATCACTCAAACCAGATTTAATGTTTTACAACCAAGTAGGCTAACTGTTCACACACTAAAACAGCACATTTTATTATTTGTATTTTTTTCCCATTGTTTATTGTTGTCATTGCAGAAAGACCAAATCCCAGAGTGACCATTAAACCCGATTATCCTGTATTCAGAGGAGAGACAGTCACTCTCAGATGTGACATATATGGTGAAGGAGTCACTAGCTGGCGGTACAACTGGTATAAAGACGGTTCAACCAGTGTTTTCAGTGAACGACAGGAACACACATTCAGTTCTGTTTCTGAGTCTGACGCAGGAAAATATTTCTGTTATGGGACAGAGACTGAAGGATCACGCAGATCACAACCCAGTGATAAAGTTACACTAACAGTATCAGGTGAGTTTGATCATCTCTTCATAAACACACACACGTTTAACATGATATTAATGAGTGATGTCCCTATTTCAGATTCCAGAGCAGTTTTAAGTGTTTCTCCTCAGAACTGGTTGACTGAAGGAGATCCAGTGACTCTGATCTGTGAGGTTAACGGCTCCTCTACAGGCTGGACATTCAGCTGGTTCACTAAAACTGTCTCAGGTCAGTTATAATGTGTTTCATCTGAACTGGTTATATTAAAGTGAAATATATAATTCAATATGTCTGAAACCAGAGCACATACTTTAGTGTCCAACACTTTCATGGGCACCAATCAGTGAAACCTGCTTTGAGATCTCAATCCCTCATTACCAATCACTCCTCTGTAACAACATAAGAGCCATTGATCAAACCCTGAATAAAACAACCTAAACACAATGGGTAATTTGGGTTGCACCAATGTAAACCAGTGTATTCAGGTTCAAGTTTTTTAACAAATGTAATTTATAAGGGCCAGTTTAGATAGTAGTTCCTTAAAGTGAAATCTACACATTCTCACTTTATACAGGGAGCAGGGATGATCATGAGCTCCTCTCAGACAGCAGCAGAGGAGCTGGAGGAAAATACACTGTCAGTTCTGCTGATCTAAAACACACTGGAGTTTATGTGTGCAGAGCAGAGAGAGATAAAACAGCCGTTTACACAACATACAGCAACACACAACCACTGTGGGTCACTGGTGAGTTCAAACAGAGTTTAAATGATTGATTCATCTTTAATAAAGACTATGTCCAAATTATCGCTGTAATGGTCTTGTCAGGTGTTTCTCCTCCAGTGTCTCTGATCATCAGTCCCAGCAGAACTCAACACTTCACATCTGTCTCTCTCTCTCTGAGCTGTGAGGACCAGAGTAACTCTGATGGATGGACAGTGAGAAGATACACAGACAGTGGGCGGCTGGAAGATTGTTCATCATGGGGATCACAAACAGGATCTACATGTACAATCAGATCCACCATCACATCAGACACTGGAGTTTACTGGTGTCAGTCTGAATCTGGAGAGAACTATCATCCTGTTAATATCACTGTACACTGTGAGTCTCTGTTTATGTATTTATTAATTTCACTGACAATTTACAATCAATACACAGGTTTATTAAACAAGAGCAGGATGTACTGTAGTGTGATATTGACCAGTAAACAACCAGAGGAAAATATAAAGTTCTCTTTTATTTTGTCTTGTTTGTATTATGTTATGATTTTGTTCATATATTGCGTGTTTCCTGTGTTTCTGTAGTTGTGATTCTGGAGAGTCCTGTTCATCCTGTGACTGAAGGACATAATCTGACTCTACGCTGTTTATATCAATATACAACCCTATCAAACCTCAGTGCTGATTTCTATAAAGATAGATCACTCATCCAGAATCAAACTATAGAAATGATCATCCCGACTGTCTCAAAGTCACATGAGGGTTTCTACTACTGCAAACACCCAGAGAGAGGAGAGTCTCGCAAGAGCTGGATCTCAGTCAGAGGTGAGAGTCACTGAAACTGTGAGCTGATTTATTTCTTAATTTGCCCTTGTTCAGATATAGTGGATGATAAAGTGTTTGTGTGTCTCTTTTTCAGGATCTCATTCAGACTCTCAGATCTCTGTCCTCCACATACTCAGTTCTGTTCTTTCAGCGTGTCCATATCTGATAGTTACAGTCGTGCTGATTTACAAATGCTGTCGAATGAGGAAAAACACCTGAGTGATTTATTAGAAGAAATTCTTATCATTATTTTTAACTGATCAACAAATCAGTCAAAATAATTATTAGTATTATGTGATGTCACATTTGGCTTTGCGCACTGTGGGTTTGATCTTTGTAAAGTTGCTTTAAAAACACGGTTGTGAAATGTGCTTTACAAATACTGAACTGTCAAATTTGGTTAAATAAATATATTTAAAAGCAAAAAAAAGGAGTAAATGCTGAGATTGTTCATGAGTGTTTTTAACAGTTAAACGAAGAGGAAGAAACTTTAATCTGATAATAATTTCTTATGGTCAGAAAACTTATAAGTGAAAGTTTAATATTATTTATTTTGTCCTACTTTATGTAATGCTTTGCAATTCTTTACAATAAGGCTTGTGTGATATTTGCATGTTTCACATTATAAACACGTATTATTAGTTATATTAGTTTCATATAAAATTTGTAAACATGTATTCCTTATTTTAGTGCAAGTCTCCTGACTTGTATTTCTGCAATATTTCATATTTTATGGTTGTTTACTTTTTTAATAAAGAAACTGCTTTTTAAAAATATTCTGGATCTTATGCTTTGTCTTGCAGAGTCACAATAACAGCAGAGGAATCGTGACCTCTGACTATAATTAATCATGTTTTAATCTCTCAATAGTTTGGACTTTTCAGCCTAAAACTACTGGGATCTACAGACATTATTACATTTATATGGAAAGAAAATACTTATGGTTTTGAACAATACTTGAACATGCTTTGTACATCCAGTGATTTCACACATGATTATTTTAACCTGTGGTTATTGTGACTGTTGTGTAAAACTGTTACATAATGTTCACTTGAGAACTGCTGGTCATGTGACATTGATGGTTTTTAACACTACTGAACATGAACACATGGTGTCAAGTGCTGATTATTTAAAGTTGAGAAACACAACAATAGTGTTAATAGTTCTTACTAATCTTGTATAAAATGGTGTTACAATGATAAAGTTTGGCTAATATATTTGATTTTAGTGTCTAAGTAATTGAGAAAACCTGCAATAATGTTATATATTTATGAAAAACCTTTGACCCCAAGTGAGCAATGATCGACACTTAGCAAACACCCCTAACTCAGATTCTTATGTGTTGAGTGTCATTCTGCATGAAGCACGAATAAAACAAGATCTGAAAACCACTGATGTGAGCTTCTCTTCACACCAGTTTATCTTTCTAGCACTTCCTCTTTCTCTTTCAGTCTTTCCGTTAAATGAGTCATTCTACAATTATCGGTGATAATTATGTCTTTTCTAATAGTTTTCTTCAGGTTATATTTTATTCATTAAGGGAAAGCAGATTATAATCTCACACATGTTTTGTGCATCACCGTTGTAGCTTTAAAAGAAAATAGTGCTATTGTTAAGCTGAAGTTCCCTTCAAAAAGTGTTACAACAATCCCCTTACATGTTTCTGTTTAATAATTGCACAGAATGTTGAAGTTTCTGAAAGTGAAAACTTTTGTGTTGTCTGTATGAAGCCATTTGGCAACTCAAAGCCAAAGGAAGTGAATGTGAAATGTGTGTTTAACTCTGAACTCCAGTTAAAACATTCATCTGTGTGTCTATGTGTGAATATTCTCAATCAGAGTCACAATGGAGACAAATGACAATGACACATGTTCTTTACACACGTTACTGTATATTAAGCATAAATACCATTAAGGACGTTTTTTTCTAGTAGAATAATTTACACACATGCACACACTCCTGAGTTAAACAGAAAGTGGATTTGAGTTATGGTCAGTCACAGAGAGAGAGATTTTTATGGCTTTTTTGGTTTGGATTGTTTCAATAAACCTATTTTTGAATCATCTTGCATGAAGTTTTTGCTTCTTTTGTTTAATTGTTACAACTTATTTTGTATTATATATACTTGTATTTAAATTTAATGTGAAAAAATTATCATAATTATTGCATAAAAATTCGATTTTCCTTTTTATTGTTAAGGAATTGGTCCTTTTTGGATTTTGTGTGCCTCCATGACCCTGAAGACTATACCGGCGGGGGTTATACCCCTGGCAGGTACTACCAAGCGAGGCAGTTTTCAGGTTGGCCAGTCTAAAAGCAGTATTGCCATCACCCATTGGCAGTAGGACGAAGATTGGGCCGATGTTTTTGTCATACATATCATATGAATGGTGTTTCTGCCTATGCAAATTAGGACATATTCAACAAGTGTGGAGCTCCTGTGCATATTCAAATTCATTTAAAAGGAAACTTGTAATACAAAAAAAGTAACTTTTCATGCATACTTTTACTAAGTTTTATTGTGGTAGGAGTAAAGGAAAAAAGTAAGCTTATTTGGGTGTATTTTGGGCATAATCGATTAGTGTATAGCTCATTTGCATATTAAAATGCATTTTCAAAGAAATTTGTAATACAAAAAAAAAATTCTTTTCATGAGTACTTTCATTGTGTAAAGTTTCATTTTGATAAGAGTAAAGGAAAAAAATAGCCCCATTGGGGTGTATTGGTGCCTGGTCTTATTGGCACACATCTCGGATTGATGAGAATTGAATATTTCCTCAACTAGGATTTCTTAGGACTTTTAGTATGTTGTTCTGGACACCTCATTGAAATGATTTAAGCTGCAAAAAATTATTTTACAATTAGTCTGTCGTAAACGGTACTTTGCCTGGACTATTTGTCAAGAATTGAAATGACTGCTGAGGACAGTAAGATAAGAATTACATTTATTTTCTTTTTTTCAAACTTTCTCAAAAGTACTATCAAAATTGTTATTTGAATCGTACAGAAGCTGAATTCACTAAATTAAGACAGGCAAAAAAGTCGTTACATCCCTTATCTTGGTGTACAAATATATATCAGTGCCAATCTCAACACCTTTATTGTTAGAGGCCTGATAGATTAGACATAGATCGAGATGAGCTGATAGTTGTGGTTTGGTTTCTTCTCTTTCAGATCAGTGTGGGAGGAGCAGCTGTTCACCAGTTTCCGCTTCTTAACTTATAAAGTTATAAATACATCTAATAACAATATTACAATAAAGATCCATCAAAGTTATGATTCCTTTTCCATTAAACACACAAGAATATACTTCTCGTAATGGCAAATTTATGCTGTTCACATTTCAGGACACTTGTGTGACATTTTTGAAAATGTGTTACAAGAGTATCAACTTCTGAAAAAGGTTTTCTGTAACACATGAGATACATTTGTATGTGTTTAATGTGTCATTATGTTCCTAAAGATCTGACTATATATCAGGAAGTCTTGAGGCATTAACTCAGTCTGTCTTTAACCGTCAGTCATTATTCAGTCAGTATGGAGCTCTGTCAACTTCCTCTTCTGCTCTGTGAGTATTATTTCCTCTGAAAATAATTGCACTTATATTATGAATAGGATTGTGTTCCTGGTGTTTTTTGTTTTTCATGCTGTTCTCAGAGCTTCAAATCCAGCTCTAGTTCATGATATATGAGTGAAAGACGAGCTTGACAGAGGAAGTGTGGAGTTAGTGCTGTTTGTGAAAGAGAAATGCACTCTGTTGTGTTTGAGTCACTCACTCGGTTTAATGCTTTGTAATAGTGTTTACTGTATCATTTCTGTTGGTTAGTTTTGTACAGTTTGCTGTCGAGATGCACTAGGTAGATATTCACTTGTCGTTAGTAGATGTTCATGCAGTTAGTAAAGAGTTTATATTAATTAATTGTTATTATTGTCACTGTTTTCAGACTGTAGAAAGGTTTTTACCGAAACACTCATCCAGGTGCCACTAGATAGACAAATTAGAAGAACGACTTCAAGAAAAAAATTAAACGTTTCTGTTTCACACATACATGAAATCAGATGTAGTAATTTATGCATATTTGGCGTGCTGTCCGGGAGAGGGCTCTGAGCTCAGAATTTGGCCAGAGTTTACTCACCCTTTACTGGGATAGACACCAGCCGAGAGTGAGGTGATGGGGTGGTGGAGGGATGCTGTGAAACTGTCATGGGACAGAGGTATGGCCGTAAGCCTATATTTATACCGGCTTCCTCTTGTGCTGATTGGTTAATTTCCTGAACGTGCTCCTACTGAACTTTGTTATATAAAACTTCATTTTGTGAAGCTGAAAAACATGAAAGAGTGACATTTTGATGTGTAAAGCATAATACAAAGTTGATCAGCTCCATGTTCACAGTGTAATAATTGTCAGATGTTCCTGTATTTGACTGAACTGTCACTTTGGTTGTTTGCCGGTGTAGTAGATTTCTCAAAGTCTAATACATAAAATAAGTTCTTGAGGAGAGAATAATTTACTGAAGGTATCAAAGCAGATCATTCTTCAGCAATGATGTTAGTCAGTCTTCAGAGAGTCAGAACCCAAATATCTGTCTGTGGGACAGACCTTTATACCTAAAGCTAATTTACAAATAAAACATCACAGGGACAACTAAGAGAAACACAGACGGTTACTTCACGGGAAGAACTTTGCAAATAAGATCACAAAAAATCAGGCTAATCAACGGATGAGTTTGATGATCTTTACTTGGAATAAAATACACAATCTTTCATGAGTTTCTTTTTTTTTTACTTTGTGTTTTTAGTGCTGATTTCAAACATCCAGTCTGGCCACACTCAAGGTGAGTGAATTTGATTAATAAATGTTACAAACCAGGGGCCGGATTCACGAAACATTCTTAAGAATACAATTCTTCATAACTGCTATTTTCTTCTTATTTATATTATTTATATAAGAATATTTTGTATTGCCAAAAACAACTTATCTTTCTTTTTAAGGCTGTTCTTAAGACAAAATTTGGTTACACTTTATTTTAAGGTGATGTTGTACTTACTCAAATAAGTACTGAGTAATATTAATTATCTACATGTACTTACTATAGAGTTACAGTTAGGTTGGTTTAGGGTTAGTTACTTGTAATTATACATCCTTTACTGTTAAAATAAATTCCTGCACTCATCAGTTACCATGGACATTCATTCATCACAGCTGTTCGTCATTTTATTTTGTTACCCATGTGTATTTAGTTCCTCTGTGTTCAGTCTTTAGCTGTCGGCTGATGTTCGTGTATATGGTAGTGTTTATGTTACGTTTATACTCCTCTGCACACTGTCACTCCTGCTTGCCTTCTTGTAATTAAAAACCTGTCTATATTTGATAATCTCGTCTTCCCTCATCTTCATCTTGTGACACCAGCAATGAAATGAGTGTCATGATTATAATAAATACAGCTTTTTAAACAAATTATATTATAAATGATTCATGTGTTGTGAGTAACACCAAACAGAGGGTTCTCTGAGGTGTAACAAAAACACCAAAAAACATTTTTATGCAGAATTTAGAAATATAAAATATGTTTTGACATGTGTCTACAGATTTAAAGGGCACCTATTATGGCATTTAAAATGTTCCTAATATTGTTCTGGGAGTCCCCAACAACAGTTTTACAAGCATGAAATGACAAAAAACACTTTTGTTGTCTAATAATATGCATTTATTTTTACCTGATTTGCTCACCGACTCCCATATGAATCGTTTAGCGAGTCATTTTTCCAAACCCCGCCTTTGCGTGACGCTAATCTGCGGTGATATGTTAGCTACCATAGCCAAAGAACGTATACTCTTTGCCATAGCCCAAAGGAGTGACACCGAGCCGACGGGGTGTCATTGGTTGTTGCGTTAAATCTTACCCAGATACAATAGTGCTATTTTCTGATTGGCTAACAACACCAGACGAACAACACCAGAGGAGACGCGCTTGATTCCTGCCGGTTCCACAGTTAGAGCGGCGCGGCCAGAGTTTTGTGCGCTGCGGCATATTAAATATATTACAAATAGTTTTTCAGCGTGAGAAATACAATGTGTGGCAGGAGAGCGTGACAAAAGACCGAAATGAGTGACTGTCACGCTCAATGCGTGACACTTGAGAGCCCTGCACTTCACATATTCATGGGTTTCAGTCACGTGACTTTTTTGTTGTGGCCGCCATCTTTAGGACCTTTGCGTTAAATCGCATAATCTCTCCCTGGTGATCGGAGAGATGTTGCACACTTAAATAGCACAGATGAAAAGCAACGG
The DNA here is from genome assembly GCA_031834385.1 of Semotilus atromaculatus. Classification (NCBI taxonomy): domain Eukaryota; kingdom Metazoa; phylum Chordata; class Actinopteri; order Cypriniformes; family Leuciscidae; genus Semotilus; species Semotilus atromaculatus. Next base: position 11,733,382 of record JAULUF010000005.1, on the reverse strand, counting down.
TATTTAAATAAAATAGATACTTTAGGTATAGATCCGTATTTACTGTTAAACGAACTGCTGACTCCACTAAAGTCTAGTAAAAACTTGCCAAATTTTACGTTTGCTGACATTTACATCTACCTCGTCCACACTCCCTCTCCATGTCCCCACCACTTTTGAAACATCTCGCGGCACGGATGTAACGTTACCAATACACATAAATAAAAGTAAAATAAGAGGTGATCTAGCACGCTGAAATGTGTTGTTTTTGAAATCAAGTGATCAAAGTGCTTGTTGACTCTGGATCAGTGGTGCAGATACAGTGTTCTCTCGTGACTCGCGCACACCGCACAGTCTTCACACGGACACGCGCTTTAATCCATTTCGGAGACTATTGGTTCCGGTGAAATCACAAAATAAAATGCACACAAATGTGTTCCTGACTGATATACAACCACTGATAAACATAATCGATTATTTTAATAAGGGTTTTTTAATAAAAAATGGTACGAGGGCAGATTAGAACCCAGAACCTCTGACACGCTTGGCAAAAGTTCCGCCACTGGACAATCAAAGTACATATGTAAAATAGTCGGATGTTGAATGTCATTAAACGACAAATTAAATTCAATGTACTATTTAAATTGATTGGTGGACATCGTATTGTTATTGTACAGGTATATCTGATTTATGATTTAGTGTTGTATTAAATGCCCCCATGAAGAAAATGTTCTTGATAACAGGAAGGGTAAGTGGCACTCTGTTAATCAAGCAATATTAACGTTACACCAGTAATCGCAGAACATAAAAGCATCGCTGAACTGAATTGCTAATAATGTCGGTAAAGCACATATCTCTTGTATTATCAGTGACGTTTGGACACCTTTATTTTCAATTCTCATTTATTTGTATAGCGCTTTTCACAATATTTCAAAGCAGCTTTTCAGAAAATGCATGTGTCTAACGTATAACTAAGGTTATAATGTAAATATAGATAGCAGTCTAGAATAAGGTTGTATATAGAGAATACGTGTTCCAATTGTAAACTACATGTTTTAATTTAGCTAGCTAACCTGTAATTTGCTAATTTTACTTTTATTTAAATTTCCAGGTCAACGTTTAATTTCTCAACATTTCTTTGTGATTTGCTGTTATCACAGTTTACAGCACAGCAGATAGACGGCATGTTGCAATTCGGTCCTACAAATAGAGTGCCGAAGTTACGACGTCACTCTGTAGGCCAAAACGCGGAAGTGAGTTAGCATTTTAGCACTACGGGTTCCCTCGCTCTAAAGTCTATGGGATTTTTGAATGGGTTTTTGCTAAATCGCCTGAAATAAGGTCTGTGGTGAACAAAGCCTCTAAATATTTTCACGTTTTGGTCTATGACATAGAACACACAGTTATAACCTGCTTGTGGTTTTTTAAACTTTATTGTGTCTGCTTGTGTTTTTTAAAATCTTTATATGGGCTTCAAAATGTATACATTTTGGATTAGCTTGTAAAGATTATCTTGATAGACAAAACGTGTAAGGGTCACAACTCTTTGTTAAACACAGATCTTATTTTTTCCGATTTTCCAAAAGTCTATGGGGAAAATGCATAGCTTTTCGACCGAGGGAACCCATGCGCCGCTAGCTTCCGAGTTGTCCTACAAAGTGACGTCATCACTTCGGCACTCTATGGCGGCCGCTCCACTGTGTGACGTCACATGAAATCTATGAATTTCAATACAATTGACATTGAAGACTTAGAAGCTGCGCTGTGCATTCACAACACAAAATAATTATTGAGCATGCTACATAAAACATAAAAGCAACAATTTTTAATATTAATAATACTTACAGGTTGTGATTCGGAGGAGGAAGTTGATCCAAATAGACTTGGTACTGAGCCGTCCTTCAATATCAGCCGGCTCGCGAATCCATATTTGACAGCATTTATGTTTTTGAAGCAATCATCTTCAAAATGACGCGAACACAGCAATAACTTCGGACTGTACGTCTGTGGTATAATTGCATATATGAACTGTAGCCACTGATTCTTCAAATGCTCGCCTCTGGGCAGATGAAAAAATGTCGCTTTTGCGTCACACTTCAGAACACAGCGTCTCGTCGCCATGATGTTTTCAAGTTTCCCTGGCTTCTACGAGTACGAGCGCAATGAGTGGGCGTATCTTATTCAAATAACTTGTACAAGTGACGTCACAAAGTTAGAGAAAATGCATCGTTCGTCTATCGATTCATATCAACGACTCAGAGTCGACTCTTTTGAGAGACAATAACTTTGTATACGGTGAACTTTCATGTTTAAAACTTTGCAGGATGTTTGCGTTCACTTAGATCTATGTTACACACTACATGAAGGGCAATTTTCAAAAATCCATAATAGGTACCCTTTAATAAAAATGATTAGAGTTGCTGGACCTGCAACAACAAAATCATTTGAACAACAACAACAACAATTTGTAACCCTTTAGTAACTGATACTGTGTGTGTCTCTGACTGCCAAAGCTGACTTAATTAAAAATAAATAAATACATAAATAAATATACAAAGAAATGTAAAAAAGTACAAATAAATGAGTATTTATACTTTAATTTCCTTATTTATGTATAATTGTATTTTTTCACACATTTATTTATTTATTTATTTATACATTTATTAATTTATTTATTTCCACTTTTATTTATTTCCACATTCATTTATGTTTTTATGTCTACATTTATTTATTTTCACATTTATTTATTTCTACATTTATTTATTTCCACATTTATTTATTTCTACATTTATTTATTTCTACATTTCATTCTCTGTATGTTAATGAGGAGGGCGTGTTTTAACTCAGACATCAGCAATCGAGCTCAGAGTGGCAGTGCTGAAGCTTTGAGGCCACAGTGACACCTTGTGGTGTGTGTGACCAAACGAAACGCAAGAGGTGTGCGGACAATATCACATACATTTTAAGTCATGTATATCACCCTAACTGTATGTTTGGTAGGCTATATAGGGATAAGTTATAACACACATATAGCACACATGAACAGAAACTGCACTTCAACGGGTCTGATAGCAGACACTTGGACATGAAAGCGCATGAAAGTATCCACTAATAATAACAATGTAAACGCGGTGGATAGGGCTGATAAGAGCTTGCGTTTATTGTCGATGAGACTCGCACACCAGCGCAGAACGCGGAGAGAAACCAGCGCACATTTCACTGACTCCTACACAAGCATATTGATCAATGAGTTTGACTCAAGGCGCGGTTTACATTCGCGTTTCCTAATTTCGTATGCATAACAGGTGACAATTCAAATGCTTAAAACGCAACCCATATTTCATAGATGCTGCTCTTAGATACTGATTAATCACACAAGTCATCAATGTTGAATTATTCTTAAATCAAACAAAAGGGGATCATGTAAATGCAGTGAGCCACGCATCTCACGCCATGCACTGGAGCACAGAAGCATCATCATGCCCATTCAAATATGGTCGTGGTGATATTTCCCCCTATAAATTTATTTTATACCTACCCAAACCTTATTAAATAGGTAGGCTATACATCATCATATATGTCAAGTTCGTAATATTAATTGATAAACTACTCAGTTATTATAATAATAAGGCACTATGGCTATCAGTAAAATAAAATGAACAAAAGTCATTAAGTCATTAAAAGTAAAAATCTTAATTTTGTGTCTGCTATCAGACCCGTTGAAGTGCTGTTTCTGTTCATGTGTGCTATGTGTGTTAACCCTATAGCCTACCAAACATACAGTTAGGGTGATATACATGACTTAAAATGTGATATTGTCCGCACACCTCTTGCGTTTCGTTTGGTCACACACCACAAGGTGTCACTGTGGCCTCAAAGCTTCAGCACTGCCACTCTGAGCTCGATTGCTGATGTCTGAGTTAAAACCCGCCCCCCTCATTAGCATACGGAGAAAGAAATGTAGAAATAAATAAATGTAGAAATAAATAAATGTGGAAATAAATAAATGTAGAAATAAATAAATGTGAAAATAAATAAATGTAGACATAAAAACATAAATACATAAATGAATGTGGAAATAAATAAAAGTGGAAATAAATAAATTAATAAATGTGTGAAAAAATACAATTATACATAAATAAGGAAATAAAAGTATAAATACTCATTTATTTGTACTTTTTTACATTTCTTTGTATATTTATTTATGTATTTATTTTTGTATTTTTGCTTTTTTACATTTCTTCGTATATTTATTTATGTATTTATTTATTTTTAATTAAGTCAGCTTTGGCATTCCATATCTGACTGCTGGTGTGGATGTATGTGGTGTGAAACCCTGCGTTGAGCTCAGGGCTAACCTAAAGGATGTGGGTTTGAACTCCACATAGGGTGGTCTTTACACATTGTTGCCCTTTAACTCTTTGCATTGCGCTGAGTGAATGTTCAACTTGTTTGTTACAGTAATTGCTGTCGTAAATGCTCTGTCTCTATTACATTGTGAAATAAAAATGCCCTGTTTACCAGTGAGAGAATGAGATCTGCTGAAAAAATGTTCTCATCTCACGCTCCCACTGACTTTATATTGTAAGATTTTACCAAACCAACTCTGACTGTGTGGCCAGATGCAGGTTTGGTTACAGCACCACCTACTGTTCAGAAACTATACCAGTTTATCCAACACTATCATCTACTGTATCATTTTAAATGTTCATGTGAACAGCTGCATCTGCACAACTTTGTTGAACGGTGTGTCTCTTTGACTGCTGGTGTAGATGTTGGTGGTGTGACACTCTGGGATTATAAACACAAAGATTGTGGCTTTGAACCTCTATTGTCTTTTAAGGTTTTGCATTGTCCCATAATGTTGACCTTTTTGACCCTGTAATGTTTCTTTCATTGTCGATGAAATAAAAATATAAGAATAATTTACCAGTGAGAGAATGAGATCATCTGTTAAAAATGTTTCAGAGCTCATGCTCCCAAATTACCAATAATTTTATATTGACAGATGTTCCCAAACCGACTCTGACTGTATGGCCACAGAGTTCAGTGTTCACTGGAGACTCAGTTACTCTGAGATGTGAGCTGGATCAGTCATGGGATGGATGGGAGTTTCTCTGGAGTAAAGACTCAAACACTGAATCTCCTGAAGCTGAAACTAAAACAAAAACAATTGATCCTGTGAAAGTCTCTGATGGAGGAGAGTACAGATGCATAGCACGAAAAGGAGGAAATTACACACATTACAGTGAACCAGTAGCAGTGACAATACATGGCAAGTGTTTTCTCTCATAATGAACTGCTCTGAGAACATATGAAAATGATTCATAAGACGCTTGATAAGTGACTATAACAGCTATAGAGAGCAACACTTCAGTGTAACCTAATTTAAAGGATTAATTCACTTTTAAAAAAACGTTTGCTGATAATTTACTCACCCCCATGTCATCCAAGATGTCCATGTCTTTCTTTCTTCAGTCGAAAAGAAATTAAGGTTTTTGATGAAAACATTACAGGATTTTTCTCCATATAATGCAATGTAATTGCGTATTACGTGAGTCACGAACGTGCATTACAGAACAGAGCAAGGCGAGCATTTGTGCTTATAAAACTTAACCTTTTTTATTTATTTTTTAAATGACCGATCGTTTCTCTAGATAAGACCCTTATTCATCGTCTGGTGTCGTTTAAAGCCCTTTGAAGCTGCACTGAAACTGTCATTTGGACCTTGAACCGTTTGGGGTCCATTGAAGTCCATTATATGGAGAAAAATCCTGGAACGTTTTCATCAAAAACCTTAATTTCTTTTCGACTGAAGACAAAAGACATGGACATCTTGGATGACATGGGGGTGAGTAAATTATCAGCAAAAGTTTTTAAAAAAAATTAACTAATCCTTTAACCTTGGTTTTACAATCAAGTAACTGTTCATACATTAAAAACAGCATATTTTATTTAATTAATTTGAATAATAATAATTGTTATTATTATTTATGTTCTTTATCACATTATTTTAATTGTTTATTGTTGTCATTGCAGAAAGACCAAAACCCAGAGTGACCATTAAACCTGATCATCATGTATTCAGAGGAGACTCAGTCACTCTCAGATGTGACATATATGGTGAAGGAGTAACTAGCTGGCGGTACAACTGGTATAAAGACGGTTCAACCAGTGTTTTCAGTGAACGACAGGAACACACATTCAGTTCTGTGTCTGAGTCTGACGCAGGAAAATACTCCTGTTATGGGACAGAGACTGAAGGATCACGCAGCTCACAACACAGTGATAAAGTTACACTGACAGTATCAGGTGAGTTTGATCATCTCTAAACACACACACGTTTAACATGATATTAATGAGTGATTTCTTTTCAGAGCAGTTTTAAGTCTTTCTTAAAAACGTTTTGACTCAGAAGTGTTCAGATTTTTAGGGGTCAAGCAAACATGTGTGGCTCCAATTTTCTCTTGCTTATTGTTAGGAGCCCCTGCTCTTTCGCTTGTTTTCTGTTTTCTTTTCCGCCCGAGTTTAGTTGCCAATTGGATGGGGTCGAGCCTGATTATTCTTAGCACTTGAGGCCTCTGCCTATTTAAAGGGTTAGTTCACCCAAAAATTTTATTTCAGTCATTAATTACCCTCATGTCGTTTCAAACCCGAAAGACCTTCATTAATCTTTGGAGCACAAATTAAGATATTTTTGATGAAATCCGAGAACTTTCTGACCCCTCCAAAAACAGCAACGCAATGACCACTTTCAAGGCCCAGAAAGATAGTAAAGACATCATTAAAATAGTCCATGGGAACAGTGGTTCAACCTTAATGTTATGAAGCGACGAGAATACTTTTGTGTGCAAAAACAAAACAAAAATAACAACTTTATTCACCAATTTCTTCTCATCCGTGTCAGACTCTAACGCTGTTCACAAAGTAAACACAGTGTAGAGCTTCCGGGTCCTACGGCAGAACGGCGCCTCGTCATTGGCCAGCTCCTGCGTCAGCATCACACGCATGAGTCGTGCTGCTCACGGCCAAAGCGCTGGACTCTTATTTTTGTTGTTGTTTTTTGTGCACAAAAGTATTCTCGTCGCTTCATAAACTTAAAGTTGAACAACTGTAGTCACATGGACTATTTTAACGATATCTGCCATTCTGGGTATTAAAAAGTGGTCATTGCGTTGCGGTAACGCTTTAGATTACAGCCCGGAAAGTACTGCGTAATTAAAGCGATTTTACAGCGTAACCTTCTGTAATTATAGTGTACCTATAACGTACTTACAATATAAGTATAAGGGAACAATATTTTAAGTTTGAGGAATAAAGGGGTAACAACCAGGAGAATTAAAAAAAATATTTATACTGTAAGTATTATAGAACTAAGGGGTACTTATTCTACTATTATGATATAACAATCTTACATTTGGGAACAATTTAGCAAGAACATACACTGCGTACCTTTTTGTAATAATGGTGAACCAGTACATACTGTATATGCTTTGTCAAAATTACAGGGTACATGCATTTATAAAGTAATCTTTTTAACAAAAGTGCCATGAAAACTAAAACTATTGCAACTTTTGCTAAAATATTGGGGAAAGATCCTCTTGTTTCATGTAGTGGTGCTTGTTACCCCCTTGTTCCATGTAGGTACAGGGTAAGTGTGACATTGCGGGCCGTAAATTAAAGTGGTGCTTGTTACCCCCTTGTTCCATGTAGTTACAGGGTAAGTACAATAAAAATGCATACACAATCTTATACCATTTACTCGGAAACCTTTATTTATTATACAAGCACCACTTACCCTGTAACCACATGAAACAAGATATATTTCCCAGTATTTAAAAAAATTGCAATAGTCTTAGCTTTTCTTGCCTTGAAACATCTTAGCCCAAACTTAAACATCTGCACTTTTGCTATCAAAAAAAAAAAAAAAAAAAAGTATAAATGCATACCCTGTCATTTTTGAAAAGCCTAAACAGTATAATAGTACACAATTATTACAAAAAGGTACGCAGTGTATGTTCTTGCTAAATTGCTCCCAAATGTAAGATTGTTATATCATAATAGTAGAATAAGTACCCCTTAGTTAATACTTGCAGTATAAATATTTTTTTAATTCTCCTGGTTGTTACCCCTTTATTACCCAAACTTTACATATTGTCCCCTTACATGCAAGTACTTTATAGGTACACTATAATTCCATAAAGTTACACTGTAAATTCCTCTTAATTATACAGTACTTTTTTTGCGGGCTGTAATCTAAAGCGTTACCAAAATATCTTTTGTGTTCTGAAGATGAACGAAGGACATGAGGATGAGTAATTAATGACAGAATTTTAATTTTGGGGTGAACTATCCCCTTAAGAGCTGTTGGTGGCACTTCACCTGGACCTACTTCAGGAAAACAGTTGTTGGTGGTTTTAGAGTTTGTTTTTCTTCGGTACAGGATGGTGAATTTTTGTTTGTTTAGTTATATTATAAAAGAGGGAACGCATAGGCAAGTAAGCCGACCCAGAAGATACTTTTGTCTTATAGTTATTTTTCTCAGGAGTTAGGAAAGTTTTAAGTTGTGGTTTAGATTAGTTAGCTCACCAGTCCTTGTTTAAAATAAGCAAGGAAAATATTAACATACACAAGTTAAATAAGGACAGGTGAGCTAACTAATCTAAACTGTAGCTCATAGTTAACTTCCTAACTCAAGAGAAAAATAACAAACACAAAAGAAGCAACTCAACTTACAGAAGAAAAACAAACTCCAAAAACACCAGCAACTGATTCCTGAAGGTCCAGGTGAAGTGGCACCAGGAGCTGTTAAATGGGCAGAGGCCTCAGGTGTTGGGAATAATCAGGCTCCGCCCCCATTCAACTTCATACATACAACATACATGTCATATGCACTTTTGGCCTTGTGGACTTACAATGGCTGCCGCGTATGCGTGTCTGTTAAGTCCATGAGAGACCGTAGGCCGGGTGTCCCATTTGTCATTTTAAGTGTCAGAAGGGTGCTCGAGACCGCCCCTTTGCGGTCGATATGGGCCCTCTATGTGCACTTTTGCCGAGCCCGCACTGATGTGAGCTCCACAGCAGACTTCCTCCTGACAGTCAAAGCGGCGTTACATCACGAAAGTGAGGACTCGTGGGAAGGCCGCGAGTGCTCAGGGTGCCATTTGGGACAGGGCCACACTTATAACTTTGAACCCTAAAACTAAAAAAAACAAGATACTTATCCTGATCTCAAATTGAAAAAGATGATTTAAATTTCTGAAATCTCAATAGTCAAATATTATAAAATAGCCTATATTTACTTTTTTCTCTTCTCTTTTTTTTTGTTGTTGACAAAATGTTAATTTGATTGTTATACAAAGCCTCTCAAAAGTTATTGCTTGGATTTTCAGCATTTTAATTTTTCAATTTAACCATAATAATATTACACCTTAACAAAGTGATCATAATGTAAAATCGCTGCAGCTTTTTCAGCTTTTTCACTGCTGCACTTCGGGACTGTTACGAACTGCTCTGAGTGAGACACAAAGGTTGTGGATCCAAATGCAGTATTTATTGAACAGGGTAATCCAAAGACATAATCCAAAGTACAGGCAGGATCAAACACAGGCAGGTAGTCCATACAAACAAGCACAACAAGGCAGGGAACACGGGCAAAAGAGTAATCCACGGAACAGGCAAGAAATCCAAAAACCAAGAGATATGAAAACGGAGAATGCTCGGAATTGCATTGTGTAACATTAGACAAGACTTCACAGAGAATGAATGTAAATAAACAGGCTATTATAATGTGAGTTAAACAAGGTAATGAGACACATCTGAAAACAATGAGCTGATAAGTCCAAGCAGAGAATTATGTGAGATGTAGTTTGTGAGGGAATGACAATATTCTGATGTGGAGTGCCCTCTGGTGGCTCTCAAGGGCACTCCGGCTGGTGACCGTTACAGGGACAGTGGAGAGGACGAGATCTTCTGCCGAAAAACTTTCACAACTCAAGCTTTTTGCCAGTTATATATTTCCAAACCAACTCTGACTGTGCAGTATTTTGCTTTTATATTGCACAAATAATTTGATGAGACAGAATAAATGACTATAGAGCTAACACTTCAATCTAACCTGATGATGTGTTTTATTGTTGTCATTGTACAGAAAGACCAAAACCCAAAGTGACCATTAAACCTGATCATCATGTATTCAGAGGAGAGACAGTCACTCTCAGATGTGACATATATGGTGAAGGAGTCACTAGCTGGCGGTACAACTGGCATAAAGACGGTTCAACCAGTGTTTTCAGTGAACGACAGGAACACACATTCAGTTCTGTGTCTGAGTCTGACGCAGGAAATTACTTATGTTATGGGACAGAGACTGAAGGATCACGCAGATCACAACACAGTGATAAAGTTACACTGATAGTATCAGGTGAGTTGATCATGTGCAACATTGAACAAATACCTCTTTATATCATTGACCAAATATCCTCCAAAAGATTGTCTTTGAAGTGATATATTGAATTTAGTCTGTCCATTTATCTGAGCAGATTCAGGTTTGGTTACAGGACCACCTACTGGTCAGAAACTATACCAGTTTATACACCACTATCATCTACTGTATCATTTTAAATGTCCATGTGAACTGCTGCATCTGCACAAAACTTTGTTGAACGGTGTGTCTCTTCGACTGCTGGTGTAGATGTTGGTGGTGTGACACTGTGGGATTATAAACACAAAGATTGTGGCTTTGAACCTCTATTGTCTTTTAAGGTTTTGCATTGTCCCATAATGTTGACCTTTTTGGACCCTGTAATGTTTACATTGTCTATGTATGAAATCAAAATATATGAATAATTTACCAGTGAGAGAATGAGATCATCTGGGTCATTCCACGAAATCGGTGCCTTTTCAACTTTAAAAATTTGCTAAATTTAATTGTTTCAAACTGATTTTTTCCAATACCCATTGAATGAAGACATCTTAACATGACAAGAAATTGTGTTGGGCCATCTCAAGCTATGCCATTTATTATTTTATGACTGTTTATTTATTTCATGTTTTGATATTTTCCTCAGTCCTGTTACTGACTAAAGTGTTACTATATATAATACTTCCAATTACAAATATGCAACAGTTTGCACATATATAAGTAGTATTTTGGTCCCTCTTTTCATTCAGATTATGTCATATTTAAAACAATTCTGTTTTATATCATAATTGCCATTCAGATTACTGAAAATGTCCTATTTCAGGGACGAAATCACATTACAATTAAGAAATATGTATACTTTGACAAGATATTTATTTTAAAAAGGGTCTTGTCCAAAATGCAATATAGTGCGGGTTACTATGGTGAGATCTGTTTGACTGTCAAATGTAAATTTTCTTTTAAAATATCAAATTAATGACAGTAACAGGACTGAGCTCTCAATAGCCGAGAGTGTTTAGTCGCCTATTGTTTGTCATTGCAGTTAATTGCATGCATTATAGACAAGAGTTATGAACTTATTTACTTGCATAAACGTACTAGTTACCCATGGAACATTAGGCCGTGACAATCTGCTTCCATATGGGAGGTAATCTAGAATTATATAGAAAAATACAATTCATAGAAGAAAACATATCTTTATTAAAACAAATTATCTTTGGACATATAAAACAACTGTCAATACGACTACAAAATAATTAATCCACAGGACATAACAAGGCTAAGTTCTTTTTAAAACTGATTGTTTCTGGTAAAAAGAGCAAACAGTACCACAGAAAACCAACATGGAATATAAAATGGAAGTGGTGACAGAAGAACATTTGGCGGAAGGTAAATAATTTGATCAGAATTTGAACAGAAAAACCTCTCTGATCTAAGAGAATGACAGAGCTACTTCTCATTTTAAAATATGTTAATGTTAATTCTATGCAAATAAGACATAAAAAAAGTAAGGGGCATAAGTATACAAATAAAAAACACATGCATAAACAAACAATGGTAACTAAGCATGTCGATGCTCATATGCTGCTGACTCAAATGTCGCTGCTTTTAGCTCAATAATACACAAAATAACCTTTATCAAAAAAAGGCTATGTCCCTTAGTTGTTGTCCTAATCCTTAAATTGCATTTTAATGTTTTCCCCTGCAAATAACAAATACACCATATATGACTGAGTTATGAAGCTGGGCTAGAATCTATGCTCCCTATTGCTCTGGGATAGTAACAGGACTGAGGGTAACAGGACTGATGATTTGATGCTAATATGCTAATTTCTAGCTAACAGGTCAATGTCAGAAAGGCACATGGTATGTAATCTGAAAGGTTATTAATTCTAGATATTGATAATATTAGTATTAATAAATAATTGTTTATATGTACACTTTAAAAAACGGTAACAGGACTGATGTCGTATGCCGACCCCTCTCTAACAACCCTGATAAAACATGAAAAATAGGACAATTAAGAAGAGATAAACTTACCCTTGCTTACACTGTTGAATCCACTTCATCTAAATGATGTCACTTCCTTGAAATGATGTCACTTCTGGTTTGTACCATTATTTTATAGGGGGTTTTTGGTGATAGTAACAGGACTGATATGAAATTAGGGGACAATGATAAAATGACTTATATTTCTAAGAAAATATATCTATTTATGTCAAAACCATTGCTTAACAATGAGATTACACTTAAGACAATATAAAACTGTGAAAATTTTATAATTTTACAAACATTGTACAAATTAGAAGTCCTGTTGAAAAAGAACAACCATAGCGAGGGACAGGCTAAAATCCTTACCCATAGCATATAATATGTGATTTTAATTATTTAAAATGCTATTTTATTGGCTTTTACTTGGTCTTATATTTATGCATATGATCTATAGTAACATTAAGTTTTTTAAATTACACATTTATTTGTTGTTAAAGCAACTTTAGAAGTGATTATTTGTTAGGGACGCAAAAGGCACCGATTTCACGGAATCACCCATCTGTTAAAAATGTTTCAGAGCTCATGCTCCCAAATTACCAATAATTTTATATTGACAGATGTTCCCAAACCGACTCTGACTGTACAGCCACAGAGTTCAGTGTTCACTGTGTAGTGTTCCTTCTCTGGTGTTGTGCATTTGCTAAACAAACCACACAGAGATATATCTCCGAAATGGATATTTATTAAAGAACACCAGGCAGCCGCGTGTGCTGCGCACCATCTGTATAATTGTCACTCACTCCCGGTAACCACCACAATGAGAGACAAGGTGGCCCTCTAGTGGAGTAAATATGGAATTACACCACATGTATTTAACACTGCACCACACACTGGAGACTCAGTTACTCTGAGATGTGAGCTGGATCAGTCATGAGATGGATGGGAGTTTCTCTGGAGTAAAGACTCAAACTCTGAATCTCCTGAACTATCAGTCATGTGAAAGTCTCTGATGGAGGAAAGTACAGATGCAGAGCACGAAAAGGAGGAAATTACACACTTTACAGTGAACCGGTGTTTTTCCTCTCATAATGAACTGCTCTGAGAACACTATATGAAAATCATTTATAAGACACTAAATAAATAGAGAACAGTTCAAAAGAGAAAACTTCAGTTTAACTTGATTTAGTGTTTTGTAACTGTTCGTACAATAAAAAACAGCACATTTTATTATTTGTAATTATTTTATTATATTATTTATCACATTATTTTCAGTTTATTTTTGTTTTTCAACAGAAAGACCAAAACCCAAAGTGACCATTAAACCTGATCATCCTGTATTCAGAGGAGAGACAGTCACTCTCATATGTGACATATATGGAGAAGGAGTCACTAGCTGGCGGTACAACTGGTATAAAGACGGTTCAACCAGTGTTTTCAGTGAACGACAGGAACACACATTCAGTTCTGTGTCTGAGTCTGACGCAGGAAAATACTCCTGTTCTGGGACAGAGACTGAAGGATCACGCAGATCACAACTCAGTGATAAAGTTACACTGACAGTATCAGGTGAGTTTGATCATCTCTTCATAAACACACACACGTTTAACATGTTATTAATGAGCGATGTCTCTATTTCAGTTCCCAGAGCAGTTTTAAGTGTTTCTCCTCAGAACTGGTTGACTGAAGGAGATTCAGTGACTCTGATCTGTGAGGTTAACGGCTCCTCTACAGGCTGGACATTCAGCTGGTTCACTAAAACTGTCTCAGGTCAGTTATAATGTGCTTCATCTGAATTAACTGGTTTTATTGAAGTGACATATATAATTTAATATGTCTTAAACCAAACATAGACTGGGTATGTAGAGCACATGCTTTGGTGCCCAACACTTTCATGGGCACCAAGCAGTGAAACCTTTGAGATCTCAATCCCTCATTACCAGTCACTCCTCTGTAACAACATATGAATATATCCTCCTATATCTTAAGAGCCATTTATCAAACCCTGAATAAAACAACCTAAACACAATGGGTAATTTGGGTTTCAGCAATGTGCACCAGTGTATTCAGGTTAAAGTTTTGTTACAATATAATTTATAAGGGCCAGTTTAGATAGTAGTTCCTTAAAGTGAAATCTACACTTTCTCACTTTATACAGGGAGCAGGGATGATCATGAGCTCCTCTCAGACAGCAGCAGAGGAGCTGGAGGAAAATACACTGTCAGTTCTGCTGATCTAAAACACACTGGAGTTTATGTGTGCAGAGCAGAGAGAGATAAAACAGCCGTTTACACAACATACAGCAACACACAACCACTGTGGGTCACTGGTGAGTTCACATAAATAGTTTAAATGATTTATTCATCTTTAATAAAGACCATTTCCAAATTATCGCTGTAATTGTCTTGTCAGGTGTTTCTCTTCCAGTGTCTCTGATCATCAGTCCCAGCAGAACTCAACACTGCACATCTGTCTCTCTCTCTCTGAGCTGTGAGGACCAGAGTAACTCTGATGGATGGACAGTGAGAAGATACACAGACAGTGGGCGGCTGGAAGATTGTTCATCATGGGGATCACAAACAGGATCTACATGTACAATCAGACCCACCATCACATCAGACACTGGAGTTTACTGGTGTCAGTCTGAATCTGGAGAGAACTATCATCCTGTTAATATCACTGTACACTGTGAGTCTGTGTTTATGTATTTATTCATTTCACTGACAGTTTACAATCAATACACAGGTTTATTAAACAAGAGCTGGATGTACTGCAGCGTGACGTTGACCAGTAAACAACCAGCCAGATCATCATAGCGATACACAGAAAACAGAAACCATGTGGGCAGTGGAAAATATAAAGTTCTCTTTTATTTTGTCTTGTTTGTATTTTGTTACGATTTTGTTCATATATTGCATGTTTCCTGTGTTTCTGTAGTTGGTGTGATTCTGGAGAGTCCTGTTCATCCTGTGACTGAAGGACATAATCTGACTCTACGCTGTTTATATCCATATATAAGCCCACCAAAACTCAGAGCTGATTTCTATAAAGATGGATCACTCATCCAGAATCAAACTACAGAAATGATCATCCCGACTGTCTCAAAGTCACATGAGGGTTTCTACTACTGCAAACACTCAAAGAGAGGAGAGTCTCCCAAGAGCTGGATCTCAGTCAGAGGTGAGAGTCACTGAAACTGTGAGCTGATTTATTTCTTCATTTGCCCTCGTTCAGATATAACGCATGATAAAGTGTTTGTGTGTCTCTTTTTCAGGGTCTCATTCAGACTCTCAGATCTCTGTCCTCCACATACTCAGTTCTGTTCTGGCAGCTTGTCCATATCTGATAGTGACAGTCGTGCTGATTTACAAATGCTGTCGAATGAGAGGAAAAACACCTGAGTGATTTATTAGAAGATTTTCTTATCATTATTTTTAACTGATCAATGTCAGGTAAGGATGGCTGGCGCGAAACAGACGTTCCGAAGCTTTGCGAGATCCCGAAGCAAAGATGATTCGAAACACTGATCCGAAGCGTGATTCAAAACACCCACGTCACGTGACAACGGATAAATGAAGCTTCTAAGTGTTTCATCAGGTGGTGTGCTCCGCCGAATCGGGGTTTCATTGATTGGTCGATTCGGGAACAAATCACACAATCACACAGTATAAAAGTTATGTTAACGCATTTTCATATCGTGGGTTTTTGTGAGAGGAGTTTGGTTTTGAGATAGCGGATTTTTGGTGATATAGTGACACTTATAGTGCGATTTGTTTAGTTATATTTAGGATTTAATTTACATTTACACATTGACTTAGAGACACACAGAGTACATATAGTGACACATTAATAGATGCATTGATAGAAATATATATATATATATATATATATATATATATATATATAGACATATAGATTAATAGATAGATACATATATATTACAGATAGGCTACATATAGATTTCAGTCTATGTTATCTTATGTAATGTGATTCATGAAATTTATACTTCATATGTGTTGTCAGTTTATGATTTGTTACTAATTGCCGTTTCCTTTTAATTCAGAACCACAAATGTCAACATCAGGCCCATCATCATCATCATCAACACCAGTTGAAACACAGGACAGTTTATGGGAACATTTTGACAATCGTATCCGTGAGACCCAGATGATACACAATCCTACAGCTGATCCCACAGTGGAAGTGAAAAAATACCTCAGCGATGCGTTTTTGCCCAGAACTCATGATCCTCTAACTTACTGGAAAGAGAGAGCAGTAATCTTTCCTCATTTGTATGTCCTAGCTAAAAAATATCTTTGTATGCCAGCAACAAGTGTCCCTTGTGAGAGAATTTTTTCAAAGGCTGGAGAAATTATCTGTAAAAAAAGAAGTAGGCTGAGTCCTTCAACAGCAGAGAAATTACTATTTTTTTATAAAAATCTATAAGAAAGTGAGACATTGTGGCTTGATTTATTTTTATTAATATTCATTTTTCATGACCAAAATCACATTATGCAATGTGAAGAGACTACAGGTTACAAGCTTCATATATTACAAAAATACAATAATAATAAAAAAAAATAATAATTTTTATTAGCTCTTTGTAAAGGTTGTTTCAGATCAACACCTGCAAGTGACCACTAGGTGTCACCGTGGAGACGGGTTTCGGATTGATTCGAAGCCTCGAAACAAAATGGCACATTTGCTTCAACTGTTTCATTGCTTCACGAAGCCTCGATCTGCCCATCACTAATGTCAGGTTGGTGTGCAGGTTGCCGAAGACGAGGACACGGAAACTGCAGTTTTAGGAGATTGATTTACAATCTTCAACTTACAGGAATAAACAGGCACAAAAGAACAAACACCAGGACTTCAGAGAACACACAACCATTCATGGATGACGACCAACAAACACTGAGGGAAAACACAGGGCTTAAAAGAACTGGGGCTAATGGGAAATTAACTAGACACAGGTGTAGGGAATTACTGATAACACGGACAGGTAAAAACTAACAGGACTAAACCAAAAATCACAAAGACGGGGAAACAAGATCACAACACAGAACAGAACACATTAACAATGTGACAATCAACAAATCAGTCAAAATAATTATTAGTATTATGTGATGTCACATTTGGCTTTGCGCACTGTGGGTTTGATCTTTGTAAAGTTGCTTTAAAAACACTTGTGAAATGTGCTTTACAAATACTGAACTGTCAAATGTGGTTAAATTAATATATTTAAAAGCAATAAAAAGGAGTAAATGCTGAGATTGTTCATGAGTGTTTTTAACAGTTACACGAAGAGGAATACACTTTAATCTGATAATAATTTCTTATGGTCAGAAAACTTATAAGTGAAAGTTTAATATTTTTTTATTTTGTCCTACTTTATGTAATGCTTTGCAATTCTTTACAATGTAAGGCTTGTGTGATATTTGCATGTTTCACATTATAAACACGTATTATTAGTTATATTAGTTTCATATACATTTTTTTAAAAATGTATTCCTTATTTTAGTGCAAGTCTCCTGACTTGTATTTCTGCAATATTTCATATTTTATGGTTGTTTACTTTTTTAATAAAGAAACGTCTTTTAAAAAATATTCTGGATCTTATGCTTTGTCTTGCGGAGTCACAATAACAGCAGAGGAATCGTGACCTCTGACTATAATGAATCATGTTTTAATCTCTCAATAGTTTGGACTTTTCAGCCTAAAACTACTGTGATCTACAGACATTATTACATTTATATGGAAATGTAATAGTGATTTCACACATGATTATTTTAACCTGTGGTTATTGTGACTGTTGTGTAAAACTGTTACATAATGTTCACTTGAGAACTGCTGGTCATGTGACATTGATGGTTTTTAACGCTACTGAACATGAACACATGGCGTCAAGTGCTGATTATTTAAAGTTGAGAAACACAACAATAGTGTTAATAGTTCTTTCTTGTATAAAATGGTGTTACAATGATAAAGTTTGGCTAATATATTTGATTTTAGTGTCTAAGTAATTGAGAAAACCTGTAATAATGTTAGATATTTATGAAAAACCTTTGACCCCAAGTGAGCAATGATCGACACAACAAACACCCCTAACTCAGATTCTTATGTGTTGTGTCATTCTGCATGAAGCACGAATAAAACAAGATCTGAAAACCACTGATGTGAGCTTCTCTTCACACCAGTTTATCTTTCTAGCACTTCCTCTTTCTCTTTCAGTCTCTGTTAAATGAGTCATTCTACAATTATAATTATGTCTTTTCTAATAGTTTTCTTCAGGTTATATTTTATTCATTAAGGGAAAGCAGATTATAATCTCACACATGTTTTGTGCATCACCGTTGTAGCTTTAAAAGAAAATAGTGCCATTGTTAAACTGAAGTTCCCTTCAAAAAGTGTTGCAACAATCCCCTTACATGTTTCTGTTTAATAATTGCACAGAATGTTGAAGTTTCTGACAGTGAAAACGTTTGTGTTGTCTGTATGAAGCCATTTGGCAACTCAAAGCCAAAGGAAGTGAATGTGAAATGTGTGTTTAACTCTGAACTCCAGTTAAAACATTCATCTGTGTGTCTATGTGTGAATATTCTCAATCAGAGTCACAATGGAGACAAATGACAATGACACATGTTCTTTACACACGTTACTGTATATTAAGCATAAATACCATTAAGGACGTTTTTTTCGAGTAGAATAATTTACACACATGCACACACTCCTGAGTTAAACAGAAAGTGGATTTGAGTTATGGTCAGTCACAGAGAGAGAGATTTTTATGGGTTTTTTGGTTTGGATTGTTTCAATAAACCTATTTTTGAATCATATTGCATGATGTTTTTGCTTCTTTAGTTTAATTGTTACAACTTATATTGTATTATATTTATATATACTTGTATTTAAATTTAATGTGAAAAAATTATTATAATTATTGCATAAAAATTAATTAGTACCAAGAAATTCTCTCAAAATAAAAAAATATCAGGTGTTTTCATTTCAGGTGTTCGGACACTTTTGACCGAGTACAACACAAGTGTGACCCCCAAATGAACAATAGCAGGGGGTTAAGTAAATCATACAGTGTGATCAGTGCAGATTGATTTCCAAATTGAATGACTCTTATGAACCGATTATTTTTAGTGAATCATTGAAATCAAAGTCGTTTTGATTTCTCTCTCTCGTACCGCCCAGGTTCCAAAAACATCAAACGATTCTTTATTGCGCATTTTTGACCGTTCCGAACGCCCGTCTACTCCCGAGTGCATTTTACCCGAGACCCTAATTGTCTCCACACTCATATGGGAGATCGAATCGAAGGTCAAGACGGCCTTAGAAGGGGTAACGCCTCCGCCTGGTTGCCCTCCGAGTCGATTATTTGTGCTGGAGGAATTGGGCATTGTTCCAACGAGGCTTGTCATCCAGGAGTTAATCGCCCTAGCTTTATGGTCAAGCAACGATTCTGGTGGCAACTTATGGCACGTGACATTCACAGTTTTGTTTTGGCTTGCTCGGTCTGTGCCACTGGTTAGACTTCCAACCGACCTCCTGACGGGTTACTCCAACCGCTGCCTGTCCCTTCGAGACCCTGGTCCCACATTGCGCTAGATTTTATCACCGCCCTCCTGCCCTCGCAGGGCAATACGGTCGTTTTGACCGTGGTGGACCGGTTCTCGAAGGTGGCTCATTTTATTCCCTTGCCCAGATTACCGTCAGCCAAGGAGACAGCGTTGACCGTTGTAGACCACGTTTTTCACTTACATGGCCTCCCGATTGATGTGGTTTCTGACAGAGGACCCTAGTTTGTGTCCAAATTTTGGCAAGAGTTTTGTAGATTAAGGGAGTGACTGTTAGTCTGTCCTCAGGGTTTCATCCCCAGAGCAATAGACCTTATTCAGACCAGCGCCATGACAGGTATGAAAGTGAGACTGTGAGGGATAGACTTACTGTGTTTTCAATGGGATCCGCTGTAAAAAGCTGTATAAAGCTCCTAGATCACTTATAATTTTATAATAATTTTTTATAATATAATTTTCGTCAGCAGAACAATCCACAAACACATTTAATAGCAGTACAACCCACTGAAGAGATGGAGGTCTATCCCTCACAGCCTCGCTTTCATTCCTGTTAAAAATCAAAGATGGCGCTGCTGTGAATAAGGTCTATGGCCAGATGGAGAGAGCCAACCAGGATTTGGAGAGTGTTGCGGTGTTTGGTTTCCAAGAATCCTTCCTCATGGAGCCAACAACTCTCAATGGTGGAGTACGCTCGCAATGCGTTACCAGTGTCATCCACGCGCCTATCTCCGTTTGAGTGTAGTTCAGGGTACCAGCCACCAATTTTTCCCAGTCTACACTCTTAAAAGAAGTAGAACCTTTGGAGTTCAATAAAGAACTTCAAAGTGCAAATATGAACTATATTCTATAGAATCTGAAGGCGCGGTCCCCTTCGTTCAGAGCCCTGCCTGATACTCTGCCTGTTTCCAGTTTCATCGTCTGCCCATTGCGTCCCTGCGTTTACTGACCCTGAGTGTCCTCCTTTATCCTTCAGTCCTGCTTTTCATTCTACCAATTGATTGTTAATAAACATCATTGTACTCGCTATTGAATCTTTGACTGTTTCCTTCCGAACCATGACAAGATCATTTCTATAAGGTGTCCAGAACAACATACTAAAAGTACTAAGAAATCCTAGTTGAGGAAATAGCCTATGTTAAATTCTCATCAATCCAAGATGTGTGCCAGTAAGGCCAAACAACAATACACCCCAATGGGGCTATTTTTTTTCATTTACTCTTATCAAAATTATACTTTATACAATGAAAGTATCCATGAAAAAAAAAAATGTTTTAATCCAGCCTGGATCCTCGACCCTTTCTCTGTGGCTCTTGGTTC
Organism: Semotilus atromaculatus; assembly: GCA_031834385.1. Classification (NCBI taxonomy): domain Eukaryota; kingdom Metazoa; phylum Chordata; class Actinopteri; order Cypriniformes; family Leuciscidae; genus Semotilus; species Semotilus atromaculatus. The sequence continues at coordinate 11,712,091 of JAULUF010000005.1, read as the reverse complement.
TGGCACCTCCTATATCAGTTCCTGGTTTGTTCTTTGATTAGTTCTTCCCCTCTGGCTCATATTCATCTGAGAAATCAGGCAACGGTGAGTTTGTGCAGCTAGTACCACGACATTCTCCGCAAATGGAAGTGCAAGGGAGTCCATGTATTTTGCACGTGCATCTCTTTATGCTGCAGTCTTTCTTGCAACTACAGCGGACTACATCTAGTATTTCTGGTGGCACAGGCTGATCGGTCATTATTGGCATAAATCTCCTATCCAGAACAGGCCACGCCCACTCTTTTGGGTCCATACGTTTACTTCCCCCTTTCCACTCCATCATTTGGTAAAAGACCCGAAGACTATGGAACTTTGCAGCTGTTGACGTTGGAGGGAGAGTTTGAGGTTGTTGGAGATGAGTTTGGAGTTACTTGAATCGCCTGTATCTCAGCATATCCAGTGATTCATGTTTTTCGCACCCATACAGTGATACTAGAACTTTTTCACCTGCTGCGATGATGATGCCTTTTCCCACATTTTCCTGTGACTGGCTGAACACCTTAGCTTGTTCGAGAAAGCTAGTGTCATTCTTTACTTTTTTCAATGCCATTCCCTTTCCTATGCCAAATAGACGAGACGTAGAATCACAGCCTAAAATGGCATGGATAAAGAGGGGATTGTCACACATCCTGGGACCAAGTAACTCCTTCGTCTGCTTTATGCACCATATCCGTCTTGTTTTTGTTGCTTTCTTTGGTTCTGGTGCCAGAAACAGCTCCTGTGCATTCAGATCAGCATGATGCAACAAGAGTACTAACAAGTATGTATCATCACCTAAAACTGTGTCTTTTGTTCTGGCAGAGGCAATGGCAGTTTGGACAATGAGCACATCTGCATCATGCTTGGCATGGTCTGTGATACACCCAGCCCTCTCAAGTTTATCACTGAGATTAACCAAGAACCGTTGTTTGTTTTCCTTATTGTTAAGGAATTGGTCCTTTTTGGATTTTGTGTGCCTCCGTGACCCTGAAGACTATACCGGCGGGGGTTATACCCCTGGGAGGTACTACCAAGCGAGGCAGTTTTCAGGTTGGCCAGTCTAAAAGCAGTATTGCCATCAGCCATTGGCAGTAGGACGAAGATTGGGCCGATGTATTTGTCATACATACAGTATGAATGGTGTTTCTGCCTATGCAAATTAGGACATATTCAATAAGTGTGGAGCTCATGTGCATATTCAAATTCATTTCAAAAGAAACTTGTAATACAAAAAAAGTAACTTTTCATGTATACTTTTACTAAGTTTTATTGTGGTAGGAGTAAAGGAAAAAGTATAAGCTTATATTTGGATGTATTTTGGGCATGATCGATTAGTGTATAGCTCATTTGCATATTAAAATGCATTTTCAAAGAAATTTGTAATACAAAAAAAATTACTTTTCATGAGTACTTTCATTGTGTAAAGTTTCATTTTGATAAGAGTAAAGGAAAAAAATAGCCCCATTGGGGTGTATTGTTGTTTGGCCTTATTGGCACACATCTCAGATTGATGAAAATTTTACATATTTCCTCAACTAGGATTTCTTAGGACTTTTAGTATGTTGTTCTGGACACCTTATAGAAATGATTTAAGCTGCAAGAAATTATTTTACAATTAGTCTTTCATAAAACGCTACTTTGCCTGGACTATTTTCAAGAATTGAAATGACTGCAGAGGACAGTAAGATAAGAATTACATTTCTTTTCTTTTTTTCAAACGTTACTTTCTCAAAAGTACTATCAAAATTGTTATTTGAATCGTACAGAAGCTGAATTCACTAAATTAAGACAGTCGTGACATCCCTTGGCTTTGTGTACAAATATATATCAGTGCCAAACTCAACACCTTTATTGTTAGAGGCCTGATAGATTAGAAACAGATCGAGATGAGCTGATAGTTGTGGTTTGGTTTCTTCTCTTTCAGATCAGTGTGGGAGGAGCAGCTGTTCACCAGTTTCTGCTTCTTATAAATTTATAAATACATCTAATAACAATATTACAATAAAGATCCACCAAAGTTATGATTCCTTTTCCGTTAAACACACAACAATATACTTCACGTAATGGCAAATTTATGCTGTTCACATTTCAGTAGGACACTTGTGTGACATTTTTGAAAATGTGTTACAAGAGTATCAACTTCTGAAAAAGGTTTTCTGTAACACATGATATACATTTGTATGTGTTTAATGTGTCATTATGTTCCTAAAGATCTGACTATATATCAGGAAGTCTTGAGGCATTAACTCAGTCTGTCTTTAACCGTCAGTCATTATTCAGTCAGTATGAAGCTCTGTCAACTTCCTCTTCTGCTCTGTGAGTATTATTTCCTCTGAAAATAATTGCACTTATATTATGAATAGGATTGTGTTCCTGGTGTTTTTTGTTTTTCATGCTGTTCTCAGAGCTTCAAATCCAGCTCTAGTTCATGATATATGAGTGAAAGACGAGCTTGACAGAGGAAGTGTGGAGTTAGTGCTGTTTGTGAAAGAGAAATGCACTCTGTTGTGTTTGAGTCAGTCTGTTTCTTCACTCACTCGGTTTAATGCTTTGTAATAGTGTTTGCTGTATCATTTCTGTTGGTTAGTTTTGTACAGTTTGCTGTCGAGATGAACTATATTCACTTGTTGTTAGTTAATGTTCACTATTATGCAGTTAGTAAGAGTTTATATGAATTAATTGTTATTATTGTCACTGTTTTCAGACTGAAAGGTTTTTACAGAAACACTCATCCAGGTGCCACTACATAGACAAATTAGAAGAACGAGTTCAAGAAAAAAATTTAATGTTTCTGTTTCACGAGTTCACACATACATGAAATCAGATGTAGTAATTTATGCATATTTGGCGTGCTGTCCGGGAGAGGGCTCTGAGCTCAGAATTTGGCCAGAGTTTACGTACCCTTTACTGGGATAGAAACCAGCCAAGAGTGAGGCGATGGGGTGGTGGAGGGATGCTGTGAAACTGTCACGGGACAGAGGTCAGGGAAGGCTATATTTATACCGGCTTCCTCTTGTGCTGATTGGTTGATTACCTGAATGTGCTCCTACCGAACTTTGTTATATAAAACTTCATTTTGTGAAGCTGAAAAACATGAAAGAGTGAAATTTTGATGTGTAAAGTATAATACAAAGTTGATCAGCTCCATGTTCACAGTGTAATAATTGTCAGGTGTTCCTGTATTTGACTGAACTGTCACTTTGGTTGTTTGCCGGTGTAGTAGATTTCTCTAAGTCTAATACATAAAATAAGTTTTTGAGGAGAGAATAATTTACTGAAGGTATCAGAGCAGCACATTCTTCAGCAATGATGTTAGACTGTCTTCAGAGAGTCATAACCCAAATATCTGTCTGTGGGACAGACCTTTATACCTAAAGATAATTTACAAACAAAACATCACAGGGACAACTAAGAGAAACACAGATGGTTACATCACAAAGATCATAAGATCACAAAAAATCAGGCTAATCAACGGATGAGTTTGATGATCTTTACTTGGAACATTTAAAATACACAATCTTTCATGAGTTTCTTTTTTTTTGTGTGTGTGTGTGTTTTTAGTGGTGATTTCAAACATCCAGTCTGGCCACACTCAAGGTGAGTGAATTTCATTCATAAATGTTACAAACCAGGGGTCAGATTCACAAAACATTCTTAAGAATAAAATTCTTCATAACTGCTATTTTCTTCTTATTTATATTATTTATATAAGAATATTTTGTATTGCCAAAAACAACTTATCTTTCTTTTTAAGGCTGTTCTTAAGACAAAATTTGGTTACACTTTATTTTAAGGTGACGTAGTTACATTGTACTTACTCAAATAAGTACTGAGTAATATTAATAACTACATGTACTATAGAGTTACAGTTATGTTGATTTAGGGTTGGTTACTTGTAATTATACATCATTTACTGTTAAAATAAATTCCCTGCACTCATCAGTTACCATGGACATTCATTCATCACAGCTGTTCGTCATTTTATTTTGTTACCCATGTGTATTTAGTTCCTCTGTGTTCAGTCTTTAGCTGTCGGCTGATGTTAGTGTATGGTAGTGTTTGTGCTATACGTTTATACTCCTCTGCACACTGTCACTCCTGCTTGCTTTCTTGTAATTAAAAACGTGTCTATATTTGATAATCTCGTCTTCCCTCATCTTCATCTTGTGTCATGATTATAAATACAGCTTTTTAAACAAATTATATTATAAATGATTCATGTGTTGTGAGTAACACCAAACAGAGGGTTCTCCGAGGTGTAACAAAAACACCAAAAAAACATTTTTATGCAGAATTTAGAAATATAAAATATCTTTTGACATGTGTCTACAGATTTAATAAAAATGATTAGAGTTGCTGGACCTGCAACAACAAAATCATTTGAACAACAACCACAATTTGTAACCCTTTAGTAACTGATACTGTGTGTCTCTGACTGCTGGATGTATGTGGTGTGAAACCCTGCGTTGAGCTCAGGGCTAACCTAAAGGATGTGGGTTTGAACTCCACATAGGGTGGTCTTTACACATTGTTGCCCTTTAACTCTTTGCATTGCGCTGAGTGAATGTTCAACTTGTTTGTTACAGTAATTGCTGTCGTAAATGCTCTGTCTCTATTACATTGTGAAATAAAAATGCCCTATTTACCAGTGAGAGAATGAGATCTGCTGAAAAAATGTTCTCATCTCATGCTCCCACTGACTTTATATTGTAAGATTTTCCCAAACCGACTCTGACTGTGTGGCCAGATTCAGGTTTGGTTACAGCACCACCTACTGTTCAGAAACTATACCAGTTTATCCAACACTATCATCTACTGTATCATTTTAATGTTCATGTGAACTGCTGCATCTGCTCAAAACTTTGTTGAACGGTGTGTCTCTTTGACTGCTGGTGTAGATGTTGGTGGTGTGACACTGTGGGATTATAAACACAAAGATTGTGGCTTTGAACCTCTATTGTCTTTTAAGGTTTTGCATTGTCCCATAATGTTGACCTTTTTGACCCTGTAATGTTTCTTTCATTGTCGATGAAATAAAAATATAAGAATAATTTACCAGTGAGAGAATGAGATCATCTGTTAAAAATGTTTCAGAGCTCATGCTCCCAAATTACCAATAATTTTATATTGACAGATGTTCCCAAACCGACTCTGACTGTACGGCCACAGAGTTCAGTGTTCACTGGAGACTCAGTTACTCTGAGATGTGAGCTGGATCAGTCATGGGATGGATGGGAGTTTCTCTGGAGTAAAGACTCAAACTCTGAATCTCCTGAAGCTGAAACTAAAACAAAAACAATTGATCCTGTGAAAGTCTCTGATGGAGGAGTGTACAGATGCATAGCACGAAAAGGAGGAAATTACACATATTACAGTGAACCAGTAGCAGTGACAATACATGGCAAGTGTTTTCTCTCATAATGAACTGCTCTGAGAACATATGAAAATGATTCATAAGACGCTTGATAAGTGACTATAACAGCTATAGAGAGCAACACTTCAGTGTAACCTAATTTAAAGGATTAATTCACTTTAAAAAAAACTTTTGCTGATAATTTACTCACCCCCATGTCATCCAAGATGTCCATGTCTTTCTTTCTTCAGTCGAAAAGAAATTAAGGTTTTTGATGAAAACATTACAGGATTTTTCTCCATATAATGCAATGTAATTGCGTATTACGTGAGTCACGAACGCGCATTACAGAACAGAGCAAGGTGAGCATTTGTGCTTATAAAACTTAAACTTTTTTATTTATTTTTGAAATGACCGATCGTTTCGCTAGATAAGACCCTTATTCATCGTCTGGTGTCGTTTAAAGCCCTTTGAAGCTGCACTGAAACTGTCATTTGGACCTTGAACCGTTTGGGGTCCATTGAAGTCCATTATATGGAGAAAAATCCTGGAACGTTTTCATCAAAAACCTTAATTTCTTTTCGACTGAAGAAAAAAGACATGGACATCTTGGATGACATGGGGGTGAGTAAATGATCAGCAAAAGTTTAAAAAAAAAAATTAACTAATCCTTTAACCTGGGTTTTACAATCAAGTAACTGTTCATACATTAAAAACAGCAAATTTTATTTAATTAATTTGAATAATAATAATTGTTATTATTATTTATGTTCTTTATCACATTATTTTAATTGTTTATTGTTGTCATTATATAGAAAGACCAAAACCCAGAGTGACCATTAAACCTGATCATCCTGTATTCAGAGGAGAGACAGTCACTCTCAGATGTGACATATATGGTGAAGGAGTCACTAGCTGGCGGTACAACTGGTATAATGACCGTTCAACCAGTGTTTTCAGTGAACGACAGGAACACACATTCAGTTCTGTGTCTGAGTCTGACGCAGGAAAATACTCCTGTTATGGGACAGAGACTGAAGGATCACGCAGATCACAACGCAGTGATAAAGTTACACTGACAGTATCAGGTGAGTTTGATCATCTCTTTATAAACACACACACGTTTAACATGATATTAATGAGTGATTTCTTTTCAGAGCAGTTTTAAGTCTTTCTTAAAAAAGTTTTGACTCAGAAGTGTTCAGATTTTTAGGGGTCAAGCAAACATGTGTGGCTCCAATTTTCTCTTGCTTATTGTTAGGAGCCCCTGCTCTTTAGCTTGTTTTCTGTTTTCTTTTCCGCCCGAGTATAGTTGCCAATTGGATGGGGTCGAGCCTGATTATTCTTAACACTTGAGGCCTCTGCCTATTTAAAGGGTTAGTTCACCCAAAAATTTAATTTCAGTCATTAATTACCCTCATGTCGTTTCAAACCCGAAAGACCTTCATTGATCTTTGGAGCACAAATTAAGATATTTTTGATGAAATCCGAGAACTTTCTGACCCCTCCAAAAACAGCAACGCAATGACCACTTTCAAGGCCCAGAAAGATAGTAAAGACATCATTAAAATAGTCCATGGGAACAGTGGTTCAACCTTAATGTTATGAAGCGACGAGAATACTTTTGTGTGCAAAAACAAAACAAAAATAACAACTTTATTCACCAATTTCTTCTCATCCGTGTCAGACTCTAACGCTGTTCACAAAGTAAACACAGTGTAGAGCAGGGGTGCCCAATCCTGCTCCTGGCGATCGACTGTCCTGCACAGTTCATCTCCAACCCTAATCAAACACACCTGAAGCAACCAATTAAGGTCTTCAGAGCACGGCAGGATCACTTGAAAATTAAAGGCAGGTGTGTTTGATTAGGGTTGGAGATGAACTGTGCAGGACAGTCGATCGCCAGGAGCAGGATTGGGCACCCCTGGTGTAGAGCTTCCGGGTCCTACGGCAGAACGGCACCTCGTCATTGGCCAGCTCCTGCGTCAGCATCACACGCATGAGTCGTGCTGCTCACGGCCAAAGCGCTGGACTCTTATTTGTGTTGTTGTTTGTTGTGCACAAAAGTATTCTCGTCGCTTCATAAACTTAAAGTTGAACAACTGTAGTCACATGGACTATTTTAACGATATCTGCCATTCTGGGCATTAAAAAGTGGTCATTGCGTTGCGGTAACGCTTTAGATTACAGCCCGGAAAGTACTGCGTAATTAAAGCGATTTTACAGCGTAACCTTCTGTAATTATAGTGTACCTATAACGTACTTACAATATAAGTATAAGGGAACAATATTTTAAGTTTGAGGAATAAAGGGGTAACAACCAGGAGAATTAAAAAAAAAAATTTATACTGTAAGTATTATAGAACTAAGGGGTACTTATTCTACTATTATGATATAACAATCTTACATTTGGGAACAATTTAGCAAGAACATACACTGCGTACCTTTTTGTAATAATGGTGAACCAGTACATACTGTATATGCTTTGTCAAAATTACAGGGTACATGCATTTATAAAGTAATCTTTTTAACAAAAGTGCCATGAAAACTAAAACTATTGAAACTTTTGCTAAAATATTGGGGAAAGATACTCTTGTTTCATGTAGTGGTGCTTGTTACCCCCTTGTTCCATGTAGGTACAGGGTAAGTACAATAAAAATGCATACACAATCTTATACCATTTACTCGGAAACCTTTATTTATTATACAAGCACCACTTACCCTGTAACCACATGAAACAAGATATATTTCCCAGTATTTAAAAAAATTGCAATAGTCTTAGCTTTTCTTGCCTTGAAACATCTTAGCCCAAACTTAAACATCTGCACTTTTGCTATCAAAAAAAAAAAAAAAGTATAAATGCATACCCTGTCATTTTTGAAAAGCCTAAACAGTATAATGGTACACAATTATTACAAAAAGGTACGCAGTGTATGTTCTTGCTAAATTGCTCCCAAATGTAAGATTGTTATATCATAATAGTAGAATAAGTACCCCTTAGTTAATAATTGCAGTATAAATATTTTTTTAATTCTCCTGGTTGTTACCCCTTTATTACCCAAACTTTACATATTGTCCCCTTATACTTACATGCAAGTACTTTATAGGTACACTATAATTCCATAAAGTTACACTGTAAATTCCTCTTAATTATACAGTACTTTTTTTGCGGGCTGTAATCTAAAGCGTTACCAAAATATCTTTTGTGTTCTGAAGATGAACGAAGGACATGAGGGTGAGTAATTAATGACAGAATTTTAATTTTGGGGTGAACTATCCCCTTAAGAGCTGTTGGTGGCACTTCACCTGGACCTACTTCAGGAAAACAGTTGTTGGTGGTTTTAGAGTTTGTTTTTCTTCGGTACAGGATGGTGAATTTTTGTTTGTTATATTATAAAAGAGGGAACGCATAGGCAAGTAAGCCGACCCAGAAGATACTTTTGTCTTATAGTTATTTTTCTCAGGAGTTAGGAAAGTTTTAAGTTGTGGTTTAGATTAGTTAGCTCACCAGTCCTTGTTTAAAATAAGCAAGGAAAATATTAACATACACAAGTTAAATAAGGACAGGTGAGCTAACTAATCTAAACTGTAGCTCATAGTTAACTTCCTAACTCAAGAGAAAAATAACAAACACAAAAGAAGCAACTCAACTTCCTGTACAGAAGAAAAACAAACTCCAAAAACACCAGCAACTGATTCCTGAAGGTCCAGGTGAAGTGGCACCAGGAGCTGTTAAATGGGCAGAGGCCTCAGGTGTTGGGAATAATCAGGCTCCGCCCCCATTCAACTTCATATATACAACATACATATCATATGCACTTTTGGCCTTGTGGAGTTACAATGGCTGCCGCGTATGCGTGTCTGTTAAGTCCATGAGAGACCGTAGGCCGGGTGTCCCATTTGTCATTTTAAGTGTCAGAAGGGTGCTCGTGCTTTGCGGTCGATATGGGCCCTCGATGTGCACTTTTGCCGAGCCCGCACTGATGTGAGCTCCGCAGCAGACTTCCTCCTGACAGTCAAAGCGGCGTTACGTCACGAAAGTGAGGACTCGTAGGAAGACCGCGAGTGCTCAGAGTGCTATTTGGGACAGGGCCACACTTATAACTTTGAACTAAAAAAAAACAAGATACTTATCCTGATCTCAAATTGAAAAAGATGATTTAAATGTCTGAAATCTCAATAGTCAAATATTGTAAAATATATTTACTTTTTTCTCTTATCTTTTTTTTTGTTGTTGACAAAATGTTAATTTGATTGTTATACAAAGCCTCTCAAAAGTTATTGCTTGGATTTTCAGCATTATAATTTTTCAATCTAACCATAATCATATTACACCTTAACAAAGTGATCATAATGTAAAATCTCTCCAGCTTTTTCAGCTTTTTCACTGCTGCACTTCGGGACTGTTACGAACTGCTCTGAGTGAGACACAAAGGTTGTGGATCCAAATGCAGTATTTATTGAACAGGGTAATCCAAAGACATAATCCAAAGTACAGGCAGGGTCAAACACAGGCAGGTAGTCCATACAAACAAGCACAACAAGGCAGGGAACACGGGCAAAAGAGTAATCCACGGAACAGACAAGAAATCCAAAAACCAAGAGATATGAAAACGGAGAATGCTCAGAATTGCATTGTGTAACATTAGACAAGACTTCGCAGAGAATGAATGTAAATAAACAGGCTATTATAGTGTGAGTTAAACAAGGTAATGAGACACATCTGAAAACAATGAGCTGATAAGTCCAGAGAATTATGTGAGATGTAGTTTGTGAGGGAATGACAATATTCTGATGTGGAGTGCCCTCTGGTGGCTCTCAAGGGCACTCCGGCTGGTGACCGTTACAGGGACAGTGGATCATTGAACTATAAGAGGACAAGATCTTCTGCTGAAAAACTTTCACAACTCAAGCTTTTTGCCTGTTATATATTTCCAAACCAACTCTGACTGTGCAGTATTTTGCTTTTATATTGCACAAATAATTTGATAAGACAGAATAAATGACTATAGAGCTAGAGAACACTTCAATCTAACCTGATGATGTGTTTTATTGTTGTCATTGTACAGAAAGACCAAAACCCAAAGTGACCATTAAACCTGATCATCATGTATTCAGAGGAGAGACAGTCACTCTCAGATGTGACATATATGGTGAAGGAGTCTCTAGCTGGCTGTACAACTGGTATAAAGACGGTTCAACCAGTGTTTTCAGTGAACGACAGGAACACACATTCAGTTCTGTGTCTGTGTCTGATGCAGGAAAATACTCCTGTTCTGGGACAGAGACTGAAGAATCACGCAGATCACAACACAGTGATAAAGTTACACTGACAGTATCAGGTGAGTTGATCATGTGCAACATTGATCAAATACCTCTTTATATCATTGGCCAAATATCCTCCAAAAGATTGTCTTTGAAGTGATATATTGAATTTAGTCTGTCCATTTATCTGAGCAGATTCAGGTTTGGTTACAGCACCACATACTGGTCAGAAACTATACCAGTTTATACAACACTATCATCTACTGTATCATTTTAATGTTCATGTGAACTGCTGCATCTGCACAACTTTGTTGAACGGTGTGTCTCTTTGACTGCTGGTGTAGATGTTGGTGGTGTGACACTCTGGGATTATAAACACAAAGATTGTGGCTTTGAACCTCTATTGTCTTTTAAGGTTTTGCATTGTCCCATAATGTTGACCTTTTTGACCCTGTAATGTTTCTTTCATTGTCTATGAAATCAAAATATATTAATAATTTACCAGTGAGAGAATGAGATCATCTGTTGAAAATGTTTCAGAGCTCATGCTCCCAAATTACCAATAATTTTATATTGACAGATGTTCCCAAACCGACTCTGACTGTACGGCCACAGAGTTCAGTGTTCACTGGAGACTCAGTTACTCTGAGATGTGAGCTGGATCAGTCATGGGATGGATGGGAGTTTCTCTGGAGAAAAGACTCAAACACTGAATCTCCTGAAGCTGAAACTAAAACAATTGATAATGTGAAAGTCTCTGATGGAGGAGAGTACAGATGCAGAGCACGAAGAGGAGGATATTACACAGATTACAGTAAACCAGTAGCAGTGACAATACATGGAAAGTGTTTTCTCTCATAATGAACTGCTCTGAGAACACTATATGAAAATTATTTATAAGACACTAAATAAACAGAGAACACTTCAGTTTAACTTGATTTAGTATTTTGTAACCGTTCGTACAATAAAAAACAGCACATTTTATTATTTGTAATTATATTATTTATCACATTATTTTCAAAGTTTATTTTGGTTTTTCAACAGAAAGACCAAAACCCAGAGTGACCATTAAACCTGATCATCATGTATTCAGAGGAGAGACAGTCACTCTCAGATGTGACATATATGGTGAAGGAGTCACTAGCTGGCGGTACAACTGGTATAAAGACGGTTCAACCAGTGTTTTCAGTAAACGACAGGAACACACATTCAGTTCTGTGTCTGAGTCTGATGCAGGAAAATACTCCTGTAATGGGACAGAGACTGAAGGATCACGCAGCTCACAACACAGTGAGAAAGTTACACTGACAGTATCAGGTGAGTTTGATCATCTCTTCATAAACACACACACGTTTAACATGTTATTAATGAGTTATTTCTCTATTTCAGTTCCCAGAGCAGTTTTAAGTGTTTCTCCTCAGAACTGGTTGACTGAAGGAGATCCAGTGACTCTGATCTGTGAGGTTAACGGCTCCTCTACAGGCTGGACATTCAGCTGGTTCACTGAAACTGTCTCAGGTCAGTCATAATGTGCTTCATCTGAATTAACTGGTTTTATTGAAGTGAAATATATAATTTAATATGTCTTAAACCAGACATAGACTGGGTATGTAGAGCACATGCTTTGGTGCCCAACACTTTCATGGGCACTAAGCAGTGAAACCTGCTTTGAGATCTCAATCCCTCATTACCAGTCACTTCTACAACATATATGAATATATCCTCCTATATCTCATAAGAGCCATTGATCAAACCCTGAATAAAACAACCTAAACACAATGGGTAATGTGGGTTATAGCAATGTGCACCAGTGTATTCAGGTTAAGTTTTGTATTCAAGTTTTGTTATAATGTAATTTATAAGGGCCAGTTTAGATAGTAGTTCCTTAAAGTGAAATCTACACATTCTCACTTTATACAGGGAGCAGGGATGATCATGAGCTCCTCTCAGACAGCAGCAGAGGAGCTGGAGGAAAATACACTGTCAGTTCTGCTGATCTAAATCACACTGGAGTTTATGTGTGCAGAGCAGAGAGAGATAAAACAACCGTTTACACAACATACAGCAACACACAACCACTGTGGGTCACTGGTGAGTTCACATAAATAGTTTAAATGATTGATTCATCTTTAATAAAGACAATTTCCAAATTATCGCTGTAATGGTCTTGTCAGGTGTTTCTCCTCCAGTGTCTCTGATCATCAGTCCCAGCAGAACTCAACACTTCACATCTGTCTCTCTCTCTCTGAGCTGTGAGGACCAGAGTAACTCTGATGGATGGACAGTGAGAAGATACACAGACAGTGGGGGGGTGAAAGATTGTTCATCATTACGCCGGGGATCACAAACAGGATCTACATGTACAATCAGATCCACCATCACATCAGACACTGGAGTTTACTGGTGTCAGTCTGGATCTGGAGAGAACTATCATCCTGTTAATATCACTGTACACTGTGAGTCTGTGTTTATGTATTTATTCATTTCACTGACAGTTTACAATCAATACACAGGTTTATTAAACAAGAGCTGGATGTACTGTAGTGTGACGTTGACCAGTAAACAACCAGCCAGACCATCATAGAATACACTGAAAACAGAAACCATGTGGGCAGTGGAAAATATAAAGTTCTCTTTTATTTTGTCTTGTTTGTATTTTGTTACGATTTTGTTCATATATTGCATGTTTCCTGTGTTTCTGTAGTTGGTGTGATTCTGGAGAGTCCTGTTCATCCTGTGACTGAAGGAGATAATCTGACTCTACGCTGTTTATATCAATATACAACCCTATCAAACAATAGAGCTGATTTCTATAAAGATGGATCACTCATCCAGAATCAAACTACAGAAATGATCATCCCGACTGTCTCAAAGTCACATGAGGGTTTCTACTACTGCAAACACCCAGAGAGTGTAGAGTCTCCCAAGAGCTGGATCTCAGTCAGAGGTGAGAGTAAGAACTATAAACACAGTTGAAATGTTCCTGTATAATTTACATGATGATGTAAAATATTTATGTATCTCAGTTTCTCCAGCCTCAAGATCCAATGGTTTCAATGCTGCTAGAATTGGAGTGACTGCAGGACTGACTGTTGCAGTTTTGATCATTGTCTTCTTTATCCTGCTGTGGCGCAACAGAAGAAACAACACAGGTTCATCATCTGATATATTAAAACTCAGTGACAGATTCTCAGACATTACCTCTGTTCCTAGCTGCCAAACTACATCTAAGCTGGTTTCCAAACCTGGTAAAGCTGATGTTTGCTGGTTTCAGAAGGTTTCTGGGCAAATTTCAGCTGGTCAGGCTGGGAAACCATAATTTGTTTCTTTAATACTGAAAAGTATTGATAAATATGTATGTCATCTATATTGCAATAATTGAAAACTCATTGAAACAGTGAGTCCTCCATCTTGTCCACTAGTTGTTTGATATACAGATTACTGCATGTGTAAAACTCTCCAAATTAGTAATTTATCAGGTTTCATTTTCTGCCGATGAAGACAGCAGGCAGTAGCTTAATGTTTTGGACACAACCATAATGTGATAAATAAATAAAAACTTGTCACTAAACACTTTATCATTCTTAAACATGTATACACGAAAGAGATTATACACACATATTTTGTGTCTGACTAGGTGTAAGATCTGAGTCTCCGTCTCCTGTCAGTCAACAGCAGAACATCAGTCAGAAATCAGAGCAGAACCAGAGTGAAGCCGGATACACGACACTGCTGTCTGGTCAGTCTTTATTCTTTACCCATTAATACATAAATCTTTACAAGCTGAGATAAAAGACACTTAGGTATAACTTTTAACTAACAGGATGCATTTCACAACTAGATAATATTTCACTCTTCTAAAGTTTAAGATGATATTTTGGATCTTACATATACATATATTGAACTTGTCATTTAGTTGTATTTGATGAAAACCTGCATAACAAAATATATTTTATTTTTTGTATGAAATATTATGACTAGTGCTTTATTTTTATTTTTTTGTGTCTGCATGAAATAGTATTTTTCTGTGGAATTGAATTTATAAGATAATAATATTTTAAAAATGTATGTATTATTGAAAATTAATGAATGTATTCATTTATTACAGAAACTTCACATATGTATGACTCTGTTGATACAAAAATGAATAAAGAAATAAGCACAGGTAATTAATTATGTCAATGTATTTTATGTCATTATGATGAGTTCAGTAATTCTTTTCTAATGAATTGGAAATGAAATCCATCTTTTTTTGTATCACTGCCATTTTTTCAGAGCAAATAGAGTTAAATCAAGTGTCTTATTTCTTTCTCTGTTGTTCATTGTAGACGGTGTAAGTGGGCCGACTGATATCACATATGCTGAGATTGAACTCAAATCTACAAAGAAACAGAAGAAAAAGAAAGAAAACAAAGGTAAATGGAAACAAAAGTCTCTGCTCTTATGATTTTATGATGTGGTTTTGTGGCTATGCACTGTGAAACAGACCTGATCCAGAAAGGTCATTGCATGCAAATTGTGTATTTTGAGGTCATTTGATCTAACATCTAGTCATTTTAAAATAAAATGATCCTCTCTGTAAAATTATGATAGGACACTAAATAATATGTGTTATTTAGCATGGTATAATACCATATTTCATACCACTGTTGAACGTACAGTAAGCACTAGTGATATGAACTGTTGGCATCTTCTAGGCAATACTGAGAGTGACGACATTTACTCTAAACTGAAGCTGTAAACGGATCAAAGTGAGTGTCATAACAAAACCATCAACCACTGAAAATGAACATGCATTATTGAGAATCTACGAAAGTAATTAAAAACTGTATAAAAAAATTATAAATGTGAATTTTGATATTTTCAGATGCTGGATCTAGTGATGTGACGTATGCTCAGGTTAAAAAAGATGCCCGGAGAAGAAACTTTCAATCCCAGGATTCTGATGAGTTTACTGTTGGTTGAGAAGTGAAAGGATCATCAAGGCAATAGATTTTCACCAGAACTTACTGTAACATTAGTAAGCCTTTATGTGCTTCAGAGACTAATATTTGAAAAGCGTGCTATTTTATGCATACAGTATATTAACATGCTAATATTTGAAAAGCATTGAGCTGATTATTCATTAGAAATAAGCTAGTAGGCCTATTGTTTAGTACCGCACAGTGTGTTTTTATTGGTTAATCCCAGCAGCAGCAGCTTATCATTTGACAACTGAGGGAACATAATATTCAGTGTAAGGCTATTTCTTTTCTTACTGTTGAGTGAGGGACCAAGTTCCCTTTTTTATTTCTGTCTTCTTAATTTTAAATGTATTTGTACAAAAATGTATTTGTAACAAAATGTTAAAATTGTGATTTCCATGTCTGGACAAGTTGTCTTTGGACCTAGTTAAACTACTTTTTTGTAGCTATGCTCAAAATAGCAATTGCAAAAACCAAAAAAAAAAAAAGTCCTGGGCTATTTATGTTTTTTGTTTGTAAAAAAAAAGAAAAAAAAAAGGTTTTGAGTATAGTAGAAATTTGTTTTCAGTTTTGTATATACAGTAGCTTAGATATATATATATATGTGTGTGTAGGTTATATATATATATATGTATATATTAGTGATGGGCCGTTATCGGCGTTAACGTGCTGCGTTAACGTGAGACTCTTATCGCGCGATAAAAAAAATATCGCCGTTAATCTAAGTTGGGTTGGGATCATAAATAGCTTTTTCGAATATCGTTATTTTCGCGCAATTCTAATGTGTAGTATGACATACATACTTAACGCCGCGGCCGCGCCTACTGTCACAGATCGCGCAGCAGGGTATTTTCCTGTCAGGGACACAAGGTGTACTTACTTTGTTATGTTGGGCGACGTTCCTCTCGTTACTTTATTTTAATGCAATACGTTGTTAAATGAGTTTATTCCAAGCGCGCTGTATCCTTTGTATGGGCATGAGCGATGTTCATTTACAAATGAATCACTCTTTTGAGTCGTTTCTGTTCAAAGACTTCATCAAACAAGTTGTCAAATCTGTCTAAATCGGTTCGCGAATCAGTTGATCTGTTCAGTTCCCCACGCACTGAATCGTCTGAAGCGCTTTCAATTCACACTCGAGGAGTCGTAAATAACAGGAAGATTTAAGAACATCAAGAGCGTTGGATGAAGTGGCCGTGGATCTACAGTTTAGTCTAGTGAAAGCAAATCTGCAAATGCATCATATCTTTGTCAGCGATGAAGATCTTTATTAGTTGAACATCTTCGTAAGCTGTCTGTGAATGAATGATTCCACAGGACGATACATTCGAGTTCATTTCATTCAGGTAATACATTTTACAACAGATTATTACGCCACGATAGCACTACTAAAAAGTATGACATTATCCGGTTTTTGGACATACATTAATTTATAGGCTACAAAAAAAACCGCTTCAGAGAGTCGGCGCACTGGCAAAGGTTAACAGGTTTAAATAAGCTACCATTGTCCACAGTTTATGAAATGAACACCCGCCATCCCGCGGTAATGTATGTGCATTGCGCAGTGGCATAATCACACGAATAGTTTACATTGATTGAAACTAATTTGTTTAAAAAGGAGGCTATTGCAGTAACAAGGCAGGTTCACATAAAATCATTATGACATATGATGACATTATTTTTTTTATCTAACGAGCATTGGCGATGCAAAAACGGACTGTGGTGCGTATTGTTTTTTTTCTTCTTCCAATTACTGTTAAAAAAACCGAAGAAAACATGTTACTTGTTCAATTAATAAACAGTTTGTTTGATGACAAATCGCTAAAGATGAAATTGGCCTCCCTTTCTGTCATTGCGTTTTTTTTTTTTTTTTTTAAACGATATTCGACTTTTGTTCCTCGATTGTCGAATGGCATTTTTGGCAGAAATGCACATCCCTATGCGAGGCGAACTATTCTCAAAGACTTACTTTTAGTCATTATTTGGGTAGCACACATATTCTGAATGCCTTCGGGAGAATTCAAATGTGCCATTTTAATCTAGATTAATCTAGATTAATTTTAAAATTAATCTAGATTAATCTAGATTAAAAAAATTTATCTATGCCCACCTCTAGTATATATATATATATATATATATATATATATATATATATATATATATATATATATATATATATATTATAGAGAGAGAGAGAGAGAGTTGTTTATAGCCATTCAAATGTTTGGGTTTTTTTCCCCCATAGAATTTTACTCTTTTTTTTGTAATAATATTTCACATTACTGCTTTTAATGTATTTTTGATCAAATAAATTACTTTGCCTTAAGAATAAGAGACTTCTTTCAAAAAACGTTAAACCCTTTACTTAAATATTTATATTCGTATACTGCCCATTAACTAATAAATACTATCGAACATTCCGAAATATTCTCATTTAGCCAACGTTATTGTTATTATCAATTTAAAATGTATATAGCCTACTTTCATTCCAGACAGTTCTACTTGCTAGGTTGTAACTTGCACAGATGCAGGAGGAGCGTGAAGTCGTAGAAACGACACCAGGTGTTAAAACGAAGCGGAACACACTCTGAACAGATCGAACGAACGAATTTAAACAAACATACTTAGGCTACTTCCATGTTGTTTTCGGGAGTATTAGCGTATCAAAATACATTAGTTTGTCTTGAAAACTTCAAAAATAAAAACGTAAAGAAATGCTAATATTCGACTCGTTTATTTAAAGCTGATTGTGAATGACATCATGTTATGATTATTACAGTGAGAGATGCTGTAATAATGATCACAGCTGCATGACCTGACAGTCTGGGCGGAGATTAACAGGCTTTTTCAAACTATTCTTCGATCGGCTTGAGCTTTGACCAACACTGAGTGAGATGAATGATCGAAACCACCATCAAGTCCCATAGCGTTTGACTGATCTGTCCCACCGGATAACAACAACTGCTATCTGCTGAAATGTGCTGATCTAAACATCTATTGTTCTTGACCTCTGGAAGGTAAGCTTCGTTTTTGTTTGGATTTAGTTTTAAGCTTCGATATCTTTGCTTACTAGTAGCTAAATTGCTATTGAACTCATAGAGATAGGCTAAGCAGTTATTTTGGCAAAATTTCTCAAGGGCAGTTTTAGGGCATTTTTATTGAGAAACTATTTGAACTTGTTTGATAATTGTCCAAATGTTATGCCATCCGTTTGTGTTGGAGGCCTAAACCTATGTAAAGTGTTATTTAGGTGCATTATGTACGAATTATCTAGTTTGAATGAACTAGATGTATTTTTGTTTATTTTATTGTTACTAGATTTACTATCTTTAATGTGCAACACTTTTTAATAGTATATTATTTTGTGTTAACATTCATAAATAGTCCTATATTAATGTATTTAACATGTTATTTATATTGATACATATAATATGCATTCAAGTGTAAAAGTCCAAACTGACCTATAAGGTTCTCTTACTCGGAAATAGATAGTTATATACTGAAACAGCAAACAACACTATTGATCTCATCAGAAAAAAAAAGAGAATCAAGTGTATTTATGTAATGTATTTCCACCTGCCTTTATTCCACCTGACCAAAACAGATAAGCACAAGATTATCTTAAATTACAAAAGACATATGGTTAGTTGACACTTTTTACTTTCCTTCATGAAAGAGATTCAAATATTTGATATGGGATGAAGCCACTTGATGATGAAGAATAATATGTATTTTTCTCACCATGTAATTTAAAGAGTATTGAACAGCACATGAAAATATCATTAATTATTTTGTAGAAATTAAATCTTATTAAAAAGATTAGTCTTATTGCCATTAAATATTATATATTTGTAATATATGTGGTGTATCAGTTGTTGACTGAATTTGCAGTTCAAAACTATACATCTGTGTTTCTGGGTACCTCTGTCAGGCCCTGTCAAGTGTTACATCACTCTTGATATTAATGTTGGCCAAAGGAGAAATGTCTTTGCATGCACGGAAATGTATTTGTGTTTTGATCTTGAAAGTTAAACTTTAAAAGCATTTTTTATGTCATAGTTCATGAACAAGCATGTTTTTTCTGTGCAAACAGAACTGCTTGCTTTGTCGTCTCTGTCCTCTGACTAATTCCTTCAAACTCTTACTTTGTGTTATTTTCTCAGCCCAGTTTTGCCAATGATGTCCAGTCATTTCACGGAAGAGGAGCGATACGCGTAGCCCCGGCGAAAACATTGTTTCTTTGGAACATCCATCTCATTGCTGGCTTGATTTCAAGGAAATCCTTATTTTTGTTTGTGCGTTGGTCCATGTGAGAGGTCGAAAGTGTTTCTCCAACGTGTCCTCCAAAAACTCAGACTGTTGTCCAAAGCAGACGAGGCTCAGCCCCCTCATTCGGAAGTGATGGGAAGTGTGAGAGCCCACCGGTACAGCATAGTTTCCTCCGAAGAAGCCGGGATGAAGCTGTCCCCCATCGCTGTGCAAAATGGCTACGGCAATGGAAACGTGGGCAGCAAAGTGCACACGCAGCACCAAGAACAAAGCCGCTTCGTCAACAAGGACGGACACTGCAATGTGCAGTTCATCAACATGAGTGAAAAAGGTCAACGCTACCTGGCTGACATCTTCACCACATGCGTTGACATCCGTTGGCGTTGGATGATGGTCCTCTTCTGCCTCTCCTTCCTACTGTCCTGGCTTCTCTTTGGATTAATATTCTGGTTTATTGCACTTTCATCTGGGGACTTGGAGAATCAAGAGCAGATTTGCATTTCAAACGTCGACAGCTTCACAGCTGCCTTCCTGTTTTCCGTGGAGACGCAAACTACTATCGGATATGGCTACCGATATGTAACGGAGGACTGTCCTCTTGCTGTCTTCATGGTGGTTTTCCAGAGCATCTTGGGATGCATCATTGATGCCTTCATTATTGGTGCGGTCATGGCTAAGATGGCCAAGCCTAAGAAAAGAAACGAAACCCTTGTGTTCAGTCACTATGCCACAATAGCTATGAGGGACGGTAAACTGTGTCTGATGTGGAGGGTCGGGAACCTCCGGAAAAGCCATCTGGTGGAAGCTCACGTTCGCGCCCAGCTGCTTAAATCTCGCACCACCGCTGAAGGCGAGTTCATCCCGCTGGATCAGATAGACGTTGATGTCGGATTCGACACTGGCGTTGACCGTATATTTTTAGTGTCCCCCATCACCATCGTCCATGAGATTGATGAGGACAGTCCATTCTATGACATGAGCAAACAGGAACTGGAAAGTTCAGAGCTGGAGATAGTCGTGATTTTGGAGGGCATGGTGGAAGCTACGGCCATGACCACTCAGTGTCGCAGCTCTTACGTGACGAGTGAAATCCTGTGGGGTCATCGATTTGAGCCAGTCCTTTTTGAGGATAAAAATCATTACAAAGTGGACTATTCGCATTTTGAGAACACATACGAGGTTTCCAGCACACCTCAATGCAGCGCTCGAGATTTGGCTGAAAAGAAGTACATCACATCTAGCTCGAACTCTTTTTGTTATGAGAACGAAGTAGCCTTCATGGATAAAGAGGAAACGGAGGATGACGACGATGATGATAATGAGGAAGAGGACCAGAATAACATCAGAAGAGACAGTGTGGCATTGGAAGGATCCAATACTGACGACGTCAAAAGCACGGCTTCCAGTCAGGATACTTTACCGATTCAACTCAAACCTTTAAGACAGCAGCCAGAGATATGACAACTGAAGAAAGTTACTTTGTATGTGGTGACGTTGGTGTACAGAGGGTGTACAGAATACAAACGAAAAGGGAAGGCTGAGGAAAGGCTGTTTTGCTGCTGTTTTAAGAGCATGTTGCCATTGATTTGAGAGGAACCCAAAAGGTTGGGTTGCAGATGTCTTGAAACATTCACTTTGACTTGTTATCTAGGAAGACAGATCAACAAACATGAACTTTCAAATCTACTTTGACACTTTATACACAATCAATTTGTAATATAGACAAGGGCAGCACATGTTATAGATAATAGAAGCTCTGTTCCAAACCAAGTAAGGCAATCACAGCAACTTAAAACCAATTCCAAACCAGTCACACTAACTCAATATGGCTTAGAAAAAATCCACTACTGGAAAATATGGTTTCATGTCTCTGCCTTGTAAGCGGCATCTAATTAATGTGATTAATATATAAAAGAGCACCAGTCAATGTCCAAATGATTTACTCAAGAACAGTGAGCAGCAAGAATTGCTTAGACTTCCAAATACCTGCAGTTCTCCGACTCTCTGCCACAAGAAAAAATGCGTACGTCTGCTTAGACCCTGACGTGGCGCTAAGAACGTTTCCACATCAAAGACCGTTTTTATGAATATGAATGTTGGCATGGATTTTAGCATATGCTGTGTGTATGCACGTTTTATAAATGAGGGCCCCTTGACTCAATTTTAAAGAACACTTTATGCCAAAAAAGGGTCTATATAAGGAGAAATTGATGAATTATCTTTATTTATTAAAACTAAACACAAAAGGGTCCCATGATAGGAACCCTTAAAATGTTCTATATATGAAGCGCCTGACGGAATATATATTTATATATATATATATATATTAGTTTCACATTAGCATGTTGCTAAAGATGCAGTACTCTAAAAGGCATTTGAATGCATGATATGAAATTGGTTAGAGCTACAGTAGTTTCCTAATGTAGCGTAATGTTGTTTGGGAACAGCTTTCACACATGAAGCTAGTCTTTGATGCCGTAACATGCTGTCTAGGTATGTAGCTCACTAGGTTTTGGAGCAGAGCTATAATTTTACAAGTCACAATGATTTTACAGGACAGACTGTTGACTATTTTGTCCCATTGTCCTTGCACACTATTAATAGTACATTCAGGATAATACCTTGTGTTGTGATGAAATCATGTTTGACTTCAAAAGCAGAGGCGGTACAATGAAGCCGGTAGTGAAGATGAGAACCAAATGTTTCCTTTTGATCTCGTCAATGAAATTAAACCTACTTTTGAGCATTTAAAACTCACCGCAATGATAACACAATTGGAGATAAATGAGCATAAAGTTAGAACCCTAGCGTCCATATTTCACGTTTTTAATGTGGTTGTCATTGACAGTAGGCATTTTTATGTGAAGAGCTTTGTGTTCACAGATTCTTTGAAAACCTTAGCTGAAAAAAAGGAAAGGAACCTGTTAATGAGCTGGTCTCTTAACATAGGTGTCTCCTCTTTCTTTAAATATACTTCTGTATACAAATAAATGTGTTACGATATCAGTACTGAAGATTAGCCATCCATTTTAAAGGCCGTATAAGCTAATCTAGGGCACGTATTGGTAAACTTAAGCTAGTCAGTCCATGCACTGCATCTTCCACACAGGGTTTGTCAAAGCACACTCAACATCTCAGGGTTTGGAGGAAATCTGGCATTCATACAGTAGTAGCCGTCAAAGAGTTGTAAATACACTACAGCAAATCTTTGAATAATATGTAAAGAATGTCATGTTCATAGCAGTATATGTCCTTTCGATGTGCAATATAGCTTCAGTGACTGAAGACATGAATGTTAATGTTTATGAATGAAGGCTCGAATGTTATTTATCTGCTGCTATTTAGGAAAGGTTATAAAAGATAAATATGTTGACAAAAGGAGAAAAAAAAATACTATTTGTTTTGTATGACATGTTAAAACCCAAGCAATAATGACTTGCAATGCTGGTATTTAAAAAACAGAAACAGTAGGGAACCAATATCTAATGAGTTTTTTTTATGTATAAGACTGTGACAGTAGCTATCAAAATAAATCACAATAAAGGTTACTATTGATTAACAATATAATCTGCAGTGTGATCATCTGCAGAAGTTTGCCTGAATTGTATTAAATTGAAGGTGAACCGCGGTCCATATTTTTAAATGTTTGGTTTTATGAATAATTACATTATGTGTTGCTAACAGCAGGTCTCAAAATGCACAAATTAATATATTTGCCATGTTTGTGACATAAAATATCATTTTATTTTAAATATTCCTTGCCTGCAGCATATTTGATATTTCATAAAGATGATTGTATTTTGATCACAACACATATTATGTAATCCTAGTGACAACATTCCAGATGATGACATCACATACGGATATGTGCTACAGTATATTTAAAGAGACAGAAGTTTGTTAGTTTTTAGACTAAATGTAGTTGACATTGAGGATCATCCAGACAAGGATTGTGTGGCTTGACTAATTTGAATCCATGACCCTAGTTTGTGTAAACAGAGAATCGATTGGACACAGGAGATGCAATGAGAGGATTGGATTTTGTTCTGCTGAAAGTCTGATTTTTCCCTTAGGCAATTTTCCACATTATCCAATGACATGTCCTCTTTACTAGGAAAGAAAAAAATCAGTTGACTGTATTTCATTGAGCATCAGATACTTAAAGTGATAGTTCACCCAAAAATGCAAATTCTGTCATCATTTAGTCAACCATATTTTGTTCCAATCCTGTATGGGTTTCTTTCTTTTGTTGAACACAAAAAAAGATATTTTGAAGAATGTTTGCAATCAAACAGTTGATGGACCCCATTGACTTCCATAGTATTTTTTCCGTTCAATGGAAGTCAATGGCTACCATCAACTGTGTGGTTGCAAACATTCTTCAAAATAACTTATTTTGGGTTCAGCAGAAGAAAGAAACTCTTACAGGATTGGGACAACTTGAGGGACAACAAAAATTTGCATTTTTGGGTGAACTATCACTTAAAAAGTATGATTTTATATATTATATTATATTATATTTTCCAAGAAGATGTATTTCTGTGCCACAAGTCCCTCTCACATTTAAAGCGAGTTCAAAGCCTGCATAATCCGAGCTACAAAATAAAGTACACAAGGTAATATGAAGCAGATGTTGCAGTAAAAGTTATTAACGGTGCAGTGTCAGTTCAGGTGTGGTATCTACAGTTATTAGGTTTAATCTCTAATGTTATAACTGATGAATGAAGTCTGGTTTTGAGATTAGGATTATCCCTCTAACATGCTGTGCAGTGAAAACTATATGACACACAGTTTCACAGACCAGTGAAGATGAAATGTGTGTTAGTAAAAAAAAATACGTCAATATGTTTCTCACTCGATCGTGTATCTGATTTTTGTTTGCATTGAGTCAGCAAACAAAAACGTTGAGTGTTTCATGGCGGCGTAGGGTTGGTAAATTCCTATACGGGTTTAATATCATGTAATTTATGTTACAATTCAAATTATTTAGAGCTGAATTGTGCTCTAGAGAGGAAATTAAACAACTTTGGGTTAAATTTTAGGTCAGTTGCTAGCCATAATAAAACTTTGGAAAATCCAGAAAGAAATTTTATCTCAGAAGAAGTCATTTAAACAGTATGCTAACTGTTTTAACAAAGTTAAAACACTCTGTGACTCACTTAATGACAATAAAAACCATGCATAACATGTTACATTTTTATTTTGTATTTTAAAGTATAATATTGCAATTTTGATTCTGGGATAAACCCCAAAATTCTAATGACCGTGTCCATGAGCTACCCACATATTTTAGGATATGTTAATTCATATAATTCAGGATCCCCTATTTCAGTCCCCAATGTCTATGATGGTCAATCTGATATTATATTAGTGATACAAGGAGACCATAGAAATTGGTAAACAGTCTGTAAAGCAGCTTAATAAAAAAGTTTAAAAGTGATATATATATTTATATAGGTCTGAATTTAAACTGCACTCACAGACTGTGTAGTTCCATACATGCACAAACTGCATAATGAAGATTAAAATGTCAAAACAAGATTAGATGTCTGGCAGAGACTGCATTGAGGTTAACATCTCCACAGTCTGACATTTCCTGAGTGAGCAGTATTGACAGAAAACACATTCCCTCCAACCCTGATTATATAAAACAGTTTCCGTTAATGACCTCTAGCGACACTGAACCACTATCACACTACTAAAAGTATGCTGTGCACAGATTACATAGTATGCACATTTTGTGTATAGATTACTCAGATTACCTAATACAATTGCCCAAAAAAAATCACTTAATAGAACACGGTGCGTGCACTTAAAGGATTAGTTCACTTTTAAAAAAACTTTTGCTGATAATTTACTCATCCCCATGTCATCCAAGATGTCCATGTCTTTCTTTCTTCAGTCGAAAACAAATTAAGGTTTTTGATGAAAAGATTCCAGTATTTTTCGCCATATAATGGACTTCAACGGACCCCAAACGGTTCAAGATCCAAATGACAGTTTCAGTGCAGCTTCAAAGGGCTTTAAACGATACCAGACGATGAATAAGGGTCTTATCTAGTGAAACTATCGGTCATTTAAAAAATAAATAAAAAAGTTTAAGTTTTATAAGCACAAATGCTCGCCTTGCTCTGTTCTGTGATGCGCATTCGTGACTCACGTAATACGCAATTACGTTGAAAAGGTCACGCTTACGTCCTTTAGCCTTTTTAATATTAAAACACCCAGGATACGCACACGAAATGGGCATTTTAAATGATAAACTGACACTAAGACATTTGAATATGTGTATATGGTCCTCCTTTACATTTGTAAACACTGACTCAGTACTTCCGCCTACGTTAAGAGTGACCTTTTCAACGTAATTGCGTATTACGTGAGTCACGAACGCGCATCACAGAACAGAGCAAGGCGAGCATTTGTGCTTATAAAACGTAAACTTTTTTATTTATTTTTTTAAATGACCGATCGTTTTGCTAGATAAGACCCTTATTCATCGTCTGGTGTCGTTTAAAGCCCTTTGAAGCTGCACTGAAACTGTCATTTGGACCTTGAACCGTTTGGGTCCCGATGAAGTCCATTATATGGAGAAAAATCCTAGAATGTTTTCATTAAAAACCTTAATTTCTTTTCGACTGAAGAAAGAAAGACATGGACATCTTGGATGACATGGGAGTGAGTAAATTATCAGCAGTTTTTTAAAAAGTGAACTATCCTTTAAAGTCCCCCTGTGGTGAAATTCATAAGTCAACACCATTGCTGAGTATTTTTTCCTGAAAACTGCAGTGAACCAAAGACAGTCTCAAAATCGCTGGTGTTTCTGACGTCACAAACTACCTTGTAACCAATCAGGTAAACGTGTGATTGTCAACGAGTGGATCTCTGAGCATGGTGTGAGCGAGTGGAGGCGGGGCTCATTAACATATTCATAGAACCGCATATACTAAATGAGGCAAGAGTGTAGAGTTGCATTCAAACTATTTTAAGTCATGCTGGAAATTTTTCAAGAAAATTTTTTTTACAAATATTTTTTTTAGGGATGAAAGATGAGTTTTAATGGATAAAATGATTGACTACAGTGGGACTTTAATTCACTTTTCTTTCTTTTTTCTTTTTTTAAATGCATTCGACTTGACCTGTGTGATAAATCAAAAACAATATTAAGCATGGTCTTAAACATCTCTTTCTTGACTTGTTAATTGATCAGATTGCCACAAGTTCTGACATTAAAGAGACTCTGCGCGGATCGATTGGTGTATAGGATCAAAGTACCGTGGTACCGTGATATAGGCTAGTGATTACAGAGCGAACGATTCATATGCTTTCAGATCTCTCGCTGTGACGTCATACACCGATCGGTCTGTGCAGCGGCGCTTCAAGGAGAACACACCGGCTGCGACGAAAAATTGCATACTCTCTTAAATAGGTACTTACTTTGAATAAGTAATTATTTAACTGCTAGAAAAGTATGTTCTATATAGTATGTATGAGTGTGTGTAGTATGAATGTAATCTGGATGTACTACATTCACCATGTTGTCATTATCATGTGTCAGTCACAAATCCTCTCCTGTGGCCTCATGGGACAGTAAAGTGTCCATTATGCACACTTCAGAATCTCGCCAGAAGTAGTTGGTCATCCGGGTTCTTTTCACCTACTGTTTTATGAGTACTGTTTTTCGCCTGATATAAAAGGGAAATATACGAAATATTTGTCCACCTTTTTTATTACACAGGTCATGTGACAATTATCCATTTAAAAAGTTGATCATTTATTTTTTCACTATACAGTAGGCCTATATTCGGTGCAGTGAGCACGTATTCTATTCCAAGTGAATGTGAAACATCCTGCAGCCTGAGCATCATGTTTCTTTTCCCAGCATGCACCTTCCCTGCATAATCACTCCAGCAGCTGCTTCTTAATGCTGTGTTTGCACTGCTGTGCTCCAGCTGGCGTTCTAATAGTTATCTTCTGATAGCGTTACTCAAGCCAAATGGCATCATGATGAAACCTGTCAACACTCAAGTAAGCGTCTGCATATCAGCAGCCAAGCTTTAAACCACTCTCTTAATTCGAATAGCTCAATGGCTAAATAGGATGTGCCACTCTTTGACCACCAGAGGAAAAGAAAAAAAAACAATAATGACGTTTCAACTTGTGAGAGTTGTTTTTAAAGATATCTCTATTTAAACATAAGATGCATAGTTGCAATACTAACAACAGTTGCAAAAAGTTTTTAATGTCACAATGTCATCTAAGACAATATAAAATTTAAATTAAAAATAAAAAACAATGCTTTTCCAAATGCATTTCCACCCCAGAAACATCACAGCTTCAAAAAGTAGAACCAATGCATCTTGGTAAGGAATAAACAGTAATTTGTGGGTTCAGAAATTGTGATTTTAATGAAACGTAACATGAATTGCAATATAACAAGTGAGCAAAAAATTTATTCAGTTTTTTTTTAGCGTTTTGACTTTTCTTTCTATGAAAGCAATCAGCATGCTCACCGTACAATTATAGGGGTTGACTAATTAAAGTCAAACATGGCTATATACAAATGTGACTTTAAATTACTATTAAAATTTGGGTGAGCTTTCATGCAGCATGATAAAAAAATTTTTTTTTACTAAAGTAACCAAAAATTCACAACTAGTCTTACATTTAATCTAATTTCCAAATGAAACAGGATATTAAATGAGAAAAAAGTATAGGGCAGACCTTGATTTTATCCACTGGGAATTGATTAAATGGTGACAAAATGTTTTTGTTTTTTTATGCACCATGAAAATGTATTTTAAAAATGAAATGGGTTGAATTTTGACATCAACAATAAAATTTGGTGCTGATTTGATATTTGAATCAAAATGTGGTGCAGTTCAAGATAAAAGCATCTGCCAAATGCATAAATGTAAATGCATTTGGCCTTCAAAACTGTAGGGCATAAATCATTGGTAGAGGAACAAGACTCTTATTTTTTGGCTACTATGAGGCTGTGGTAGAGGGGCTTCACAATAATGTGCAGGTAGAGCGAGCTGTCAATGAGGTACTCGGATGCTCTACGCTGCAGGTCCGCTTCCAACAGAAAGTCTCCCGCCTCCTCCGTGCTCTGGTGGAAGTTGTAGACATGACGGACCACCACCTTCCCCTGCTTGCGAGCCGAAACGATGACGGTCTTTTGAAAGCTGATGCCAGCAAAGTCCGGGCTGGAGGTGGCAGGTGTGACGATGATCCGCGGACGCCCCCCGTCGGTACGAGTGGGCTGCAAGGACCCCTGCTCCGGGTAAGCGGATCGCACGCTAAGAGGAAGCCAACGCGGAGAGAAAAGAGCGTTCCACGTCACGCGTTTGCTGGCGTCGTAACCGCTCGGCCCGAGTTGAGTCTGAAAGCTGAAGCTGCGGTCATCCCGCGTAGGGTTGTTGATCACCCACGGGGAGCCCCATGCCGGCGACAGGTAGTTACGTGGCGTGAAGAGGCTGCAGTTAACGTCGAAGTACTTCGCGAGCTGGACGGGTGAGGCTGAGTGGAACTGGAAGGCCAGGAAGAGGAGATCGCGTACGGATTCGTAATATTTCAGCATCAGAGATGACTTCTTCTGCAGGTGGAACAAATGTTGAGGTGATATCATGGAGTAACGTATCGCTTTGAGTGCGTTCTCGGTCGTCTCACCTGAAGGCTGGTTCTGGTTGATCCAGGCTTCCAGAGCTTCGTACAGCTCCAGTTCGCTCTGCAGAACCAGGTCTGAGCGCTGCAGCAAAGACAGCATCAGTTCTGGGCTCACTGAGCTCCACTCGGCACTCTGGAGAACCGACGACAGGTTCCAGGACAGGTACTGCAGGCAGCTGTTCTGCAGGCTCACGTCCCCGATCTGCGTGGCGTATTGGTACCAGGCCACCACGTGACCCGTGGGCGAGTCGCTGGACAGGTGCTGGGTCATGTATTGGGTGAGGCCCTGTTGGAGGTCCCACACATGATACTTGCTGGCGAGCTTGTGTAAAGGAATGGCCTGGTTCAGACGCACTGTGATGTCACCGCAGTACAAGTACCTGCAGGGAAAGAGGTCGGGCTGTGAAAATCAACCTTCCCATTGATGTTTTACCTGAGATAACTTTCATTACCCTGAAACTTTACCTCCAAAACCTGTGTGGAATGATAATAACGTAACACAACTGAAGGGTGCACTAAAAGTATTTTTGTCTTCTCATTTTAAGGAACCCCACACCAGACATGCAAGATTTTTTTTTTTCCATCAAGAGGTACATACATTTTTGGTCAAGATCTTCTATTGCCAATGCAAGAGTCCAGCACTCTGTAAAGTCTCCTCCAGCACATCCCAAAGACTTTCAGTGAATTTAAGGTCTGGACTCAGAGGTGCCAATTCATGTGTGAAAATGATTCTTCATGCCTCACCGTTCTTTCACAGTTTGAGCCTGATGAATCATTGTCATCCTGGAATATGGCCATGATGTGTCTTCCTACATGGTTGTTAAAAAATGAAAATCTACACACTCCATCAATTAGAGTTAGTAGAACTGATGCCAAACATATAACATGCTAGAAACATAATAATCACTGAAATATTGATTCAATCATTGACTCTTAAGCATTTGCCTATATTTAAATCCAAACAGTGATTTATTTATTTTTTATTTTTTTTGGTCGGTCAGTGTACTGTATAATGCGCACAATTTATTTAAAGCGAGGGAACAAATTGATAAAGCTTGCTGATGTAAGTTGTGGGAACAAATTGTTAATTCATGGGCATTGGGCACTATATACATATTTTTTCCTGCATGTCATGTGCGGGGCTTCGTACAATTATCTGACATAATGTTAGGCCTAGATGTAGGTAAAACCTGGAAATATTCCAAATATTCCATTCCATATTCCAAAATAACCATTGTGTACATTGGTTGCATTAGTTTGATCTCTAATTTTGTCATACAATTCACTACTCTAGTAGGCTATATACATATCAATGTATGTAATGGCTTGCATTATTTGCTTTGTGGAAAGTAATGTTTAAATACTTGATTTAAGTTTCCCTCCAAATGCGTTTAGTGGAAAATCTATAAAGAAATAAAAAAACTAATAAAAAAAACTATAGAACAACAAAAAACAATAGAACATATAAATCAAATTAAATAACTGGTGAAAATCCTAAATATAAAATAAAACAACAAAATATTTAAGATATATAAACAATAATACAAAAATATACAATTAAAACAAAATATAAATAAAAATATAAATAAAATAGTTTTATTGAGAATCTACAATATATATAAAAAAGAAAAAATAGAAAATACATAAAACAAAATAATACACAAAATGTGACACCTTGCCTATTACTAGATGAAACATTTTTATTCCTTTTAAATTGTATTCCTTAAATCTTTTGTACCCGTACTCCACAGTACAAATCAACAAGAGAAAGTAAATCTATAAAAATTAGATAATTACGGGAGTAATACATTACTATCTACCAAAGTCAGCTAAAAGGCAAACACATTACATCATAGACTTTTTCCCAGAAACCCCAGTTGCTCCCAGTTAGTGGACTGTTATGGCCAATTGATTATAGATTTAGGCTTGTAACTAAAAGGTTATATATAGGTTCAAGGGTAAAGCATGGGCAGTCACCTCAACCACGTGTTGCTCCAAGAAAATTGTAAATCACTTTGTATAAAATTGCTAAATGACCAATTATTATGAATCACTCACCTAATGAACTTATCAAAGACAGCTGCACAGTCTGGCGTCTCTCTGAGGACCATCGCAGTGGAGTTACGGGTCTGTAGGAGCTCTTCAAACACGTCGCTCTGTAGGGTCAACACCAGCGAGTGGACCTGCATCACCTTCACCTCGTCCGTGTTCAAGGTCTGAACGCGCAGGCTCACGTCACTGCCGTTTCCCTGGGTCAGCAGGGCCTCCATGCGCTGCACCAGCACCATTGAATGGTTCAGTGTGGTAGCACTGTTCTCCAACACCACTTCTGGCTTCAACGCTGCTGAAGGACAGAAAGGCGACATTTGAGAACCGATTGTCAACGAAAGAAAAGAGGACAAATTAAAAAAAAAAGAACAATCCATATGATGAGGGGTTTAGATGTTCTTGCATGCATTTGCAGTGCATATTTCATTCGATTTTGAAGAATGTATGAACAAATCTCTCAAAGATTCACAATTGTAGCCATTCCTTCTTGTATGTCATTTATGTAGTTGGAACTGGTGTTATTAATTTTAAACACACCCCAGAAATTGGTTTTCCATCCACCTCAATTTGGCACTAAACTGTGAATATTCCTCCTTTCAGAATCATAAAAATAATTAGTCCTATAATATTAAGTATGAGAGCAATTATATTGCATTTCAGCTTGCAAAGGCACTCTTGGTGTCAAAGAGGCCAAGAAATGGAGGAAAAACATGCAAGCCTGAATACAAAATCACAAGCAAGACCTTGTTAATGAAAGGCTTTGAATGCTGCTCGCTGCTCTTGAAGTCATGTGACACATTCACTCGCGCCTGACACTTTGATCAGTTCAGTCGTTTGAAAGCTTCTGCATTTCCTGTAAAGATGGTGACTTCTCATATAACTGCAACTGAACTGTGCAACATTATGTCTGCACATATAAAGAAAGATTTTACAGATGCTTAGGAGCTGTTTGTGTTAAATACCAAAAATAGGGTCAGGAAAAAGTACAGATTGTCATAAAGATTGTGAAAGATTGTCAAAAAGTACAGATTGTCATCTTCTCTCATGAAAAATATACGGATATTCCAGGGACTACTGAAAAAAAAAAATCTATCATCTTACCTCCTACACACAGTGCAACACAAAGGTTGGCCAGGCAGAACACAGCAGGCACGCTTCGTCCAGGGTTCACCATGTCTCGTCCTGTATTTAATGTCGTCCTTCTTTCTTCTGGATGCCTTTTTTTCACCCCAATCTCTCTCAGTATGTGCTGCCCAGGCTCCCTGTCCCACACTCTTTATGTAGGGACGTTGGCACATCGCTGAGCATCTCTCAGCCTCACGAAGCCCATTGATTGGTGGAACCCCGGCTGGGCCGTTGCCATGACGACCGCTTTGATTGTGAGTTTCTCCTCTTTCAATGTTACATGATATCGATCTGTGGCACTGGGCCGCGTGTTTGGACTGAAGTGGGCGTCTGGAGTGGGATGCGGTCTACACATGGGGGCTACTGCTACTATTAGCTCAAAGGAATATACTGGAAGATGAATATTATTGCAAATTTTTCACAATGTTGGATTGCACAGAGGATATCTATTTAGTAACAACTTAAAACACAAATGCATTCGCAGATCACTGATTGGGTGGCTAAGAACCCATTCTATGCAATTGAATAGATTAATACAATTAAAATCGAAAGGGAAGAAATGAAAAAGAAATAAAACCACATAAAAAACAGCGTTCAATATTTTGTAACAAACTAAAATGTTTGTGTTTGTAAAAATGTTTTATAATAAAAGAAAATTCAACACAAATTCCCACCTGGCCCATGTAAAAAAAATAAAAATAAAAGCACCTCCAGGCCTTTAATGTATAAACCTATAGTATTTATTCACACCAGTTTTATCATTCTCTAGGTCAAAAACTTTCGCTTTATTACTGCACAAGTAATAAAACATCTCTCAACAAGCTGCAGTTTCAGGTACCATTTACTGTATGTCTGTAGTGCGCAAAGGTGCAGGATGAGAATAAACTGCCTAAATTTGTATTATATTATTAATATTATAATACATTTTATTTATAGGCGCCTTACATAATACTCAATGACAACTTACAAACACATTAAAACAATTACATCAATCAAGAAATAATCATAATTACAGCCTAGACAGACTGGATACAAGCTTAAAAGCGATCACATAAAAGCCTGCCCAAAAAGAAAGGTCTTAAAGCGAGATTTAAAAACAAGAAGACTTTCACTGCTTCACACATCATGTGCTTCACTGTTTATATGTGCTTCGCCTTTCGAATGATAAAGACTGTCAAAGATGACACCCAAACTTTTAACCTGCTTTAACAGACACTGGAAAATTATTAATATCCACAGAGGAACATTTAGATTTGGCCAGATTGGTTTTTGAACCATCAAGAAGAATTTCAGTTTTACTGCTGTTAAATTAAAGAAGATATGATGTAAACCACTCTTTAATATCAGCTGAACAATCTGAGAGGGAAGATGGAGGAAAGGTACTGTAGATGTAGGTTTGGAGGACAGGTAAAGTTTGGTCTCATCGGCATAACAGTGTAACAGAACACTAAATTTCCCCCCAAAAAATATTAAAAACGGATAAAGGATAAATAATAAATAAAAAAGAACCCAAAACTGAGTCCTGCAGAACACCTATATTGACATACAGTATGAAGGCTTTAATCTAAACTGCTCCAGCTGTAGAAACTGATGATACCAATGATTTAAATAGACTCCAATCTAACAGAATGTAGTGCGTCGAGAACACGATGACATGGATAGAATCCAGATTGAAATTGCTTATACTAACTATAATCAGAAAGATGATCCCGGACCTGGGCTGCAAAAATCCATTCCAGTATTTTAGAAGTTACTTGAATCAGCCTCCAGTTTCTTAAGTATAGGAAGTTATCACAGCGGTTTTAAATGAAGACGGAACAATACCAGAAACAAGCGACGATTGTATAATATCAGTAATTAAAGAATAGAGAGAAGGTAAGCAGGTTTTACCTTCCAAGTATTGGAATATGATCCAACTGACAAGTGGATGATTTATATTTTTGAATAATACAGACTTACTTCCTCTGTGCTTGGAAGTTTCAATGTGGAAAGAGTAGAAATTAGAGGTTGATCAGAACAAAATGCCAGATAAGCCTTCATCACCAGTATTAAGGGAACAGATGCATATGAAATCACTGTACATTATATAAAAGTGTGAACATTTTATTTTTGCCATTTATACAGTCCTGCTACATCCACTTGTAAATATTTCACAGCAAAATTCATCAATATGGCATTGTTGACCAGCAGAGGTAGCAAAAATATATAGAATAACGAAATATACACATAGATATGATAGAACACTGATATACAATACAAAGAGTAGAGTATCATGTGGAGGTCCTGGCTGCCCTGTCCTGCTCATGTTTGTCTCTCTGCTGCTGCTTCATCTGTCTGTACAGCTGCACCGCTCTCTCCCGCTCCTCCTCCATCATCCTCTTCCTCGCCATAGAGGGTTTGGCTACCGACACAGGACTGTGACCCAAGAGGGAGTTCAGGAGAAGACCTTTGGGCGCCCCCTTGAGGTCAAATCACGATGGGAATTATGAATTATGAACAAAATGCATTTTAATTAGCATCTCTAAAGGGAGTAGATGCACATAAATATCTTACCTGGGCTTTGATTGTGGCTTTTCTTGGTTTAACACTCAGTAATGGAGGCGCCATGGCAACCTCTCCAAATGGTACCTCATCTAAGAGGAAGAGACATGATGCTCAGGGTACATTTGGAAATTTTGATGAGAATGCTAAATTTATATTTATATATATATACCTTTAAACATCTCCTCCTCTTCACGCTCCTCTTGCTGGTTTAACTTCTTTCTCTGCTGCCGAAGTTTCTCTTTATTGAGCCTAAAATAAAGCAAGATAAACTTTAACACACTATGGCAGTATTTGAAATGACTATAATCTTTATTTATAGAGAAACTTTGCAACAAGCAAGTCAAGGGTGTGCAGACTGCAGACACAAGTGTTTTGCATGATTATTTAATGCATTTGTTGTCAGATTGATTGGATTGACAAGCTTAATCAATTAAATGAGCAACAACAATTAATTAATTAGCAATAAGCACCATGATCACACAAAGACCATGGTGAAAATAAAAATGAGATAGGAGGGAAAATTATATTTCCATGTTTTTGCGTTCCCCTGAGACATTTTGTGTTCTCACAAGACTTTCAAGCTCTACTTGTTTGCAAGTGAATGCAAAAAGTATTGTGCGCAAACAAAGTTTTTCTGGGAACACGCAAAATGCAAAAGGTTTTGTAAGCGAACTTAAAGTTTCTCAGGGAAACACAAAAATATTTGGATAACACTTTACTTACAGCCTTTATGTGTAATGCAGCATAAAGAAGGGTGACCAAACGTCCTCTTTTGCCCGTGTAACCCCTACATCCGGGTCCCACTCGACCCGCTCCGAGCGGGCCTCGAACCCGGGTCTCCGGCATGAGAGTCAGGCGCTCTGACAAGGAGGCTAAAGACTGCAGCCTCTAGTATCTGTTGCTAGAGAGCCTTTTGAGATCAGAGGAGTGAGGTTTACTCGCACAGCAACTACTAGCTGGTCTCCGTTACACTCGGACATGTCCACTTTTTACGTACAGTCCGGGGTGTCCAGGGGGGGTTTTATAAATTCATGAAAATGTCCAGTTTTCGCTGTTTTTCATGGGTTCATTAAGCATGTACTTTAAATTGACTGGCGCTTGACTTTTGCACACAAAACGTATCAAAAAACGGCTTCGCCCCATCTAGTTATAATCAGCGCATTCCTCAATGCGAATCCGCAGCGGATCCTCTCCAAAAGCACGTCAGAAAACAGAGGCCCGTGTGTGTGTGTGTGTGTGTTTTCATCTCAGCCTCATTTGTCTGTCACTGCTCGTCAATGTCAGAATATTTGAAATGACCAATCAAATCAATGTAAGCGGACTTTATGTTCACAGAATTTTTGCAGCGTGACTCGACGCTTCAGTTTACGGTCAAGTGCGAGATAAGAAGTAAGTAGCTAACAGCCTAAGAAAAAAGCCCAAACGTAAATTCACAGATGATTTACAGAGACAATTCTCATGTTTTCGTTTCGGTTGAGATCCGTGTAAAGAATGCATGAACTGCAAAGCTGGCACGTACGTGTCAGTGTCAAATAAAGGTGCTAGCGACCTAGAAGCCCACATAATGAAAGTATAGGCTACAAGAGAACACCAGGAGGATTTAAATAGTTTTTACTGAAATAGTGTAGTAGGTTTGTAGTAGGTCAACCTATGGCCATGAAAAGAAATAGTGTCATGTAAAAGGTGTTAAAAGCTAAACTACTTTAAAAAAAAAATATTATTCTATTGTTGCATACCAAACGTTGAATGGAAAGGATGTATTACTTTATGTATTAAAGTACAATAACATAGTTGCAAGGATGTGAATGCATTTGTCAAGTATTTTTTTATGCATTTACCCCCACCCCTTAACCATGCCTCCCCAAACCACGCCCCCACCCATCAACAACGCCCCCGTCCTCTTTTCTGAAAACTAAAGTATGGTCACCCTAGTATAAAGGATATTCATAATTATGTTATAATGCATCATATCCTTTCATAAAAGTTAACATGCATTATAATTCATATTTGCTGAATCTGTAATTGGTTGTCTGTTATTTTTCCATCACCATGTCCCTTTAAGGACTCTGTATTAACCTCCCTACTTTGCAGTTTAAGTGTTAATCAGTAATGCATGTCAAACTAACCAATTCTTTTTAGGAGATTTCTTTTCCTCCGTCTTCTCTTCTTCTTTTACCTCGACCTCCGGCTGTCGCTCTAGTTGGTTGTTCGTGAGGAAGAGGACATGCTCAGTCTCTTGGGTCATGCGGTTGATGTAAGCTTTCTCTGACTCCTGTCGTCCTCTGCGGAAGTGTGGGACAGGAATATCTCCGGAGAGCAGCTTTGGCTTAGAGGCTAAAACAAGGGATATATATGAACACACAGCAAGATGTCCTTTCCTCCGCTGCCCTTGCCACTGGCCGCGTCCTTGAGCAATATTTGTGGGTCACTAGCTTTTCTGCAGACAGAACCCAGACAGCAAAGGGGTGATGCCGCCCACATGATGCACCTCAATCAATTTTCAACCAACGGGCAAATTGCATGTAATTGTTTAAAGATCATTCTAATCTTGCATAAATGGCTAACAATTATGTGCAGTGACAAAAAATAATAATATTGCATGTTTGAAAGTTCAGTGTGAGATTATTTGAAACTACTGCTTCAAAAAAACACTATTGGCCCTCTAGGCATACTGACAATAATTGATATTGACATATTATCAATAACATCATTACCGATCTTCAAGCTTCTAATGAATGATGTCATATTTTAATTTGAAAGAATGTCATGTTTTAAGAGCTTACATTAATAAATTATAAACCAGTGACAGATTTAGGCTATAATTTTAAGCAGCGTTTTCTAACGTTTTAAGCAGCTGGAATTCCAGTTATATGATAAGTCTAAGTGCGGCATTTATTTACCACCCTTACATTGTTATTTATTTGAAAATTGTGTAAGACAGGTAATACCTTTTCCCCTTTTCTTTGAGCCTTGATTCATCATCTCTTTACTCTTCATGATTTCACGCAAACGACGAGGAATCTGCTGGAGGTGATCGTCTGATGCAGGGTCAGCATGTTTATTTGACTTCTTTGCACTAATAAAAGATAACACCAATCAAATGAGTAAATTTGTATCTTACAAAATAATTTTTGAAGGAACACATTGGGGCTATTAAAAAGACAAAGGAACAAAATAGGTTTCAATAATAATGCTTGGTCATTGAGATTTGATTAAAAGCAAAAAATATGTTTTTTTTTTTATGTTAACAAAATACAATTATATTTAAATCATTTAGAATAAAAGATGAATACAATTTCAGAACTATGATTATATACAAGGGTCCCACAACCTAAATACAAATATTTTAGTCATTCATATTAATGAATACACTGTATGAAGGTGACATTTTCAGGTTTTGGACACACACAGCCTTTTCAAAACACACAGTGTGGATATTAATACATTTTGCTGTGACGTTAAGCAAGAGTAATAATAAGAAATCCTGAAAGATGCAAAGTTACCCAATTATGCCAGAATTAATTACGCTATGTACTGGGGAATGTCGTCACCATTTTCTGTCAATTCATATGATATATAACGTTATGGTTAAGCAATATTTCTACATTCTACTTGTCAATTTTGGTTATGTTTACCATTTGAAATTAATATCCAGACATAGCCACAAATCTCTCTGAAACGCCGTTACTGAAGAAGTATTAAACCTCTGATTTACCTGAAATCCTTCTCATTCTTCTGTTGTTTGAGTTGATTTTTGGGTTTCATTGTGTATTTTTATGTAACTTAACCAGCGTTTTACCCAGTTGACTGTAAACTCGTGTGGTGTGTTCTTCCTCCTGCTCGTCTTCCTCTGCGTTGCGGAGATCAGCGGCACATCAGCGCGTTACTGCCACTCACTGGACGATGTGTGAACTACTCACTCCGTCCGCGAGGGTTCGACTCCTGAGCTGAGGTTAATCATATTTGAGTCAAAAACAATTATTACCATTAATCAGGGGCGTAGCAAGCTTTTCAAAAGTGTGGGGAATGCATGTGGTCAGGGCTGTAAAACTATGTTGTGTGGACCTCTGTCTAGGGGGGTTCGGGGGTTGCTCCCCCGAAAGATTTTTTTTTACATTTTAAGGTTAAATGCATCAATCTGGTGCACTTTGAGAGCTCAAAATTAAGAGAGCTCAAACATCTTTTTAGTTATGATATAACTGTTAGAGTCTCAGTCTACATTACATTATCACTGGTGTTTTAGAATGCCAAACATTTATTATAATAATATAATAATGACTTATATAATTATTCCTATGATGGAAAATCCATATAGCCTGCCCTATATATATATGTAACTAGTGTATAAATGAAAATGAATATTTCAAAAGTATATTTTATATTACGCTATAGAATAGAAAAATTGCAATACTTTTGTCCTAATTTCTTCACTTGCAAGAAATAAACCCTTGAGTTTTTATCTTGGAGAAAACACCAGATCACCATGCTGATCGCGTGAGCAAAGTGCGCACTTTCCTTTAAATCACGCAGCACAAACAGAATGCCTACTTAAAGTCTTGTGCTGTTTAGTCTAAAAAACGAAATATAATACCGAAAACACTCGACATGTCAACAAAACATAAACATAACATCTTCCCAAACACATATCAAGCTTATTTAAAAACCTCGAAAGCATAAACACTCATTCAAAGTACCTGGAAAAGGGAGATTTAAATAACCATAAGTTCCCGCCGGCGCCGCCTCAGCACGAGCTGACCGATAAATCTAACACACCAAGAGAGGCGGGACTTAAGGCAGAACAGCCAATCATCAGCCGGTCACACTCAAAGCCGGTGTCATGTTCGAGAGGGAGGGGGAGAGGAGGAGCCGCAGCGAGCGCAGACACAGAGCGGCCAGAGAAACGGAGGAGCGACTGTAGTGAGGCGTTTGTGCAAAACTGCGGAAAAACTGCAGAAAAAGTGTGGGTGTTGAACCCTCTCACCGGGAAAAGTGTGGGTGTTAAAACACCCACATCCCCCACGGGTGCGACGCCCCTGCCATTAATTATACCATTACTAACTTCCAAAGTAAGTATCTAAAGTTCATGAACGTATTTCTCCTGTTTATTTCCTTTGTGTTCCCCTGTTTAGTGTTTACATGGCTGTTGCAATACCGCCAATTTAATTTACTACTCAGGCCACTGTTATTAATTTATTCTCATAATTATTTACGTAATGTTATAGTTAACATAAATTTCACTATTTCATGTACAAAACTTGACAATAGACACCTGAGTCAAGTCATAGGCCAGATGTTAATAACTGTAATGTCATTGGGGGAAAACAAACATTATTGTAATCTTTCTGGACTTCTTTCTGGACTTTCCTTTATTGCTGCTACTGTTGGTTCTTTATTCTTGCCTTTCCTTCTGTATTTCAAACTCATCAGTTAGAAATTCTGATTCTGAACATAGTTTCAGATTAACATCATGAGGTGCTCTCTTGGTGAAGTTTAAATGTGATGAGGGAGGGTTCATGACCAACTAAAGACAAGTTCACACTACAGAACTAAGACTACTTGAGTCGCCATGGTGCTAACACTAGGCTACACAACCATTTTTATTTTCGTCTGTCATATAGTCTTGTCTTATAGCAGCACTCATATTACACAACACAACAGCAATAAGGTGTACAAACTACAAGATCTTTGGCCAAGCGACAACTTAGGCCAACAAGGAAAAAACACTTTCTCACATGAATTCACATGAGACTTTAGAGAGCCGCTCATGCTCGCTGCCATGCGTCATGAGTCAAGTCATATGTACATAAAAAAGATGAGACAAAAAAGAAAATTAGTCAGAAATACAAACGGGCTGGCTGGCCATGTCAGAAAAAAAAATTATGGTAAATAAAATATATCATAATGTCATTAGAGCAAAGACCACTTTCTTACATTTAAAAAATATATTTCTTCCTATAAATTTACTATAACTATTTATATTACTAAATATACTATTTATTACTATAAAACAATTATGGTCAAATTGTCGCCCATTCATTAAGGTGCATGAGCAGTTTACCATGTTTTTTCATCGCTCACACTACAAGATCACGTGGCGATAATATCAAACAGGTTTGAAAATATTACAGCGTCTTTGACAGCTCGAGACCGACGCAAATCACATCGCAGACATGCTCATATAAAGAGCATCAGCGACCGCTATGAGCACCGATTTGGCCGTGATCTGGGTTTTTTGTCGCAGACCTTGGAAATATGTCTGCGACAGCAAAATCCAGCCAGAAGTCATGTAGTGTGAGCCTACTTTAGGATTACAAAGCTTTGGAAACAATGATATATTTAAGTGATGTGATCTGAAAAATTGGCCTAAATGTCTTGGACAACAACTTCTTTTATATAGGCTTTATCCGGATGTTTTCACCTAACCCAGGCTTGTACCTTCAGCCTCTGAGTTTAAATATTGCCTATGGGTAATAAATAAGCAAATATATGACTGAAACTCTGTAATTGAAAATATTGGATATAAAAGTGTTTTTCGGGCAATGTTATATAAAGGAAAATCTAAAAAATCACCACAAAATTGGTTTAATAAACCGGATTCCACTTTTTAATGTTACATTAGTTTTATTTTCCAAAGCCTATACACTCAAAACTCAGACTCATTTTAACAGCCTCTCGAAACCAGCTGACTAAACCTTTCCATGAGCTGGGGACACCCGGACGACCCTCAGTCTCCACCTGGGGGAACAACACGCTCTTTGAGTCCAGAGACCGGACAGACGGATTGTTGACACATTCAGAATGGCCTGACTCACCGTTTCCTGAGAAAGCTCCACTCCCAGGTACCCACAGTGACCTGCCAGCATAGCAGCCTCTTTGTGACCTGTTTACATGCTTGTTCCCCAAATATACTGTATTTTTATACTGTATTTAAAAATGCATAACACTGATTTCCTGGATTTTTTTTTCAGCGCTGAACTGCTGTCGTTCAGAAAAGGTCACGTCTTTGTGGAGAAGAAACAAATGCTTCAATAACACGTGAATAGATGGGGATTATCCTATGCTCTTTTCAAAATAATTTATGACATAACTCTGGGGCACATTCCAGGAGAGGTCACCCATCTCGTTGGGAAGCACCAGTGAGGAAGAGGACACAAACACCATAAGGGATCATCCAGTTTCACCCATGCTAATCCAAGTTTGGCATGGGTTTTTACGACTGGCGGAGCACTTGTGAGCGTGATATGTCTGCGTGGTGGTGTATTTAAACATACTGGTGTATGGTTTTAAACATTAGATCAGAGCTCATTCAGAACGTTTATTATGTGACTAACATTGTTATCCATACGCAGAAACCTGCTGAGGAAACCCTGAAAGAGAGGCGCTCACTACCCTACATCTGTGGGTGATGAGCTAATGTTTGTGCCAAAGAGAAAGATTCTTCCACAAATCTGAAGATTTTCTCAAACGGACATCTGATGATTGTTTAAGAGGTCTATTGAAGGCACATTTCTAAAAGAAAGAAAAAAACTGGAGAAAGATCCTTCATGGCATCACCTGTCTCTTAACGTAATCTTAATCTCTATCCCTTTCAGACAGCATTGAGTCATGGACAGCAAAGTACTTGCACAGTGACAGTATGAGTCACTTTTAACAGTAAATCAAGAAAAAGGAAGTTTTGTCTAAAAATATACATGTGAACATTCCACTTCACTGAACAATCTTAACTCAAACAAAACTGTTGGAAATGTACTGCCAGTTTAGCGTCTCGACTGGGAATCACAGAGGTGCTCTGGAAATTAACCTTTAGGAACAAGAAGATATAATCTAGCATGAGTAGACCTTTAGTCACACACAGAAAAAAACATCAGTCCACATTTTCCAGGTTTTAGACATAAGAAAGGAAAATATGTTTTAAGAGTTTCTTTAGATATTGCAACTAGTTTATAATGAGTATAAAAGTATACAAACAATCAAGTCCACTATAGAGCCCATTATTTTGCAATTTAGACTGGGACCTCTGGTGGTGCAGAATCTGCTCACTTCACCTTTAACTTTTGAAGGACCTCATGTCCATTCTGAATTTAGATATCCACAGGAATGCTTTAACCGAGTCCGTTTTGCTTGCTGCGCAAATAATAAATAAACCCCAATGCCAGCAGCTATACATTTAAATAGATTCCTTATCACTGGCAGTGGCTTCCTTTCATAAAATAATTTTATTTCTATAATAATCTTGAGCTAATATTGACAGATTCTAAAGAAGGCACTTGTGGTGAATGAGAGCACAAGATGAGCCTTAGCTCAGGTTTAAGCCTCCAGATACCACACAGCTCCAAAACGGATGAAACTGGCCACTGACGCAAATCCTGAGAGACAGTGTGCAATCCAAGGCATCGCCACATATTTCCCTCCTCTCTTCAGGACTTCTCAGAAGTGAATGCAATGTGTCATTATGTTACAATACAACTTCCTTAAATAGAGTCATCAGGCATCTTTGTATGTGCGGATACAGTGCCCCAAAAAGTGGACACTAAAGTCACAATTAAGAATGTTTAAATGCCTTTGCATTATTATACAAAAATATCAAAACAAGGGGCATTTTTTGCCTATTTTTTTCAGTCGAAAAATGTCACAAAATGAAGTTTCAAACAATGAAGCAATGGAAATATGCATATGCAGATGTTCAAAATGAGGATAAAAAAATATTGGACACTTTGGTTGTCAAAGTTTGTGTAACATGTTCATGTGAACTCACGGGGGACTGACATGAAATTATCCACACATACACACACACACG
Source organism: Semotilus atromaculatus (assembly GCA_031834385.1). Classification (NCBI taxonomy): domain Eukaryota; kingdom Metazoa; phylum Chordata; class Actinopteri; order Cypriniformes; family Leuciscidae; genus Semotilus; species Semotilus atromaculatus. The sequence goes on along the minus strand of JAULUF010000005.1, from coordinate 11,668,041 downwards.
CAAAAAGACTTTGAGACCAGTTGGTTAAAAATGTTTGGACAAATGGGAAAAAAAGTAAAAAACAAAAACAAAAACAAAAAAACCTCTAGCGTCATTTGCTTGCACAAGCCATTTGGTTTGATAATGTGTCTCTCATGCAGTAAAATTGTCTCTCATGAGAATTTTTTTAAGTGTGGCTTACTAGTAAGTGTAAATACTTTTTGGGGCCACTGTCTGCTGTAATTTACATGTAATTTACACGTCTTTAAAAGGAAGTGATGATTACCAAACATAGGAGGCAGACATTGCCATTGATTGATCATCTTGCTATAAAGGTAATACATTCACCACTCCATTATTCAGCATACTCAGAGGCACCAGGAAGGTTATTGGTAATAAATAGTTGTTGTCACTGTGTGAGGTCTTGGGGAAATGATACCTCTGTGTGTGTCCTCTCACATTTACATGCACTCATATTCACATTCCAGGTTTCATACAGACTGTGCAGAGGCCCTGGAGCCAGGATGTCTTGACCAGAGTCTCATGTCCACTGTCCAGTGTCCACTGTTCCTGTCTAGGATAGGCCAAAGCCAACCGCAGGGAGAGAAAAAAAAAAGTGTATCAGCAGAATGAAAAGAGATGCAATGAAAGTGGGAGGATTTACACAACATCACCATAGAATCACAGCAGAAATTACACACTTCATCCTCAAGAGTGTAATTTCTTTGCCACTCCAAACAGAATTGCAAAAACAATGACAGTTTTGAAACAGTTTTCCCTGTCTGCCCCCTCAAATTGCCAGAAAATACCTGTGCCTTTGTATTATTTGATGTTAAGTGATGTTTAAAAGGGTACAAAATATAGTCACTTGCTTGTTTGCGTTTTACCTCTTGGCAACCTTTATATACTCAAGGTTCCCATGATCTGTCAGCAGCAGGAAGGGGCTTTGAGCTTCGTCCAGCCAGTGTTTTTGAATGCACCCTTCACGGTGAGCATTGCCCAATTCATTGCCCAATTTGTGATTGCATGGCAAGTAATTCTTGTACAATTTTCTATACAATGGACTCCGCTAACAAATCTTACCCAGCTTCCAACTAATTATAGCATTATTGGTAGTTATCCATGGGTAACGTGATGCTACAGGAGTGGTTGGGATAGAGTAAGAAGTTAAATGTATTCAATGTAGAACAATCAGACTTATTGTCCTATACTGTGCTTGCAGGGGTGGGAACATTTCTTGTTTAAATTGCCTTATTATCTAAATTATTTATTTAAAGTATACCCTGAGTTTCAAGTATAATGTTCCAACCTGTCAATAACAATAATTCACATATGATTTATAATAAACATAACTTCAGAATAATAAAATAAAAGATCAGAATAAAGTAATTATTTTAATTGTAAACATTCATATATTCATTATATTTTAATCACATTTAGCATTTTAATCACAATTTTAGCAGCCACCATAGTTCCATCATACACCCCTAGAGGCTCATAAACCTCAGGTGGGCAAACCCTGACCTAGAAATTGGTTATCTATAATGAGCAGGGAGTCATTGTTATATTTGTATAGCTAGAATGACTCCGGAAATATTTTCATCCGTCTTCTTACATTTGCTCACTAAACACACTACTTTTCCATATAAAGTTTCTGTATTTCACACATGATTGCCCATGATCCTACGTCCTGTTATTGTACAACTCCAGACATGCAAGATGTCATGTAGGAATGCACTTCACAAAAAAAAAAAGAGAGGTGGAAAAGACTACAGTCGGGATGCACTTCCTATTGGGACAGCGGGAGAATGTGCGTGTGACCGGAGAATGCCACATGTTTAAGCAACTGACAGAAGTGAATTGCATCGTCAAAACTTACAAGCAGTTCAGTATAGAAACACTGAACAGACTTTCAGGTTCCAGCACCTGAACATAACAATCTAAATCACCCAGCTCCCAAAGTGAGAGAGTGCCACGGAACAATAACAAAACCGCAGTAGCTAAAGAGCTAAATCAGGACACACACCACTAGACAAACAAATACACCACCAGCCCTACAAATTTGGTTAATCATGTTGTAATTGAAACCACAAAATAGCGACTTCAGCCCAACTGTATATATTTTGGTCAAACACCCATGATGTTGTAGAAAGGGAATATGGGTTGTACCAGACAGACTGCTGCATGACTCACGGTTACAAATACAAAACAAACATTAAGGCACAAGAATAAAACAATTTAAAGCTTCGCTCCACCCCCTCAACGTCTCAATAGATTGTTGGTGTTACTCACAGTGAATCAGACATCCAGGTGCTCTTTAGATGGCCAGACATGCCACTTGGGGGTCAGGAGTGTGACAAAGTGCCGAACTTTGTTATAGAGGCAGTGCCAGGACTGCTCCATCTGTCTGGCATGTGTCAAAAATGACAAGAACCAGTGGAGCCCCTGCAGAAAGACTAAACTCAAAGCCAGAGTCAACAACCGGCCTGGAAGGACATGAAAGCTCCTACTTGAGCACTTTTGCAACAGACTGTAAATGTCATAAATACAGCCCTCTGAGATCTCAGTGCATAAACTCATCTCTTAGAGTGCTGATTGCACAGAAGTTTCTGTTAAACACCATTTAACATTTCGCTGCCCAAGAAACATTGTGTTTGTTTACATGCACAACAAACCCCATTTACGATATTTTTTTTTACATCAAAATGTAAACAGACGTGAGCACAAAATGAGTCGCCAGACGAGCGTTAAAGGTGTTTAAATGCAGTTGCGAAAACAGAGTCTTAGGCAAAAAATCTAGGTATGGCAATCAGGTTTTTCTTAAACTCAGTTCTTCTATTGGGAAAGGAGCGTTTAAAGTATTTACATGATCGTACACATTGTCTGATTATTAAGAATAATCAGTTTAAGTTTGTGCATGTAAACACACTCAGTTTAATGGTGTAATCCATACAATAGGCAACATAACAAACATTTTTCATAGCCAACAGTCTTCATTCACAAGCAGTGAGCGCATTTCTGTGTATATCGAGGGGAAAATAATTACATTTCTACATAAACATTCAATTATAATTCAAATTTAAGACAAATGAATGAAACCAAATTAACAGGATCAGAAATTTCTGGTGTCCTCAGTGTGTGTGAATATGATAAAAATGTACTCTGTATTTTTTTTTCCGATCTTTTTATTTATTACAAAGCTTCATACCTAAGGTAAGTGTTTATAGGTTATTTGAATGACCTTTGTCTATGTTTGTATGTTAGCATTAACTATTGTGTTACGGCGAGTAAAGGAGGAAATTATGATCTAACATCTTATGACTAATGATGCCATCATCAGTCATGTGTGATGGCCAACCTGTTGAAACTGAGTAGCATAGGGTCATCTCGTCCCATCATACAACCATTACACCACAATAACTGAATACATAAACATACTTCCTGCTTGATTCTACATTAGCATTATAAATATATTTTAACAAAAATAAAGCATCTTTCCACAATCTTGCACATGTCTTCCCATGACACATATTTTCAGGACAAAAACCTAGTTGAGATATGCTGTAAATTATAAGCAAGATTGAAATGATATATTGAGAAAATGATACTTCTAATACTTGCAGATCAAAGAAGATGAGCTCCTCTTACATTGGACTGAGAAACGGAGAGAGTGAGAAGGAGAGATCGCATACATAAATACTTTATTCTGGCATAATGACTGCAAACACTGCCTTCTGTAAGTCTTTGTTCATGGACAGGCAGTTTCAACTTTCTAGAGGCACATTGGAAATAGCAGTTCAAATGTTCTGGACCCAAGAGGACTAAGGTAGAGAATAACAGAAAATAGCGTCTTCCACTTTAGCTAGGTTATATGACAGTACATCCCTTATGTTCTTCCTCTTTTTGAGTTAGTTCATCCTTTCGAGGACTCCTGCTTGAGTGCATCCAAACCCAAGCATGTGAAGTTCATGGTCTCTAAAAACGTAGTGTTCTCCAAAAGACTTTCTCCTCATCTTTGACCTTTACGAGAGTTGTGTACATAAACAACAGAGAGACGACACAAACATCGTCCTTTTCAGTTTCAGTTCCGACCAGTGTTTGACCACTTAATAATTAACTGAATACCAATCTTGTTTGTCTTCAGTGTTTGACAGAGTACATAGAAAGCACCTTTGGTGTTGTGTTTGTGTACAATGTTCCTCTGGAAACAGTATCTTTTTTTGAACAGCAATGGGATCAGTGGGGTCAGAATTCAGAGGTCGAAGTCCCAGTGCTGCTGGAGCTTTACGTAGCCACTGTTGTCTTTCAATCGCTCGTATGATGTGGTTTCACCTCATGTCCACTGGAGGGAGAGAAAGAAGAAAAAAAACAGCTGTCAACAAGCAATTGCTTTTTTTGTTGAATCTGGTGCAGATTTAAAGTTATTTGACTGTGATTTTTTCCTTAGTAAAACATGCGGTTTGTGTGACACATATCCACCACACAGTGATTTTAATGTGGGTTATCAGGCAGTCTGTGCACATTTAAGAAAGAAAGACCAATGTGAACGACACAATCTTTGTGATCAAGTTCACCAAACCATCAATTCACACATTTTCATACACAAACACTCAAAATTAAGGCAAACACGCAAACTCTTTTCCAAAAACCCAGTGAGCTGCCTAGCTAGACAGCATGTTTAGGCATCATAGACACACTGCTGAAATAAGGCGGTTTCAAAAGGTATGAAAATGGTTTCAAAAACCATATGATGCTTTCTTTGATCCTTCACAAAGAATGCAATCCCAAACGAAGCAAAGTACTTTTTAATTCACTGGTAATGTGTCTTTAAAAATGGGCTATGCCAACAACATGATAATCTATTGAATTAAATTGGAGTCGAGTTTCTGCATAGTTGCCGTCTATGAAAAGCTTTCCAAAAGAAGTCACTTCCTTTTCAGTTACGATGTCGCCTTAAAAGGTAGCTGCCTAAATAGGCAAAAGACAGCAAGGCAGCTCACTTGGTTTTTAGAACAGAGCTAAATTATATAGATGGTGAACACAATTTGATTTCATGAGTTACATCAAACAGACAAACTCATGACACATGCAGCAAAGCGAAAACAGCACAGTGCAAACGTCTCTCTAGTTCAGTGTTGCGTGACTCTGATTGGACGTCTCTCTCTTTCTCCTGATTGGATCATGCCAATGATTGGTTGAGAAGTGGCAGCGGTTCTGCCTACAGCTGTCCTACCTGCAGGATATTTTGGTCCGCGGAGTGTAAGGAAATGTTTGCCTTTTATTGAATATCCTTGTTGATTTGTGCTGCCACTGCATGCTTTCTGTGTTTCCGTTTTTTACTGTTTTTAACTGTGAGTGGGCCTGGAAACACAAGTTTGGGGAAGAGTGCAAGCAGATGATGGACAGAGTTTGGTTGAGTAGAAAAAAAATAATGCAAGTAAGAAAGAAAAAAAGTAAGAAAGAAAGAAAGAAAGAAAGAAAGAAAGAAAGAAAGCAAGAAAGAAAGAATTTATGGCCTCAGGGAGGTGTAAAACAGACTGTAATTGCACTTCATAAATATTTGAGCCTTATGAGCTTCCAACCCTTTTATCTCGGCACACGAAAGCAGAAACCTGTTGAACCTGAAGGAGAAACCTCAGACACACGTCTACGTGCTTCAGCATTCGCACACACCTGTTGCCTTTCTTATCCATTCAATTGCATCATGGCCAGCACAGTAAAACACAAGCTCACGCAAACATTGACGCTTGGCAATAGCAGACTGACCAACAGGTGTGTTTGTCTGTGGTGACAGCACAATGCGACAGGCCACTGAATGCACACGTCATCGCCAAATAGTCATTCAAAGATCAGGCTAAACATTCTGTGTATGTATGAATGACATGTATACCTGTGTCTGCTTCCACGTGCTCCATCACATGATGCTGTGACGTGCACACGCATTCCAGGTGGTCCTCTAACCGGACAAGCACCTCCTTCAATTTCGCTTTCTTACGCGATGAAAACTCTACCTTCGCCACCTGGAAGAAGAGAGAAAAAACGGGTTATCATGTCAGCTCTGTATGTCTATTTTTTTACTTCGTAAAACGTATTTACCATGCATAATTATCATTGGTTTCAGATTTGATGTTTTAGCAGCACAGATTCTTAACTGACAGGGTACTACATGACCAGTTAGCTCAGCTAACACTGCCAAATGGCAGAAAAAGTGCAAAAGTATGTGGAACAATTCCTGGGCAATAAGCCCAAAACAGTTCCATGTTCCATAGTTAATGCCCCACTGCAACACTAAACTCAAAATAACCACACAGCCTTACACAAGAGTCGACTCGTGTCTTTTGTTGTGCTAATTTTAACGCTGAGGCCTATATTCCTTATCATTCTGCTAATGCTTGGCTGTCTATATTCATGGTGGGTGGGTATATGTTTAGACCGGGGGTGTCCAATCCTGCTCCTGGAAGGCCACTGTCCTGCAAAGATTAGCTCCAACCCCAATTAAACACACCTGAACCAGCTAATCAAGGTCTTAAAAGGTATACTAGAAATTTCAAGGCAGGTGTGTTGAGGCAAGTTGGTGCTAAACTCAGCAGGACAGTGACCCTCCAGGAACGAGTTTGAACACCACAGGTTTAGACCTATTCTGCTAGTTTTTTAATCAATACTGGTTTAAGGTGTTTTTTCCATTTTACAAAACGTGGCACTCAAGTTAAAAGAAGTTCAGTTTCATTGCGTTTTTTCCCAATACGCTGCCCACGCCTCTTAAAAAAAAAGTTTAGTAGGGAATTCCACCTAATTTGGTAGAAGTTTGGTTTTATGGGCTGCCAAAGAGGTTCTGTAGTGCGGTGAGGAAAGGTACTAGCGCCAGGAACGACCTAGGAAGTGGCCGAACTACCAAAGTAACGCACATTAATTCTGTTCATACAAACCCCAAACCAGGGTTCCTCAAATCCAACCCCAGAGGGGTTTATCCTACAGAGTTTATCCCAAAACCTGATTAAACTCACCTACATGTAGTATCTCTGAAGACCTTGATTAGCTTGCTTAGGTGTCTTTGATTAGGGTTAGATCTAAACTCTGTGGGGCGGTGGCACTCCAGGGCTGGATTTGAGGAACCCTGCATGTTTACATGCACATTACATGTATTCTGAACCAGGCTTCAGCTCATCCACACTGCCCAGTTGGCACATTCAGAACTGGAGAAAGCCACCACGATAATCTCATCAGAGCTACAGTACTGCAAGCTTATATGCCGAGTTGCTGACATATCTAAAAAGAAAGCTGACATATATGTAAAAAGAGCTTTTTAGCTTTTGTAGCTTCTTCAATGACAAGTTTGTAAGAAGTGAGACATAAATGGACGCACATTTGGTAAAAATAAAAGGTAATATGTCCACATACACATTACGTGTGCAGAACAGGACAGAGCATTTGCAACGGGTTGGCCAAGCATTCAAGTATGCATTTGTGTGCGTATTTTTCTGGCTTCAAACTCAGTCAGTAAATGCATGACGCTCCGAGTGCATCAAAAACTCAGTCTACCATGCAAGTGCAATTGGTTTAACTTCATGGAACAAATGATGCAACACTTGGAAACTCCTACAAACCTATAGAGAAGCATACAGAGCGGCAAAATGAAGGTGTGAGCGAGAGACAGTGAGACAGGCCAGTTTCAGTCACTCTGTCCACCGGGTTACTGGTTTATGCCTTTTTCCCTCTGTCTGCTGCCCACCTCTCCCTCCTCTTGGACATTCTTGCGCTTGGTTATATTTACAGAGCCAAGTCTAAAACAGCCCGTGGCGTGCAAGAATGTTCTGCGACGGAGGATGATGGGTGAGACAGACACTGAGGGGCTTGAGAACCAGTCGGGGGGTTGGGTAAGGGGTTCAGGAAAGGGTCATAACAAGAAAAAAAGAGTCCCCACATCATCCTTTGCTGCCCCCGCCCCAATATTTCCATTCAAATTCAATTTATCATTGCCTTTGCATCTCGGTTTGAAATCCACAGTGACTATGCCTGAACTTCACACATGCGCTCGCCCACATACTCGAATGTGCTTTATAAAAAGCCCCAAGTTTCTCAGGAGGCCCTTCCAAGCTCTATTTATAAACCACTGTGCTTTACGCCGCAATGAAATCCCTGCGAAATCCCTGCGCAGCGCACTAATGGTGTGACATCTGATCCGGCCCCGGCTCCAGCAACCCCAACCCCCTCTGACTCGCTCCTGAGCTCTGTGAGGACTATTGTCCAGGCTCCGGATAATTGGCATTGGGATTTCCCTGCAAGAAAGGTCGATAAAGAAAGGGTGAGAGAAAGAACGGGCATCAGGAGAGGTGCATCATGGGTAATTAGCATGAGAACAAAGGGAAATGGACAACGTAGCCAGGGGACAGGCAGTTTTGCTGCACATCTGTCAGTGGCTAAATCTGACGACAAAACGCTGCGGATAAAGCGAAACCGAGAACCACGGATAGAGCGGGGGTCCGATGGCAGGCAGTCGACTGGTGGGGCGACCCGAAAAGAAAGAGGGGTGTGGGGAGCAATCGTTCCTATTGAGTGAGTGACAAAGAGAGGCCTGAACAGGAAAAAGGGATGCTGGGAGGGAGGGGGGGAGGGGGGGAGGGGGGGGGGGGGGGATAAGGGAAACTTTTATCTCATGACCTGCATGTCTAGAGTTACAGAAAGAGTGGGTAAAATCTCTGCTGTAAAACACACACACTGGCACTCAGACAATCACGAAGATAAGGAGAAAAGGTGATCTAATCTGTGCACTTCCTGTCATAGCCCTTTAAAACCGTCCCTAAACACCAACAGAAAGGCAGAGAGTGAAAAGATGGAAAGAACACTATAGATGTGACGGCAATTACAGCCCACATGCAAACAAAAACAAACATGAGAGAGAGAGAGAAAATATATTATATAGATAGTTATATCCTATGTTTTAACTTCATGACCATGTAAAGTTGGTAAACAACATTCACATGATATGCACATGGATATGCCAGAATGGCCTGTTTACGTAGAGAAAATATGTATACATGGAGAAAAATTGCGTCGGTAACATAACCTTAGGGGGCACCACTAAAAGTAACATTTACATATTTTATTGAAGAATTAATGTAAGTATTTCAATAATCTTTTTCCATAGACTTTCATTGTACTGTAAGTGCATTACTGTAAACATGATTTTCCATCTTCAATTTTTACAATGGAACAAAAAAAGGACATTAAAAACAAAGACTACATGCTTTTGTCAATTTATAGATTTCATATTATTACATAACTTCACAGACAGATGTATGAAACACTGTTAACATGAGCTTACTGTAAATGTATCCCTGAAAACAGAGCTATGTTGTTCAGTCTTTGTCAGATACATCAACCTTTCCACTCTGATACAACATGGTCTTTTGGAATATTCTGCTCTTTTCATTTTCTATATTAATACCACGTTCATTCGAATTAGCACTATTTGTGTTTCCTCTGCATTTGCGTCAGAGATGGGGCCTGTATCCTCACTAACCTGGGCCATTTGTGGCTCTTTAATACCCAAAATCAACACTCGGAACACATCTTATGCTTCCACTGCCAGAATAAACCATGTATGATTTCCCTTCATACCAACCTCTGAAGGAGGGATCCAAATCCGGCTCATCCAAACACATAAACACTCACCTTTTGAACCACATCACATGCTGTATTCTTGCACTCACTTGCAAACATTCCAGATCAGAAATATCCTCACTTAGACTCTTGATTAGGAAAGAACAGCGGTGTGCCGGATTTAGTAACTTTGGCAGTCTGATTAACCAGCGATGAAAATAAAATAAACAGCACCCATGCGCTCTCAGATGCCTATCTAGATATTCCTACTTCAAGGAAACTACCGCTGCCTTTTTCATTGTTGATGGATGAGGATACGTTTTCCAATTTGCTCAGTTTGAGTTCAGGTATGCTGATTTAGAGATGGATTGATACGAAACCTCAAAACCTCCCAGAAAACCACATAAAGACACACCAAGAAGAGACTAAAAGGACAATGAAATAAAAAAACTTCTGTCATCTTTAACTCACACTCATGTCATTCAAAATTCACATCGGAGTTGTTTTCCTGACCTAAAATCACCATAAAACAGTCGTAATTTTGTTTTAACAACCATTTTTATCACCCACTGTGTTTGCTACTGTATCCTAAAATATATAATTCAGCGACAAAACAATTGGAAAAATGTAGTCATTCGTTGCTTGCTAATTTGAGGCAACATGACCATTGAGCAGAGGTTGACTTCATGAGCAGCGATGTGATGTGGCGACTCGGAGTGGAGACAGTAAGTGTGTTTACAGTGCATGAACATTTCAGTGGGCCTAAAACAATATTTTGTTGTTTAAAAAATATCCTTCTTGGGTCACAGAAATTGTGTCAGTACTTTCTTTAAGTTATAGTACATACGATATTCTACATACTAGTCTACATCAAATATCAATCCTGTTTTTCATGATATGTCCCTTTCAGCTTTCTGCTGTGTTAACCGATGTTTACATGTGGCCTTTCTCTCACACTGCAGGTCTAATCAGAATGGAAGCTTGTTTCCGCCACAGAACAAAACATTTTCAAATGTAATTGCGACTATTTATCTCAGAATTGGGAGATATAAAGTCAGAATAAACGTTCAATTCTGACTTTTTTTCTCACAATTGCGAGTTTATATATCGCAACTCTGACTTTATCTCACAATTGCGTATTATACACAGTCAAAATTACAAATATATATAAACATTCAATTATGAGGGGGAAAAAATCAGAATTGTGAGTTTATTTCTCGTAATTCTGCCTTTATAACACGCAATTCTGACTTTAGGCTATAACTTGCAATTGCGACTTTATATCACGCGATTCTGAACGCAAGTCAGAATTGCGAGATGTAAACTCGCAATTGTGAGAAAAAAAGTCCGAATTGTGTGATAAAAAGTCGCAATTACCTTTTTTTTCTGTGGCGGAAACAAGCTTCCATAGATCTGAGTCTCCTCACTATAAAATGAGGAGGTTTATTCTGTTTGGGCTCCAGCTCCTCTCCCCTCCCCCAGTACGCCACTGCAGCACCTGTTGTAGTAATGTGTGAAGATGTTTGCATGCGAGTGTGTGTGTGTGTGTGTGTGTGTGTGTGTGTTTTAGCAAGGCTAATAGACACAAACTGCAACACAGCAGTTCTGGGAAAACCATTAGTAGTGTAACACCAGGACTGTCAGCAAGAGAGAGTGGAGGGGAAATGAGGTGAAAGAGACTGTACAGGACAGGGAAATGGACAAATATGAACTGAACAGGAGGAAACGTATTAGTTTATATTTCGCCAGAATGGAAGTCCTGATTTTAGTTAAAAGGTCCAAATGTCTTTTTGATAGAAGCATGTGCTGAAGATCCACGTATAACCTGACAATTTTAGCCTGATTTGAACTAAACCTGAAATACTTATGTCATATTTTATTGCTGTTTTGACATCTGTTACTGAAACAAAATCCTTGCCAACAGGTTTGGAGATTTCAGTTGCAACTCAAGCAGATAGGAGCTGTAGCATGACAAGAACGGCTGATGAGCGAACTGACTTGCCTTAAAGCAACTTTAGGTGAAAGACTTGGACAGAATCCAACAGAAGAATATGCTTTCTTGGTATCAAGAAAGAGCAGATATCAACTCCTGTTACACTTTACGTAACAGCTCAATCACTACTGTGAAAGAGAGAGGGAGACGGGCTAAATGCCAGAGAAAACATGAAGAAAGATAAAAGGATTGCAAAAGAGAAGAACATGCAGCAAGAAAAAAAAAAAAACTAGCAAAAGACAGACAGACAGACAGACTAGGTAAAGTTTAACTCCAGTAAGTGTTGATAGACTCATTATCTGGTGTTATGTTCCACACCCAGCAGTGTTTCCTTTGAAACAAGCTTATCGCTGCAATGAACCAAAGTACAGCAGAAATGTGGCAAAGCACACACACACACACATAAACACACACACACACTGAGGCCTATTTACAGTCTGTCTTTTTTATATCACGGCTCTGAACAGCAGTAGCTTGTGCAGACCTGCTCCTTTTTTTAGGATGAGAAGGAAAAAGTAAGAGAAGGGTAAATATATCTCTTAAGGTCATTTGCTCAAATATATACAGCCATAGCTGGAAAGAAACACACATAATATATTCTCGACCCATCCCTGTGCTAGGTGCTGGAAAAAAAAACTTACAAGACTAACATCTGTATTCATTTTATGTGGAAAAAAAATGGATAGTGCTATACAATCAACTGAACCTCCATTAAGAAGATTGTAAATTAAATTATAAATAAATGACTAAATGTTTCAAAACATTTTCACCATTCAAAAGCACTTTGGTAAGAATTTTGTAATGTTTTTTTTAAGTCTCTTATGCTCATCAAGGCTGCAATTACTTGTCGAAAAATACAGTAAAAACAGTCAAATTGTTAAATATTATTACAATGTAAAATAACTATTTCCTATTTTTATGTTTTGAAATGTCATTTATTCCTGCAAAGCTGAATTTTCAGCATCATTCTCCAGTCTTCAGTGTCACGTGATCCTTCAGAAATCATTCTAATATGATGATTTGATGCTCAAGAAACTCACTTGCAGCTCTTCTCTGATGATGTATTTACTCACGCGAGGGCGGAGCAACCTGTCACTCACATGAGATCCACCAATAGCAAACCACAACCATCCAACCAATTCCACATGGACAAAATCAAGTCCGGCCCTACATGTTTTCTTGTGCGAGAAGCGGTTTCATTAATTTATACGTCACAATATGGAAGAAAAGACTATAGCAACTGCCGTTTCATGCTGACTTTAAGTGGGACTAAAAAGGGGTGTGGCTTGGAGTGGGTGTGGTCCTGACATTTAAACTGCTGTGGTGTTATGTTGTACCACTTGTCCTGCATCTAAGATATACAGTTGTCTAATAATTAAACAACAAATAAAATATTTTACTGCACATCTAGAGTCTTGGTGCATAAAGGAATAGTTCACTTCAAAAGGAAAATTCTGTCATCATTTACTCACCCTCAAGTTGAAAAAGAAAATACTATGGAAGTCAATGGGGTACATCAACTGTCTGGTTACCGACATTCTTCAAAATATCTTCTTTTGTGTTCATCAGAAGAAAGAAACTCATCCAGGTTTGAAACAACTTGAGGGTGAGTAAATGATGACAGAATTGTCATTTTGAAATGTGAAACTAATCCTTTAAGATATAATGTCAACATCAACCCTATAGTACTTAAATGACTTTACAGGACTATGGATGTACTGCTTTTACCTTGACAGTACGATGCTGTTTTTTGGAGGGGTGACAGCGCATGTTGCCTGTGTTGCAGCAGCCTGTACAGCGTTTCACCTCCACGCACGGAGGCCATATTAGGAAGTTTGCAGCGGTGGGATCCACTTGACTGCGGGGGATCTCGTAGATCACTGTCCGTGTCTTGCACATGGCGGGTACCGCCTCCTCTACTGAACACAAGAAATGAGGATGCATGGAGAAATGAATATCCTACAATAAAGATATTACTTTATCAATTAGCTCAAGCATAATCACAGCAAACTAAAAAATAAAACAAAAATTATACATTTATTTAAAAAAAAATACTATTCAGTAACATGGCATTACCACTTTGTTCAGTTATATAATATATACAAATGATAACTTGTATATAATATATAAAAGACTAACATTTGTATTCATTCTAAGTGAAAAAAATATGAATAAAGGAACAAATTATTAAAAAATGAATATATTTATAAAGTATACACCCTCCAAAGCTTCTCTGTAACTGATGCCATCCAGCTAAACAAAAAGGCCCCTTAAAACTGCAAGAGTGGCAAATATTAAAGAGGGTTTTTAATATTTACCTAACCCAAAATAAGCCCAGAGCACTGAGATCGGCGTTCGATCTAGAGGTTTAGACTCAGAGCAACTGTTGTAACAAAAATGGCCCACAGCTATTCTGAGGCCTTAACAGTTTTTCTGTGCGTTTGACTGAGTGATTGGGAGGTACAGAGGGGCCGAAATATCCCGGCACACAAAGGCACACACACACACACACACACACCGCTGCACTCCACGATTGATGTGAAAGGGAAGGAAGAGTGGATGTCAGAGCTCTATGTGCCAGTGTGAACTCTGTTCAGTTCAGCGAGCTGTGACATGAACTCTGAATGTTTGGAATTTCCTGGCTCGGATACGTTTGTGTACCACCAATCAAAATACTCTCACGTACAATCAAATAAAGAGGTGCCTTCCAATCATTATGATTTCCTGAATAAAACTGACATCCTCTGCTTTCTATGCGCTCGAAATTGTGATTGCACCAGTCAAAAGCATTAAAACATCTTTTGAATGTTTTGCATGTGTAGTAATACACTTTCCCATGCAAACACTTGCTGTCCCGATGCTAGGATGTTTGTTGCCAGATTATTATTCCCAGGCTGTCGGTTGATAAGGTGTTCTTAATAGTTTTTAGTTAATTGCTATACACAAATGCAAGGCCTGCTAAAGTTGTACCATGCCAGTAGTAAAACCATATTTCAACAAACTGTCTGCCAAGAAATGAACTTCATGAACTGTTTATGGATGCCAAGCAACTGTAGAATTGATCATATCCGATTACAGAGCAAGAACTAGGCCTACTAATTCACGAAATACTTCTTAAACTGAAGGTTTGTCTTACCGACACTCCTCTTCCGTCTGTGGGACAGCTGCAGACTCTTGAGATCTGAGGAACCGGCCTTATATGAGTGATGGTTCTTCTGGTGGTGCTTCTGTTTGACCTCCTCGATCACCTCATTTCCAGGACCTCATCAAAACACAGGTTATCCATATTAACTTTCATGTTACTCAGCCAAAAAGACAAATCACTTTTCCCCCCTTTTAAAGCCAAGATCAATCCACAATGAGGCTATTGAAAGTCTCCAGTAGATGCCCTGCAGCCTTTCGAGGCGAAATGGCACTGCCGTGAGTGGCACCAAAGCATGAAATAATTTCCTTCTTCAGAAACTCATTTTTCCACAAACAATGGCTGCTTTATTCACGAGCTTAATTGGAAATTCATCACGATGGATTTCTGGAGGAACCATGTCATATTGGCCCTGAATGCGGTTGCCAAGTTTATTATAATGTCTTATGTACCACTGACAAGCCCAAAGAACAAATCTGAACTCCTGACAACCTCAGGGGTTTTGCCACTGGTACGAATGAGTAAGACAGCCATTTTACGCTATTTAAAGAAGGGGCGGGACTGTGGGACTCCTGAACATAACATCAGTTCAGTTATTAAGTGCTGTTTAAACGATTCATTATGCTTATGAAAGGTTCACATTAATAATAAGGTTTAAAATCATGCGTGACATAACGATTAAGAGATTGGTACATTAAAAAATAAAAAATAAGAGGATCATTATTTCAAAATCGTTTGAGCATCAAGCGTGTCCTCTGAAACATGACCTCATTTCCTTTATTCCTTTCTCAACTAGTTGCACTTTGAGGGGACATTCAGGGATAGTAAGCATATTTATTATGATATATGTTATATGATATGTTTTGTCAAAATTGATTGACGACAGTTCACTAGTTACATTTTATGATAAAGTGTAATAAGCAGATGGAACAAAATATGGTGCTGTGGTATAAGGAATAATATATAAATATATAAAGGAATAGACTTAATATACATCTTAATATGAGATTTTAAGATATATATTAAGATTAAAAGTGCAATTTATATTTATATAAATTTTGCATATAATTCTAATTATTTTAACATAGAAAGAATTATATATACATAGTAAATGTTGCACATATGGATTAAAGTGTTATTATATATATAAAGTGGTATTATATATATAATATATTACAATAATATAATATATATTTGTATACAACAAACAATTAACACTTAAAACAATTTGAAGAACAATTATATACAATACTGTATATATATATATATATATATATATATATATATATATATATATACACACACACACTATACTGTACACACACTATATATATATATATATATATATATATATATATATATATATATATATAACAATATACACTACAGAAAACTATAATAACCCTGGCTGATCATTATCTGACATTGTTTTATAGCTATATCAGGTTGGTTTAGTTTAGCCGAGCATGTAGTGCAGTTAAACATCAAACTGACTAATGTGTGAGCGTCAGAAGAACTGCGCCCAGCTCTCTGCGACGAGGGTGGGACGTCAGGAATGCTGAGAGAGCAAAGCACCCAAACACACTCTCTGAACTTAAAAGACTGCATGACCACACACACACAGTCCTGAAGCAGGAAACACAAGTGACATGTCAACAAAAGCCCCACTCTGTTCTGTGTCTCTGTCCGTCTCATCTTTCCTACCAAATGGAAGGCCATTGTTTTTAAGTTGTTTTTCAGACTCAGTCAAAGAGTAAGCGCTGACCCGCAGAGAGAGTGAGTTCAGCATTTGATCCTGCACAACACACCTTATCTCATGTTCAGATCAAAACTCAGTGCTATGATGTCAAACTCAAGAACTTTGTTCTCTCAAACTCAAAAACACAAGACGCCCGAATGGAAGAAAGTACTACTGTCCAAGTACGCTCAAAGGGATAGTTCACCCAAAAATGAACATTTTGTGAAATGTTGTGGAGGGCGTAAATGTTGCTTCATGTTGTTTCAAACCCGTATGTGAATGAGCAAATGAGATTGGAGATCCACGCTGGAGGGATTTTCAGTGAATATTACCTTAAAGGGAAAGTTCACTTTTAAATAAATTTTTGTTATGTTTGGTCATTTTTGGTATGCAAGCGCCGGAAGTGATCTCTCGCGCGGTTACGTCACGAAACATGAAAAATTTTACGTCATGAAAAAATTCAACGTTGTCTGTTGATATATCGAAATCGTCTTCCATTGCGACGTACATGCGCTCAGATCACTTCCGGCGCTTGCACAGACCGAAGCGCCCGCGCGCTCAGATCACTTGGACGTGGCTGGGGTTACAAGAGGTAAAAACGATATAAATACTGTTAGTTTTCTCACACAAAACGCTCGTTTCGTGTCTTAGGCCATCAATGTGTACTTAAATACGAGTCATTAAATCATGTTTAATCTGGACTTCTCTGTGCATGCTCTTTGAGGTGGTGACCATAGACCTGCATTATATGACTGACAGACAAGAACAGTTTGACCTAAAAATATCAAAATTGAAACTACTGCGGAAACAAAGACACCTACATCTTGGATGCCCTTGAGGTAAGCTAAAACATACCAAAAATTTATTTCAAAGTGAACTATCCCTTTAATCTTGAAATGTATTCATGCATTTTTACCTTTTGATATGGATTTCTTTGGTTTATTTGGATTTGTCCGTGGTGAGTACAAAGATATACATTTTTATTAATGCAATTCAAATCTTGCAAAATTGTCATACAATTTATTTAAAAGTGACAGATAGATAGATAGATAGATAGATAGATAGATAGATAGATAGATAGATAGATAGATAGAGTAGATAGATAGATAGATACTATCAATAATTATTATTATTTAGTCAATTATTTATTAATTATTTAATGATAGCAAATATGGAATTGTATCTTAAAATTTGTAATTTAATAATATATTTATCATTTATTTATTATATAATAGATTTAATATATATATATAGGCTATATATATACCCCTCTTTTTTCAAAAGTTTTTTTCATCACTTATTCTATCATAAATGTAAGTCGTACAGGTTTGGAAAGACAAATGTGTGGTTAAACGGTGACAGAAGTATGACTTAATTCATAAGTCTATATTATTCCTTCAACTCCTCTCCACTCTAACCCTGTAAAACTGACACATTTTCATCAAGTATCATTTGCAACGTGATTTTTATCCACATTAGCTTGAAGCGCAATAATTACAGGGACGATCTACCAGCAGCGAGACACTTTTGTGTTCCCTCCTCACGACTGCACAATGCTGATGAAAGCATTCTTCCAGTAACTGTGCAAATTGCAGGTTCTGAACTTATAATCTTTGCATTACCAGCGCAGATCTTTAACCACTAGGCCTCTATCATCAAACCCCTCTGCTTCTAACTATCTCACTCTCTCCCTCTCTCTCTCTCTATCTCTGCGCTTTCTCTGAATGAATTACAAAGGACAACATTATCCCTTCTTCACGGATTGACAGCTGTCCTTTCATCAAACAAAAGCGCGTCCCTCCATCTGTGGTGCTTTCTTGTGTATGTGAAAGCGCTAGAGACAGGAGAGGCGGACAGATGGATGTTGAGAAGTTAAAAGTCTGCTGGGAGGCGCAGAACAAGTGCAGTCTGTTCCAGGTGAGCGGAGGGGTCACGCGCCATGACCTCACCGAGAGAGAGACACCGTTTCCTCCCTAAATCACTGTCACTGATTTCATGACCTCTAATTATCCGTCCATTAGCGGGAGATGCCTATCTGTGCCTTCCTCCTCTCATCATTCGCTCCTCGCATGGACAGTTGATAAGGTTAGCGCTCGGATCTGAGGGATAACAGCCGCTACTGCTTCCTAAATCAGACTAATCATGAACCGAAAACAGGAAAACACTCACTCTGCAACAATATCGATAATCAGACAAAATGCGTTTTTGAATGATTTTGGATGTGGTTCCTGAGTGGTTAAGGTTAAGATACGAAAACTTTAAGATTTCAGTGAACATCAAAACAACCCATTCCAAGTCCTTCTCTCTCTCTTTGACTGACATGTGACGGCTTTTAAACAGTCTTGACTTTAAAAAGATCTGAAAATATACCATCACTGACGTCAGGAATCTTTTACTAGTCTTTGGGTGTCAGTCTGATTTATGTCGAATGTAGATTACTAGTACTAAATCTAAAAACTGAAATGATAGATAGATAGATAGATAGATAGATAGATAGATAGATAGATAGATTGATTATTTAATGATTGCAAATAAGGATTTTTTTCTTACAATTGTTAATTTAATAATAGCCTATATTTAAAACATATTTAATATATCATATATTTCATTATATTACATTTCACCCAAATAAATCAAAAGAAAAAAAAAAACTTAGAAATTGGCCTAGTTTTGGACATTATTATCATGATAATTAGGCACAAATTTTCATTAGCATATTGCATCTCAAGATTTTACAGTTCCCATATTCTAAATGATGATTCTCATTATATTTTCATTACAGGATTTTTTTTTTTCAACTGCATGTACTTAAACCAAGGTTTTTTTCTTAAAGTGACATGAATGCATGCAACATTCTTAAATAAAACATTTTTATATAGATATATATAAAAAATACAAATTTTAAAATATTTTTAAAAAAGCTAAATAATATATATTTTTTTTATTTCGGAATGAAATATGACCCAGACATGTTCTTGACAGGTGTGGTGAGATTAACCCACATAGCATACAAAAAACTTGCAATGCACACTAATCAAAACCAACAGCGGAGCCAAAAAGCCCAAAGATCCCAAATAGCCAAAAAGATTTTAAAAGCTGATATTTTCTATCAAACTTCAAAAGAAGCCCCTCCATTTGATATATTACGAGTGCCTGTGTAAATACCAGCTCAAGTGAACTCAGAGACGGCTCGTGTTAGTGATCACTGTAATATTATCCAAACTAAAAGAGGCTGAAGAAGACACAGAAGAAGGAGGAAAACAAGTAGCAGAACATGAGATTTCAACCCTGCATAAAGAATATTTCTCTCATGTGTTTTACTGTTTACTGTTGCAACATTAAATGCCTGGAGGGCTTGTATTTATGATCTGTTATCATCATTCCATCCCTTCCCCCCCGCACACCTACGGTCTCACCGCAGAAACCAGACTGGTTACACTCACACCCCAAA
Source organism: Semotilus atromaculatus (assembly GCA_031834385.1). Lineage (NCBI taxonomy): Eukaryota > Metazoa > Chordata > Actinopteri > Cypriniformes > Leuciscidae > Semotilus > Semotilus atromaculatus. The sequence goes on along the minus strand of JAULUF010000005.1, from coordinate 11,648,138 downwards.
TTATACTGTCTTGGGTTTTTTTTGTGTGTGTGTAATTACCGGTAACTCGCCTGTAAATGAAATTATAGTGGGCAAATGAAACCACTTGCGGACAGCTTAAGTATAGGAAAACTTGGCTTCCCATTCGCCGTGACGTAAGCCCGGACATATGCGTTGCTCTAAAAACAGAAGCAATCTGTAAAGAACTATTTATGACTCTCCACCCATTGGCCAGTATTTAAACGATACCTTTAAATTGTTTTGTGCCACTCATAAAATACAGCCTCACGGCTTTGTGACATGTGCCCGATACACTTAAAGCACACAGCAACTACAGCAAACACCTGCAAATAGACCCTGCCATCGAGCCCAGGAGAATAGCTACTGTACAAAGTCCACTGAGGTGTCAAGAAGACAATGAGCAGAATTTACCTGGGGAATTTACCTCCAGTAGCCGCTGGAGGTCGCTGATGCTGTTGATTTCGCTGTGGGACAGTCTGTCGATGAAATCTTGAGGGATTGCAAACTCCTTCTGCCGGCATAAAGAGAGATCAGATGCGGCATTTGATCCGTTACGACACAGAAGTGTGTTTCTACGCGTTGCATTGCGAACATGTATCATAAGCATAAAAAGAAAGTCTTCTAAAGTCATTCGGAATAGGCATTTCTTATCACATCAACAAAAATCAACATGCATGGCATTTTATATATAGCCTACATGAAAAAAAAAACATTCTCCTTACATTTATATTTTTTCTTATACATTAGGCTATATCTAAACCATCCCTCATTAAAATGATGCACAATGCCATAGAAAGCATGAGTTATAATGACAGCATCTTGAATAAATTACGAACAAGCGTCTCCTAGAATTTCATCTGATTTTTTGTTGTGTTTGTCAGTAGAGGGCGATCTTCTATAGTCAACCCTGTTACCATGATTTTGTGTGGTAAATCAGCTGTTTACTTAGAAGTGGACATTTGTAGAAATATCAGCTTGTGCACAAGGTCTATAATGGCTAAATTAAATAGAAAAGCCCTCGAAAATGGTCAACCCTGTTACTTTTTTTTCTTTTTCTTTTTATAGGCATATCTATATCCCAATAATCATATATAAAAATAAATATAAAAATGACCAAATGCAATTATTTTCGTATGATGTAAATGTTTTAAACAGGCACTCATTTTGTACTCTCAAAGAATCTAATAAAAATAAACGCTTTACATATTCCAGAGAACACCTGATCTACTTATCGCATGTTCACCCGCAACCACAATTGTTGAGTTGATACCATAAAAAATAAAGAATGATATAGAGCTGAGATTCATTTAACTGAAATCATTTATTAACCCCATTAGGAAAAATACTGTAGCCTAGTAAAAAAATTTTTTTTAAAAAGACATCGTGGGACCGATTCAATTGAAAGCACAATGCCAATATATATTAGGTGCATGGATTATATAAACTCTGACCTGCACCAGTGTGACAAGAACTTTGCAGTGGATACAAGTGTCCGTTTTAGTGCGATCTTTGGCACTTTACCTCAGCAGTTGCCAGCAGAAGGTGCAAGGTGAGGAGCAGAAAGCAACAGAATAAGGTTCTCATCTCCTTCCAATGTCAATTTTCCACCCGATAAGAAAGATGAAGACTGTAGGAGCCTTAGAACCGCTCCTGAGCGCAAAGAGTCCAGAACCATACCTTGAAGAGATCTCCCTTTAAATGACCCGAAGCACCAGCTCAAGTCTATAGAGGAGAATCCAAACTGTCCTGGTACTCCAGGTGCTGGTCCAAATACGTCCTGTGAGGAATCTCAAAAGTGATTTAGCTTGCAAAAGGTCGTCATGGCTGTCCAAGCCTGAACAATCCAAAGACAGAAACCCTTTTGCATTGCTTAGATCAATTTATAGAATAAAACTAAGAGAAATTCTTCACAAAAGTTTATAAGCGAGTCCATGCACCTCATATAAGAACTCAACACTGAATCTTCAAGAAGTAGGTCGTCATGCAGTGAAAGTACAATCCCAGGTTAGTATCCATGAATAAAGAGCTCAGATTTGGTCTTGTTCTCTGGAGCTCGTGCACTGAATGCCGTCTCGAGCGCGTCTGATCTGCGGAATATATGCGCCTCCCCCCCCCTCCGGTAATCACCGATGAGCGCTCGAGGAGTCGGTTGGCTGGAGCTTTATGTGAAATTTAACCCCTTATTGAAGCAATCCAATCTCAAATTTGTATTTAAGATATTGACGGGCTCTCGTTAAAAACTTAATACCCGCGCTTGCAATCTCTGAACAAGCATTGATTTTATCAAACTCTTCATTCATAATAGCCTTCAACAAAAATAATAGACATTAATTAAAAAGTTATTATATGAACCATTCACTAAGCGTCATTCATCCTAGTTATGCTGACACGTAAACAATAATTGAACGTTATTCTTTAGATTCTGCGCAGAGATAGGCCTATGTGAACTCTGTTTTGCGTCATAACTTATGTGCATTAAAAATAACGGTAACACTTCACATTACAGTAAGGTTTCATTTGTTCATTTAATGTATTAACTAACATGCACTAACTATGAGCAATAGCCTACATTTGTTCCTGCATTTGTTAATCTTAACGTTAATTAATAAAAATCCAGTTGTTCATTAGGCAAATATTTTGTTCATGTTAGTTCACACTTCACAGTGCATTAACTAATGCTAACAAATACAACTTTAGATTTTAATAATGTATTAGTTAATGTTGAAAGTAACATTTAAAAAATGAATAAATTCTTTAGAAGTGCAGTTCATTATATTTCATTTGAACTAACGTTAATGTTAACAAATGAAACGTTATTGTAAAGTTTTACAAAAATAACAATAGCTCGGGTCCTGCATTCTGATTGGTTAATAGTAAAACCAACGATATTATCTACGACGAAACTTTGAAACACCCGTTTGCCGAGTGGAATCACTGCAGGCCATAGCGGATGGCTTTTTGCATAGCAACATTCTGTCAAATCAGGGACTACATCTTTTAGCGGAAGGATACCACTTACTGTTTAATATAAGCCTATATTATATAGACTGATAAAATGTATTCTGTGAAGTAGCTAAATACTACAGAAAACAAAACAAATGTACTTTATATCTGTATAAGTTATTTCAGCCAATAATATAAAAAAACAATGAAAATTCAAGGCTAAGAACTCAATTTAAGTGTAGAAATATCAACCTAATAAAATTTAGTAAAACCTACTCAACTTTCTGTTTCTTGTGTTCTCATCATGCACTGGGGCATGAATTATTAATAAGGTTGCATTTTTCACCATTTTCCAGCTATTTACACTGTTTTAGGCTATGTAAATAAATAAAATAGTGTGTGTGCACTCTAAACCAAGAACAGAAGTAGCCTAATAGTCTACTTTTTTGTTTCAAATCTTTTGAACATTTACACCACGATAGGTCATATAAATATGCCTATATGATACAATAGAGCATAACACATATTTTTCTTTAGACATCACTTGCTTGTTTTATATTTACACAATAGTTTCTTTTTTTTATGGACTGATGAAAATTTTCCCTGTATTACAGCATTTTCACTTGTAATTTCAGTAGAATTTCTACTAAATGACGTGAGAAAAAACTCCCGCTGTAAGACTTGCTCAACACCTTCTCAAAGAGAAAAAAGAAGAGCAGAACTTGAAGATCTGGAGGAACAAAGACCAGAGGAAATGAAACTTGAAAGATGCAAGGAGAGGAACGCCAATTGTGAAGTTTTGGAAGAAATGAAAACCGGAAAAACAGAAAACATTAGACTGAATGAAAGACAACTTTGTATTCGTTTCTCTGCTGCTTCTCTTTCTAACCTTCTGCTTGTTTTCCCTTAGGCCTATGTTTCACTTTCTTTTATCTGCCATGCATCATAAAGCCACCTTAATTTTTATAAAAGCACTTTAATAAATATATAAACCCTTTTATTATATTATTAGCAGAAAGTATGGTCAACTAAAGAAAGTGAGAAAGTGTGAGCCGTCTGTCACCTGAGAGGGATTCCCCCTTAAAAAGCCCTTTCACTGGCAGCTGAGCAGTGTGTTCCTACAAGAACATCATGCCCAATAAAGACTTCCACAGAAGCTGGCTTGCAGTAAATACAGCCATAAAGTTCTGGAATATGTTCCAGAAGTGGATGACTGTTTGTTTCCACAGATTAGAATATGTGCAGTCTTGTAAGGCGTAGAAAGAAGAATGACAGAAACTGTAACTTTAAAAAAAAAAAAGTGAATGTTCACATGTTTAATTAAAGTCAAACAGTTTAGTTAGTAACAGAACCCAAGAGTACTAAAAAAAAGATAGACAGATAGACAGACAGATAGACAGACAGATAGATAGATAGATGTTGCATTCAGGATACAATCACAGTTCATAACACTCTTGTCGACTGCTTGAGATCCAGCAGAAAGAGGTGGGCACCTCCTCCCTCATTAAACCCCTCTGTTAAGCTATTTTTAGATTTACGTTTTATTAATATGGCCAAACCACGCAACCAGTAAACAAAACAAAACCTAACCTCCAGACAAACTCAAACACTCATCCGAGAGTCTGCTCCTGTACTGACATCAGTGTGAGTCAGAGCTGAAGGAAACTCTCCCTTTTTCTGTCTGAGCTCAGAGTGAGTTCTGTGATGACACAGCACATCTAACAGCTTACATGAGAAGCACAGACATGAGAGTACTGTACACACAAACAGTTTATACAGAGGTCATTTTACAATTCTTGTCCAAAGGTATATTACGCTACTCCACCAAGGAATCTGACCTCTATCCAGTGTGTACTACACACTCCAGCCAATCACCTTTCTGCACAGTCATTTGCTCTCAGACATTATCACAGGGAAAGAATGCACGCATGGAGTTATTGCTTTCTGTCAGCCCTGCTTTATCACTCGCTTTCGTTTCTTTACTGTACAAGAACTTTTACTGGGTCAGTAGCTCTACATCAGCAATATGAAACTATTTTGCTTTTTTTTTTTTTTATCTGACCTTTGAATTCAGTGTTTTATTTACTGCTCATACTTCGGGTTAAGGGTTTGTTTGTGTGGCGAATTGAGGAGAAATAAAAACGAGTCATATCTCAACACCTTGACAACCACATAGCAAAATCTTAACAACCTATTACAACACCCTGAGTCTGCAAACTTTGCTCCACTCACATCTTTTATACTATATGGATTCTAAGTATAAATATGGCGACCTTTTCTCTTCTTCTTGCATTCGGTCCTGTAATTGTGGTTCAAAAATAATTGTTCAGAAGAATCAATAACCAGTAATCAGTAACCAGTGTGGTTACTAGAATATGACACTTTTTTGGATGCTGGTCCCTCAGTTTAAAAACAAGCAACAAATAATTACTATCTGTACTGAATTTTCTGAAGAAAACGTTAATGGAGCCTGCCTGTGCAAAACTCACCACCTCAATGCTAGGGTTTTCTGTGTGGTTGCAAACTGGCCGAAGTCAAAAGAGCCCACCCACCTCGGGTCACTCCAGTGTAAATCTTTTTCTTTTTTTTTCTTGCATTTTTTTATTGTCTGCCAGGCCAAGGTCTGATTGCTTAGATAAAATAGCTCCTCTACAAGGGGCCATTTGGTGCAATGAAATGAAATGAACCTCTAGTGGTCTTCGGCTATTTTTGACCGAAAATGTTTACATTTGTTTTGTTTAGAATTATTTTCTTCATCGGAATGGTACGAAACTTGGTAAAGGTTTTAGCACTTGCTATATGTGATGTGAACACACACACACAAATCATGGACATGATTCAAACAGGTTAATTAGTCCTGAAAAAAAATAGTCACACTTGTGCTCCTCGAGGTAAAAAATGACCACATTGGAAATGAATGGGAAATGAACGTTTTTATCTAATGAACACTTTTGGTACTGCGGCCAAACAAAATCTTATTGAAAGCTCATTTTTTGAGATTTCAGGTTCATATTTTGAACACGACTTGTTTAGATTTATGGCTTTGATTTTCCTTTAGTTTTAGAGTAAAACGTGTTTTTGAAAATATATATTTCACATAAAAATTATGAAACATTTTTCATAACAATAAACAAAATTCGGTAACTTTTTTTAAGCTCACTTTTAAAAACTTTTTTTCCCTTCAGCAATAATCTGCCAAGTGTCATCTTTGAAAAGAGATCAAACTTGAGCCTGTGCTCTAAAGCATTCAAGATTTAAGTTAGAAATGTAATTTTCAGGTCTATGCTCAAAAAGTGAATAAATGGATTATAAATACAGCGTACATATAGTTTACTACCATAAAATACCCCAAAATACAAACTATATAAAAAATAAAAAATAAATAAAAAAATATAGTACATTAATAAATAAAAAATAATTTCTGTCATTTTTGACCGACATGCGAAGAGGGAAATGCACTGAGCGTGTATCTATAGTATTTTTTATTTGGTATGTTTTTGGTTTGTTGTCTGCCAGGCCAAGGTCAAGGTGTCATTTGCAGTGCAATGCAATGAAATAAATAACATAAAGTAGTGACATTTACCTCAGCAAAAAAAAAAAAAAAAAAAAAAAACCATCAAAAAACACTAATACATCAAACCCACAAAGAAAACATTGTCATAAAGGAATGTGAGCACATACAGTATCCACTGAGCCTTACAATATGCCTAAGCCTGCATATCCCATATAGTTCCTTGGAAATTTCTTTTTTGGGGGGAAGAGCGCAGCTCCATCCAGAAGTGCAGTGGACCTGAACACAAGAAACACAGCATCACATCAAACACCTCAACCGAATCACACACACACATGCACTCAGGGAGATCCAATGGTTATAACCTCCTGAGATCTTAACTTACAGTTATAGGCGTATTCGAACATTGAGGTGGTTTTACAGAGATCTCATTTTTGTGCCTATAGGATGAGGCTCGGTAAGGAGAACCAAGTTGCTTTGTATTAAAAGCGTCTGCAGAACGTCACTGAACTCACATCCACACAAACCGAGGACCAGCCTGAACACGCAGCACTCGAACAGATTTGTTGTAAAACAGTGGCTCTTTATTTTCCCTCTTTAAAAAGCGGATGAAGTGGGGAATTCAGGGGAGGAGGTGTGCTTGGGTAATTGCCGCTGCTCTGCTGCCGATCATATGCCGGACTTCTTAACGTGTGAGAGCAGCGTGGAATGTGGGAAAGGAAAAAGAGGAAGACAGGGGTCTTACCGCGTCGTGGTGGTCTGACCTTGGCCCCCGCCGGAGGCCAAACACTGTCAGGGTCCTCCATTTCAAATCAATTCACAAAATATACCATTTCGGTGCTTCATGTCTCTGAATGGACGAACATGTTTGAGATGCATTTAGCTATGAAACAACAGAGTATGAAAAGGGAGGTCAATCTTTTCCCTGCCATTACATTGAGCTGAATGCCTTCTTGAAGGAGTGCAACAAGCTGTCTTCAGATTTCTATTAGAGCCTTAAGCCCTTGATTGTGGAAATTGGCACGTCAAAATGGGATTTCACCTCGTCTCTCTGGTCATTTGTCTGGGAGGACAACGGATGGAGGCGAGGGAGGAAGAGGAGAAGAAGCAGGCGAGGGTGAAGTCTGTGGGTTTTCTGCGTTTCATCTGAGCTCAACCTGCAGTCCTGACAGCACTATGCCCAGGGGTGAGGAGTTGGAGAAAACAAAGGATTATTCAGAAAAGAAATGTGTAGGGAAACCTGAGGGAGAAAGTGTTTCATTTCAATTCATCAGTTCACTTTCAGTTGTCAAATTGCCAACATCGTAGAACTTTATTAGCATGACTGTTGCATAAATAATAGTGGCAGAACATCATTATAAAAAAGAAAACAAAAAGGTGCAATGCAATAAAACAATGAAATGCAATAGATTCAAATAAAGTAAAACAATGCAATGCAATACACAAATAAAATGACGCAATGCAACACAAACATTTACAAAGCAGTGCAATGCAGTGTAATAAGATAAAACAATGCAATGCAATACACAAATAGAATAAATCATTACAATGCAACAAAATAAAACAAAAATAATGCAATGCAATAAAATGAAAAAAAAACACTGCAATAGAACGCAATGCAAGTAAAATAAAAACACCATTTGGTTCCTAGTATTGGAGGTCGCTCTGATGCATCAATGCATAATGGCATTGCCATTATTATTTATATTAATTAATCATTTCATTTTTCATAAAAATAAAATATTTAAGAAGACACGTGCAAACAATAAGAATATTCTATAGAATGCACATACACAGACTAGCATGTGCCATTGAAATTTGAATTGTGCTGCAGTGTGTGTCTCACTCAGTAGCACTTGCATGTTCTTGCACTAACTTTCCCCCCCATTTACTAGCCACATTCCTTAATTTGTAGAAAAACGAACCACTCATCTCACTGTAAACATGGCAGTTAAAACAAAACACTCCAAAACAGACGCTAACAATCACAAACAGGTGTTTCATGGCTGTAAGACTTGTAGAAATTTATAAGGCCCTTATAAACATCCTTGGCTCTTGTTGAGTTCACAGTTTGAATGGGGAGCTCCGGCTCTTTTTGATTTAGCTGCAGTAATTGTGTGTGTGTCTGTGTGTGTGTGTGTGTTACAGGAATATTAGAGTCTGCCACACCCGATGTAAGCGATCCACAATAACTGTTCACACACATCGAGGTATTCATGAAATGTTGTTAAAAGCCCCCTCCCAAGATGCATAGCTCCTCTGGGAGCCACAGGTTGGCCGCCAGCTTTTAAAAGAAAATTAGAGGAGTTTGGCTCTTTACAATTATATGAAAGCAATAAAGCGACAGGCCCAGAAGTGGCTGAGGAATTCATGAGTCAGTGAGGAGAGACAGAGAGCGTGAAAGAGAGTCCCATTCACCATTATTGTATAGATCAGACATCTACCTAATGTTTAATAAACATTAAAAACTTAATGATTTTTAACATCTCAAATAAAATAAAGAACATTGTTTATTTATACACATTATTTAGGTAACCTGACATTTTATTTTTTTTAACATTGCACACACCGATTGCAAAGATAAAAAAAGATCATCAAATTTTTTTTAGCATAGTGTATTTCAGTGTTGCTTTTACTTTTTTTAACTGCACTTCTTTTGAACATCACACTATAAATCAAATGTTAAATACTCTTGTGAAAAAGTGTGCTTATTTGCTCTGAATATACACTTGTAGTGTACTTTTAAAAACTGTACTTGCTGATAATATTAGTGAAATAAAAGGCCACTTAAGTGTACTTAGAGTCCACTTTGTGTACACACAGTAAATCAAATTTTGAAAAGTGCACTGTAATGTCAAATTAAAAGTTCTAATTTAAAATGCATGTTAATTCATTACATTTTAATTTTCTTCTGACATGCTTAAAGAAGTGCACGTATTTTGACGTTGACCATCACACTAAAGCACATGTACTTCATTATAATTTTAACTGGTGTATTATTAAAAACTTAAAGTTAATCTACTTTAAAAGTACTAAATTACAACTTCATCACTACAAATGTTTAATTATTTTTTAAATGCACGACATACAATTTCAACATTAATGACATTGAAGTATATTTTATGTGAATGTCAGCACATTTGGCAGTAAACCAAATTTAAAATACAATTGAGAAATAACTGTACACAAGTGAATCAAAAACATTTTAAATTAATCAACTAATTAAATTGAATATGAATTTAAAGTTTTAGTTCAATTGCAAATAACATGCAATTAAGTGTCTGAAAACATTACTTTTAGTTCACACTTAATGTATATTATTTTACTTAAAAGTAAGCTGAGTGTGTACTACTTTTTCACAAGGGTAAAAATAAATTGAAATGAAATGTGTGTATTTATGTTTTGATCTAAGTGGCTTCAATGAGCCCTGTCACACGCTGACGGAAAGGCCCTCCTGCACACCACAAATCACACAAGCCCCATGGGGTCAGAATTATCTTGTGACCTTAAGTATGGGTCGGATGTGATGGAGGACAACGAGCCATCGATCAGAGAATTCAGGAGTCATTTAGCTGAAGTAATAATGGACTGTTCATTTCTCATCCTTGTGTTACCGCACAATTCTGTCTGAGTGCCTGTTATTGGTTAATGACACCCTTGAGACTCTTCCATCCTTCCAGCAGATTAAAGTGTTTGTGTGTGTGTGTCAGTAGCTCTATTGAAGTGCATGTCTACTTAACACCGACTACGTCTGGAATGCAGCAGTAGCGCGATGCTCAGTGCATACTGCGCAGTACAACATACTGCATACTTCCACAATCAAATAAATAAAAGATGTACCCTTTTCACGCCAGTGTTTTTTTTTTTTAAGTTGCCAGCCAGCATTTTTGATCATTTTGTCAAAACTTTCCCCCAGAATATGTTGCTGATATATGAACATACAATATCAAAGGGTGAACAGAGCCTCATTTTATTGCAGCTTCACGCATTCTTACTTATCAACACTTGAATGTGGGTCTGGGTACGTTAAAAAAAGCAACATTTTGAACAGAAAGCTGAGAAAATTGCATATCGGATTCATGTTTGATGAAAACATAGAGTAGAAAGAGTCCATCAAAACCCCAAAAGCTTCATAGTACTATAGCTCATTCTGGGTTGACATAATGCAGTTTCATGTTTGGCGATCGCGTTAGCTTGCATGCGCGTAAGCAATGCTTCTATAGCCCAATTCAGAGGCTGCGTCCTTCGAAGGCCACTTAGGTTGGACTGAGCGTTGTTAAAGGGATGGTCAAGCCTACGAAGGACTGTTCTAGGCGCCTAGCTCCTCAAGCAACAAGTAACGTTTCATTGCAAGTTTTACATTCAACTTAAACAAAGCAGGGTTCAAAACTTGTCTAAATATGTTCACTTTGGTGCATTTATTTACATAATAAAGGCCAGAGACTATATAAAATTGAAATATATGTCAACATTTGAACAGCTTTATATATTTGTTTTTATTTTCACAATTGTGTCATTAGATACCTACGATTATTCGAGTAAAGGCGGGTGCACACTGTGCGATTTATAATAGTCCTATATGACTGTTGCTTGTCAGACTGTACGAGAATGATGAAAGCTGTAAGCCATGACACATCTCAGTTGGTATTAATGTCAGACATTAAAACCCGTGAAAAACGGCTGCACGTAAGAAGACTCGTCCGGAGATTTACATCATCAATCCGTGACACGTTCGGTGACTGTTAGCTGCAGTCACATGCGGGATAGAAATGGTGGATAGCAAACAAAAACAATCTTGTGTGTTCATTTTGATCGTGGCTTCTCTTGAAAAGAAAACTGGGGGGCAGAAAATGAAGACGTGTGTGTGGAGCAAGTGGTGGTTTGTTGTTTTCTCACTAATTGCGTCATCAGCTCCCATTGGTTTTTGATTTGACGGTTGGCGTAGGAAACATCACACTACAGGACTGTGGCTCAAAAATTGTACAGTGTAAAACTGGTTTTAGTCGAAACCCAATACTTACAGTCAAATGTCTTGGTCACCCCGCGGGGATGCAATCAGCCTTCGAAGGATGCAGCCTCTGAATTTGGACGCAGCTTATCGCTTGTTTCTGCTGCTTCTTCGCCAGTTTTTTTGACCCGGAGATTCTGTACTCTTTCAGAAGATGTGTATAGCATCCCCTATCTTATAACAGTGAAAACATGGATTGCCAGAAAAGTCTGTCAATGGCAGGGAAAGAGTTAATAAATAAATAATCAGTTATTTTATATTCAGTTTTCATGCAAAAATGTTTGGGAGTCTGATCAGATAATGCAGATATTAATGTTTGCATTAGCATAACAATTAAGGGCTGTTCAAGTGTTTCCATTCCACTACGCTATAGCTACTCCATGTTTCCTTGTTTCCAATGCTAGAAGGACATGATTGAAAGTTGTCGTGCGACACCATGTTCTAAACGTGTGTTGTGTTCAAGTTAAAAGGTCAACTTGCATTTTTTGTTCCATTCCACTGACCTGCGTCTCACATTTTTACCACAAAAACGTGTTTTGTGTGAATCGGCTCTTACTCTGACTTTGCAGCAGGCCTATGTATGTTTTGCAAAGAATGCCAATTTTCAAATCTATGATATTATACGTTCACACAACTTGGATTCAAAATAGCCATTTTTATTTATGCTAACTGAATGCCACTTGCTGAATTAAACATGCAAGCTTATAATCAGGTACAAATTAGAAATTAGAAATCACTGCAAAATACACTTAAAATAAGCAGTATATATTAGTATAATGCATCTTTAAACATTTCCGACTAAACTCGAACTAATAAAAAAGTAGGATGTAGTATTTTATCGTGTCCTGGTTATATACTGCACATTTAGACAAATTTAGTAGGTCATGCATACTGTGCACACTTGCAAAATTAGCATGAGTAGTATGCCAATAATGTTTTCAAAGGGTCAAACATGAATGACTCATGAGGACAATTGCTTGCAGTGTTCCTCTGGGACTAAACTGCCGTTGGGTTGTTTTTCTTCTTTACATGGACAGGTCAGGTGAATTTTGAATGGACACTACATCACCAAACAGGAAATACGTGAATCCTCTAAGGGTCTAATGTCCTGTGGGAATTTGGTCTCTGATTAATAGTATACAGTATGTGAAATTTATATATATATATATATAGGTATAATAAGAGTATTTTGTGGAATTTTGGCCAACATACTTCTCACGATCATATTACTAGTCTAGAATCTGAATATGTAATTATGGTGAACATGAAGTTGATGCTTAAAGTTCCGTCAGAATTTTAAAAAATGCCAAAAGGCGGAACACCGTTTGAACTGTAATCAGATCGTGGCTTTATTTTCTTGTTCCATTAACTCCTTTGAATCTTTGTGGAATTCCATTATTCAGACAGATTTTGATCTCCTGACCTGATCTGGTGCTCTCCTGATTGACCTCTGCACCTCCTTTCCTACGACTCTGATCCTTTCATTCTTGTCTTCTCATTAGAGCCGGCAGCACACATCACAGCCCATGACGGGTCAGGATTAAACTGTAATCTGGATGTTCATGCGGCGATACTACGGTTAGACAAGGATTAGCTCAAGCCACAAAGACGACAAGTTAGCACATAAACTGATTGAATATCAAAGTGTTCTCACAGTAACGGTTGGGGGCAAATCTATTAAATGATTCATGACGGGGTGGAGCAGTAAAGGCGGGCCGGTGGTAATGAAACCTACTGAGACTCCATTTGCAAATCTGATCCAAATAAACTGACTGTAAAAAACACAAGAAAATAGGAGAATATTAGATAGCGATGCAAAAAAAAAAACAAAAAAAAAAAATTAAAGGAACATTACAGGCAAGATAAATTCAAACGTTGAAACCTTGCAAAGAATTAACAAAGGCGTATTAGTAAAGTTAAATTTGTAAAGCTTCATTAGTCAAATAGACAAATTTTTTTAAATTCCAACCTAAAGGTAGTAAAATAAACATTAACACTTAAAATATACAAAAAAAATACACTTAGTAAAAATTAAAAAGCATAATTATTAAAAACAGATTTTTGGAAAATATAATGAAAAGTAATACCTTTACATCATTCAAAAATAAAAATCTAGAAGAAAAAAAGAATACAGAAATTAATTCCAATGCAAAAATAAAAAGTTTAATTTGTAAAATCATAATATATAAAATAATAATAAAGTAAAATAATGAAAACAATTGGTTAGTAAAATAAAAATGTCCTTAATAAACAGACAATAAAAAACTAGAAAATGAATACCTCTGAAACGAAAAAAAAAAAAAAAAGGAGAAAAAAAAAAAGTTAAGCATAGAGAATTAGTAATGACATAAAGAAAAATAGAGGTCCTAAAATAAAGGTTGTGGATTCAGAACAAAGCTTCTATAATCAAGTGTTTTTGTGTGTGTATTTAAAGAGGTTGAGTGGCAGGCTTGAGTACATTCCCCAGTTGATTTAGTGTAGTTAAGATCAGATGGAATGTGTCAAAGCCAAAAAGCTCTAGTTTAATCTCGCTGGCCTCCCCTTCCTCTGACAACACAAGCTGACATCTGACTGGCAGTGGGAGTAAAAGAGATCCGGGGTGAACGAGAGTCAAACCGACAGGAAGAATGATAAGGTGATCTACAAAACATCAAAGGAGAGAGATTCCAAGAGACAAACAGATGCATTAAAAAGCGACGAGACATTTAATGGTGTTCAGAAGCTTTTCTTTATTGGCCTGAAGATTAGAGTCACAGAATGTGTGTAAAAGTTGGTGTGTGTTTTATTCTGTAAAAACCGAGAAACAAAGCATGCAATCAACAATCGCTCCTTCCAAATTCATAAAAAAATAAAATAAAAAAAACCTCCAACTCATTCATCTAAATAAACTATGGTATACAGCAAAAAAAATTAAAAATAAAAAAACTTTTCCTTAAGTCACTACAAACGAACAATGGCTGTCTCTAAACCTAAAGCATTTTGGAGCATCAGTTGAATTATACAGGTAAATATTTTGAACACACACGATAGCCAAAATGCTGTAGTAGGCAGATATTAAGAACCAACTTAAGCATTTCTGATCGTTTTTAGAACATATCCATTAGTAATTCATAGTAAACTGGTAAATCGCACACAAACATGTCACACTTCACCAAAAATTTAATTATATTTTTTCATAATTTTTAAACCTATTTTTAAGACAAATCTTTTTCTTTTCGATTATTTTCATGACAATTGCGTACATTTCTCCCCATGTTCTCAATACTGTACAACAAACAAGTCTAATTCCAATTTCTTTCCCATAAATTTATTGATATGAATTTTAATTATTCTCAAGTTCATATCTTTACTGTTTTACAGTAAAAATATATATTTTTATTTAATTTTTTATAAATCAGCCTAAAATAAGCATCATATATATATGAAGCCTATATGATATATAAATATATCTGCATGTGTATAAGTTTATTTACGTTTGAAATACGACCTGGACATGTTCTTGACAGGTTTTGTGAGATTCACCCAAACATGTCATGGCCTCAGGATGTGAGAGCATGTGTGTGGATGTGCAGTTGTGTGTAATACAATAGCATTTTGAAGAAGAAGAGAAAGAAAAGCAACAGCATACAGATTCAACACATTAAGACTTGAGCAAGACTCCCATGAAAACCCCTTTTATAGCTGTTCTATATTAAAACTTGTGTCTTAAAATGTAACAAACCCCTTCCCATTAATTCAAACAGCAAAACAAAGGGTGGTTGGAAAAGCCAAGAAAAAAAATATCACTATCGAACAGCAAAAACGCAAATAGACAGATTTCGCATCAAAGGGTCGGAGCTCGCAAACAAGAATGCAAAATGACCCATGCGGGGTTAAGCAGCACTCTAAACACACAGCTAAAAGGCAAAAGCTAAAAAAAAAAAACACTCTTTCCTCTATGTAAACATATTCACATACTTGTGCCATCTGTTACCTTCCTCTTCAGTGCTGAATGGCAAGTGTACAAAATGCATCTCTGGTCTGCATGCATCACATATTGTAGGACATTTACACATGCCACATGAAGATATTTCATATCAGTCTGTTTGGGCACCTTGTTTCCTCTCCTAATCTGCTGAAATAAAGCTTTGTGACAGCATAGGTCAATTCCAAGTGCACGTAAGAAAAAGAAAATCAAATAAAGGAAAAATGCAGAAAGGTGGAGCACTTGTGCTTCTTGCTAAAAGAAAGAAGAAGTAAAAACTAAACGCTTGGCTGCATAAAAGAAGTTGTTTTTTATTAGTTGCCACAGAACAACTCAACTATAGTTAAGCTAATGATTTAAGCAAAACCGATGAAAGTACCACACATTATTTTATGCAACCAGGCACACAAGTAAGCTGACGGAGATCTGTAACCTCTAGACGTGTGTTAGACAGTGAGAGAAATGAAGCTGTTATATCTCTGAATGTTCCTCTTGAGGATCTCAGAGCAGGGCCCGAGGACACGCTCAAAACGTGGCCGGTCAAGCTTCACACACTTGAGCGGACCCCTGGCCACGACTGTGGCTGCACGGGGTCTGTTCAGCAGCAGGGCTATCTCACCTGCACAAATAAGACAAACGCACACATGTTAGCTTAATGACTTGATTTAAAACTGATATATTATGTAAATCAATTTTTAAATCTGACACTCTAAACCTTATGTAAATCAATTTTTAAATCTGACACTCTAAACCTCAAATTATCAGTGTAACCACGTAATTAATTGATACTAGGTTGTCAAAATAATTCAGATATGCATTTCGCCATCGGGTCTAGTGACCCACAAGGGTCTGTTTTGGTACCGCTTACATTTACATTATCATCAACACCTATTCAGTAATTAGCAAACTGACCCTTCCTAATGAACAAATGAGTGAACTATGCCGCCACACTGAGTTTAGCCGATTACAACAAAAGTTTATTTACATACAGTATAGAAGTCTTAAAGGTACAGTGGCAAAAACAGTCAGTTTAATTCTAAGGATCAGATAGAGGGAGAGGAAACGGTCATAAAAAGCTAAATAATTACTGTTTGTGTAAGAACATTGAGCTATAAGTAGATATAATTATACAAATGTGTAGATAATGACCCCTTTAAAATAAAAAATTGCGATACAATAATACATTATTCTACTAAAAAGAAAAAAGTTTGAAAAAGACTTTTACAACACCGATTTCAGTTGTTTTACATTTTATTTTCTGCAAAATAAAATAAATAAATAAATATAAGATTTAGAGATTTTAAGATTTTTTTTATCTTAAAATACTGTATCCTAATCCACCTTACAATGCAAAGACCAATCAATAATGAATCCTTTTGTAGGTTTGAGCAGATCAACACTGCAATATTGATTCATCCAATGGCATGAGTTAGGGGCGGTACTATCTCATTGGCCAACCAATGGCAGATGGGGGATTGTTCAGAAAACCTGTTTAAAACAATCACTATTTTTACCATTTTTATTTGGTGACATTAGCTGTGCAGAAATGTCTCATATTTAAGCAGTCATCTGTTAAAAATTCACTGCCTTTGCTGCGCGCTAATAACATAAACACAACCCTTTTAACTTAAACGGTAATAAAACAAAGAGCAGTAGCTCTCTATATAATGTAAATACGACTATATTCACTACGTAGAGTGACAATCTAAAGGTTAGTGTGCCTGTGGTGCAGCAGTGTAAACCGCACTGACAGTAAACAAGCACACAGATCTACATTCTGCAAGCTCTGCACATGACGAACTGCCACCTGTTAGGAAAGCTACTCTTCCTGTCTGGCTCAGCCACTTCTGTTCTGTTATTCACAAGACTCTGGCACAACGCTGCAGGCTCTGCGATCCTTACAACACTCACCGAAGTAGTCAGACGGACCCAGGCGGCCCACTTCGACATATTCCTCATTATCAGACCTGCGCTGCAGAACAGATGCTGTACCCTGGGAAGAGAAGATGAGATACAGGTTTAATGAGGAGGAAAAGTACGACAAGAGGAGCAGAGGGAGGGAGAAAAGCCTAGCTCATGGTGTCGCCGAGTTTGAGACGTGTCGAAAGGATTAGTGCTTTATATGCCTGCAGGTGTACAGGGTTTAGACAACTCTGCATGCTCGCAACACACACAAGTACGTCATGGACTGACACATGCAAGCACACCTGGGCTTGTCAGTGTTGAGATTTTTCAACAATCATAGAGTTACAATGCATCCGGCGCCCCACACTGCAATGCAGAAACTCATTTAGAAAGATAGACAAGGAGACAGGCAAACGGTCTGTCACATTAAGTCACATCAAGGACAAACACTACCCACAATACAACAGTAAAACGAGGAAAGCCGAGGAATAGCCGCCATTTCAACATCTAGGTTAACTATAGACCCGATATAGTCCGGCTATGAGGAACCCACTTCTAACCAAAATAACCATGAAATTGGTTACATGTCGTTTTTGCCAAAATAACTTGCGAGATGTATGATATTCCATCATGTAAGCAAAGTAAACCGTGATTTTTAACCGTCTTTGTTATCTAATTGATGACTAGGCCTATTCTTGGGCTATGGTTTAGACTTCTATAAAATTTTCACTGACAGCCCAAATTTTGCCTTGTTTTAGCCTAGTGTTTGGACGGCTATTAGACGTCTTTTAAACACAAAATTGCTTGCTGGGTAGTCACTTTACAGAAGTTGAAAAGACAAATAGCTGTTAATCAGTACAAAATATGCAAATTATAAAATAAAATGCAAAAAAAGCATGTAAAACAATAATCTGAATAATGTAAAAAAAATTAAACAAACAATCTGTAATATAAAAGGTAAATTAAAAAACAATTGGGCTCAAATAATTTTTAAATATAGTTCAATTATTTAGCAATATTATATTATATAATTATTTTATGAAATACAATTATTATAGATGTATATATAAATATTAAGACATGCAAATATAAGAAATATTACAATTGAATTATTATTATTAATTGAATTGTTGGATTAATACAGTAATAACAATAAACAGAAAATGTCTCTTGATTTGAATGTTAACTACAATAACCTCTTTCATTACTCTCCAGACTGTAAGTAAACTCGTATCTTTTGAGCAAATGAGGGGGTAGGAAGCAGGTTAGAAGTTCATCTACAGGCACCATTGCTGGGTCACTTAGGGCTTTGCATGTCAACGGCAACAATTTGTAAAAAGAAAAGCAAAAAATATGGACTACTTTTTAAACATAACTGAGGAACTTTATGATTAAATGACATTACATAGGTGGGAGAAAGTAGTTCTACCAATACTGCTGATGTAACAGACCAGTTACAACCATATTTTAGATAGCAGCACTAGCTATTACAGTAATTCCATAAACATCTAATAAAATAAATCAACAAGCTGTTACTAAGAGAGACCACATACAGTGAGAAGAGGCCCAACCCTTGAGGGATGCCAGACCTGACCTGTTTGCTCTCAAATTAGTTGTTTCTTCTCTTAAACTGCTAGTGGACACTGACATATGATTTGAACCAGTTCTAATCCACAGCACTTGTCGAAGTAGTCAATACCATATCACTGTCCACCGCCCATGGCTGTATCTCACATGTAGCACTACTGGATCTCTTTGGAGCTTTCAACACACAGTTGACCCCATTGACCTTAACATCCTGGTAGAAGACTTGAAAATCACAGGTCAAGTATGAAAATCAAGGGTCAAGGATAGTGTCCATCAAAGTTGTGTACTGGAGTTAATACTAGTATCATTGCGTTACACACTGCGTTAACCACTGCTATAAAAACAATTATGCATCAACAAGACTAAAAGCTCATTTTGTAATGTTTGCTGCAACTAAAGATTTATTTAGGGGTTAATATGTGTTATCATTGAATTTGTAAACTTATAACATCTCAGGCATTGCATAACAACAGCCTTGCAACCACCCAAAACACTCTAGCAATGAAATACTGTAGAAGGTGCTTTAGCAAACACAGCAGGGTGCAAAAACCACTTAAAACACCATAGAAATTGCATATCAACACCATTGAAACTTTATAACAAGGTGTTAAAATCACTTAGAACACCATAAAATTGCATAGCAACACCCTAGCAACCATCCACAAGACTAGCAAATACATAGCAAGCTGCTGAAACCACATAGCAAACACACTACAGCAACTGCATAGCAACAACCTAGCAACCGACTATAACTCTCCAGCAACCACATTAAAAGGTTTGCCTATAAAATCACTTAAAATTCTTTAAAACATCCATAACAACACCCTAAAAATCACTTAACAGTGCTACAAACACTTAAAACAATGAACGGCATACAGCAACAACATATATAGCAACCATAATGTTCCAGCAACCACATAAGAAGGTGATAAGACTACTTAGAACAGAAACAGTTAAAAAATTTATAAAACCACCCAGGCAATCAAATAAAGTGCAAAAACCACGCAGAACGCTTTTTGGAATTGCATATAGCAACACCCTAGAAACCACACATAACATTCTAGCAAGTACTTAAGACCACTTGAAACGCATGGAAATTGCACAGCAACACCTTAGCAACCACACAAAGTGCTAAAACTACTCTTTACTCTTTAAGAGCACTTTAGGAATAGCATAGCAACACCCTAGAAACCACACATAACGTTCTATCAACTACTTAAGGTGCAAAAGGAATAGGATTGCATACTAGCAGCACCTAGCAACTACCAATCTAGCAACCATAAAGCAAGCTGAAAAAACCCACTTAGAACACTTTAGAAATTGCATAGCAACACCATAGCAACCACATAACAAAGTACTAACCCCCCGCCACCCCCTCCCCCTAGAAACCACCCATGTGTGCTTAACTTTGCATGGTTAAGAATTATTCACATATTCTTAAGAAAATATACGTTTTCAGACAGTAAATATCTGCTATAGACTATATGCAATTTTACTGCAGACTACCTGAAAGATCTCCAAACACCCTACTGCCTTCTACAGTACTGTATGTCTCCTTCAATCTCAGGATGCATGCCTCTTCAAAGTACTGTTCGAACATCTGCTGATGGAAAGGCATTATGTTACAGAGCTCCACAGCTGTGGGACTGCGTTGCTGGCTGCCAATATGAATAATCAGACAAGCTGCCAATATCTTATTCAACATCTAGAATACAAACATTCCTGTTCAGTTAAGCATATAGCTAAGTTAACTCATGCATGCAGGCTACCATTTTCACCTGAAGGCATCAAGCTCAATTGAAAATCTAAGAGTTTGGGTTAACTGAGATACCAATGTTGTTGACTTGCTGTTTACTCACGTTCAGTAAAGTCTGGAGCTGGCGTCTGGGCGGGCGGCTCTCCACCTCTCAGTCTCTTTTAGAAATACCATACCGTCTAATTTGCCTTGATGCATAAATACTAACGCATTTTCTCTTACACTTCTCCTGCATTGATGTGTGCATAGTTAGGTATGCATATTTTTGTACTATTTCATGGGATAAAGTAGGCAGAACTATCGTTAACCTTTTATTTTCTCACGCTGTATCACACATACCACACTAACACTTTTTAATCTTAAATGACTAATTATTGATTAGGATAGTTTGTGGAAAAGGTAATACCAGAATGCACTGTGAGAAGCTCAGAGTAAAAAAATAATAAAAAAAAAAGCAAAACATTTCAAGTTATAAAAACCATTTCATATACAGTTAAAAATGTTGGGGTCAGTAAGATTTTTTCTTAAAGAAACAAATACTTTTATTTAGCAAAGTTGATCAAAAGTGACAGTGAAGACTTTTTACATTGTTACAAAAATGTCTATTTAATCAAATAAATTGTTTTTATTTTCTATTTTCTAATCACTCTGGCCAAAATGGTGATATAAGGGCATGTCATATTTATACAGCACAGTCTCGGGCTTGACATATATGGGTTTCATTAATTATGGAAGCGCTCTGTAAAATGCTGTAAAAAAGTCATGAAAGATCCAGAAAATTCTCAGCACAGCAGTAGTCCTTTGACCAGCTCTTCCTCAAAATACTTATGAATAACTTCAATGTGCAGAAGAGCTAACCCTGTGAGAAAATGTGGAAACCAGTCAGAACATTGCATTTTTAATATGTCAGGGATGGCTTTCATCTCATACCGATTTGAATGTGCCTATAATTATGTGGTATGTAATGACAGATTTCACTTTTTCTTTAAAAAAGCTCTTTGGCCAAGTTTTGAGCTTTGAATGTTTCGGCATGACCCTAGTGGATCAGCGTTCTGGTATTTGCAGGATCTTGGCTTGGGACGTGCTCTCCAGAGGTATGACATCATGGGGATGCCCTGGAGCGGTTGGTTTTGCATTACTATCAAATTAAAAGTCTCACAATGGGCCACAAATTGTATCTGCATCTGTGGGAAAACCTATTTAACACAAACAAATTGAGGGAGAGAAAATATTAAACACAAACAATTTAGCAGAGTAGTCTAATTGGTCGTCTGCTCTCACACGATTAAGACGGTCTGACAGCAGCTGTATGGGTAATAAACCACACCACGAATCATCACATTTGGCACGGCCCAAATTAAGATGATGGAAAGTTATACATCGTGAAATCAATTAATGTGTGACGCATCAAATCACAGTTGATCTGTGACTCAATCTAACAAACAACAAATGTGTCTCAAACCAGGGTTATTACAGTGAAATAAAACTAAAACCATAAAAAACTATTTCAAATAAACATTAACTGAAATAAAACATCAAATACAAACGTATTTAATTTGAACTAGCTACCAAGCCTACATTTCTTATTTTCATTTTAATTTAATCACTTGACCCTAAAATAACTTATTTTATTTTATAAGGACAACAAACATTAATCAACATTTCTATAAATGTGCCAGGGTTAGCCAGCTGGCCCATTTTCAACTGCAGTCCTTTGGCAAGATGTTTTTGAAACCTAAAACTGAAATAAAAATTAAAACAACATATGTACACATAAAAAAAATAATAAAAAAAACTACAATAGTGTCTAAAAGATACTAAAATAACACTGTCTCATCCACAGGGGCAGAGCATGTTACCATGAGAGACAAAATGTTTTTTCCTTCATATTTGTGTGTAAATTTAAGAACCCTAACCCTAACAGTATCTGTCAAGACAAAGAAGAAGCTAAAAGCAAGAACTATGGAACCAGAGCTGGACAATGACACCCACACAGCTCTTCCTTCCTTCCCAAGCCTGTGTCAGTAAAGCCGTCCCTCTGGTTCCCTTGCTCAGGTCTGGAGTCTGGGCCTGACCCTGTGTGAAAGTCTGCAGCCTACATTCCATCACTGAACCGCTGGCCACCCCGTGCTGGGAATCAGGCAGAGATGGGAGGAAGAGAGAGAGACAAACAAGCAGCGAGACAGACCCATGTCTCATGCTAAAGTCCTCTTCATTTATTTTTATCTGTCTCTCTGACCTGCTATACTCTGACCCAGATGACCAGAAGTTGATGGAAATGCAAACTGTGGTAAGGATGAGCAAAATAAAATTAAAAAAAGCACAGGGCAAATTTTGTATTCTGTTCGAATCTATCGTATGTGTTCTATTCAGTTTACTGTGTTCTGTTCCATTCTGTTCTCTGTTCTGAGTAAACAGAATAGAAAACATACAATACATTTAGAACAGAATAGAACACAGAATAGAGCGGAATAGAACAGTAAACAGAATAGAACACACAATAGATTCGAACGAAACAGAACACAAATAGAGCGGAACAGAACTGTGTCAACAGAACATAACACACACAAAAGATTGGAACAGAATAGAAAACAATAGAGTGGAACAGAACAGAATAAATAGAATAGAACATACAATTGGTAAGAACAAAACAGAACACAAAATAGATTAGAATAGAATAGAATACAGAATAATAGAAAAGAAGAAAACAGAATAGAACTGAAAGAAATTATTGGAATAAAAATGGAATTGTGAGTGAACAAAATAGAGGAGACAACTAAAATTTAACTCAAAAGGACAAAATCAATTGATCAAAAGTGAGAGTAAAGACATTTATAATATTACAAAAGATTTCCATTTTTAAAAAAATCGGGTCTTTTGAACTTTCCAAAAATATATTAAGCAGCACAACTGTTTTCAACATTGATACTAATAAGAAATATTCAGTGAGCATCAAGTGAGCATATTAGAATGATTTTCATTAGGATCAACACATAAGACAGAAGTAATGATGCTGAAAATCCAGCTTTGACCTTTCTCTTGGAAACTAGATTTGCGAGTGCTTCGGTCTGTCTGAAGCCACACACAGACACACACACACACACACACACACACACACAGCAGCAGGTTTCCTACACTCAGTCAGTCGCACTCACACAGACTCAATACTGGCGCACATATCCTTCCATTGTTCAGCAATGAAGAACTAACCTTTCAGCAACACATGTGTGTACTTTATATGGCTCATCAATCTCTGATTTACAACATTTCCCAAAGGAACAATCCTTACAAGAGTATTTTCCAAACGCACGTACTTATAACATTACCTGGGCATCCCCAATCTCAAATCTACAATAAATTTTACAGACAGTAATGCAAAGCTTCACCTGTGTGATTTGGCTCCTCAACATCAGGGATGTTTTATCAAAATTATGAGCAGGTCAGCCAAAAATCTATTAAAATGGGTTTGATTTTTGTCTGCCAGGCATAAATCATACAGTAAAGCCATATATATCCTCAACATGCTTTATGATTTGAGGAATCATTCATGTCTGTAGCACAAACGGTACAGAATAAGTTGCGCACCAAAGTTTAATAGTGTTAAGGGTTGGTTTAAATTCCTAAACCTAAATATAAGCAATAATAAGGCAATATTCAGGTGAATGCGTGGAGAGCAAAGCATCATGGGATCAAGAGGCAGTCAAATAGACCACTACTTCACTCAACAGCCTGATTATATTAGTACTGCAACCTTCACGGAGGAGAGAAAGAGAAAGAAGAAAAGAGAGGCGCTGAAAATATGAGAACAGACACAGACGGTAAAAGAGCCCCCTCCAGACTTCACAACATCTTCATAAATGTGGAGTTAATCAAAATATTGTTCAAAGATCTGGCAGAGGAGGAGAAGAATGCTGAATCAGCACCACCAGGGGTTTCAGAACTGTAAATGTGTTTGGTGGTGTTGACAGCACAAAGGAAGAGTATCAGCTAACGCAAGAAAGGATAGAGAAAACTAGCAGGACTAGATGTGTGTGCACACACACAACCAATATAAACTGATCCTCATTCAATACATGTCCATTCTTTATCAAGCCACACTTAGGATTGTCTGAAAACAACTTTAGGGTGCTTACACACAAGAGAAAGTGCAGTTTGATCTGTTTCTGTTGTGGAAAAAGTCAGATCAGTATGAAATCAAGCGAGAATACCACAAATTAGATTTCCAAAAGTACTGCGAATACAACAGGATGGTCTAAAGCTCTCTTCGGTCAACTGACACACACTGGATTGCATTACAGTAAAAGTTAAAATATTGATTTAGTCTAGTGCATAAGCACCTCTTGAAAGTGTCAGGCCAAAACGCCTGAAGCAACCAAGGAGAGCCGTTCCTAAACGACTGTTATTTTGGTGACCACAAAAGTAGGATTGTTCTTCACTAGCTGCAGTGAACAAACATGCAGATGGTCATTTGCACACACACCTCTGTTATAATGAAGAAATCATCTCCCGGTTCTCCCTGCACTACGATCTTCTCTCCATCGTCAGACTGCACAGGCTCCAGGGCATCGGCCACAGTCAACCTCTCCCACTTATCAAGGGATTCTGCAAGACACAAAAAGTTTGATGTTAATCTGGATCTAAATGGACCTGAACTTCACTTCAAGTTCAACCCTTGAACTTTAATGTTATTAGGGGTGTGAATCTGTGGGTGGAAAGACGATTTATAGGATTTCAATTGGATTCAGGAACAAGTTTTGCTAATTCAAAACAATTCAATTCGATCTGATTCAGAATGAGATTCGTTTTGGATTAATGATTCGTAAATGCATCTACTAATGTGTCTTGGGTTAAAAAGAAAAAGACAAACTACTTAAAGTCCCCCTGTAGTCAAACGTTTTTTCCTTAAAATAGCTTAAATGTAAAACTCTACACCCTTGCCTCATTTAGTACGCAGTACTATGAATATGCAAATTAGCCCCGCCTCCACTCACTCCAGCTCAGAGATCCACTCGTTGACAATCAAACGTTGACCTGATTGGTTACAAGGTAGTTTGTGACGTCAGAAACACTAGCGATTACAAATTGTGTTTTTGAAACTGTCTTTAGTTCACTGCAGTTTTAAGGAGAAAATCCTCAGCAATGGTGTTGACTTATGAATTTACGCAAGGTTTGTCTGAAAGCATATAAAAAAACACCACAAAGACATATAAACAATATTAAAACCTTGATTTACACCACAGGGGGACTTTAAGATTGTTCATTGCACCAAGCAACTTGAAAGTAAACTCATTAAATACATGTACATAAAGGCTACTTGGAACATAAAGAGTGCAATGTGCCAACCAAATAATTTAGAGCTGAGCACAATTTACTTATTTTTTTAAAAGTTTTTATTTATTTCCATGAGTTTTCTTTGTCTGGAAAAAAAAACAATTTTAAAATTCCCTATTATTTCCAGTCACTAAACAAATCCAAATATCAAAATATTACCTGATACGTTCAGTTTCCTCAAGGTCTCATATGCAAATAAAGTCTCCGTAAATGTTTTCATCTCACCCAAATAAACAATTATACTCATAAAATGTCAGTATTTTATCTAATAGAAAACAACAGTGAGTTTTTCATGCAATAAAAGAGTTTTGTAACACTTTATTTTGATGGTCCCTTTTGAACATTCTGTTGAAGTAACTTTGCAACTATATGTCAGTTAACTCTCATTAGAGTATTAGTAGACTGTCTGCTTAATATCTGCTAACTGTTTATTGTGATGCTCCTCGAACAGACACTCTACTGACTATAAGTAACTTTTCAACTACGTCAACTTATTCTAACCCTAACCCTACCAGTCTACTAATACTATACTAAAACTCTAATGAGAGCTAGTAGACGTGTAGGCGCAATGCTACTTATAGACAACCGAATGTGTTAAAGGGACCATCAAAATAAAGTGAAACCAAGAGTTTTATTTCAGTAGTAGTGTACATGCAATAAGTTGGCAGTTTTATCATGGTTTGTGTGCATTCGAGGGCACATACATTAATACACACGTAAGTAATTTAATGTTTAAATATTTTAAAATATTGAATACTACTTTACCTAATCACGATTTATTCTATTGTTAGCATTTAAGCCGATTCTTAACCAAAACAAAGAATTAACGTTTCAATCCGTTTAAAGATTGATGTACATATCCATAAGCAGTATCTGTAATCAAATCGCTATAAATCTGAATAAATGATACTACGATAATGTCATTGTGCAACAAAGCGTCAATGCTTTGAAACGAAAGGCACGGCAGTTATAGTATAGTATATAGTATAATTATAGTATCAAGCAGCCTAGACTGATACTTTTAGAGACAGTGTGCGATGAGCATCCGGTGGTCCGTAAGTGACCCGTGGGTGTGTCATCAGAGGCTCAGACTAATGCTTTTACAAATAAACTGACTAATCAGAAAGACACCCAGGCTTATCACGAACTTCCTGCAGAATGCGAAGACTGGATCTTGACCCAGAAGAGCTTCTGTTGCTCGTGGACTATTGAAGCCGTGGCCGTGAGAAAAGAAACCGCCAAAGCCATCATTCAATACCCACCAAATTCCAGAAACACTTCCCACCTTCCAGCATCCATCACACGGGCATACCACACACGAACACGACCACACTAAAACCCTCCGGACTTCAGCAGCGCTGATCCATCCTCCAGCTGCAAATAATAACCAACGCCTCTGCCCTTTGCTGTTTGCTCACTCTGTCATTCTTCATTTCCCATTATCCCATCAGAATGCATTTCCCATCATCCCAATGCAGGACAGTAGCAGACGATCATTCTCAGATTAGACCGTCATAATAGTGTTAATATTTAAATAGTTAAAAGGAGACGATGTGTGTGTGGCTTAGGTGTGTGTTTGTGTGTTGGGGCCAGCCTGTCTGCATGCCCCAGACTAATGGTCACTTTATCAGGCTGGCTAAGACATCCTCACGCCCGGGCAGACGTCCACCTGCTTCAGTCGTAACATGAGCCGTCAGTGAGGGAAAAATCAACACCGCATGCTTCAACTAAGAAAAAACAGTGTGTCTGTGTGAGTCTATATTAGCACCTTACTCTTTTAGGATATTGTAACATAGCATAGACAAATTCATAACTAAGTCTTTCCGATAAAGCACTGGACACTATAAATGTTTAATATTAATAATTTGAAGGGATTTTTTTTTTTAAATCAGAGGAACCATACATTGAAAATCAAGGTATGTTTTCCACACTATTATCTTTGTTTTAATGAAGACAAAGTTTTTTATTTATTATATATATATATATATATATATATATATACACCTTGACTGATTCATGGAATCGAATCAAACTCCTAAAAGCTGCAGTCACTTTTACTGTTCCACAAATTACAGTGGGTGAAATAAATTTATTTATATAGGAATCATCAAGGCAAAAGATTTCCATACACAGATTTTGCATCGCGGGTATAAGTTGGTCACATGACTCACTATGTTGACCAACAGAAAGCTGCTTGGTTTGAAAGTAAGGAGTTCTTCAAACACTATTAACAATAGACAATTTCTGCTAATAGACCTCATTTAACTGAAGTGGATGCACTTTAACTGCCTTTTTGCAATGGATGTTTAATTCAGATAAGTTATTAAAACATCTCTCATATATTAACGCTCTCATACTCACGGATCACAATTCTTAAATTGTTAAATAAAAAAAACTAATTATAATCAATTGAAGTCAGAATCTCCTATCCCTCAATCCGAATGGCTGTTAGCAGTGACTGCTTACTAGTCAAAGTCAAAAGTACATCACAAAGTTTCTATGATATTCTGATCACGTAACGTGGCGTAACGAGAGAATGTTAAAATATGACTCTTATTTTTTTGAAGCAGTTTTTTGCGCAAGACCTCACAAGTGTCAAGGCCTCACAAACCATGGTAAAACGTGCCAAGACTTCACAAAACAGTACCGATTTCACCGCAATCTCAAAAGAATCTTACGCAAACAAAAACATGCCCCCCTCAAAGGCGAGAAGACGAGCGAAGAAAAGAGGTTTGAAGGGCGAGAGAGCTGGGTGTTTGAAGACAGGCCGTGACAGGGCTGTGAAACGGAGAACACAGAGAGAAAGAAAAATAGAGGAAACCGAGAGGAGGAGTGTGTTTGTTCAGCCATTTAATAACCCCATTTAGAGCGACGAGTGACCTCAGGGTGCTGAAGGACGAGGGGTCGCCGCAGAACTGACCATCTTAATGTTCCTCCTTCTCGCTCCTCTTTGTCTCTCTCTCACCAAACAAAACCGCTGGAATGCAAGTCCGGGTAGAATCTGGCAGTGGTGTCTGTCAGTCAAAGCTACACTCTTAGAAATAAGGGATCTTCAAATTCTGCATAGAACCTTCAGCTTCTAAAGAACCATTTTTGGCCACATTGAGTTGGATCTTGGATCTTTGGAGAATAAGAAAAAGCTCTTGAGTTCATTTACAGGTTCTTCAGATCAGTGTTATTAAATTTAAAACATCAGCACATGATGGTTTTCTAATGAACCAGAGATTAATTCCCTGGGGGTGTTATAATTTAGTTTAAGGTGACGTATTTACATTGTAATTTACTCTAATAAGTACTGAGTAATCTGAATTAACTACATGTACTTACTATAGAGTTACATTTAGGGTTAGTTACTTGTAAGTGTACATTATTTACTGGTAATAATATAGAACGTACATGTCGTAATGTGTAACTACTTGCACACTGAGTCCAAAATTTTCAATGCGTTTTTTTCGTATTTGTCATTTGGTGGCTCCGAATTGTCAAAACTCCTCTCAAAATGTTTGCTACCGATGCGAAAAATGCAGAAAATCGAACCCGACCTGGATTTTTCTCATATGTATTATTTAACGCGAGGAAATTTCGGACTCAGAGTGCAAGGACCTTTACCCTCTGTGGAAATTAAAAATGCTCTCCTCTGTCACTTGACTATAAAACTCTTTGTGGTTATAATTTGAAAATGTATTTTCATGCATACTAGAAGTTCTTAGATCATAAACCCATAAAAAAAATGTATTGAGTTGTTCAAATGGACATGTCAATTTGCAAATGAGACCTTGTTGTAAAGTTGTTACTGAAAACTTTTGCAAACAACCAACATTACTCTGCGTTTAATGAAATGTAAGATTAGTTTCATGGACGATTAACAAAATCGTTTAATGGACAAGGTGTTCAAAAATTAACCAAACAATTTATGCAAGATTGATTTGACAGATAAAAATCATTCTCATTACAAAGTTCTCATTATTGTACTTACCAAGTATAGACACCTTACTAAGGAACTCTTCATACATCTTCCTCTTCCTCAACGTGCTTCCCTAAAAAAACATTGAGGCAGCAGTTAGAAGACACATTGAGGACTTCAGGTAACAGAATCTCCTGCCCTCTAATTAGTCTCTACGGAACAAGAATAAGAAACACAGCGCTGAGAACAAAGCCGGGGGACTTTCCTCAAACACGCTGCTGAAGAACAACTATAAACATACAGATTAAAGCAAAGTTTTGGCTTCCTTCTCTTTTGTTCCTAGTGTTGTCTTTTTCAGCTCTGTCTCTCTCTATTACTCAGATAAAACACACAGAAACTCATTAAGTGGAGACGGTCCCATAGTTAAGAAAAATCACGAATGATCTTCTTTTTTGTCTCTATTGTTTCTCCTAGACAGGAATGAGATTAAATGGAGGAGAAATGGAGACTGAAGTCTCAGAGTTATTAACTAAATCACATCATATTTTGAGACAACGAAATGCAAACTTCCAGCCACTGGCTGACCGTGAAGATCTTCTCTCTTACGGGGTCAGTGACCTCTCCACCCCTGGTGTTTGAGAAGAAGATACAAAAACATCAGAAGAACATCTATGGCCTGCAGACACTAAAGTGAGGCATGACAACGTGATCTACAGCGTCCCGGCAAGTGTTGGTCAAGCTTAATGGATTAGTTCACCCACATTTCCCAAATAAACAGTATATATTTTCTAAAGACAGACTCTATATTTTCTAAAGACAGACTGTGTAGCTTGAATAAGTGTCTGTGGAGATCCTTTTACTAGAGCAAACAAGAAATATTATGCATAGAAAAGTGAACTAAACAGGGTATCTGCACATTTTTTAACAGCAAATTTAATGACTTTTAAGACCTTTTTTAAGTCCTCTAAAAGGCAAATTTAAGACTTTACCACGACAAAAAAAAAAAGAAAAAAAAAAATAGTGAAAATGTTCAGCATTACACACGACAAGTGTTAATTTTGCCAGCCATTTTTGTTTTAGTCTTAGTCTTCATAGATGAAAATGCTTATTGGTCTTAGTCACATTTTAGTCATTTTGTCTTTCATAGTTTTAGTCTAGTTTTAGTTGACGAAACGTCATTGCATTTTTAGACATTACTTTTAGTCAAACTGCAGTTACCGACATTAATTTTGGTAGCTATTTTATATGTAGTCTTTAGACAAAAAAATTATTATAATTTTTCGCTTTAGGCCAATTCAATTAAGCTTATGAGAAATTTTAATCAAGGTAACAGGCTGTATTGACATTGCACTCTTTAGCAGTAGCACTAGTGCAATTCTACATATCCCTGTTCCTTAGTTCAGTGGTTCTCCAATTTTTTGGAGTGCCGTAACCCCTCTTCCACTTAGACTGCAGTCACACCTTTTCCATTAAGGGACAATATCTGCCCCTTTAATCGATTTTTTCCAGTTCATTTTTTACCTTTATAAATACTTTTGTAAAATAAATAATGCTTTAAATAAAACAATGTTCAATATGCAATGATGGATAAGTGATACTTTTAAATATTAAATTAAAATCGCCGGTAGGTGGCGGTAAGTCACTGTCTTTATAAGTGAGTCATCGAGTCATTCATTCATCAGTAACAAAGCAAGTGGCTGTATTTATGAACGGGTCATTGAATCTCACGATTCATCCAAAGCCACAGATTCGTTCTCGAATCACCGCTGTGTGCTGCAGTTCTGCTGTGGCTTTCGTTGCAAAATAGCAATAATAAGCAATAATATGATCAACATTAAAAACACTGCTGGATATCAGCCTGCATTTTGATCGCTGATTTAGTCGCACAAACAGCGCAAGCGGCTCGTGACAGAACACAGACCAACTGAATGACACTTTAATTAATTTAAGTAGAAAATCTCAAATGAAGATCACTGAACTCCAACTTACTTGTCTGTGTTTTCAGATCATCCGCGATTTTTCAGCAAAGAGGTTCGCGCATGGTTGCCAGATATATTGACAAGACCGAGTAGAAAACGAGTTCTTTTAAATGAATAGCTCCGACTGGGGATTTACATTATTTAAATCTGGCAACTGTAAGCATGAACGCTCGTAAACACAGTCTGTCATTTGCTGTTGTGTCCTTTATTCGACAAAAACAAGTGCTTTTGGTCAAGTTTGTATTTTTTTAAACAACTTCTTTTCTTTGTATTTCTTTTCTCGTCGACGATATTGTATGTGTTGATATAGTCACAGTTATCGTTTAATGATGTCACGTGGGTATCGTCTTTCATCGTCTTGTCTTAGTCAGGGAAAAAAAGGTATTTTTCATAGTTTTCATTAACGAAATTAACACTGCGTCTGAGACCAACGCTACTTTTGCGTCATCGAAGGGTAACGCCCCTTTTTGGGGGAAAACAAACGGATTCCCCCGAGAACAGAACTCGCTCTAGATCTGCAATTTAAGTTTCGTGATAGCAAAAATGGCACAAACACACTCTTTTTGCCGGCCGAAGACCGTGAGAAGAAGCTACTGGACACAGGGTTACAGAGGTGTCCCTTTGAAATGGGCCCAGTCTCTTTACATCTACACCTGGATCAAACAGACATAACGTGCAAATAACCATCAGTTTATGTCCGTGGTAATAGCAAAGCTATGTCTGTGTGATACTTTAACGTTTCTTTTAACATAATAACAATTTGTGGCCAAATAAGTGTTTGCAGTTGATAGCTTATCAGGCATGACATTTCCATGATTATAGGAAATAATAGAAGCCCGTTGTTGCCGATGGAATAGGCTACGTGACGTGTTTGTATTTGGAAAACGGACCGTAGCTTATATAACATGACTTACTGCTATATAAAAAAATAAAATACATGATCTCTTTTGACTGCATTATTTTACCTGCTGTATACCAACCAATCCAGCCCTTTTTACCTGTTAAAATAGGCCTACCTTTAAATGTCGAAAACAACCAATAAAATGCAGTATTCTAACAAACTGATTGAAGTCTCTACTTATTTAAATAAACAATGCAATCAATTTTCGGAACACCATCACTTTTGAGTGTGTTTGTGCCATTTTTGCTATCACGAAACTTAAATGGCAGATCTAGAGCGAGTTCTGTTCTCGGGGGAATCCGTTTGTTTTCCCCCAAAAAGGGGCGTTACCCTTCGATGACGCAAAAGTAGCGTTGGTCTATAGCGGCACAGCTCACCAGAGCTGGTGTGGGCGGCAAACCATCAACGCAACGCATTCATCAATCACTTACTCGTCAGTCACCTATGGGATGATGCAGGTTGCTCAAATTGCGGTAAAAAAACAACGGATGACGAGTCGGACAAGAAATTTAAGGTCCCCGCATGAAATTTAAGACCTCCTTATCAGAAATTTCAGATTTCAAGACATTTTCAGGCCTTAAAACTCGAAAATTGTATTTAAGACATTTTAAGACTTTTTAAGGTCTACTTAAATAACTGACAAAAACATAATGTTTAGCTTGCAAGTGAGTCTGGGCAATATATTGAATAATTCACTATTATATTTTGGTATTATTTAATTGGAGGATTATTATGGATCAAAAAATTAAAAACTAAGATAATCATAATAATAATATTACATAATAAAAATAAAATAATATTATATGTTTTCAAACATAATTTCAAATCAAAAAGCCTTTGGAATTATTTAATTGGAGAATGAAACATTAAGTAATAATAATAACAATAATAACATACTAAAATATGTGTAAATATTATACAATATATTATATATAATACTAATATATATATATATATAATAAAATATATTTTAAATAAAATTTATATTTTCTAAAACCAACATGAGTGTAGGTTATTTCACAGGTTCTCTCACACACATTATCAAATTTATTACACACACACACACACACACACACACACACACACACACACACACACACACACACACACACACACACACACACACACACACGTTGTGTTTTCATGTTTTATGGGGACTTTCCATAGACATAATGATTTTTATACTGTACAGACTGTATATTCTATCCCCTTAAGGCCTGTTCACACCGGGACGAATTTCGCGTGCGTTATTCGCCGACGTTTAACGCCTCGTGACTAAACAAAGGGCGCCAATGTGAGTGTTCACACCGACGCGTAAAACGCCACGCGTAAAAGCGTCATTTTTAAAAAAAAACGCCTCGGGTTCGTTTTTTTTGTTTGACGCGCCGCGTCAAAAACTATCCGACCAATGAGATTACCGCTTTTGCTCACGTGTCTGGAGCTTCTGAAGTTACATTAAAACACAACTTGGGGGCGCTCAAACACAAAACGGTCTTGCCGACCGGCGGCGAAGAAGATATACGCCAAGTAGCGTCTACACTGCCGGGAAGAAATAGACGAGGAAGATGCAAGGCAAGATGAATGTAGAGATGCTGGTCTTGTTGGTGTCTTTATAAAGAGACACCAACGAGAATAAATAACTATATGACACACGCGACAAACTTGCTCTCTTCTTCTGAATGACAAGCGAGTGCACTTTGTGGACCGGGGTATTTCTGTACATTAAGCGCCATCTAATGTCAGGGAATGAATTTGCATGTTCACTCAGCTCATCGTCAGCGAAAATCGCTTGGGTGTGAACACAAAAAACGCGTTGAAAAACGCTGACGAATAACGCGAGCCGAAATTCGTCCCGGTGTGAACAGGCCTTTACACTGCCCCTGTCCCTAAACCTACCCATCACAGGAGACATTCTGCATTTTTACATTTTCAAACAACATCACTTAGTGTGATTTATAAGCTGATTTCCTCATGGGGACCAAAAAATGTCCCCACACGAACAAGGATTTCGGATATTGCCATCCTTGTGGGGACATTTTGTCCCCATAACGTAGGGTTTACCAGGACACACACACACACACACACACACACACACACACACACACACACACACACACACACACACACACACATCTTTTACTGGTTTAATTAAGATCAGCTCAGCATAGCTGAAATCTGACAGTCTGTCTCTCTTCTCACAGAACTCGGTGTGTGTGTTGTTAAGAGTAAGTGCGTGTTTGCATAAGAAAGCGAGGAAGACACTAAAGAGAAAGAAAAACGAAACGATGGCCTGACAGAAAAATCTAAATTGGTCCCTTGTCAGGCTCTGTGTGGAGAACAGTTTCCACGGAGGCTTGCGGGCCATTAGAAATATTCATTTATTCATTCCCACAACACACACACACAAATACACACACTCTGCAAACACAAACACTGCTACAGATGGACCACTTGATGCAGATTACGCTGTTGAGCGAGAGAGTAAGTATTTAGTTAAAGAATACCAAAGGGTGGAAAGTTTGGTTTAGTTTTCAGAACGCCAACAGCCTGTTTCAATCTGGAAAGTCAAGAATTTCAATCTGGAAAGTCATGGCATCCAGAAGAAAGGGCTTGTCATTTAAAGGGATAGATCAGCCTAAAATGAAAATTCTGACACTACTGACCCTTATGTCACTGTGTGTGAGTGTGTTTCTACCATAAGGATGCGTCGGTAGCTGTCTCGGTCTATGCCCCACAGTTTCAGGTCAGTCTTGGCTTTCACAGTAGCAGCTCGAGGAGTTCCATATATCAGAGCCAATTCTCCAAAACTACCACCCTCTCCGATACTGGTCACCCATTCACCGTTTACATACACCTGCGAACAGAAGGAGAAAAATCATTACATCTTTCTACTTATAATAGAAATATTATAAGTAGAAATATGAACAATACGTATGGTTAATTGAACACAAAAGCATTTTTAGGACTATTATGATTGTCATGACAGTTACAGTGAAGAAAATAAGTCTTTGAACACCCTGCTATTTTGCAAGTTCTCCCACTTAGAAATCATGGAGGGGTTCTGAAATTGTCATCGTAGGTGCATGTCCACTGTGAGAGACATAATCTAAAAAAAAAAATCCAGAAATCACAATGTATGATTTTTTAACTATTTATTTGTAAGATACAGCTGCAAATAAGTATTTGAACACCTGTCTATCAGCTAGAATTCTGACCCTCAAAGACCTGTTAGTCTGCCTTTAAATTGTCCACCTCCACTCCATTTATTTTCCTAAATTAGAGATGCACCTGTTTGAGGTCGTTAGCTGCATAAAGACCCCTGTCCACCCCATACAATCAGTAAGAATCCAACTACTAACATGGCCAAGACCAAAGAGCTGTCCAAAGACACTAGAGACAAAATTGTACACCTCCACAAGGCTGGAAAGGGCTACTGGGAAATTGCCAAGCAGCTTGGTGAAAAAAGGTCCACTGTTGGAGCAATCATTAGAAAATGGAAGAAGCTAAACATGACTGTCAATCTCCCTCGGACTGGGGCTCCATGCAAGATCTCACCTCGTGGGGTCTCAATGATCCTAAGAAAGGTGAGAAATCAGCCCAGAACTACATGGGAGGAGCTGGTCAATGACCTGAAAAGAGCTGGGACCACCGTTTCCAAGGTTACTGTTGGTAATACACTAAGACGTCATGGTTTGAAATCATGCATGGCACGGAAGGTTCCCCTATTAAACCAGCACATGTCAAGGCCCGTCTTAAGTTTGCCAATGACCATTTGGATGATCCAGAGGAGTCATGGGAGAAAGTCATGTGGTCAGATAAGTAGGGCTGTCAACTTTAGTCGTTTAGTCGACTAATCGGTCGATGCCGTCTTGGTCGACTGACATTCTCATTGGTCGACCAGTTGGAATTTTTTTTTTTTTTTTTTTTTTTTACCAATAGGAAAAAAATTTCATTGATTTACTCCTTGATATTTATTCCTTTATAAGCATATATATATATATATATATATATATATATATATATATATATATATATATATACTGTATTCTAAATATAATTAGCCTATGTTTTATCCCCAACTTTAAATGCTTTAATTTATGCTATTTTGTAACAGCGCCACAGTTTAACGCACCACGTAGAACACTCGGGAACCGCACCTGTGGCTGCACTGCTGCTTCGCGCTCAGTAAGGAATAGGGTATGTAGTTTTACTGTATTCATTCAGTTAGAACGAAACTTGCAGGGATGGAAATAAGCACCCGCCACCAGCCAAATGCGGGTGAATTTGTGTTGTGGCGGGTAAACTCGCTTCATCTACCGGCGGGTAAATAAAAATAGCATCGTGCGACGTTCGTCTGTTATAGGACAAATTAGTTTGAATAAACGAGCAGACACTGCTTAGCAAGACAACTAGAAGTGAATGTGCTTTCCATTAAATGAATCACACACACACAGTAAACAAATCCTTAACAAAAACAGGGCTATTCTGGTGGGTGCGGATGTGGTGGTGACGCGTTCATGTAACATGTCCTTACAGTGGCGCTGCCAATAAAGCTCCTAAAATCTGTCACAAAGAACAGGCAAAAGTAATGATTATGAATATGTAAAATATAGCAAGGAGATATTTAAATTATTTATTAATAAACAAGTCTTTTCTTTGTCCGTGTCAGTTGCAAAGATGAAGTTGACGATGCTGATCGTGATCTTCGCAGTATTCAGATTGCATAAGCAGAGAGCAGTCTGTGTCTGTTTTCTTTCGTTTTGAATTGTTCTGTTTAAAAGTAGACATGTCTGTGAGAGTAGGCTACCTTATACGCTGAGTTTCGGTTCATTTATGAGACGAGCTCCAGTTCACGCGCCGGCGCCTCCGTTTCGTGATTATCTGTCTGCTATATTTACTTCTTATTTATTAAATCCAGGCAATTGGTTGATGAAACATTGATTAAAATTAAGATACAATTAATACAAAACGAAATTCATTTTAAAGATTGTGACTGTCACTATAGACCTAGGACAGAGCTCCTCACTTTGCAGTTACAAAAATCACTTAATTTTCAAAGAATTAGCTATATTATTATTATTATTATAATAATAGTTTTAAATATGTAAGCTATTATTGATGTTTTATCGTGGTTGTTTTATAAATGCTCTATGACAATTGTTTGATAAATGTTCAATCAAAATGCAAACCGTTGCGTTTTTTTTTTTTTTTTTGTCGACTAATCGTTGCGCAGGACAGGACTTTGGTCGACTAAGGATTTCTTTGGTTGACTACAGCCCTACAGATAAGACCAAAATAGAACTTTTTGGTCAGAATTCCACTAACCGTGTTTGGAGGAAGAAGAATGATGAGTACCATCCCAAGAACACCATCCCTACTGTGAAGCATGGGGGTGGTAGCATCATGCTTTGGGGGTGTTTTTCTGCACATGGGACAGGGCGACTGCACTGTATTAAGGAGAGGATTACCAGGGCCATGTATTGCGAGATTTTGGGGAACAACCTCCTTCCCTCAGTTAGAGCATTGAAGATGGGTTGAGGCTGGGTCTTCCAACATGACAATGACCCGAAGCACACAGCCAGGATAACCAAGGAGTGGCTCTGTAAGAAGCATATCAAGGTTCTGGCGTGGCCTAGCCAGTCTCCAGACCTAAACCCAATAGAGAATCTTTGGAGGGAGCTCAAACTCCGTGTTTCTCAGCGACAGCCCAGAAACCTGACTGATCTAGAGAAGATCTGTGTGGAGGAGTGGGCCAAAATCCCTCCTGCAGTGTGTGCAAACCTGGTGAAAAACTACAGGAAACGTTTGACTTCTGTAATTGCAAACAAAGGCTACTGTACCAAATATTAACATTGATTTTCTCAGGTGTTCAAATACTTATTTGAAGCTGTATCTTACAAATAAATAGTTAAAAAATCATACATTGTTATTTCTGGATTTTTTTTTTTAGATTATGTCTCTCACAGTGGACATGCACCTACGATGACAATTTCAGAACCCCTCCATGATTTCTAAGTGGGAGAACTTGCAAAATAGCAGGGTGTTCAAATACTTATTTTCTTCACTGTAAGTTCTCCAAGTTTCCCAAAATTTTCATTATTGCAAAATGTAAGACAAAAACTAATTTGCATTATAATGTAATGTAATACAGTATAATAATTCATGTAATGTAATGTAGAGGTCTGCATGGGATGGATTTTTCAATCCTGCTCCCGCAAGAGTATGTACCGCTCCAACTTGCTGCCGCCAAAAATATGTTCGATTATATGTTAGAAAAAACAGAATATGTTAGAAAAATGTTTGTCTCTGTATCATTTACTTCTTATCTGTGAAATTCACCTATTACACTTTGATTAAGATGATAAAAACAAACACTTGTTTTAGAATATGCATTGATGACCTATACACAAAAAGGGACATTTAAACAGAAAGTAAAAAGGAACTCTTTCAATGTCATGTTATCTGAAAGGACTGACTGAACTCTCGTCTCATACTAATGCTAGTCAAGGGCATTCACAGTGAAGCAGGTGATCTGATAACACACAGCTCGCACCTTCTATCTTCCCAACCTTGGATCCTCTAGGGTGTCTTACGAGGAATTAGATAACACCTTGAGACTCTTTCCCCTGTTTTGTCTTTCATTTTGGCATAAGGGTAAGATGCTACCGAAGAGAATATCTCACTGAATCTGTGTGTCAGCGTGTGGTTTTCAACAGCCACACGCATAGACAAGCACAAAGAGCCTCTTTCTCATTTTCCACAGAGACTGATTGGGTTTCACTTGTAGACACACAATCCAGTTGTTGATTTTATGAGGGGAGATAATAAAAAAAACGTTAACACACGGGCAGAAATAAACGCTGGTCCTGCTCGGGCCAGGCGTTCTGCCAGCCATCTAAGACACATTCCACAGGTATCTCTGCTCTCCAGACCGGCCACTCGAGCAGGTTTGGGTCAAAGCCTCTTCAGAGATGGCCAACATGTCACTTAAGGTGAGAACTTCTTTGCCATAAGTCTCCAATTCAGTCATTTTATTGGAACAACAGACAGAAAATAATGGCAAATATTTCGGGCCGCCCCAACGAAAGACTAGTAGTTTTTCTAGTAGTTGTTCAGTTAAGCCATTAGTTGACAAGTCACAAATTTATGATATGAATTGAATTATTTAAATATAGCTTTAAAATGTAAATTAAGTGCTCAAGCGCATACAGAAAGGAGACAGTCTGAACATTTTAATAATTTGTTACTATACTAGTGTTTTCTGAGTTAGTATCGGCTGCAAAGATGAAGTTGACGACGCTGACTCGTCATCTCCACAGTATAGACGCACCTATAGGGAGATGTTACGTTAAACATCATGCAGTAAGTGCTGTAGTAATTTAGCTTCCACAGTCCACATGAACATTTGGATATGTGGCTAATAATAGCTCATGTATCTATGTTAATCTTAAAGCGAGTGGCCATGTAAAGTACCTAACATTAGGCTACTACTTGCATGTTTCAAATGATAATTTATGTTTGAGGTTGATAATTCATTTGGATTTCTTGCTCGACATAATTACCACATGGAACAGCCATGTTAACCATCTGTCCGTCACGGACTGCATGACTCCGCGGACTAATGATTCATGTGGAGTTTGTTTTTCTGCAAATTTGGTTGACAAAGCCTCTTCTGATTGACTAAAGTTTGGTTGACTATAAGGGGGCAGTCCTAGAAATATGACTTTAAGTGACTGAAAGTGCTTTTTTTTTTTCTTCATAAGAGAATAAGCGAGCATTAATGAATTCCAAATTTGAACACACTCTCGATTAGCATGCAGTACTAAGCGCTCCAAAGTCACAGGAGATTTATCCTTTCTGCTAATGAGAGACATCACGTTGCATTCAAGACGCATCTTGACATTCCAGCACGTTTGCGTATATGTCTGGGAGGTTTATGGAGCTGAACATGCTTGCTTACACACATGAGAAGGCTGGTTAATGTCTGGAAACATGTATTTTGCATGTGTTTGACAGCATTAGTGTGGCGTACGGTGGATTGAGCGAGCGTGGCTATGTGCTCAGGCTCTCTGCGCTCGGGCTCAGACCCAAGAGCTCGATACGACATAATCTGATGTGGCAGCGACCCAGTGCTGACTCAACGCGCCCTCAGAGCTCATCCAGAGCAGAGGAGAAATATTTGCACTGATATTTCACACAGCCGATCACTAAGCACATACACAAGGAGAAGAGTCTCAAGACAAACGAGACTGATAATAACATGAAGAATATTAAGATACAGTGTTCAGATTCAGTCTGTGTAGGGAAAACAGGGGTTTTCTTACTATTTTAAAACAAAACAGCTTGACCATTCAAAATGGGCCAATTAGAAACTGTCAATGTTAAGTCACAACCATATGACTTCCCACTTTTATCAGGGACAGTAAGATATTTCCTCAAAGAAATTAATACTTTTATTACAGTGAACTCATTGTGTCATGTTCAAGAAACCAATTTGAAATGATTCAAGCTTTGTGACATGGTGCATTATCCTGCTGGAAGTAGCCATCAGAGGATGGGTACATGGTGGACATAAAGGGATGGACATGGTCAGAAACAATGCTCAGGTAGGCCGTGGCATTTAAATGATGCCCAATTGGCACTAAGGGGCCTAAAGTGTGCCAAGAAAACATCCCCCACACCATTACACCACCACCACCAGCCTGCACAGTGGTAACAAGGTGTTCCTAATAATCCTTTAGGTGAGTGTATATTCATATAGAAATCAGTTATTTTACATTGTAATAATATGTCACAATATTACTGTATTTTTTATTAAATAAATGCAGTCTTGGTGAGCATAAAAGGTTTCTTTAGCAAAAAAGGATAGTTTCTATTCATATTCATTCACGTTTACTATTCACTATTCAGCAACTTGGCATGGCGGTTGTTAGTCTGTTCACTTGTAAAGAGATAATTTACTCTATATTTTAAGTAGCAAACACAGTAATTCTAAGAGTCATAGAGAGCGTGGAAAATGCTTATAAAAACTAATCTATGACTTCATGAAGCCATAAATGGACTCTAGGGAAAAAATAAAATGCTAGAAAAGTGTGGAAAAGGCCCCTTTTAAATAAACAATCATATTTACTGATAAACCAAGAATGGCGGAATGAAAATACTACAGATTCCCAGGGTGATAAAAACAAATTCTAAATAAATCATATGCATCAAAGAAAATCTACTTTAAATCTTCTTTAAAACAAAACAGGGGAATGGATTCTCTATGGAGATAATGACACATCACTTCTCTTGAATTTTATCCATGCCATCTTTGGGAAGGCAAAACAATGGCAGTCAGTGTTCCAGTTTTCTGTAGTGTTAGAAGAGGCCAGTGGGTAAGCTTTTTCTTTTCTTTTTTTTATTATATTATCTACTATAATATGTAGGTAAGATAAGATAAGATGTTTCAGAAATGTTAATATCCTAATTGTGTGAACGTCACAGGGTTCATTACCAGGTTACGTTTCAACGCAAAGTCAATAGCGGATTTTTTTATTTTTTAATCTTGAGTAAATTGGCACATTTAAGCACATTCCCATCTCAAACTTTCATTACTGTATTGATTTTTATTTTAAATTGATGATTTTAATTTATGAATTATCATAAAATACAAAAATACCAATATGTATAAATATATAATTTAAAAAAACAATAAGAATGATCTTTTTTTTTTTTGACTAATAAGAATATGGGGGCCTTAATTGACATTAAAAATAGATCTTTTCTCTATGCAACACAATTTATTTTTTATTTTTATTTTGTGGTGATGGATAATATTTCACAAGATTCACCCCATTACATTTGTTATACTGATAAATATATTGCAGATGTAGATGAATCAGTCCCAGAGTATCTGCTCACTGCTGTGGTGGGCCTTAAAGTGTCCCTATTATGATCTTTTAAAGGTTCCTAATTTTCTGTTGGAGGTCTCATATAATATGTCTACATGGATCCAACGTAAAAAAAAACACACTTTAATTTTCACATAATATACATTCCAGCATAACTTCTTTTCTCACAGTGCCTGAAACGGTTCGATAAATGATTGAGTCTCTCTAAACCCCTCCTTTCCGAGAGTCTACTGGCCCAGTCAGTTGTGATTGGTCTACGGCTTACAGCACATGTTGGAAAATAAAACGGCTATTAGCATGTATGAATTTCAGCTCTGGATCTTCCTCAGCACTTGATACACAATGATGCATAAAAGTAACGATGGCGTCGGTTTTACCGTATCCATTCGGGCCCAGATTCTCATCCTTTGGACGTTTCAAAGAGCATTTACTTTCGCAGCACAGATAACTGTCTTCTTGACATGTCAACAACAAGAACCAAATTCTTCTAGGTCTCAGCTACAACTACAATGTTTCAGGGTCAAAGTAGACGTTGTTCGCAAGGAAGCCAATATAGACCATAGGTGGGCATTTTGGATATTTGTTGGAGATTTGGAAGTGAGACTGGAAATACTGACAACTCATTTCAGGCAGTTCAGAATCTGTTCTTTCTTTTGGGAAACAATAACTCCATTTATCATGCATCTTTAAAACTTTGCAGAGCTTTCACATTCACAAACAGCTATATTATACACTGCATGAAAAATAAAATCAGAAAAAG
Organism: Semotilus atromaculatus; assembly: GCA_031834385.1. Classification (NCBI taxonomy): domain Eukaryota; kingdom Metazoa; phylum Chordata; class Actinopteri; order Cypriniformes; family Leuciscidae; genus Semotilus; species Semotilus atromaculatus. The sequence continues at coordinate 11,604,696 of JAULUF010000005.1, read as the reverse complement.
CATAATAGGGGCACTTCAGTGAAGTCAGTTTATTAACCCTTATCCTGATAAGCTGCATATACAAGTACATGTATGAGTTTGACTGTAGAAACAGGTATGAAATACTGAACTCACATCAACTTCTCCTTGATCAATCACATAGAAGTTGTCTCCTTCATCACCTGAGAAAAAAAATTTGAAAATCGTGAGTTTATTCCAATCAACCAACTTCAGGGAGAAGACACATAAGATACATAACCCCTTTTCCCTCCTGTTTTTTCTTTTTTTTTGCTCAGTAGTGAAAATCTACATAGAAAAACTGAACATACTCGACCATTCAAAAGTTTGGGGTCTGTTTTTTAAAGAAATCTCTTATGCTCACTATTTTAAATCCATTTATATATGAGCTCAAAGTTAATTCTGTAACCTTTTAAGAGTCCCTACAGATAACAAAAATGGACTAAAACCCACAAAACTCCCATTTTAATTTCATGGGACCTTTAAATTCAGGATGGAAAGGAGGAAAAGATAAATAATTTTGTCTCTTTCCCAGATTCCATCCCTTTCCAACTCCCAGTTTCCCAAGAACACATCCGTGCATATCAAAGATAAAAGATGGCACACCACTTTAAAAACGTCACCACTTCCCAGGACAGTGTCATCTAAATGATTCCCAGGCTTCATCTTCTACACCCCATTTGAGAGTTTAATGGACGGTTGGGCGTTCCAGAAGCCGCAGGCTCTGATCAACATTTCCAAGTTAAAGGCCATACATAAAGCATTTCTGTAGGTTCAGAAGGTCTTTGAGGTATAAGTGTGTGTTGAAGTTGGTGTTTGGGAACCTGGTAGCAAGTGTGTGTGTGTTTGTGTGAGCCGAAGAGTTAAAAGAGTCCGTGATCCGTGCGCTGCCGAGTTCACGCGGGTTCACGGGGCTAATTAACACCGAACACACTAAGCGCTCGTAAATCACACAAGCAATTTATCTTAACACACTCACCAATCGCTAGTGCCCTCTCCCTCTCTTACTTGCCGTCTCTCTCTCTCTTTCAACCCATTCGGCTCATTTTTCTTAGTATTGTTCCTGTCTTCCTGTCTTTTATCACCTCTGCTCTGAAGTTTCTGTTTTTTAGCCAACAGATCCTTGAGTCACAGAGTGCAGTCAAATATTTGACAAGAACAAAAACACACACATGCACACTTCTACACACACACACACTTTGTACATTCCTAGATCTACTTTTATGCGCAATCTGTCCATAGATAAATGCTTTGAAACTCTGTTTTCAAGAATTGCATTGCACAGTGAGTGCAATCTCAATTGCTTTATGAACTCCACATGAAACCAAAAAGAGCTCATTGTTTGACTATAGAAAAACACCCTCATCACCCACCGTTCCTTCTAACTAAAACAATCTGCAATGCATTTGCACTTTTGATAATGATTTCCTTAGGTTTGCACTCTCGTATTTTGCACTGCATGCACTGTATATCCACTGCAAGCACATAAAAGTAATGTAACATTAAATAGATTTGAAACCACAGGTACACAAGTACATGACCACAGACACCTTTAGCTACGCAAGCTCGGTTTCATGTACCGTTATGTTCCAAAATACTATAATATTAAGAACAATAGGAGTGTATCATAATAGGACCATTTAGATCATGGTAAAATGATTCCATAAATGAAACCATAAATGATCCTCCATTTAGTGGATTAAAAAAATAGAAAAATGTTTAGCTTAGCTATTTATTTATTAGATTTAATACCTTTGAAGGCCTGCCAATGTCCAACACAATATTTAAAATCCAACCAATATAAGGTCAACTATTTCCTCCAGTATTTCTGCTGTAATTATAGCAAAGTTACTTGTTTTCCACAGTTTTTATTAATGGAAATTCATTTTGTGATTCATTTAAAAAATGTTATGTTAAAAATTTAATTTAAAAAGATTTTGAGGGGAGAATTTTTTTTTTTTGATTGAATGTTTTAGAGAACAGTTTAAAGTTATGTTTTTAAATATATACAAATATTTGAATATTAATTGTATTTATATTATTATTATTACAAATTATAATATGAACAAATTAAATACAAAAATGAAAAAAAAAAATGTCATTAAATATGTAAAATAATAATATCAATTTAAGTCATCCTTCAGCCCCTTGGATGTTTTGTCTGTGTGTGTGTGTGTGTGACTATGAGCTCCAAAATGTCCTCATTATTCAAAAATGTAAACCTAGTGACCCTGACATCACTATTTAAAAAGCCTTTTTTGCACAGGTTTTGTATAGGTTTTTATGAGGGTTAGGTTTAGGGTTAGGATATAGAAAATAACCTGATATAAAAACAATAGAAGTCCTGTGTGTGATAAACTACAGGTGTTTCTATACTGTACCTTGCTGGATTACCGTTTCCCCGGCGATGTGAGTGACCGGGAACATGGCATCAAATATGTCACTGGGGGGGGGAAAGAGATGCATTAGATTATTCTATCATTCAATCATTGGTAATTCAAAAACTCAAATATAATACTCTGAATTTAGTTCAGTAGTAATATCAGTGAAGGCAAAGAGTGTTGTTAGTGTTACAAGTTTAAGACCCTGATAATGCACTTCCATTCTTTGTCTTTTTTCGACAGCCACTGGTGTGTCAGTCTCTACACATGACCCCTGACTCTGTTCCCACAATACACCTCTCCCGTTACTGCTGCCGGCTGTAAGCAGTGTTTATTCGCTTGTGCTGCTGTTGTGTTGTCAATGCCTCTGTAGTTGTATTTATGCCATGTTTACATTACTGAGTAAATATACTTGACATCTCCTCAAAAAGACGCATGACTTGAAGAATCGCTCATGTCTGTAACACAAACAGTGTGGGATGAGTTACTAACAAGTGTTGTTTTAGTATTATTTATAAACTATGATAGTATTCATTAATATTCTGAAGTATCATTTTTGTATTTTTTTTGTACTCAGTCACTTTATTAGTTCGGTTATATTTTGCTTTAAAAAACATTTAGTTTAATTATTTATAGTTAAACTTTTATTTCAGTTTTAGTAATTAAGTACTTCTATACTTCTATGATATAACTTCTGCACTTCTACACTTCTTTAGTATTTTAACAAAAAAAAAAAAGTATTTATATTTATATCTAGTATTTATACTTCAAATATGATTTTTAATAGTTATTTAAAAATAGATTTCATTTTAGATTAGATTTTGTAGTTGTAGATTTAATTTGAACAATAACAACACTTTGAGTTACATGGCAACAAATTGAACAAACCACAAACCCATATATTACCAATACATAGTGGCATTAGCAAACACCACTAATAATACAACTAAGGCAGGGCCTAAATTAGTACTCGTCAAGCGCCATATGCGAGTAAAAATCGGTGTTGGCGGGTATAAGAAACATTGTCTGCCAATTGGCCGGTAACATTTTTATGAATTCTAACAATGCAATATTGTGAAAACATGAACGTGAACGTGAACAAACGTGAACAAATGATCGGGCCAATCAAGCACAAGCAGATGCGAAAGAGAACAAAAAAATTTGTTGCTAGCCGTTTTCTATGCACAAACATCCGAAAAGCACGGACAGAAATCCCCTCACTGCTCTAGACTGAACAACTCTAGGATTAATTAAGGATTAATCTTTGTTTCATGGCTGGTTAATAATATTTATGGCCGGTAAAGTCACCAGCCATTGGCAGGTGTGGCAAAAAGTTAGTTTTAGACGCTGAACTAAGGCAAACAAAACATGTAGGAACATCAAGCGGTTGTTAAAATAAGTTCCTTTGAGTTCATACTTGTGAATATAAAAGTAATTGCATGCATTGTACTTCAGACGAAACAGTAATGCAATGATTAGAGGCATTGAAGCTCATATTCCAGTCTTGAGAGCAAATAATGGAGCATCTGGTAGGTGGTCTTCAGTCACAAGCACTTGGTTTTAGAAGTTTACTGAGTGTAAAGGATGTTTATTTAAAACGTTCCTACACGAGAGCTCTCATCAGTTGTCTGGCTGAGGGGATTCCCCGGCACTCAAACCCATTCACAACCCCGCGGCGTTACGAGACTTACGATTTCAGTGGGAGATGATGATGGCTCCCTGGAGATCTGAACCATGGCTATTTCAGCGAGGTAAAGTGGTTAAACCAGCGCTGTGAGTGGCTATTAAACGAACCAGGGTGGTTAAGCTCAAAGTATGATGTCACTGAGTATGATGTCAGATGGAGGAAAGATCAGAGGAGAAGTCTTGAGGTAAAGGAAGGGGGGAAAGGGACTGAGAAGGTGGCCGGTGATGAGCGGTGGTGAGATTGGTCTTGAATTTGAGAAAGGAGTGGGTGGGAAGTGTTTGAGAAGACTGCAAGGTTGGGAGAGGAAAGAAAGCTCTTGTAGTTCAACTAGTGGCACAAGCAACAGCAAGGTCATAGGTTCAATTCTCCAGAAACAAACTACTGGTTCAAAAGTTTGGGGTCAACTTCTTTCTTTTGATCCTGAATAAAATGCATCACTTAGCATAATATTTGTACATATCCAATATCTGGACATCTGACCTATGTCTAAACATGTGTAGTGATTGGATCATTCTAGTTAGGGAGGGACGTAAACACAGACATTGAATATGAGTCATGTCTTGTGAAAGTAAACAGTAGGGACAAAAAAAAAAAGAATAAGGTCAAAAGACTGGATCTATGCATAAAACCTCCACAGTCTTGGAGATAAGCAAGCACATATTTAATAGCCAATGCTTATTTCCAAGCCATACGTTGAGGAAAAAGCCATTTCTATTCTGTTCAACCAACTGTTGAAATGCACACACAGGATTGTGGGATATCATAGACACAGCATCCTTGTATTTTGGATGCTGGTGTTCCCACAATGTTATTTTAACCAGCAAGAGCAAAAAGACCATGCTGGATGACTATATTTACAGCTGGGTACAGCTATATACTGGCAATAATGTGCAAAAACCAGTCTGGACCAACATAAGCTGGTGTTTTGAGCAGGGGAAGGAATTAAAAACTGGAGAGGTAGACAGCAACATGAAAGGGAACAGGGGTTTCGTCTGAACCTGTCTATAAACGTGTGGGAGGAGAAAAAATTACTGAGTGAAAACATAAGTTTTGAGGGGTTTAGAAAGAGATTAGAGGGGAGTGGGATACATTGAAGAACACAAGATGTGTCAATGTGGATGTAGTAGACATGAAGATATGACATGAAGATATGATGTAGTAGAGCGTAGTCTTCTGGGAAAAGCCTGAGTGAGTAAAGTATTCAAAGTTTACATCCAAAAACCACAAACTGATAGAGTAAGTGACGTTCACTGCTGTCAATGAATCAGCAGCTCATCAGCTGCTGGGTGTGAGAGAAGACTAATGTTTGATGACATACCGCCAATGCAGAAAAATACACTAGCATTCAAAGATTTTTTAATTAATGCATTAAATTGATAAAAAAATGAGAGTAAAGACATTTATAATGCTATTTCTATTTCAAGAAAATGCTGTGCTTTTGAACTTTCTAATAAATAAATGTACAAAAACATCACAGATTACACAAAAATATTAAGCAGCGCAGCAGTTTTCAAGATTGATGGTCATAAGAAATGTTTCTTGAAATGTGTCCGACCCCAAACTTTTGAATGGTAGTGTAGCTCTAGCAATGTTTTGGGGCGAAATACAAGACAGGCCAATAATTTGGTCTAGTTTACAGCTTATTCTGGTCAATAATCGCTAGATAAGGTAATAATCCTAGACAGGATGAGTTTGTGTTGCTTTTACATGCCACTTAGGGACAAGTATATTTTGTTGAAGATACATCATATGAAGGAAGACATGAGATGACATTAAGCGTCTGCACAGCGGTCTTTAAATTACTGTTTTCATTTGTGACCACAAAATCTAATGAGGCTCCTAAATCATCACCCCTTCTTTTCTTCTTTAATTGATTCTCACATTTTCAAAGGGAAAGTGTTAAAAGCACCAACATTAGGTCTCCTTTATTTGTCCACACAAGCCCGAGCCTGCCTTATCCTCGTAAACGTCAAGAGAAAAACACAGCTGAATGCAAAGGAACAAACTCTTTAACAGATGATATCAATATTAAAATGTGCACTTTGCTTTAAGGCAGCTGAGGTAAAGGATGTTTTGGAGCCCACTGAGAAAAAGTCATACAGGTTAGAAACCACATTAGGGTGGGCAAATGATGACAAAATGTTCTTTCTTTTTTTTTATTCGAACTCTCGCTTCAACACTTGAATGACGTAATTTTTACTTAATCATCAGTGAAGTCACATCAGAGGAAGAGGAATGTCTGGTTTAGAGCATCTGATTGTGACATTTAAACCCAGAACGTCTGCATGTCCTCTGGGTGTTTATGTTTCATGTGCAAGTTGAAGCTGCTACACTCAGTGAGTTCACCCAAGAATTAGAGATGCACCAATTACAATTTTCTAGGCCGATTCCGATTTCCATTGAGTTTGACCTGCCGATACCGATTTTAGCCGATTACGATTTCATTTTTTCTAACCACTTTACAGCACACACAAATATCTTTTCTTTGATAGAACATTTTACAATTTGCATAGAACAATGTTTTTAACAGATAATCGCTATAAAATAGAACTATATAAATTACCCCTGGTGTGGGAAACTCACACACATCTAAAGTGCAGTGTTATGGAAGAACAATTTCCTTTTCACATCCAATATTACATTTTTTTTTTGTTGATATATTTAGCAAACTAAACATCTGTATGAAAACAGGTAATGCAATAAAATAATATATACATTTTTTTATAAACAAGCCTTGCAGTATAAAGATATTTCTCAAAACACACACACAGGCTTATTGCAATCACTTGTACAAACTGAATAATGGGTTTAAAGTTTAAACGGGTTCATCATGTTCTATAAATATTTTTGAGTCTACGTTTTCTTTTCTGACATTGCCTACTCCAGTTCTTGATTAAACACGTAAATTCTGTGCATTTTGTGCACTTTTTGTGTGAAATCATATTTAGGGTATTTTGTCCATCAAAAGTGTGCTTTCACTTTAATTGAGCGTGAGCTGTGAAGCAAATACTAGACTCGGCGCGGAAACATTTCACGGCTGCTCACGCGACGCTTCTGCTTGACGCTCACGCGCTGCTCACGCGCTGCTCCCGCTCCCGGTGTGAATGCACTCATTGATAACATGCAAGGTTTCCTACATGTGCGTTCCGTGTGCATGTGTGATGCTGATGTTGCGCAATGTTAATCATGCGGCGCCCGAGTGCATTTTGACCGGCATAAAATCGGCATATGTCAGACTGACCGGCCGATCGCCGGTCATGGCCGATCACGTGAATATCGTCCGGTTCCGGTCACGAGCCGGTCAATCGGTGCATCTCTACCAAGAATGAAAATTCTGTCATCAATTACTCACCATCATATGGAAGCTTGATTTCGCCACAGAATCAAACAATTTTAAAAGATAATTCCGACTTTTTATCTCACAATTGCGAGATATAAAGTCGCAATTGCATGTTATAAAGTCAGAATTGTGAGATATAAACTTACAATTGCGAGAAGTAAACTCGCAATTCTGACTTTATAACATGCAATTACGACTTTGTATCACGCAATTCTGACTTTATGACACACAATTGCGACTTTATATCACGCAATTCTGAGATAAAGAGATGGAAACTCGCAATTGTGAGAAAAAAAGTCTGAATTGTGAGAAAAAGCCGCAATTACCTTTTTTAGTTTTTATTCTGTGGCGGAAACAAGCTTCCATACCACCATGTCTTAAGACATTTTTTTGTAAATCTGAGAGATTCCTCCATTTAAAATATATTAAACAAAAACTCTGTGTATGTTAACTGATCGATGTTTATATGTGAATATATCTGTTTATATTCCCATATAAACTGTTTACGGCCCACTCTATAAGACTATTTGCACATGTACTATATTTAGTATTAACAGCTATAAAAATCCCACTAAAGAAGTCACATTGCACTGCAGTGAAACTTCAGTGTATAGAAAAAACAAGGACTGAATCGTTCACTCAAAAGAATGGCTTTATGGTATTTTATGGGTGAAACATATTAGGTGCCAAGTGTAAGCTGACTAAGTTTGTAGACAAAATGAATTATGTGACATGAACTGCAGTATCTAATGACTTCATTACATCTGAATAAACAAAATGCATTTCATGACAGGCTGTGTGCATTAATTATTTTACACTATTTTTATGCTTTTGAAAAAAAGGTCACTTAAGCCCTATTCGCACAGGATTAGTATTATCTGGGGACCTCGTGTGATTTAGAAATTACCCCCCCACATCTGAATTTCGCACGGGATAACCGAAGCCTGTCAACCGAATACTCAAATTTACTGACTTATCTCCCAGATATGACGTCGAGGCTATTGCTTGGAAATGTCTTGCCGTTATTATTATGATATATCACACAGATAGACCTATAAATTATAGGTATATCTGTATGATATATTATAAACAGAAGAATGTTCCATTCATCTCCATCTAATCATTATTTTTGTTTTTGCTCTTCTGATGATTTTCAGCTTTCTCTTTCTGCAAATTGTATAGTTGTATGGTGTATAGCGATATGACCCAGTACCCAAAATACGATCAAAACACTCCAGCGCAGTCTCCATTCTTCGCGAAAGATTGATAAAAAGGCGCGCATGAAACAAAAACCTTGAAAAAATTATATACGATCACGCCAAATCACAGAGATGGCGATTCGCACGGGACTAATATTAGCACAGGACCTCGGTGTTCGGCGAAATATGGTAGGTCATTTGCGGGGGAATTTTTACTTTACTACAAATTACAGACATGGCCGATTCGCACGGGATTAAGATCACAGACAATCTCTCCGCAATTATTACAAATGACTAGAGGTCCCCATATAGTACTAATCCCATGCGAATAGGGCTTTATTCTCACCAAGACTGCCTTTATTTGATAAAAAATACAGTAAAATCAATAATAACGTAAAAAATATTACTATTTCAAATAACTGTTTTCTATTTGAATATATCCCTGTGATCAAAGCTGAATTTTCAGAATCATTACAGCGTCACATGATCCTTCAGAAATCACATTTATGAGGAACATCATTTATTGGCTATAGAAAATGCACATTTACATTGACACAATGCACTTGGCTTTTGTCCTTCTGTGTTCAAAAATACTTTTGAACTGCTTTTTTGTGCCATACAATTCATCCCACAAAACCAACTCAACAATTCTCAGGGCCAAAACGGCAAAACATCCACATTCGAATGTGTTTATGAAGCGCTGACCCGGTTTCACAGCAGACAGAAAGGGACAAAGTCAGACTGATAAAGCGTCATTAACAACTTCGCGCGATTATCAGTGATTTCCTTGTATCAGTATCACTGTAGGGTGGAGAAAAGTACACCCACTAACATAAACGTATATACACACACACACACACACACACACACGCTGCTCTTATCAATCATGAGGAGCAGACGTGTAGATCTGTTTATCCACACTGCAAAGGGTTGCTATGAGGCAGGGAAAACCCAGTTTAATTGGCCACAAGCTACGTGTTTTTATGTGTAACATCGCAGCTGTTTTGGACACACTTTTTCCTTTGGGATCCATCTGTCTGTCTGAGCTCGGAGTACGCAGTCTATCTGTCTAGTCTATACGTCTATCTATCTCCCAGTCCGTCTGTCTGTCTGTCTTCAGTGATGGATGGATTCATTGACAGTAACACCCACACCGAATTCAAGCCAAAGGAGTAAAGCTTGAATGATTGGCAGGCTGTAAGAAGCATCTCTTAAATGTAATTTAATCAGTCTCTTAAAAGCAGAATGAATGAATATTTATAGTGTTGATGAGGCAAGCATCAGTATTACCCAAAGAGTACTAGCCAATGAGGTTTAACGGCGAGTGTGACGACCTCATCCTCCACGAAACACACAAAAACACCTCATACGTTGAGGAAAACCAGCTGAAGCAGACAGTGGGCTTTTGAGGCAGGAAAAAGAAAGAATGCAGGAATGTTTGGGAGGGAGGAAAGACAGCAGAACAACAGGAGGAAGCCAGAGGAGAGACAGACTGGGATGGAGGGAAGGAAAAACAATGGTAATAATTGTCAGTTTAAGACAGTCGAATCCACTGTTAAGCTTCGGCATTACAAAGGAAAATCAACACGACACTAGTGAGATTAAAAGTAGAGCAAATGGAGACTTTTAGTCTCAATAGAATCTCAATAGAAAACATTGTAGCAGTATTTAACAATATTAGTGTTTTACTGTAGTTGTGATCAAATAAAAATAGAGTCTTGGCGAGCATTAAAGTTTCCAAATAATTTAAAAATCTTACTGACCCCAAACTGTTGAACGGTAGTTTCACTATGTCAACAATTTATTGATTTTTTGTTTTGTTTTTTGTTTCACTGAACAATCAATTTTATTTCTCCTGAGGAATTTAAGACAAATTTAAGACAATGTTTATATTTGGTCAAACCCACATTAATTCTCCTGAAATATGAAAGATCAACATCTGAGCAATACGGTTTCCTTCCAGGTCAGTATGATATTGCAAAATGGAAAAATTAGATAATACTAAGCGTTTGTGTATTCTTACGTATTTTACGCACATTATCAAGTTAAAAAATTACAGATTATGATCCAAAAAAAGGTCAATAAATCCCAAACTGAGGAAATCCAAATGTCTCTCCCCACATTTGTTTTATATGGCAATTACATGTCTTTGATATAGCAGATTAACAGTATAGTATGGAGTAAACGTTTTCTTTCTAGGTTTTCTCTTCTAGGGTTTAAACCTACAGCATTTGGGTTATGGATCTTCTTTAACCACTTAACCTCTCTCTTCCGAAGCAATTATTTCTCTTTCTCTGTTGGTTTAAGTACAAGTGTTTAGAAATAAAAATATATATTTAGTGTGTGAATCTCACAAGAAAACGTCAAGGTTTTCACCCCAAAATTAAAACAACAGTTCTTTCTTTCTTTCTTTTTTTACATTATTCACAACTATTTTTGTTGTGAATAAAATTGGTTGATGCTGAAAAAGAAGATGTTCAGACAGGATGATATGGGGATAGGTTGTCATCAAAATGTCACAATAAATAAATCTTAAAAGCACTTTGATTTTGGGCTCTAGTAGAATAGTTGTTCATGCTTGAATGTTCAAAAAACACATTATTTCACACATATTTGACATCGTTGCAGCACCTCTCTACACAGTCTGTCCGTAACGCTCTGGGTTGTGTTTCCAAAAAGCATCGTCAGCTAATTATGGTCGCAAGTTCCGTCGTTATATAGTTACACGCGTCTGTGTTTCCCGAAAACATAGTTCCAACGAACATTCGCAAACAGCATCGCAAAGTTGTGTGGTTGGAATGACAGCTCTCGAGCTGTGGTTAGAAGCATAGTTTCTTGTTTGCATGACATGTGGACTCAATAAATCCTTGTCTTGAGCCAAATAAGCAAGCTGACATTCAGTACAATGTCTATCGGCAGAGATGGCAAGTTCAGCAGCTGGAATTAGCTGAGGTGACGTGATGCTAACAGCCAGCAGACAAACGGCTAGTAGTGACAGCAGCAGCAATCCACCTGTCACTCATGTGGCCATGCCCTTAATTATGCAGAACTTTAAGGCTGAATATAATTTAAACGGATGAGTTGTAAAAAAATGCACCCCCCTCACAGTTTTTTAATGCAGGGCAAAATTTGCTATATAGACCAAAACCTTTTTTTTTCTGCTGTAAAGTTGGGCATTTTAACATGGGGGAGATATGGAATTAACTCCTTTTTGGAGCCTGTCTCTAGCGGCCAGTCGACGAATTGCAGTTTAAGTTACTTCCGTATTGGCTTCACAAGAGAGACTGGAAGGTTGCCGCTTGGTTTCAACACACTACTAACTCAACTCAACCAGGCCTCGACGCATTTTTTTGAGTAGGCCTGGGCATTATTGAGAATTATTTAAATGAGGAATTTTGTGATGTGTTCGTTCCCAGAAGAAAACGCAAAGGAGGCATTTCAGAGAGTTCAGAAACAGTGCGCACTGATATAGAGAATAACTACTTCAGGAGTGACTTTGTGCTTTGTAAATTTGCAGACTTTTTTCACGCTCAAACAGCAACATTACACACTAAAAGTTGAGAATGTAAAAAAGCATAATAGGTCCTCTTTAAAATAGGCTTACGGTTTCTTAATCAAAATATAATAATTTCTTATTTTTTCTTTTGATTTCGAGGTGAAATATGACCCCGGAATTTATTCATGAGAATCTCCCTTTTGAACCACAGTGGAAAAAAAAGGAAAAACAAAAAGTGTTGACAGGACAGAGGCTCCGTCTTTCTCACATGTCCAGATCACAAGGCTGACAGTCTCACCTATATACACTCACACAGGAAATAAAAACAATATAAAAAATTCAAATGCAAACTAAAGTGTCTGACATTTCACAGGAAGTGCTGCCTGTCTTGGAATCATTTGTTTCTCTATTTCCAGCAGAGGAAAAGGAGAGATGTGTTTGAAGAGGAAAGCTCAGCACAAATATCTCACCCCCTTTTGTCCAGTGTTAACGGGAAAGGCTGTTTACACTGCTCACAGGAGGAGACGAGAGGAAAAGAGCCCTAAAAGTGCTGGAACTGCATTTACTGGAACAAATTTAGAAAGGCAACAGCAGACGGATCCAGCTTCTACTGATTATTCTGCACACATTGGATGGCATACAGACACCTGGACTTGGGTTTTTTAATGCCAGATGCCAATCTCTAGAGAACAGGGAGGCTGATGACAGACAAAGTGACGAATTACAATATATAAAACAATTTAATATTAGCAAATAAGAAACTGAAATACATTTTAAAATAAATAAATACATGCATACCTTTATTAAAAAAAAAAAAAATGTATAAACAAGTAAATAAAAAAATGAATTACATAAGAAAATAAATAAATAACTAATTAATATATAAAAATAAATAAGTACATCACTAACTGACTAACTAAATACATACATTTATAAACAAATACAAATTTTTTAAAATACCAAAAATTGGAATAGACATTTTACTTATTCAATTTAATCATATTTTCTTTGAAATTTATGCTAAAATATCTGAAAACAGTGTGTGTATCGACCAAGAATTATTAGTTTAGATTTCACAGTTTAGCCTTATGGATTTTTTTTTCTTTTATCTTTCCGAAAAATTTCTAAATCCCTTCAGAAATGTTCACCGATACCATTCCAGTTCATTCCAGAGGGATGGCAGGGAACGGGTGGGTGGTAGCGGGTCAGGTCAGGGGGCCCAGACTGGCCAAAACAGCCCATTAAACACTCTCACTCTGAAGACGTGAGTGTGAGGACGGAAAAGAGGAATATAAAAGAATGCAAACAGGACGAATGAGGAGATAGAAAGAGCAGCTTCTTGCGGCGATTGACCTTATTAGCAGAAACTCCCTTTGTAACAGCACAAAGCTATGCTAAATATTGACCACACACAGACTCGCACTTTACAACAGCACAAGTAACACTCGCGGGGTAAAACTGCCACAGCAATTCTGCACGGGAAGAAAGACGAGTGAAACTTCCAGCTGGGGACAGCCTTCACTGCACTAACACACACATACACATTCACACACACACTTGCTGCATAACTGCCCAGACAAACATCCTCGGGCCAAGTCAGTTAAGGCTATTCATTAGCCAGCCACTTTTCCTCCTCCTTCCTGGTGAGAGTGTGTGTTTGTACGAGTGCGATTACGACATCGTTGCTGCCAGAGCAAACACACCTGTGTGGAGGCTGTCAAGTGCCTCCCAAAATCGGCCCAAATCACAGCCAAATATCCCAGCTTCCTGTAGGCCAGAGTTTAAGAGCTCACAACAACATAACAGCTTCAAATTATACGGTGTTGATAACCGTACAGAACACATGACGTTATATACGTGTGTGCTGTACGGTTATTCTCTGCTCTGCTGTCTGGCACTGTATTAACCGGTCCGATTGTGGATCATGTTGAGTCACGGACATCTGAATTGGACAAACAGCATCTCTTACAGGATGGACAGTGTAACTACAGGGGTCTCATGGGTATTGTGTTGTGGTCTTCTGTTTCCAGCAGGGTTCAGAATGGCAGAGAGATCACACAACTGATACATTTTTTTTTTTTTTTTGTCACAGTAAAGTGACAGTAAAGACATTTATAATGTTACAAAAGATTTCGAATTCAAATAAATGCTGTTTTAAAAAAAAAAACTTTCTATTCATTTAAAGAATCCTAAAAAAAACAGTTTCCACAACTATTAAGCAGCACAACTGTTTTCAACATTAATAATAATCTGAATTTTTTTGAGATCATCAAATCATCATAGGATCATGTGACACTGAAGACTGGGAGTAGTGATGATGAAAATTCAGCTTTGATCACAGAAATAAATTACATTTTAAAATATAAAAAGACAAATTAATAAAACAAATGAATACAGCCTTGATGAATGTAAGAGACTTCTTTCAATAACATTAAAAAATTGTATGACCACAAACTTTTGAACAGTAGTGTAATTTGAAATTCATTTAATTCGGATCACTTGTATCAGCAATAGTCAGACTATCAATATTATGCCTCCATAGAAATCCTAATTCTAATATATTGGGTGTACTGTGTCATTCAAAGCAATCAGGTTTTTGCTTGGTTGATGACAAAACTCAAAATGCCTTCACAACTGCATAGCAACACCCTGGCAACCGTCCAACATGTGACAAGCCAAATCAGCTCGAAAGAGAAAAACTCCTCAGCTAAATCTGAGCAGCACTGTTACTGTTAACTAAAACTATTACACATTTCTGTAACTGAAATAAATCAGAAAAATATAAATATTAACGTAAGTGTATGTATTTTAGTTATTCAGTTCAGTTTTTTAAGTTTAAGTATTAAAATTACTAACAATTTTTAAAGGGGTGATGAACTGAGAAATCAAATTTTCCTTGAGCTTTTGACATCTAAGAGGTCGTCATCATATTATAAGAATATCCTGAAAGTTTCAGACCTGAAAACGTCCTTGTTAGTCCAATAAAAGCTTTTATTGACACCAGGCTCAGCAAACGACTCGTTTTTCAAAGTGGGGAACTATGACGACAAAGAGGATAAAACACCACCCCCGCAGAAGAAGATCATCAACGCCTACTTCAACACGGCCGGTTTAGCCCCGCACACCGATTCGCGCATTACACGCATAGCTACATAATATGCAAAACTGTTATCCACTCACAGCAGTGGGCGTTTACTTCCAAGTCTTCAATGCGAGACGCCCATAAAAACCGAGCGTTTTTGAGCTAGGCTCAAAACTAGGGTAGAAAATAGCCTATTACTTATTCATTTTGATGTTTTGGAATGTAAAACCCAAGCGAACGTCATTTGACCTCAGACAACAATACAAAAATTTGTAATGACCCCTTTAATAAAAACTGAAAATGTAAAAATAAAAACTAATAATGCTAGATAACACTGGCTTTATAACAATTATCTGATTCAAATTGCTAGAACAACTCAATTCTGCTAAATGTGCTTCATTTTTAGTTAAAGGCCTCATCAAATAAGCTAAAATATTTAAAACAAGCGCACAAGTAAAGGGGGAAGTCTGTGAATTAATGTCATTTATAGAGCGTTCAGTATAATTCTGCAGGCTTAGATGCCATGTATAATGAAAATGTTGTTTAATAATGAGCCTATGATTAATGCCTCATACGTTCACAAAGAGCCCCTCTCATAAACAGTTTATCTCTCACTCTTCTGAAGAGTGCATCATTTGAGCACATAAAATGGATAGCCACCTGGTGTTGGAGCGTTTGAGAGATTATGAGACAGATCTAAGTGTCAAAGGTGTCCTCCATTAGCCTGAGTTCTGAAACTGTGATTTGGGTTCATCCGATACAGCCGCAGCGTTACATCATCACCCGCAGCTTCCTCATCACCCCATTTCCTTTGCCTAAAACAGACTGAGTCAAAATAAACTCGCCTTAAAAGACATCTGCTGCGTGTGTGGCCTATCAGATGCTATTTAAAAAACACTTAAAACCAAACGGTTGATGATCAGGACGTCTCACTACAGTTTTTACTTGCAATGTACATATGCTGTGAGAGAGGAGATCAGATTCAGAACTGACCATTTAATGCCAAGGAGCTTCGCTGAGAAGTCCATTAATGATCTGATGCACTTTGTTGTTTCCAAAGATGTTCACTGTCCATCAGCACTGGGATATGAGAGCAAAGGGCAGAGGCTGCTGGGTCAAGGGTCAAGGGTCAAAGGCCAGAAGGGTCATTACTCGCTGTTTAATTGGTGGATTACCCCAGCTGCATGCTCTACTTTATGTGAAGGACACACACACACACACATTAGAGAACCTAGCACTGGATTAACTAAATCTGTGTGCGGAGGAAAAAGCATTTAACAGTTTTCACAATAGGTATATAATAACTGTTTATAATAACAGTTTTCCACTTAATATATATATTAAATTGCAATTTATTCCTGTGAAAGCTGAATTTTCAGCATCATTACTCCAATCTTCCGTGTCACATGATGCTTCGGAAATCATTGTAATAATGATTTGAGAAACATTTCTTCTTATTATCAATGTTGAAAACATCTGTGCTGCTTAATATTTTTTTGGAAACTGTGAGACATTTATTTCAGGATTCTTTGATTGATAGGATTTTGATAGAACAGCATTTATTTGAAATAAAATGCTGTCTTTACAGTCACGTTTGACCAATTTAATGCATTTTTGCTGAATAAAAGTATTTATTTCTTTCGAAAAAATAACACTGATCCCAAACTTTTGAACGGTACACTAATTTCCATTCATGGAGCGAGGAAGTGAATCAGCCCACTTACTTTCACAGTGTCACATTCTGACCTGTGCATTTGTGCTTCAGACTGTCCGTCTGCTCTGCAGAGTGACTGCACTCATGGTTGAGTGTCGACTAATACAAGAATATCATTGAAAATCCAACACCATCCATGTGCTCAGGCAGGTTGCAGCATGCAGTTTTATGCAGTGATCTGAAGGCTAAAGCTAGATAAATCAAAGTAATCCCTATAATTCTACCACGGAGAGGAACACTCTTTGGTCATATATAATGGAAACCTTTAGTTATCATTTGGTAATTTATTGCTGTTACAAAATTCAATTATTAGAATGAGCACAAGTACTGACAAGGCCACATGAACCAAAAACATAATAACTGCATCTCTTTTAAAAGGTGCAGAAGAAATATAGATCCGAGTGTTCATACGATTGCAGCCAAAT
Organism: Semotilus atromaculatus; assembly: GCA_031834385.1. NCBI lineage: Eukaryota > Metazoa > Chordata > Actinopteri > Cypriniformes > Leuciscidae > Semotilus > Semotilus atromaculatus. Next base: position 11,587,375 of record JAULUF010000005.1, on the reverse strand, counting down.
TTAATGAGCAACATATTATTAGTGGTGCTTGTTTAACTTTGGTGTTAACTCTTAGTGTTTATTTTAGCTACGGACAAAATACCTCAAATTGTGCTTTCTAAGTGTCAATCAGCAGGGAGTGTGTCCACTCATGATGGTGGGGGAGAGTGAACCAATCAGCAGCAGGGGGCGTGTCCACTCATGATGGGGGGGAGGGGGGGAGGGGGTAGAGTGAACCAATCAGCAGTAGGGAGTGTGTCCACTCATGATGGTGGGGGAGAGTGAACCAATCAGCAGTAGGGGGCGTGTCCACTCATGATGGGAGGGGGGGGGGGGGGGGGGGGGAGTGAACCAATCAGCAGTAGGAGGCATGTCCACTCATGATGGGGGGGGTAGAGTGCACCAATCAGCAGTATGGGGTGTGTCCACTCATGATGGTGGGGGAGAGTGAACCAATCAGCAGCAGGGGGTATATCCACTCATGATGGGGGGGGGGGGGGGGGGGTTAGAGTGAACCAATCAGCAGCAGGGGGTATATCCACTCATGATGGGGGGGAGAGTGAACCAATCAGCAGTAGGGGGCGTGTCCACTCATGATGGGGGGGTAGAGTGAACCAATCAGCAGTAGGGAGTGTGTCCACTCATGATTGTGGGGGGACAGCAGCAGGGGGCGTGTCCACTCATGATGGGGGGGGGGAGAGTAAACCAATCAGCAGAAGGGGGTGTATCCACTCATGTTGGGGGGGGGGGAGATGGAAGCAATAAATTCTATACAGAACGCAAGCAAAGAATTTTCCACATCACTAAAGTGGTCTATCTAGCTAACGTGCACATGTGCTGACAGACTTGAGATTCTCTAGAGACAGATCCATCCATCCAGTGAAGAACGCTAACAAATGACTCACACTTCACTCAGTGTGGATAGAGACAGCGTAGCCGCTTTTCCACCGTCAGGCCAAATGGTTCTCTTTGCTTAACCGTTCCATTCCGTGCCGATCCGGCCCAGCCAGCACGGATAAAGTTTCATTTTCCACTGTGAGCCTGATAACGGAGCTCTTTTGAATATAATGGAAATGTGTCAGTTGTTGCCTTGGTAGTGCAAGAGTTTACAGACTGTATGAGATCTAAATAGCGAGCGTGTTATGGACGATGATCAGCCATTTCTTTTAATTTTATTATTAACTTGTGCATACTTCGCTCAAATAGTGCACTTGGCCAGCTAAAGAGCTAAATCACGCTGTGCTGAACCAAGCCCAAATGCAAATATAACTGGAACCATTTCTTACCATTCTTAAAACCGTTCGGCCCGACGATGAAAAAGCAGCTCTTGTATTCTTGTCTTCTATTTTTTCTTAACAATTCCATCAGTTTTGGCTAAATAAAAACAACAACAGTTTTTTGACAAAATTCTACCTAATCCACCTTTCTTTTTCGACTTGGACCGCATTAGAAACTCAATAGCCACACTAGCTAGCATTACAAAAGCGTGACTGTCTACTTTAAAGGTCATTTTTAATAGTACTGTCTGGTCTGCAGGTGCGTGAAACAGCTGTTCCCCACAATCACAGTGTGAAGTTTATATCAGATATGAGCAGGAAACCAAATAGGCATTATGCTAAGAGCAGGTTAACATTATAAAGGGGAGCTGAACAGATGTGTTTGTGCACGATAAAGCTACTCTGAGTTATCAGCCGATATTTATCCTCCATCAAAACAGTTTAAAATCAAACTAACCATGCTTTTATTTTATTTAGCCGCATCATGTTACCCGTAGTTTGGCGCTATAATGATGTTATACAAAAGAAAACATTATTTATATAGCAAACAATAAGAGGCCATGCTAATCTCCATAGGCTTATCTGTCTAATTCTTGCAAGTATGACGTACATGCACACACTGATTTATTTCATGTACAGTACGTGCAGAAATGTGTGCATGGAGAACCACAACGCAACTTCTTTTCTAAAGGAATTTAAAAATAGATGTACAAGCTCTCTGTATATACAGTAGCTACTCAGTTCAGTGGTTCATTGCAGCTCAAGCACTCGTTACTGCTGATTACTGCTATTGTGCTTTTTTTAATTAGAACACAATGCTCTGTTGTTTGAGATGCCGCAGGGCCCCTGAGGCGAGAGACAGACAGAGAGAGAGAGAGAGAGAGAGAGAGAGAGAGTTGGGGCCATAGACAGGATGGTGTTCAATGAAGAGTAGGTTCTGACTGAGGGTTCATATATTTCATATTCCATATTTCATCCCAAAATCAAATGACAAAAAAAGAAAGTTTGCACAAAGAAAACTGTGCAAAAAAAAAAAGCAAAAAAAATTTGTTTGCATTGTAATATTATCTTTTTTAACATTTACACCCAAATTCTTGCAGCAGTGCAACTCGATTGCAATTCAGCCGTGTCCATTAACCGGCAAAATACTGGAAGTGGCGCATTACACGGACAAGAATCCATTAACCGCATTATTAGACCATTTTCTAAGGCTGCACAATATATTAAAGCCATTTAAAATCATAATGTAGCATAGTGCTATTGTGCGATCGCAAGGGTTGCGATTTAAATAAGTATATGTGAAGAACAGCGCTTTGTCATTTGTCAAATGTTTTAACCGATAAGAAAACATTAAAGAAACACATTTAAATCTCTCCACACGCAAAGTCCCACAGAAGCATACACCTGTACAGTATAAAAGCTCCTCAACACAATTTTCTCACTGAAAGGAATCCATTTTTGTGCAAGAACAATGTCATTCAGCATAAAAAACAGCAAGGTTCTATTAACTACTTACATGCCTTTCATTCTGACCCGACTGCCAAGGTCAAGTTCAGCAACAGATTTCTTCCTGCATTAAATTTGCCATTGGTCTATTCCCATGCAACCATGAGGTAACTGCTTTTATTTGCCATGGCAACAAAACCACACTAGACAACAAATAACCTGTAGGGTGGGCCCTAGGGTGGGCTATGCCACATGCCAGATACTCCCTTACAATATCTGCCATCTAGCTGTAATGTTTAACTTCAGTGGTAGTGACACATCCAGTGATCGTAACAAGACGCTCTTACTGACTGCAGTATAATAATGTAAACAGTGTGTGGCATGTTCGACTATATATGGCCATATGTGTGAACGCCTGCAAGAGCGAACAGGCAAATCTGTGCCAGTGGTGACAATGATGCTTACATTTGCAAAGCATATGAACCTAGGGCACCACTTTAGCTGGTGTATGCTGTTGCCTTTTGAGTTTACTACACAGTGCACAAATTTGGGATTGTAGTAGCCTAGTGGCTATACTGTAGGTCAAGATAGGTAAAATGGATTAAAAAAAAGCATTACCATTCAAAACATTTTTGAAAGAAGACTCTTATGCTCACCCAGGCTGCATTTATTTGTAATATTGTGAAATATTATTAAAATTTCAAACAACTAAAAATGTTACATATCCCAGTGATCAAACTGTGATCACATGATCTTTCAGAAATCATTCTGATATGCTGATTTGATGCTCAAGAAACATTTCTGATTATCAATGTTGAAAACAAACAGTGCTGCTTTATATTTTTGTGATAAATACGAAGAAACAAAATCTGGATTCTTTAGTCTTTCCTGTCTGTCACATGTGATCACTTTAAAGTGCACCTATTATGTTTTTCAGATATTACCTGTCATGCAGTGTGTAATTTAGCTGTTTGTGAATGTAAAAGGTCTGCAAAGTTTCAAAGATCAAAGTGCACAACAAATAAAGTTATTGTCTCCTAAAGGAAGGGAAAGGAGGAGTTTAGAGACTGAGTTTTTGAGAAATGAGTGCAATGAGAAATGAGGTGATGTGCAATGTATATTATATTATGTGAAAAGTGTTTTTTGACCTTTGATGCATGGAAGCTTATTGTAGAAGAACCTTTAAAATAGCATAATAGGGGTGAAAGTGATACTTTCGAAAAAGAAAAATCATACTGACCTTGAAAATCTTCTATTATTTCTAATTAAAGTCTTTATTTGTTCTAGTTAAAGTGTTTCACTGCAAGCGTATGGAACTGCAGACTGTTCACGGTGCATCTGCAGCATGTCAGACTAAAATGAAATAACCCTGAAATAATGTCATTTTCCTGTTATATACCAGATACTGCAGAGTCATAATCTGCTGCACCTCGGTATGACCACGAGAATATTCCATAACCATGGAAACAATGTTAATGTTCTCCACAAATCCGAGTCAGAAATATGAAGTGTGTTCTGGAGCTTTCAGAAGAAAAATTTACAACATAGGCCTTAAAGTCTTAAGATGATGTTCAATATAATCTGTCTTTTCCAACTAAATTTGCCTATAATTTTGATAAATAGTGACTAATATATTCACAACAGCCTAAAAAAAAAAAAGCTATCAATCTTAAAACACGATAACATGCATCTGCAGCTCCTGGCAAGAAAGCCTGATAATAAGTGTGGTAAATTTCCAGCTGAGTGCTGTTTCGTGTGTTCTCATAAGAGGGTTTAAAAGCAGAAAGCTGAGAGTTTGTTCCCTTCATGGTGCATCTGTATGCATAATGGATTCTCCTCAGCAGTGAAACTGTATTCCGTGCACAAAGACGAAGCAACCTGAGCGAAATTCCTGGTAGACTGGGAGAGGCGTTTTACTTCTCGTTGTTTAGGGTTTGTGGCATCTCCCCGACTCAAAAAAGCCAACAATCCATGCAACACAATTTCCCCACACCCACATTAAAACACACTTTCCACCACTGTCAGACACAATGCCTCGTTTTATTTCGACGCAAGTTGTCATGGTGACAAGAGCAACAGAGCGAATACAGTGGCTACTCACAAGCCCCTCTGACACGACTCACACCCTCACCCCGCTAAACGCACACAAGACCAGTGCTGACAACCAGAATCCAGCTGGAAACATGACCCGATTCAAAAGAAAGACTTCATAATACGGAATATAGTGTGACTTATAATACCTGACAACAAACTACCTGAGACGACGAGCATTTACCTTCTCTCATTGTCATCTAGGTGGGCAAACAGCACATTCTTAGAGATGGCTTTGGCCAGGGCGGTCATTGTCTTGTAGTCCTTTGGAATGACCTATAACCAAAGAAAACAATAAGTTACTAAATTGCCATTTTTCTAGCAAGTTTCTGCCAAATAATATCTACCTACATTAAATAAAACTAAAACTTACAACTAAAATAAAATAAATGAAAGCTAAATAGAAATATATTAAATAAAAGCAAGTTCAAATTAATAAATACTATAATAGTATATAAATAACACAAAAATAACACTGGTGCTTAATTACGTTCACAGCAAATGTTCCTGGTGTTGTTGTGCACAATTCAGTGAATGTATTCGAAAGAAAAAACATATTCATAGCACATTTCGACTTGTTTTCTGCTTACATAATTAAGGTGGAACAGAAAAGGAAAACAACCAATAATATCATAGAGTAATATTTCCATCTAATCAAATAAAATCCATGTCCCATATTGTATTATTTCCAACTGAATATACCATTTCAGTCAGAAATACCACATTATAGAAGTCAAATAAATTGTTAATGCCATCTGTAATGAAAAAAAGTATCTATTGTGAAACCGTGGTATTGAATCTGGTTTAGTACTAAAGGGAAGAATCCAAAACAGGGTGTTTGAAAATAATTTTATAATAAAATAATAATCAGAACAATTTTTATTAACCTTTCTGACGTAGCTGACGGCATCCTCCTCTGTGTAGACTTCAGCACTGACCCCACCTCTCCGGCGCCTGGCCTTCACCACCGGGTTTGGAGGAGGAGGAGACACTTCATCATCGTGAGAGTCTGACTGCGAGTTGGACTTCTGACGGGCCATGATCTGCTTGCATTCTTCCTGTGGACAGAGGAAGTGAATGATAAATATGATTAGACATCCATTTGAAAACATCGAGAGGATTGTAACCATCTAATGAAGGGTTGGATTTTCATCCTCATTGCACAGGACACGCAAAAATCTGTGCAAAGTTAAAACAGCAGACAAAGACAGGGTAAAGCTACGGTTAAAGATTCACGATTACAGATAATAAAACCTAATGCATCTAAAAGACTGAAACCTACTGTGAGCACAGACAGCAGACACAACAGCACTGAGATTTCACTGGCAGAGCGAGAGAGAGACCGTGAAAGATTCCCGTATGAAAGAAGGAAGAACAATGAAGCTGCATGCCACAGCACAAATGATGTGTGTGTCCATGAGACAACTAGTCAGAGAGGCTACACACAGTCTTACGGTACATTACTGCATATGGGGTGGACATACTATACATGATGAATATGTAATCATATGTGTAATAATATATGTATTCATAGATGCCACCTACGTCACTACCAAATAGAACGCCGCCGTATTTACGACCGATCTCGAGCCGGTATGGCCGCCCAAACTGCCCATTTGAATGAGAGAGAGAGACAGATACCTGGAGAAAATTTAAATTTTAGGCTCCGATCCTTATTTGTTACCCCCAGTTTTCTTTTGTCCATTATTATCTGCCCCAGACTTGCCCCAATTGGCCTTCCATGATAAAAGTGAGGAAACAGTGAGGAAAATAAGTATTTGAACACCTTGCTATTTTGCAAGTTCTCCCACTTGGAAATCATGGAGGGGTCTGAAATTGTCATCGTAGGTGCATGTCCACTGTGAGTAGGGCTGAAACGATTCCTCGAGTTACTCGATTACAAAAATTCCTCGAGGTAAAAACTCTGCCTCGAAGCCTTGTTAAATTCCTATGACGGCCACTATACGCACGGCGCAGGGATTTGATTGTTTCACACGAACCGTTTATTCACACGGACCTGTTCAGGAAGCATATATTTTGAATTTAGTTGGCGCGATGGCGGAGAATAAATATGTAAATAAACGGCAGAAATTGTCTAAAGTGTGGGATCATTACACACTTAAAGGTGGGGTATGTGATTCTCTTTTTTGTCAATTTTTTCAAAATCACCTGAAATCCTATTCATAACCCACTTACAGCCACTGAGTTAGAAGCACTGAAATGAAAATTAAGCAATTTAATCATCTGTGGAACGGGCAGGACTCGAAAAACTCCAGCCAATCATTTCCAAGACCGCCTACAATCATCGGACAGTAAGTCTGTCAATCAAACGGTTGTACCATACCCCCCTCCCTCCATCCCCCTCGTGCGAATCAGGGCCAGCGTTGGAGGAAAGAAGGTAGGACCATTTGAGTTGTGTATTTTCAAAATCTGCCGGCCGTTTTGCAAATCACATACCCCACCTTTAAAAAAGAAGACAACAAGGTGCAGTGTCTCTACTGCAAAATAGAGCTGGCGTACCACAACAGCACATCTTCCATGATTCAGCATCTGAACAGGAGACATCCATTCCATGCTGTTTTACCAAGCATCGCTGAAACAAGGTAACGTAGTCTAGATGTTCGCTGATTTTAATCCCATACTGTATATGTAGCGATGTCGTGATGCGGTTTGACTAGATATGATTTTTAGCTTTGATGACAATTGCATGATTCAATTCTTTGATGATTCAATTGCAAGAGAGTATAGCCTAAAAAAAGAACCCCTTCACACACACACACACACACACACACACACACACACACACACACATGCCAGTCAGACCAATTGCAGCAATGCATCACATATGCTTAAACTTTTTATGTAGCCACGCAACCATAATTTCAGCATGCGATCACTGTACACACCGGGACGTGACGGAGGAACAAATATTGTATTGCAGTCTTTGCGAGACCTTGTTTGTATTTCACGTCTGCCAAATAGTTACAGACAACAACAAAAAATTAAACTCCCCAGCCTGTTGGTTTTTAATAAAGATTCGGAGTACTCATTTTTCAGTTAAAACGCACGGAACAAAAAGTGCGTCAGCTTTTACTGCGTGTTCAACAACAAGTCACGTTACAGCTCTTCTTCAGCGTTAAACTACCAGAATACACAAATATGCTTAGATGCTTAGAGTGGTTATACTGTATATTATAACATCTCAAAGGAGAAATTCACATATGAGCTTTATAACTTGCATACTATATAACTTATAGTATATATTATGTATAACTTATAACAGCTTTAACTGAAATAGACACAAGTTTAATATAACTATTCTGTTAAGAGTGTATTTTTCCAACACAGCCTGCTTCTCCAAATCGACTCGTACTTTTGGGGAGGACATTATAATCAGCCTAATGGTAAATGCTTCAGGTGTAGAAATCTACATAAAACAGATATTTACTTTGATGTCAGGGCATGAAACCTGTTGTGTGCATATTAATAAATTAAATTGCTTTTCCTCTTTTTCTCCCTCTCAGCACTTCACAACGGAGTATGGACAGCTTTGTTCGCCCAGCTGAGTCATGCACTGTTCAAGAGGCTGCAATTATTACAGAGAGCATTTTGAACATGCTCGTGACCGATATGAGGCCACTGTCCATGGTGGAGGACAAGGGATTTAGAGACATGATCTGAACTTTCAATCCTAAATACAGCCTGCCATCAAGAACATATTTTACACAACTGATGGAGAAGAAACACAGAGACATTACAGAGAAATTGAAAGCTGTCCTAAAGCAAACAGAGTGTGTTGCCCTGACAACAGACATTTGGACCAGTGTGGCAACAGAGGCCTACCTGGGGGTGACATGCCACTTCTTGGGGGAAGATTGGGAGATGAAGTCCCTCTCCCTAACCACAATGCCCCTAGAAGAGAGACACACTGCAGCCAACATTGCAGACTGGCTAGAGGAGACAACAGCCAAATTTGAGATTCCACTTGAAAAGGTAAAGGCAGTTGTTCATGACAATGGGGCCAATGTGGTGGCAGCAGCAAGAATTCTTAGAGAGAGGCATGGGTGGGCTTCTGTGAGATATGCAGGGCATACTTTAAATTTAGTTGTGCAGAGCACACTCAAAAACAATAAAACAATTGCTAGTTGTGTGGGTTCTGCTAGGTGTCTAGTGGAACACTTCAAAAAGAGTGAACTGGCCTGCACTAAGCTCAAAGAAAAACAACAGCAGATGGGAAAGCCACCACTCATGTTGATACAGGATGTCAGTACCCGGTGGAACAGTACGTATCATATGTTATCAAGACTCCTGGAACAGCAGTGGCCTGTGACTGCAGCTCTCTCCGATCCAGCAGTCAATCCGAGAGGTAAACACCACTACCTGGATCTAAAGCCAGAGCAGTGGCACATCAGTGAGGAGTTGACACAGGTCCTTGGGCCATTTGAAGGAGCTACAGAGTTTCTTAGTGGAGAAAAGTATATCACCCTCTCTGCCCTTCCACAGCTGGTCCAAAACCTTCAAAAGGTCTCATAGAGAGTTGGGAAGGGCTGTATGAATTTCTACCTGAATCTGGTGCTCCCAACTTTGTCCTTCTGGCTGCTGCTTTGGACCCCAGGTTTAGAAAATTGAAGTTCTTGCCTGCTGTAGAAGTGTTGAAGGTCCAAAATAGTATTCAATCAATGGCACTAGCTGCCAGAAAGGAGGACTCAAAACAGACACATGTAACGGTAGAGAAAGCCACTGCCATCACATCAGCTACACACACTAAAGGTAGATCACATCAGAAAAGTATCCTGGGATCATCATCAGAGGATGAGGATGAAGGAGAGGATCATAAAGAGGATGAGCAGATGAGCAGAGCGGTGCAGAGGGAGGTCTTGGAGTATTTTGGTGAACAGCCTATTTCCAAGAAGGAGAATCCACTGCCATGGTGGAGAATAAATCAGGCAAGATATCCAACCTTGGCACAGCTGGCAAAGTCTTTCTTGGGGATCCCAGCAACATCAACACCCTCAGAGCGCCTGTTCTCTGCTGCTGGGAACATTGCCTCAAAACGTAGGGCAAGCCTAAGTGCTGAGCATGTGGATATGTTGACGTTTCTCCATTGCAACTATAAGCTGTTGTAGAATCAATCTGAAATCTCTCTCTGTGTCTCTCTCTCTCACACTCACTCACTCACTCAGGTACATTTTTATGTTTGTTTTGAGATTACATCTTATTATTTATAATTGTTTTATTTTTAAAAAAAAATTAAATAAATTTTATACATTGTGTACCTGTTTGGCATGATATATTTTATATTCATTTTTTGTTCTCAGGTTAACTAAACTAAATTTGCAGAAGGTGCAATCCTTTTTTTGTAATGTTGTGTATTAAGAAGACAAAAAACTAAGTTTATATTCATATTAAGTTTGTATTCATACATGTTACAGTAAATTCACTTAACTGTATGTTGTTATATAATTGTTGGCAATGCCAACTTGGCACTTAACTTTTGGAGCCAAACTTTTGGACTTGGAAATAAATACCTCTGTTGAGAAATAAAAGCCAAATGCTTGATCATTTTACAGCCACATAATTTGTTTTGGTTGTTCACAAACACACACACAAAAAATTATCCGATTACTCGATTAATCGATCGATTAAGTGCTAGATTAATCGATTACAAAAAGAATCGATAGCTGCAGCCCTAACTGTGAGAGACATAATAAAATAAAAAAACAGAAATCACAATATATGATTTTTTTTAATACTTTATTTGTAAGATACAGCTGCAAATAAGTATTTGAACACCTGTCTATCAGCTAGAATTCTGACCTTCAAAGACCTGTTAGTCTGCCTTTAAAATGTCCACCTCCACTCCATTTATTATCCTAAATTAGATGCACCTGTTTGAGGTCGTTAGCTGCATAAAGACCCCTGTCCACCCCATACAATCAGTAAGAATCCAACTACTAACATGGGCAAGACCAAAGAGCTGTCCAAAAGACACTAGAGACAAAATTGTACACCTCCACAAGGCTGGAAAGGGCTACGGGGAAATTGCCAAGCAGCTTGGTCAAAAAAGGTCCACTGTTGGAGCAATCATTAGAAAATGGAAGAAGCTAAACATGACTGTCAATCTCCCTCGGACTGGGACTCCATGCAAGATCTCACCGCGTGGGGTCTCAATGATCCTAAGAAAGGTGAGAAATCAGCCCAGAACTACACGGGAGGAGCTGGTCAATGACCTGAAAAGAGCTGGGACCACCGTTTCCATGGTTACTGTTGGTAATACACTAAGACGTCATGGTTTGAAATCATGCATGGCACGGAAGGTTCCCCTGCTTAAACCAGCACATGTCAAGGCCCGTCTTAAGTTTGCCAATGACCATTTGGATGATCCAGAGGAGTCATTTGAGAAAGTCATGTGGTCAGATGAGACCAAAATAGAACTTTTTGGTCATAATTCCACTAACCGTGTTTGGACGAATGATGAGTACCATCCCAAGAACACCATCCCTACTGTGAAGCATGGGGGTGGTAGCATCATGCTTTGGGGGTGTTTTTCTGCACATTGGACAGGGCGACTGCACTGTATTAAGGAGAGGATGACCGGGGCCATGTATTGCGAGATTTTGGGGAACAACCTCCTTCCCTCAGTTAGAGCATTGAAGATGGGTTGAGGCTGGGTCTTCCAACATGTCAATGACCCGAAGCACACAGCCAGGATAACCAAGGAGTGGCTCTGTAAGAAGCATATCAAGGTTCTGGCGTGGCCTAGCCAGTCTCCAGACCTAAACCCAATAGAGAATCTTTGGAGGGAGCTCAAACTCCCTGTTTCTCAGCGACAGCCCAGAAACCTGACTGATCTAGAGAAGATCTGTGTGGAGGAGTGGGCCAAAATCCCTCCTGCAGTGTGTGCAAACCTGGTGAAAAACTACAGGAAACGTTTGACCTCTGTAATTGCAAACAAAGGCTACTGTACCAAATATTAACATTGATTTTCTCAGGTGTTCAAATACTTATTTGCAGCTGTATCATACAAATAAATAGTTAAAAAATCATACATTGTGATTTCTGGATTTTTTTTTTTAGATTATGTCTCTCACAGTGGACATGCACCTACGATGACAATTTCAGACCCCTCCATGATTTTTAAGTGGGAGAACTTGGAAAATAGCAGGGTGTTCAAATACTTATTTTCCTCACTGTATATATATATATATATATATATATATATATATATATATATATATATACACACACATATATATGTTGTGCATAATCCCTCCCCATACAGTGGGGATCGCTTGAAGGCTTTCAAGAGTACCGATGCATATCAATATGCGGTGGCTGGATGGGTGAAAGACGTGAAAGTTAATCTGGATAATGTTCTTTAATGTCAGATGTGTTTAGAACATGAAGGGATGACATTCTCCAACAGGGGGTCCTGTTTCTAGATCAGGGTGCTCTCTGCACACGCAAGGTCTCTCGCTCGCTTTCCCTCTCTCGCACGCACACTCACTCTAGATTCCGGGAGATTTTAACTAATTTGCGGTATAACTAGTCGATCACGAGTGGCTCAACAGGTAGATCCATAGATAAACTCAGGCATTTGACCGACTGGGTTGACACTTGACATGTGAGAAATCGGGGGTGTGGCATGTGAGCGTGTGAAACCAATCAAATGCGTGTGTCTCACGGCCAATGCGTGAGAGTTGGCAGCTCTGTGTTGGGTCTGGGAACTCACCATAGGCTTTATGTCGGAGCTTTATCCGAGGGGCGGGATAAACGGTTGTCTTTCAAATTTCCTCTGCACTGATTGCCAACCAGTACAATGCAAGTTGATAGATTAAACCTTTGCCGTTATCCGGTCGGCAAAACTCCGAACACATCTTCCTTTTTTAAGAATGATTTCAGTGCTGTTCCCAGCAGCAGCAGCCATAAGCCCGCCCACTGACTCTATACACGATGTGATTGGCCTGACTAGAGTTTGGTTTTTCCAGCTCGCAAGCCAACGGAGAGTGCCTAATCACTGGGTGCCACAGCTGTCGGCTAAAGCTGGGGCCACACTAAAAGACCATTAGAACAGGAAACTGAGGCTACAATTCGCACAGACTCACCAAAATTGGACAACAGAAGATTGGAAAAATGTTGCCTGGACTGCTGTGACATTCAGATGGTAGGGTCAGAATTTAGCGTAAACAACATGAAAGCATGGATTCGTCCTGCTTTGTATCAACGGTTCAGTCTGCTGCTGGTGTAATGGTGTGGGGTTTTTTTTTTTTGGCACACTTTGGACCCTTTAGTACCAACAGAGCATTGCTTAAACACCACAGCCTACCTCTGTATTGCTGCTGCTGACCATGTCCATCCCTTTATGAACACAGTGTATCATCTTCTGATGTCAACTGCCAGCAGGATAACACGCCAAATCACAAAGCTCAAATCATGTCAAACTGTTTTTTTGAACAATACAATGAGTTCACTATACTAAATTGGCCCCCACATTCACCAAATCGCAATCCAGTAGAGCACTTTTGGGATGTGGTGGAAAGGGAGATTTACATCATGGATGTGCAGCCAACAAATCTGCAGCAACAGTGTGATGCTATCATGTCAATATGGACCAGAATCTCCAAGGAGTGTATCCAGCACATTGTTGAATCTATGCCACGAAGAATTAAGGCAGTTCTGAAGGCAAAAGTGAGGTCCAATACTAGCAAGATATACCTAATAAAGTGGCAGGTGAGTGTGTGTATAATATATTTAGCGTGTGTGTGAATATTATATGAGTGGTTTTAGTGCATTTTTATGTGGTTACTTACTTGCCTGAGTCACCTTCCTTTTCTCTCTGGTATTCTAGCCTCTATAAATCTGATATCAGTCTGTTAATTTTACAATTAAAACTTTTACAGGATATAAAAGATAAAGTGTTTGTAAAATGGCATAAACATCTGCCCCTGAAACATCCCAAGACACAAATACCAAAGTGAAGGCAGGCAGATGCAAAGGAACAGCTGGGCACATGACACACACAAATCCACACAAAACACACACAAGCTCTTTCCAAAGCTTTAGACAGCCATCAACAGGCCTGTCCATGAAATAACACATAAAGAGTCCAAATGTGCTCTGAAATCTGTGGAGAATTTATTTGAAAATTGAAATCTTAACATTGTAAAATTAACATTATAATTGTTTTTACGGTCACTTTTGATCAATTTAATGCATCTTTGCTGAATAAAAGTATTAATTTCTTTAAAAAACAACAAAAAAAACACTGACCCCAAACTTTGAATGGTGGTATATGTTTGGGCTTAAAGAGTCAGTTCACCCAAAAAAGAAAATTCTGTCATTGATTACTCGCCCTCATGTTGTTCCAAACCCGTAAGACTTTTGTTCATCATTGGAATACAAATAAAGATAATTTGAACAAAATTTAAGTGATTTCTTTTCCTCCACTGACAGCTGCACAACTACAACTTTGACGTTTCAGTAAGTTCACAAAGAGATCGTAAAACTAATCCATATGAATTGAGCGGTTTAGTCCAAATTTTCTGAAGAGACTCGATCGCTTTATATGATGAACAGATTTAATTTAGGCTTTTATTCATGAATTTTATTGATATTCAAAGAGGTTCATTCTCGTGTTACGCAGCATGTTTGAGCTTCCGCAAGAACCAATTTGTTCTCGCGACGTGCCAAGCAGGTTCAGTTCTGTTTATGTCTGCTGATCAATGTTTACATGTGAATAAAAGCCTAAATTAAATCTGTTCATCATATTCTTCAAAAGGTTTTTTGACTAAACCACTCAATTCATATGGATTAGTTTTATGACCTCTTTATGAACTGTAAATAGTTGCATGGACTGTCAATGGAAAGTAACAAACTGACTTTTGTCTTCCGAAGATGTATAAAAGTCTCACGGGTTTGGAACAACACAAGGGTGAGTAAATGATGACAGAATTTAAATTTTTGGGTGAATTTTATTTATTATTTATATGATTGACAAAAAAAACTCTTTCTAGAACTGGTACATGAGCAAAATACTAGCCTACTTTTGTTAACTGGACAAGAGGTCACGTTATTGGTCGATGGCAATCTCAAGATGGACAAATATCAGCCTAGAAGATGATCACTAAGAATCTCTTATATCATTAGAAGCTTTCATTTCTATTGATATTTAAAAGAAAAAGAAAAGAGTAAGGAAATCAATCATGTCATCATTTGCTAGCCCTCATGTTGACTTGTGCCCTAAATGTCGATTTTAATCCGGCACAGTTTTCATACACACATTCACACAGATAGGATCAGGAGTGCGTATCCTTTAACAGCCCGTGGATTTTCATCTTTTTAAATGAACAGAAGGTGCCAGACAGAGAGAGAGAGAGAGTGTGAGTGATTGAAATTCATCTATGACTAAAATGCAAGTGGGTCAGTAAACATCGTTCACCCAGCGGCTCAAAACTACGATGACACTAAATAACCTCAAAAACACAAGCTATCGCTGAACATGCGTCATGAGGAGAAGACAAGGACAGTCGTTCTCTTGTTCCGAGTACAATATCAGCCCATCTGATCACGTCTTATGAATACACAATCCCATCGGCTGTTTGATGCTCTACCTAAACCAGCAGAAGCCCAGCAGAAGCCCATTCCTAACAAAAGCCCAAGCCCCAAGCATCTGCGGGTATGAAAAAGCCTGTTGTTCCTGGACACATGATCAAAGAAGATGTTCAGTTGCTGCTGAGTGTGGATGCGGTTACTGGCACCTCCAGCTAAACGAATGACTGCTGTGACTTTCATAAGATCTGTGTAATCTAAGATCGGGCAACAACATCAAACAGCATCAGCATGCCTCCTAATTGTCTATTGAGGGGGAATGGGAATGTTGATGATTCCAGCTCTTTACATTTCTACTTACATAAAGTAAGTACATGACTACACTACTGTTATTGGGGCCATACTCTTTTTTTTTTTTGTTTCTTTGTGAAATAAAAAAAATTACCGGTAAGCATTTTTCAGCAAGGAAGCATTAAATTGACCAAAACGGACGGGAAAACCGTTCATGATGTTAATGTTTCCAAATAAATGCATAAATGCACAGTTTCCTTTCCACGGAAATACTAAACAGCACAACTTTTTCAACATTGACAATAATCAGAAATGTTTCTCGAGCATCAAATCATCATATTATAATGATTTCTGGAGGATCATGTGACACTGACGTCTGGAGTAATAATGCTACAAATTCAGCTCTGCATCACATAAATTACATTTAAAACATAGTCAAATAGAAAACAAAAAGATGTTTTTTGTACAAATAAATGCAGCCCATAAGAGGGCATCAATAATAATAATAATATTTATATATATATATATATATATATATGCCTATATATAGTAGTCAGCATTTGAAGGGGATCAAAACCTTTCATCAAAGTTTTTGAACAATACCCGTTCTAGTCTTAGGACAACTTTTTTGATCCACTTCAAATGTTGACTACTGTATACAGTTACAGTACAATATATATATATATATATAATATAAATAAAAATCTTAAAATGCCATGGGCATATAATGATTATATATTTTGCAGTTATACCAAGCTCTAAAATGTTTTATCAGGTAGAAATTATGAGTAAAATATTTTTTTTTATTCTTATCCTCAAACTTTTGAATAATGTTGCCAACAATAAGAGGCCTTGTAGTCAAAAATGTTGAGAATCACTGTAGATTCTACGTTCAAAGAAATTATGTAGGCTAGTTGCTGTAAAACTGTATAAGCCCTACATAATCCAAAATCCAATGTTTACTACACCTGCAAATGAACTTCATAGATTTTCCACAGATAATTGAGTCAATTCACACACTTCAGGAAAAGATCAAAGAAGCGTTAATAGAAACAAACAATTTCTCATTCCAAAACCTGCAATTAATTCTAAAAAAGATTTATATCCTTTCTATTGTGGTGCACTTGTCAACAAATAAGCCATAAAGAACATCAACCTCACTATGAACGCTAACACAATGACAGTAAATGATCATGGATGTTTGAGGGAAGCCGAAAGTATTCATTAACAATGAATACACTAACAGTGAATTCAGCCAGACATTTTTCCAAAGCAATGTACAGTGCAATCATTACAGGATAATCCCCCCGGAGCATCCTGAGGTTAAGTGCCAAGCCAAATGGGACAGCGATGATCTCAATAACTCTCCAGCTCCTGCTTCCCCAGCTCCATGGGAATGAAGCCACATCCGTTGTGATCCCCAACCATCACCCTTTCCGACGCAAATTCATAACTTACACAAACACATGACCAGCAGAGCAAACAGTGTAAGAGTAACGCACCTTCTCCAGCTTCTCGAAGTGTTCCCGCAGGAACTTCATAGGCCGCTCGGGCTTGGCGATGCACAGGTTGACGATGCACTCTTTGAGGATCTGCTGTATGTTGTGTTTCTGCACGAAAACCTCACAGCCTTTCAGACTTTCATCTTCTTCCAGATTGGAGGAGGAGGTGGCCATCTTATCTTCTATCTCTGCCGCAGGAGAAAAGAGCAGGAGGGGGGACGAGGAGAGATATTCTTTCTTAAGTCTGTGTGTCTTATTCTCTCAAATAGTAATGCTTGACTTTTGAGTGAATAGAAAAATCCACTGTATTCAATAGGCATTTATGTAGATGTCAGTGTCAATCAACCTATCTATAGATAAATAGGTTGATTGACAGTTACATACATGCATAGATAGATAGATAGATAGATAGATAGATAGATAGATTGATAGATGGGCCATTCATAATGATGATATAGGCCATTCTTCTGCATGTTACACATTTACATTTCACTTCCGCCATTGATTCACATCAAACATCCAAAAATCATCAGCAACTCAAGCATCAATCCTCATTCTCGACCTAGACGTTCACGAAACGATACCGCATTCAGTCGTGCGTGAAACACGAAGCGTCGGTTTGTCGGCGGAGGGCTCGAGCATCACTCTGTGATCACCTGTTTACGTTTTTATCACAGCTTATCGCTTCAGAACAAACATATGCGGTGTATAAATGTTTTTAGTCGTGTATTATCTTAGAAACCGCATCTCTCGGTATATAAAGCTGGAAACAGTCGCGTGTGCCGCACAGTATTTAATGTTAATTTGGCTTACCGTTATGAGGCGGAGATGCAAGGCTCGCTCTGGGATGTTGCCTGTTTGGTCCTCCTGCTCGCGAGCGCTGTGACGTCAATCCGTCTCGCTATTGGACACTGGCACTGGCATTAAAAAAAATACATAATTAAAAAAAAAAATGAAAAGACATATAACTGTCATGTAGATGTTAATGGGTTGAGATTACTTTAGTTTATTTAGAGCTTTTTATTTATTTTGAATCATCTCCTGTTTCAGCCAATCAGCGTCATTGTGGGTCTGTGCGTCATCCAGAACAGCACCAAAGAACGTATCACAGACCCTGACCTCCACAAACACATTTGTGTTTTTTTTTCTTGTAATTTTTCATCACTTTCATGGAATGTTTTGAGTTTCTAAAGCTAATAATAATCGTAGTCTTTTTTAAAACCAAATTAGAATCATTAGAATCTACTGTTAACTTTCTTATTCTTGTGGCAAAATTGTATTTTCACAAACAAAAATGTATTTAAAAAAATACCTTTTAGATCCTATAAGAGATGTAGGCTACTATGGGCTATAAAAAACACTGAAGACATAAGAGATGTTAGTGCATGTGTACATTTTTGGCAAAACGCATGTGGCAAACGTAAAAGAAAATGTATAATTTTATTATAAGCTGATTTTTCTAATATTATTCATGTCATGTGATTATTCAAACTGCTTAGAGGCAAGAGTATGATGTGGATTGTCAAATACAGAATCTGATTAAAAAAGATATGTCTATATACACCACCTACCATCTCATTACAAATCATCCTGTCTATTTATTATCTATGTATTGTCTATCTGTCTATTATTTCTTCGTGAAAAATATTGTTCTGACCATAGTAAAATAAATAAAATAAGGTTGAACTGTTTTGAATGTTCATCTACCGTAAAGCCATCTGCGCTGTCGCAATCTACCGTCGTAGTGGCAACAACCGCCATGACAACCAGCAACAACATCAACACACGTGAAGGAGCAATGGCGACCGCCAGTGATGATCGAGCTGCAGCGGATGTTTTAAAATCTCTGGCTCGCCACTTAAACTGTTTAAACGAGGATAACAAAAGCGCCAGAAAACGAGCTCTAGAAGCGGTGAAGAGAGACACAATCGAGCAGCGCTTCTCCAGCGATGCGCTTCAAGAGCTTTTCACCAGTTTGCTGAAGGCGCTGCTGAAAAGTCTGTCAGATCCTGCGGAGACATGCAGGGACTCTACTATTCAGATCATCACAGGGTTTATCAGATCTGTCCCCAAACCAGAAGACTCTCTGCCCTATCTCATGCCTGCCCTGGCGCAGAGGCTCGGGGGGAAGGAGATCCTGGAGCCGGCGGAGGAGCTCAGACTGGCTCTGGTGGAGATGCTGTCTCTGGTGGTGGAGGTGTGCGGCAGACAACTTGCCCCCTACCTGGATGACATGATAAAGATCCTGCAGAGAACCATCACGGATCCCTTCCCTGAAGTCAAGAAAGAGAGCTGTAGATGCACCATCAGTTTTGCACAGCGTGTTCCTGGTAAGTGGGGCCCTCAAGCTGTTGATGTGCTTCAAAAGACAGTTGAGATACAGAATATTATTATGCATAATTTCATGGGTCATTTATATAGGAGTGTTTAAATTTATTATAGAGTAAGCTGGCCGTAGGGACATGTATGTTGTTGGTTGTCATGGTAAAATGGCCAGACTGATCTGGCCAACAGAAGGTCTACTGTGGAACAAGTCACACCAAATTTTAATGATGGTTATGGCTAGAATGTGTCACAACACAACTGCTGTGTATGAGGCTGCTTAGCTGCGGACAAATCAGAGTGCCTGTGATAGCCCCTGTCCACTGTCGAAACCACCTACAATGGGCACACAGGTGTCAGAACAGTGTTGGGGGTAACGCATTACATAACGTGAGTTACATAATCAATTACGAGCAAAGTAACTAATTACTTTTAAAATTACACAAATATCTGAGTTACTTTTTCAATTGTTTTCCCATTTATTGACTGACAGCTCTCCTGGCACCATGTTGAGAGAAATCAGGAGTAAGTGCAGAGGTGTTGTGTGCACTGAGTGTGAACATGATGCTTTTATTGTAGTTAGACTGCTGTGAGCATTTACTCATCTCACAGGCACAAAAAAAAACAGATTTAGTATTCCTTAAAATGAATAAAAACAGGGAAATGCAAACTCCGAATATTATGCAAACCTGCAATAGTTGGATATGTTAAATAACACAAATATACTTTGTATTTAATCTCACTTTATTACCCAATGTCTTTGCTGCTGAACTTACGTGATCTAATTCAACCATACTTATAAGCAAAAATTACTTTAGATAAACATCACATTTGTGTTTCTTTTTTTCCCCCTGCTGAAGTAAGAGTGTTGAACTTATTCCTATTCTTCTGCAATCCAGAATGGCTTTCCCAAACACTGACGATGAAGAGTTCAAGGTTTCAATGGCCTCCAAATTCCCCTGATCTCAATCCAATTGTTCAAAGTTCAAAGACCTTCAGGGGTCTTGTAGAGTCCATGCCTCTGTGGGTCGGCGCTGTTTTGGCACACACAGAGGGCCGACAACATATTAGCCATGTGGTCATAATGGTTTGGCTTATCAGTGTATACACAACACATGTAAGGCCAGTTTGCCACTTAACTCCTGTATAATGAATCTAGACAGACATTACTCGACCGTAATGGTCCGTATGCACATCTCAATCAACGTAGATGCAGATCCCTATCACTGTATCTCAACTGTCTATATCAGGGGTGGCCAGTCCTGAAGATCTTCCTTCCTGCAAAGTTCAGCTCCAAACCTCATCAAGCACAAATGAACCAGCTCATTAAGATCTTCATATATCAATTAGACAATCATAGACATAGTGGAGATAGTAATGTGCAAGTTTCTGTTCATCTATCTTTGCCCAGATCATTTTCACCTTCAGGCGGAGAGTCTTCTGAAGCCTCTGTTGCAGACTATTTCTCACCAGCATTCCCAAGTGAGAGTTTCTGCCACACAGGCCACTGGCGCGGTCATTCGGCACAGTGCAGGCAAAAATGTAGATTACGTTTTGTCCCACTTGGCTCAGAGATTGTTTGACGACTCGCCACGGGTAAGCTGGCAGCACTTAGGCTTGTTGATTGATGCGTTATTTAATAAATGGCTTGTCTTTGATATCTTTCCAAGAAATTCTTCTGCTAAATATGAAATAGACTTTTTCCTATTTTACAAGGTTGTTTATGTATGATTGATTGATGAATGATTTATTGTTGTGCTAATCTGTTGAGGTGAGGAAGGCCGTGACCGTAGTCGTGGGCGACTGGCTCCTCCACCTGCCGGACAGATATTCCTACTTCCACAAGCTCATCCCACTGCTTCTGAGCAGTCTCAGTGATGAGATCCCTGAAATCAGGTGAGAACAATGCACAGTCGTCATAACGGTGTTTCACAGGCATCTAAATGTCATGAAAATGCACGTCGTCTTATCAGATAAACATTTTATGCACATTTTTTATCCACATTTTTTTTTAATGCGATATCCCAAAATGCTTATAAAAATAGGCGGATGGAAACATAGCTACTCATGTACAAGTTTTTGGTTGGAAAGACTTGGTAAGCATTTATTTGATCACAATTCTGTAGAACAGCAGTATTGTAAAATATTACAGTTTAAAATAATTGCTTTTTATTTGAATATGTTTTCACTTGTGATTTTAATCTTAATGAGCCCAAACTTTCGAATGGTGGTGTTTTTGTCGTCTTGTTTTTTTTAAACTTATTTGTCTTCTTGTATATCTCTTTAGTCCTTTCCTGTAAAAAAAAAAAAAGATTTTCTGATTTTAAATGATTTTATCCAGGTCGCTTGCTGAGGATTTATGGAAACAAATAGGATCTCAATGGGAAAAGGAAAATGAGGATGATTTGAAGGATAAGATGGACTTTCTGCTGCCTGCACCTGCCCTTTACACTTCTGGAGGTGAGACTGACTAATAACAGAATGACCTTCTTTAAATTGCCCAGCCAAGATCTTGACACAAAATTGATGGACCTCTTGATGAAAATAATAACCTTAAACTATTTATTTCCATCAAGAGGTGCATAGATTTTTGGTCAAGATCTTGTATTGTCAATGCAAGAGTCCAGCACTCTGTAAAGTCTCCTCCAGCACATCCCAAAAACTTTTTTTAAGGTCAAAAACTTGAATTTAAGGTCTGGACTCAGAGGTGCCAATTCATGTGTGAAAATGATTCTTCATGTTCCCTCACAACCATTCTTACATAATTTGAGCCTGATGAATCATAGCCATCCTGGAATATGGCCATGATGTCTTCCTACATGAGGGAAGAGAAGGATTAGAAGAACTGATGCCAAACACATAACATGCCAGACACATAATCACTGCATTAATGATCCAATCATTGACTCTTACGCATTTGCCTATTTAAATACAAACAGCAACTTTTTTTTCCACTGCAGTGTATATATACTGTACATTAGATATAAAAACTCCAGATTGACAGACTTTGATGCTCAGTTATCTTGTCATTGAATAAGGAGGAGAGAAAAAGAGATAACCTGAATGTGAAAGTAGTTTTAGCTAGATGTTTGCTTTTCTATTAATAACCAACACAAATTAATATTTATCATTTATGTACACAACCATTCAAAAGTTTTGGATCGGTGAGATTTATATAAAAAAAATGAAATGTAAAACATTAATTTAGCAAGAGTGTAAAAAACTGTATCACATTTTCCACTAAAAGATTGAGCAGCACTACTGTTTTCAGTTTAAACTTCAAATCAAACTGTTTTACATTTTAAAATATACAAAAATTGAAAACATATTTTTTCAATGTTAATATTTCTCAAAATTGCGGTTTTAAGGGACTGTGCACACAGTACGGCATTTTTCATTCCACTGTGCAACTATTCCATTGTTTTTCAATGTAACACACCCTAGACGGACGTCTTTAACTGTGACGCTCACGCCTTGTGTCTTTTGCAGTGTCTCTTCGCATGACACAGCCTTCTTAAATCACTGTGCTTGTTAAAATAAGTTAAATATAGAAAACCTGCGTCTCTAGAACTTGCGCTTTTTTTCTTCTACTGACCTACAGTACTGTGCAAAAGTTTTTTCTGCTCACCAAGGCTGCAATTATTTGATAAAAAAAAAAAAGAAGTAATATTGTGAAATATTATTACAATTTAAAACAGCGGTTTTCTATGTGAATATATAGTGAAGTGTAATTTATTCCTGTCTTCAGTGTCATATGATCCTTCAAAAATCATTCTAATATGATGATTTGATGCTCAAGAAACATTTATGATTATTATCAGTGTTGAAAACAGTTTTTACATTTTTATTTCATGATGCTATGATGAATAGAAACTAAAAAAGAACAGCATTTATCTGAAATCTAAAGCTTTTGTAACATTAAACTCTACCCTTCAAAAGTTTGGGGTCAGTAAGAATTTAAATTTTATTTTTGGGGGAAAGAAATATAATAAATCAATACTTTTATTCATCAAGGATGAGTTAAACTGATCAAAAGTTACAGTAAAGACATTTATAATGTTAGAAAATATTCTATTTTAAATAAACGCTGTTTTGAACTTTCTATTCATCAAAGAATTTTGGAAAAAAAATTGTACACCACTGTTTTCAACATTGAAAATAATAATGAATGTTTTTTGAGCATCAAATCATCATATTAGAATGATTTCTGAAGGATCATGTGACACTGAAGACTGGAGTAATGATGATGTAAATTCAGCTTTGATCACAGGAATAAATTACACTTTACTGTATATTCACATAGAAAACCACTGTTTTAAATTGTAATAATATTTCACAATATTTATGTTTTTTTTTTTTTTTTAAATAAATAATTGCAGCCTTGGTGAGCAGAAGAGACTTCTTTTAAAAAATTTAAAAATCTTACCTGCCTAAAACTTTTGCACAGTACTGTACGTCTCGCTTTTTTATTAGCAAAAACATGTTCTGTGTGAACCAGCTCTAGCTGTATGTTTGTACAAATAAATAACACGTAATAAATACATTGATGAGCATTAGAGACTTTCAAAAACAAAACAAATCAATGTTACCAGCTGTGATTGGGGAACACTGGAATAAAGAATAATGTTTTCCCTTTTTTCTTGACCAGGAGAGCGTCCCGGGCTGGGCTGCAGGGAGCTGGTGGTGAGGAATCTGTCTAAGCTGCTTCCTGCGGTGGGCCGGGACATTGGTGACTGGTTAGTGCAGACGCGAGTGAAGACGGCTCAGCTGCTGCGGGTTCTGCTGCTGCATGCTGAAGATCACTGTACACAACACCTGCAGTCTCTGCTCACTGTGCTGTACCACACCTGTGTGGACCCTGAGCCTGACGTCAGAACACAGGTGACAGGACTATCTATCTATCTATCTATCTATCTATCTATCTATCTATCTATCTATCTATCTGTCTGTCTGTCTGTCTGTCTGTCTGTCTCTATCTATCTATCTATCTATCTATCTATCTATCTATCTATCTATCTATCTATCTATCTATCTATCTATCTATCTATCTATCTATCTATCTATCTATCTATCTATCTATCTATCTATCTGTCTGTCTGTCTGTCTGTCTGTCTGTCTCTATCTATCTATCTATCTATCTGTCTGTCTGTCTGTCTCTATATGTCTCTCTGTCTGTCTGTCTCTATATGTCTCTCTGTCTGTCTGTAATCTATCTATCTATCTATCTATCTATCTATCTATCTATCTGTCTGTCTGTCTGTCTGTCTGTCTGTCTGTCTATCTACTGTCTGTCTGTCTCTATCTGTCTGTCTCTATCTATCTATCTATCTATCTATCTATCTGCTGTCTGTCTGTCTCTATCTATCTATCTATCTATCTATCTGTCTGTCTGTCTGTCTGTCTATCTACTGTCTGTCTGTCTCTATCTGTCTGTCTGTCTCTATCTATCTATCTATCTATCTATCTATCTATCTGTCTGTCTGTCTGTCTGTCTGTCTGTCTATCTACTGTCTGTCTCTATCTGTCTATCTGCTGTCTATCTGTCTGTTTGTCTCTATGCCTGTCTATCTGTCTGTCTGTCTGTCTGTCTATCTACTGTCTGTCTGTCTCTATCTATCTATCTATCTGTCTGTCTGTCTCTATCTATCTATCTATCTGTCTGTCTGTCTGTCTGTCTATCTACTGTCTGTCTGTCTGTCTCTATCTGTCTATCTGCTGTCTATCTGTCTGTTTGTCTCTATGCCTGTCTATCTGTCTGTCTGTCTGTCTGTCTACTGTCTGTCTGTCTGTAATCTATCTATCTATCTATCTATCTATCTATCTATTTATCTGTCTGTCTCTATCTGTCTGTAATCTATCTATCTATCTATCTATTTATCTGCTGTCTATCTGTCTGTCTGTCTCTATCTATCTATCTATAGATCTATCTATCTATCTGCTGTCTGTCTGTCTCTATCTGTCTGTCTGTCTCTGTCTGTCTGTCTGTAATCTATCTATCTATCTATCTATCTATATATCAATCTACAGTATCTGTCTGTCTGTCTGTCTGTCTGTCTGTCTGTCTGTCTGTTATGAGATATGTTTGAATCATGAATTTGTTTTTATTTCAGTGGTTTCCTGTCTCTCTTTTTGACAGTGTTTGGAGTCAGCGAAGCTCTTGGGAGCATTTGTCAGTCCAGAGGTCTTCCTCAAGTTTCTGTTACCTCACGTTGAAGACTCAAATTCCTGCTCGTCTGGTGCTCCCTGGGCTCCTCTCATGGTTCTGGGGGCCGTATTAAGAGGGAGTTCAAGGGAGGTACTACGACCCCACCTGTTAAAAATCGGAAACATGCTCGCACACCCTGAAGTCTGTCAGGGGTCCCAAAAGGTGAGAGTCAATGACATTTCTGCCTTCTACTTAATAATAATAATAATAATAAAAATTTGTTACATTTATATAGCGCTTTTTCTGGGACCTCAAAGCGCTTTACGTGGAAGGGGGGAATCTCCTCAACCACCACCAATGGTGCTTGCTCCTGAGTGCTTAGTTTCCATTGCAAAGCTGTGTTCAAACATTCATCACATTTGTTGTGCAGTTATGCAGCCAACCAATAACAATAGGGCATTAAACAGTAGTGACCACTACAAAAAGTACAGCCAGTTGGCGATGTCCAGTGATAAAATCTGTGTATGTGTGAAACTTTTCATGCCATGTCACACACACAATTTTTCTTCCTTTTTTGCATTAAAACAACTGTTTTTAACTCTTAATAGCTTGTTTAATTTTAGACTTAAGCCTTTCAAATGTAGTTTTCCTAAAGAATGTCTTTTATTGCATATTTCCAGCCCCCTCAAACACACACACACACACACACTTATTCATGTTGCAGATGTGTTAGAACATATCTCTGTCAGACCGAGTGGAAAAATCCCACCCAGACCCAAGAGTCTGGCCCTGGTTTCCTCTCAACCCACATTCGGCTCCCTTTGATATCTAAAATAACGCTCTATTTTTTGAGTTTACCATCTCTTCAGTGCCAAGTCACCACCCCTGAGAGAGCTTTGCAGAAATTCCCTCTGTAGTGTAATTAAAAGCACTAAAAGAAAAATGACAAATTTTGCCCCTGACCCCCCCCCCCCCCCCCGTGTCCACCACAATCCTGCATACTTTGGTCCAGCTGTCCATGTTTTATCTCAGAATTCATGCCAGAATCTCAAAAAGTTTTCCTTCCGTGAAATAATGTGGCTTTAAAAGCATTGGCTGGGAGATGGTGACACACATATAGACATGGTTCATCACAGATGTTGCAGGACCTTTGACTGTCCCGTAGAGATGATTGAGACAAAAAAAGGGTGGCGGGACAGTGGTTTTTGTCATTGGCAAAATATTCTGTTTTTAATACCACAGTAGCTAATGCAATGACTGCCTTGAAATCGAGAGAGAGAGAGAGAGAGAGAGAGAGAGAGAGACTGAATAATGTTAGACTGACTAAATATGTATTTACAAAAATACATTTGTTCTGTTTATAAATCTAGTGAGATGCATACCTAGACAACATTTTAAGGCATCATAGCATGATTATGTTGCCGTTTAAGAAGCATCAATTAATCTAATGGTGAATGCAATCACAGAAAGTATTGTAATGAACTCTGATTAATCTAAGGTGACAGATAAGAAAAATGTCGACTGCAAAGACGAAAAAGTTTGGGATCCTATTTTATTTTATTATTTTTTCAAAAAGGAAACAAATAGGCTACCTTTATTCAGCAAGGATGCATGGAATTTATTAAAATTGACAGTAAAGACATTTATAATGTTACAAAATATTTCTGTTTAAAAGAAATACTTTGAACTTGCTTTTTATCAAAGAATCCACGGTTTCCATAAAAACATGAAGCAGCACAACTGTTTTCAACATTGATAATAATAATCAGAAAATGTTTCTTGAGCATCAAATCAGCATATTAGAATGATTTCTGAAAGATCATGTGACACTAAAGACTGAAATAATGATGCTGAAAGTTTGATAAAATATTCAAATAGAAAAGGT
This sequence comes from Semotilus atromaculatus, assembly GCA_031834385.1. Taxonomy (NCBI): domain Eukaryota; kingdom Metazoa; phylum Chordata; class Actinopteri; order Cypriniformes; family Leuciscidae; genus Semotilus; species Semotilus atromaculatus. The sequence goes on along the minus strand of JAULUF010000005.1, from coordinate 11,559,889 downwards.
ATTTTAAAAATAGTTCACAATAAGACTGTTTTTACTGTATTTTTGATTGAATAAATATATTTTTGGTGATCGAGACCTCTTTCAAAATCAAAAAAAATCTTACCGACCCCAAACTTTTGAACAGTAGTGTAAAATTACTGAAAATAGTTGATTAAAAATAGCTTGATCTAATAAAAAAATTGACTATTTTACACGTTTTATCTTTTTCCAATCTTTGACAATTGTGTCTTATTTCAGTATCACTTTCTTAGCTTGTCAACAGTCTAAAGTCAGAAATCAATTGTGAGGATGTCATGAGGGCTCGAGTCAGTTCAGTGTAGATTCAGTTCAGTTCAATAACGGAGTAAAGTTCTACAATTTTTAAATGTGTTCAATTCATGTATAAACAGCTCGAATCAGTTCCATATTGATTGAGTTCAGTAACCGTGTTGATGTTGCAAAATATTAAAGGTAGGGTAAGCAATTTTCAGAGTGGCTAGCAATTGCAAGCTAGCTTTGAAAGCATTAAGATCCCACTCTCCCTTCAGAGTGTCTCCGAAGCCACGCCTCCTTCAAAACACATGAACGCAATTACCAAAAAACAACATTTGTTGCGAAACGCATATATAACATCACAGGTTCTTCCAAATTACAGTAGTTATGGTGTGAACGCAGCATAAGCTGGTTGTTTTGGTTCAGGAGGAACTGTAAAAGGCGGCTGCTGTTTCGGTGCTCGTGACTGATGTCTGTCTCATAGCATGAAACGCGCTGATGACGTGTGATGTCTGAGGTATGAAAATACACACACTGACGGGCAGGACATCGTATCATTGCATTTGGACCGAATGCAATGATTGGACGAACATGTTATGGGCCTACACCTTTTAGACCACTTAACTTAGTTATTGCTATAAGGATGTAAAAGAGACTTTCAACCAGCATAACAAAAAAAAATTTCTGGAACAAATTGCCCACCCTGCCTTTAAGTCTCCTTAATTAATACAAAAATAACACTACTTATTATCAGTTTACGTGTCTGTGTGATTTGGGGAGTTTTATGTTGAGTGAATTTTAGAGTAGGGCCTATGTCTACATCAAACTTTATTTTGAAGGAGCAAGAAGAGCCCTGTTTTTGGTGAAACCCACTGTTGAGTGAGCCGAAGCAGATGCTCTGATCTTTCCTGTACGCTGCAGCTTTGAAGCCAGCCTGCTCTCTTTGATGTAGCTGTTGTCAGAACACTTTCGACTGTCTGTTTTCCAAAATAATCGGGGAAAAAAGTACAGTGTAGGAAGAAGGCAAGGAAATAACACGCCTGCAGTCCTCTTTTGAGGATATGTCAGATGTTGTGGGTCTGAAGATGTGCACTTGTGTAATGTGTTATGAATTGGATTTGCGATGCCTGTAGGACATGGAAAACAGAAGCACCAGCTCTCCGTGTTTTGTTTTTCGGTGTTGCTATGGGACTATAAGCGGGAATGTAAATCTCAGCTGTCTAAAGGAAGGTCAACATAAAATTTCAGATCTATATTAGAGAATATATATAAATGCATACCTGCCTGTTCACGTCATTGCTGACAGCTGTGGCCTGCTCACCTCTGTCCTGAAAAAAGACGAGCTGGAGACAGGGTGGGACGAGACATGCTTCTGCTGAGGGGCCGTTGTGGAGACAGGACTATATTTATGGACAAGAAGAGCCAGACGGACATGAATTGCAGTGCCGGTTAGGACGGTCGGTTTAAAACAGTTGTCAGACCTGTCGATCACTCCTCTGACAGCCCTAGGCGTGAACTAGAGAACATGCTTCTGTTTTACGAGTGTTAGTATGATCTGGAAACCTGCCCATAAAGTGGCATCTTTAAAACAAGTATAATAGATCATCTATAGAATAGATAATCTTGATCTATAAGAGGTTTATCTGCTAAGTTAGTTTTAGCCTACAATTATAAAGATCATGTGTTCTATATATTTCAAAACTCCACACCATCAACTAACAATACATACAAATTATTAGTTTATAATGTTTTTATGTAATTGTTTTATATATTTTTTACCTGTGCATAACCCTGTCTACTTAATCATGTAATTTATTTATTTATTTTACCTGTGTCTATGGACGCTTGTTTCCGCCACAGAAAAAAAACATTTTAAAAGATTATTTGCGACTTTTTATCTCACAATTGCGAGTTTACATTTATTTTTTTACCTGTGCATAACCCTGTCTATTTAATAATATTTCATTTATTTATTTATTTTTCTTTACTTATCCTGACCTTTTTTTTTTATTATTTACAGGTGCATAACCCTGTCTACCTCATGTTTATTTATTTGTTATCATTAAATCTGTCTACTTCATTTTATTGTATTTTATCATATATCTTTTTTTACGTGCATGCGCATAACACTGTTTACCTCATTATTTAAATTTATTTTGTCATATTCTTGTCCTGAACATAAGTAAAAAGAGAAAGTCTTAATTCTTTGTAGTTCTTCAGTTTTGCCTTCTAAAAGTAGTACCGGTAGTAAAAGTGTCCCCACCCCCACTTCCAGTGCCCAGTGAAAACTCCTGCATCTTAATCATCCTGTCCCTGTTAATGACAGAACCGCTGATTGGAGGAAACGGTGTCATGATCCTCTTGTTGCTGTGAATGTGACACTTTGTCTAGACATGTGATCACTGCATGGAAAGAGAGACAACAAGGTTGTGAGGGTGGGTAAAAATGTAGTGGGGTAGGAAATAACAGAGACTGATGGAAAGAAAAGCTCATCGTGTGTTTCGGGCTGCTTTACGAGGTCAGAGAGTTTAGTCTCTGTGTGTGTCCTTTATTGGCATGATAAAAAATGTTCATTTGTCAAAGTACTACGAAATAGCTCAAATAAACAACAAATATAGCAACTGTAATTAAATTAAATGTCATTAAATTAAATTAAATTGAATTAAATGAAATTAGATTAAATTAAATTGTCCAGACTATAATTAGAATTTAAACCGTAAATCAAACAAAAAGGAATGAATGATGTAATTAACATTAAACAAAAGTAATGAAAAGTGTAAATGTTTTGCACGTTTCTGTTTGTTTGTTTTTCGTCTCAGGCGCTGTATCTGGATCAGTTGTTGGTGTGTGTGGATGCTGTGCTGTGTGTGTGTCAGGTGGACTGTGATGTCATCAGTCTGCAGCTGCTGAAGGTTCTGGTGTCGGTTCAGAGTCTCGCGTCACAGCAGCAACAGCACAACAAGGTAAAACACACACGTTCGACCTTTCCCATACACAATTAAACATTATACTGTATATGACTGATCTAAGTGCTTTATATTGAACATACTGTACTGCAAAGTCTTAAGAAAGTTGCCTACTGATTTACAAAATATTGCATGTCCAAAATTTCTTTGCCTGAGTTGCCTGCACCTAAACATCATGTTAAAGGTTGTATCAGTGATTTCAGGCCCAAAAATAAATGATCACATTCATCTAATCTTTCCTAACGATCCGCTAGCTGCCCACCCCATAAGCATGCCGTCCAAAAACCGCGTCTCTGTAGGCAGCCTAGGCTCTGAGATCTGCACACAAAAACAAATGGGACAACCACCACTCAAAACCAAAATAAACAGTGTTTCAACCAATCACTGACAGGGGCGGGTGTTGTGAGGTTTTGAGCTCGTGCACGGCTGGACGCGAAGTCTGAGCAAAACCCGCCCCTAGTCTTTTGTTTGCTATTGTGGCATACATCCGAGTGAAACGGCTTCTCGAACGAGAAAGAAATGTAGGGCGGGACTTGATTTTGTCCATGGGGAATTGATTGGCTGATTGGATGGTTGTGGTTTGCTATTGGTGGATCTCATGTGAGTGACAGTTTGCTCAGCCCTCATGCCAGTGAACACATCATCAGAGAAGAGATGAGCTACAAGAGGAAAGCGGAAAGTTATTTTAAGATTATTTAAAAAATATATGAATTTAAAAAAATAAATCATTTATAATAGCCTAAATACTGCAATATTGCATTAAAAACATGACCTGTCATTCATTGTTCACTTGATATGATTGACATTTTAGCTCACACGGCACAGTAGCTCACAGTTAAATAATTGAATGTTGTCCTGGGTCTTTCTCAGGCAGAGGAATCCGTGAGGAGTTTGTGTGAGGCGCAGGGTCTCAGTGGAGCGTGTGAGTTGTACCGACAGCACATGGCAGATCTGCTGCAGTGGCTCTCTGACTCGCATCACACCTGGACCAGTTACTCCATTCAGAAGACACAGCTGGAGATCATCGCCATGCAGTCCGGTGAGTGTGCGTTTCATTTGCAGCTGGGCAACATCCTGTTTAGACGCACGCAATCTAAGAGCTGAACTCATTCAATTTCAGTTCTTCAAACTTCCCTCAGAGCTAATTTAGCGTTATTTGTAGTGATGCACCGAAACAAAATTTCTGGGCTGAAACCGAAAAATCAGGATTTGGCCAAAAATAGAAAATAAAAACGGAAATGAATACTCAATTATAATCAAACTTTAATAAACAGCACTCAAATATCTAAAACGTAGGTGTACCATTTAAATTGCCCACAAGGCAGTTTTATATCAACTTTTTAATAAAAAAAAATATTTTCGTAGAAAAATAAACTCAGTAATAACTTGTTTTCATGACAGATTTATTCAAGCATACATTAAATAATGAAGACATCACAAACGGGTTATGCAATAATATAAGGAATATGTAATGGTGTGCATATATTCAGCAAAATGCTCTTCTCTAGAGTGTTTTTTTTTTCTTCTGGCTAACTAATGAGTTTATGGACATTGAATAGCTTTCTTGAGGAAAATGTTACATTAAATAAGTTTTATTGACTGCCTTTCCCCGGGTTGATCGAGTGATCACATGACACAGGGTTCATTTCGGTAAGTTGTAAAGTGTTTTTCAACATGCCTTTCGGTGTTCAGCCATGTTTATTTGGTGCTGTAGCTAGTAGTAAAGAGGAGATGATATGATCGGTTCACGTGCGCTCGATCCATTTCAAAAACATTTTGAAATGGTAGTGTAAAATATAAAAATAAATAAAACATACTATAAATGGAGTAAATATTCTTCAAAATGTAATGTACCACAATATTGAAAAAATATGAATAAATAAAATACCAATATGTTCTTCTTCTTTTTTTCTTTCGTTTTATCATCTGCCTGTTATCTTTTAGGTCCTGTGGTGGGCGAGTTTCTTCCAACCCTCTTGCCACTGTTGAAGAGTTGCGTTGAACCCAGTCGAGACCCTGAGATGAGACTTCACATCTTCACCATGCTGTCCAAACTACTGCTGGACGCCAGCAACACACTGGACTCACAGGGGTCCGTTTATCAGTCACACATCTTTCTTAATGCAGTTATTGTGTATTTTGCATCATAAGAGAATATGATAATGTTCTTGATGAAATATCCAAACTATCACACCCATTGGCATTGGACATTGGAGATGTCAGCAATGGTTAACTACTACACAGCTGAGCTCTTGTTATTTTATATCTACAGTATCCCACCACTGTTCTAATATATGCTTAAACATGCATCATTACAATGATTTATGAATTTTAAGAAGATCTTAGAATGGAGATCTTCTGTGATGCCTGATAAGGATATGAATACTATGCATTTCAAACACAACCCTTCATAATTACACCAATATAGTAACACATCAGGATAGTCCCCTTCAGATATGTAACAAAATCCCCTCTTTTCATGTGGCATTCACCTCAAATTCCTTCGTTGCATGTGGGTGCTTGATTTGAAAAGGGAAATAAGAGGAGAATGAAAGGCATTACACACACACACACACACACACACATCTAAATCAAGATGTATCATAGATTTCTATTTCTTTTAAATTGGCTGGCTTCAAATTATTATTATTATTAAGTATTATTTGCCTTATTCAATAATTTGGCAACAATCATTTTTACCATTGACTAAGTTTCCATTCTAAGTTGTGAATTTATCTTATGTGCAAAATTGGAATATCATAAAACATGCGAATAAAACAGTGTTTTTCCATCCCATGTGTTTAAGAGAACAAAATAATCACTTCCTGTGAAATTGGCGTGAATTATTTGTAAAAAACGATTTTTATAAAAATGGAAGTTGCTGCAATATATGGGATATGTCCTGTCTGACAAGCACGCAGATGAAATGCTATAATCTATAATCGTGTCACCTTGCGTTCGGATGCTGGTGTTTGTGAACTCAATCATGTGAGATGCTTCTGGGAGGGAATTAAACCAAATCATTTTGAGGACAGACTTTGGCTCAAGCATTTCAGAATATGATCAAACCAACATTTGAGATGCTGTGCAATGAAACCGGTCCGCTGGTTAGTCCAGTTATTTAACTGGAAACAGTAACTGAAGACATTGTTGGAAATACCTAAAGAGTGATTTTGTTTGTAAAATGCAAATATACTGCAAATAATATCATTAGTCCAACTAATTGTCATTTTTTAAAGTTGTCATGTCTGTCATAAAGTTTGTCTTAATAATGTTTTCTGTCCATAGGGGATTTGGTGAATACATGGAGATGGTCCTGCAGGATTTGTTGTTGCCTAATCTGGTGTGGCTTTCGGGTCGATCTGCCGCGGCTGTCAGGACCGCTGCTCTCAGCTGCCTGTTAGCTGTCCTACACGGGGCGGCTTTCCCAGCGGAGCGAGTACTAACACGCACACACACACACACACACACACATCAACTCTATCAATACAGCAGAGCCGTTAAACTTAAAGGTGGGGTATGGGATTTGCAAAACGGCCGTCAGATTTTGAAAATACACAACTCAAATGGTCCTCCTTCTTTCCTCCAACGCTGGCCCTGATTCGCGTGAGGGTGATGGGGGGAGGGGGGTATGGTACAACCGTTTGATTGACGGACTTACTGTCCAATGATTCTAGGTGGTCTTGGAAATGATTGGCTGGAGTTTTTCGAGTCCTGTTTTGAAACTGTTATGGCTAATATCTGCTTTTTTGAGCGTCGATAAAATATATATTTTAAAGTACATGTTTGAAGTCTCTTTCCTTAGTTCATTTGACTTATTTTACTTAGTTAAGTCTCAATTTAGCAAATATACATTAACAGTGTGAAATATTATTCCATTTTAAAATAGAATGTTTTCTATGCGAATATATTTTAAACTGTAATTTATTCCTGTGATCAAAGCTGAATTTTCAGCATCATTACAGTGTCACATGATCCTTCAGAAATCATTCTAATATGATGATTTGAGAAACATTTCTGATTATTATAATGGTGAAACCATGATAGCTTTCTTCATCATTCTTTGATGAATCGAAAGTTAGTTCAAACGAACAGCGTTTATTTGAAGGTTAGTGTATATGTCTGATGTTTGTGAGTGATGTTGACGTGTAATAAATGTGTTTTAGATTGTGTCGGTGGAGGAGACTCTCAGTACGCAGCTGATCTCTGCGCTGGAGGAAGACTCTAAACTGGCTCGTCTTCTGGCCTGTAGATCTCTTCACTCACTGCTGGAACTCACAACGCAAAAGCTCAGCACTGACTCGCTCAACAAGATCTATCCAGGTATACTTAACTCATCCCACATCCTGTTAAACAATGAAAGAGAAGAGAGCAGCAGATTTACTGTGACAGATGAAAATGAATGGATTGAGGTCCTATAGGTCACAGACGTATTTTCATGCATCAAATTAAACAGAGCATCTGCTCTAAGGTCTGTATTTTCATCTGACATTGTAAATTGAGAAATTACACCATTATTATTCTTATTCAGACATGGTATTGAAAATGGTAGATTGAAACGCATCTGACAGTGTTAAATATTTTAAAGGGAATATGTGTTACAGTTCATTGCACATACTGTATTTTCAAGGCATTTTGTATACAATATTTTTTTTACGTTTTCAAGTAGTCATTTTCTGTTTCTGTTATGAGACTATCCTGGCACACATTTTCCTGACATTTATTAATATATTAAAGTAGACCGTGCCCAAAAAAAGTGTTTTTTTTTGTTTTTTTTTAATCTTTTTAAATAGTCTGTGCCTGTTTCTCTGTTATTAAAACTATCCTGGTTAAATTAAGCATATCTATGTGTTTTGCATACATTTTCCAGACATTTATTAATGTACAGTAATACACAGAGCCCATAAAAAGTCAGTTAATTTTTTACATTATATTTAATGTTTACTTTTGTTTTGAAAAGTGGATGCCATATTCCATAACACTATCCTGGTTAAGTGAAGCATATCAGTGTGTATAATAACTGTACTGAGCGGGTCTGTTTGTGTTTCAGAGCTGCTGAAGCGCGTGGATGACAGCAGTGAAGACGTCCGTCTCGAAGCGCTGAAGTCTCTGAGCACATGGTTCTCATCTCTGGGGAAAAACTACGACACACACTCGTGCCGCCCACACCTGGAGTTCCTGTTCCAGCAGCTGCTGCTCTACATGGACGACCCCGACACCAAAGTCCAGGATTCAGTCCTCGGTAAGGGTGCACGCACACAAACTCCATGCGATTCTTCATTCCTGCTGTAACCATCTGATGTTTTGACTTGAATCGTGACTGATGACAGTTATATTCGTGTCGACACTGTAAGATAAATCTCTTCCTGCTGCATAAGGAAGTGATTGGGGTCTGTGTTAATGGTGTTGCTCTCATCTACGGTCCACTTCACTGATCTCCCCGTTCTTCACTTCAAAGAGCCTCATTAATCCTGCATTTTTACACTCTATCCATCACACGCTCTTCTGCTACTGGCCTGCCTCCAGCCGGGTCATGGGCTGTCAACACCTTCCCATAATCCTATGTCAATGTGTCCTAGTGCACACGCACACGGAGTACAGAAACTCTTCATACCCCCTAATTAGGCTTTGAACCCACAAAGGATGATGCAAACGTACATATAGTAAGTAGTGTATAATGTTCACCCGGTTGTTGTCGCTAAATAAGCCTAGACAAGGTGATCCTTATATGCATTTGTATTATACAAAAGGGGTTTATTTAGAGATAACATTTAGCATCATGCATACAATGAGCCACAGACGTGGGGGAAAACACTGTCTTGATTTCCTCTTCTTGTCTTTCTTTATGCTCTTTAACTCATCTTGTATTTCAAAGACACCCCAGATGTGATTAATGTCCATTATAACACCATATCCCATAATCCCTCATTCCTATGGTTAAGCTTATAATAACAGCACTCTCACACTGTGCTTGAGTTACTGAGGAAATTCACCCGTTTCTTTACACAAAGAAAACGTTGTTTTCTAGTGCGCTTACAAACGTATAAAGCGGCGGATAAAAGTAATCCCCCCCCCCGACCAAACAAATCAGGATAAAACCAAATCCCCACAACAAAGACACGACTGCTGAAAGAACAAATCAGCTTTATGGGCTTCTCTTTGTTCCTAATTGGTGAGCTGAAAACTTTGAAAGTTTTTTTTTGTCTTTTTTAGTAAACGTAAAACAATGGACGTTTTTGCGTAATCGCACTGCAAGATAATGATATTTATGAAAATGTATTGAGTATCCATGCAACAATAGACCAGTTAATTATGGTCATAATTTCATTATGAACCTGCTATTATGATAAACTACAAAACATTAGTGTGTGTGTGTGTGTGTGTGTACTTTAGTTAGCAAACATACAACATTTGGGTCAGTAAGATTTTTTTTAAAGATATACTTTTTTCAACAAGGATGCATTTAATTGATGTTTAATTGGTTTAATTTAATTTATTAAAAAGTGACAGTATCACAAAAAAAAATATTTCAAATAAATGCTGTTCTTTTCTAACTTTCTATTCACCAAAAAAAAATATACAAAAACCTTTATCACGGTTTCCACAAAACTATGAAGCAGCACAACTTTTTGCAACATTGATAATAATCAGAAATGTTACTTGATCATCAAATCATCACATTAGAATGATTTCTGAAGGATCATGTGACACTGAAGACTGGAGTAATGATGCTGAAAATTCATTACACTTTATATTCAAATAGAAAACATTCTATTTTACATCGTAATGTTTCAGAATATTACTGTGTTTACTGTATTTTTGATCAAATAAATGCAGCCTTGGTGAACATGAGAACTCTATATTGTTTCTTTACTGTGTGTGTGTGTGTGTATACATATATATAAAGAGAGAGAGAGAGAGAGAGACACACGGATGGACATTCTAGGCTGAAGTTAAATCTGAATATTTATCCGAGTATGTCTGGACTCTGGGACCAAACCTCTTTATATAAACTCCTGAACCATGACTCCACTATATTTTTGCTATGCCAAATGAGTAAATTATGATATAATAATCGGGTATAAAGATCTCCTTGTGTTTTCTTTGTGTCAGAGGTTCTGAAAGTGGCCAGTGCAGTGGATGGAGGTCTGTTACAGCAGCAGACAGAGGCGGCGAGAGAGAAACAGCGCAGCTCTGAGTACTGCGATAAACTCCTCCAGCACATTCACTCATTATAACACACACACACCTGTGGCTCAATACCGCTTCTTTACTGTTTCATGCAGATGGACACAGGCACATTCATAAACATTTGTGAATGGATAACCTGTTTTTTTTTAGCTTCAGTTCTGTTCATGGAGGTTGTTTGACAGAACTTTCTTGTTTGAAATGTGCCTTTCTATTTGATATTGACATCTTTATTGATTTATTAAATATGTGCCTTTCTATTTGATATTGACATCGTTATTGATTTATTAAATATGTGCCTTTCTATTTGATATTGACATCGTTATTGATTTATTAAATAAACTTGTTTATTAAACCGATTGTTTTATTTCACATTTGTGTTAGCAGATGTGTTGAGTACTTCTTAAGCATACAGGTCCAGAGCTAATACATAAACAATTATATAATTTATATAAATGATGTGTACAATTATATAAACAATCGATATTATTGTATTTTTAAGTAGTAAAGTGTTATGGTTTAACCACATTAGTACAAATTAATTTGTAGTTCTCGCTGGTCAAATACAATTTTCACCCTATTCTTATTCTGCTACTTGACATTCTGTAAGTATTGTTGACACATCTGAATATATATTAATATCATTAAAGCAGCATTAACATTTCTCTTTATCAATGCTGGCTTCTATATATGAAAATCCCACATTTATGTTTAAGTAATATCAAAACACTGAATTTGTAATAATTTATAGAAGGGTAATTTATTAATTTATGTATCCTATATGAAGCTCTATATAATATCTGGATTAAAGGCCTGTTCATAATCACACCAATTACGATAACGACTATATTAGCATCCACACACTGCACAATATCGTTCTGTTTATTATAAGCGCACGCTGCAGTTTTGTCTGCCACTTTAAGAAGGATTCTGAATTGGCTGTCAATGTTTTTATCAGCTGGGGAAAAATATTTCTGAAAGTGATTCCAACGATATCTTTCTTTTTGCTGTTATTGTTATAGTCGTGGCGTGATTTCTGCTATTACTTACTGTATATTTAGAATACAATTTTTAGAACTACATCATTATCAATGTAGTTATCATCATTGGTGTGAACGGGCCTTCATTCTATATTCACATATGCAGTTGTAGAATAACAGGAGGAAACAAATGAATGACATTTAATAATCATGATTCAATGAGATGGCAAGCAGGAGAGTATCTTTAAATGTATCTCTATGATTAGCACAATATTATTTTTCATGTCCAGATCAACCCAGTGAATGCTGTTTCTTCAGCCTCTCCGAACGCTGAACTCTCTCCTCTGGAGTCTTCTTGCAACTCCTGAAACGCATCAAATATTTTATTTGCATGTTTTCTATTACAATATTGCATCTGATATTGATGTATTATATTTGAACATTCAAAATATTTCATTCAATGTGAACTCAATTAGTTTGAAATGTGGTTTTGCATATTTATACAATGCATTCCTCTAAAACATACTGGGTTTGTTTTAAGGTTACTTTAATACAGAGTGATTATTTGTAATATAATACAGTGATATTTTGATCACACTTCACTTGACTAAATGTCTGCATGAGATCCTGCCAAATGCATTTACAAATAAATGCAGCCAATTTTAAATGTCGGGCGACTCTTCTGGCAGAGGCTTCCGTGGCATTTCCAGCACTGTAAGCGTCCAGCTAAGACTGAATTGAATTTCAAATTCCATCAACAACAGCGTCAAAGAAAATGGAAATGGCCGGAATGGGAGATTGCATGATCAAAGGAAGCAAAAGGTGGAGAGCTGACCCGCGGCGCAGGAGATGCTGGCCTGAAACTGGAGCGTTCTGGCCCTGACTGGGCTGCAGGATCCTTCAACACAACACACAGGGACAGGGAAAGACCGTTGGAAAGATGTAGCTAGCGCAAATATATGGTGCAGAGGGGATGTTAATGTGTAAAGTGTCTGTTTTCCCTCTCGGGTTAATGTGTGTTGTCTATTGGAGTGTTTTTGTCTTCACCTTTTCGTAGGGGGACTCTTGGTTTTCTGAGCTCGTCTGGTCTGACCTGGAGATTCACCAACTCTGATGACAAGGACATTTTAGAGCAGATCAGCAAGTGAATAAATAGTAAATAAAATAAATAGCATTTTATATACTATACTATTTTATATATATTCATTTCATCTTCAACTTTTGTGTTTTTAAAACTGTGTTTTATATATATGAAATATATCTTTAAATATATTTGTAAATATATTGTAATAAATATATGATGCACGTCAACTGCATGTCAAATAAGTCTTTATCAGACCAAAAAACATAATTTTGTTCTAATACAACTCACCTTTTCTTCCTGTCAAGAGATTTCTGGGTAGCAGCAGACAAAATCACCTTGGGGCTTTTTGCTTTTTCCTGTATGCCAAATCAAATATTATTTGTAGCCTAATTTTCAAAACAGCAGATAATAGTTGCCAGGGATCAACACTAACCAAAACGAAATGGAAATAAACCAAGGAAGATGAAAGTTACCATCTCTCTGAGTTTCCTCTCAGCTCTCAGATCTCGGTCTTGCTGTAGCAGAGACAATCGCTCCTCTAGTGTCATAGTGAAGAAGATATCATGAATGTCAAACAAGGCCGCGCGTAACTGTAATAGAAGCATATAAAACATATTAAGTGATTGTGCACCGTGCTGTACACACGGTTCTCTAGCACCAAACCATCAAATGTGTGACCTGAGCTCTGACGCGCTCTTGCAGACACATATCTTGCTCAGACAGCTGGTCGTTTCTTTGAACAGCATTATTGCTGAATGAACGAATGAACTCCTGCGTGTCCTGAAGAAAGACACACGTAGAGAGATGATTAATCCCACGAGGGCTTTATTAGCATGTATACGAGCGAGCACTGTTGCACGTTCTCCTCACTTGCACGGTTTGGCGCAGGTGTTTGACCTTCTCAGTCCTCAACAGTCGCCTGGTCAGAAAGCCCTTCACGATAGAAGTGAGGCGACACAGCGCCCTCTGCTGCTCCACTCTCATAACCTGTGTGCGACACACAGTCACCACTGAGGATTTACCTTTATTAAAGTACACCGATCAATGCAAACGCATTTAAAAAATCAACCTGACTCAGCCTGTTTCTGCTCTTCCCTGTGCTGTGAGTATTTAGGCCTCTCATATACATGGAAGCCTGTATTGAGGGTGATGATGCCACATCTAAAGATAAAAAGAACAGAATACCATGTTAATATATGCCATGGTACGTGCATACTATATTCTTTTGATTTTGTAGTTAATGAATGGTTAAATTGTTTACCCCAAAATGACATCATTTCATCATATTGTTCTAAATATGATTTTATTTCTTCTGTGAAACACACAAAGATGTTTAAATTCCCAAGCTCTAAAAATAACGGAAAGCTTTTCTAAATGTAGTCAACCAACACATGACTGCGTCTGGGCACAATTGAAAGTTTTGAATCCGTGTAATTTAGGATTATTTATATACTATTTTAATGTTGGTTAATATTGTGAATTAGCCTTTTTGTTCATGACATTTGTTCTTTTGTAATTTGTATCACTTTTTGTTTTTATTTCTATATAGCTGTAATTTACTTTTTATTTAGTTTAACATATATTTATTTGTTTATATTAATATATTAATTTATATTAATAATAAATATATTCATATATTTAATGTTTTTTTTAAAAGAGGTCTCTTCTGTTCAGCAAGACTGTATTTAAATTTTGATTAAAAATACAACAACAACAAAAAAACAGTAATATTGTTAAATATTTTGACAATTTAAAATAACTGTTTTCTATTTTAATATCACTTTTTGGCAACTATTATCTGCTGTTTTGAAAATAATATCAAATGACTTTACTGTAACTTTTGATCAAATTAATTCATCCTTGATGAATAAAAGTATTGATTTATTTTATTTCTTACCCCAAAAAATTAAATAGAATATTAATAAATAAAGAATAACACAGATAAATGCATTATGGGTTCTTCATATCAGTCTTTTGGATTGTGGATTTTAATATATTTAAAATGTAATTTATTCCTGTGATCAAATCTGAATTATCATTACTCCAGTCTTCAGTGTCACAAGATCCTTCAGAAATCATTCTAATATGCAGATTTATTATTAGTAATGTTGAAAACAGTTGTGTACAATTTTTTCAGGATTCTTTGATTCTTGATGAATAGAAAGTTTAAAAGAACAGTTTTTTTAATAGAATCTTTTGTAACTTTTGATCAATTTAATTAATCCTTGATGAATAAAAGTATTGATTTAAACAAATAAAGTATTGATATTAATAAAAACAAATAACAGAAAAAATGCTGTTCTTTTGAACTTTCTATTCATCAAAGAATCCTGAAATAAAAATGTAAATAACTGTTTTCAAAATTGATAATAATCATACATTTTTCTTGAGCAGCAAATCAAAATATTTGAATGATTTCTGAAGGATCATCTGAGGTAAAGTCTGGAGTTATGATGCTGAAAATTCAGCTTTCAACAGGAATAAATTACACTTTACTTTATATTCACATAGAAAACTATAAATAGCTGTTTTACATTGTAATAATATTTCAAAATATTACTTTTTCTTCTTTTTTTCTTTTTTTTTAAATCAAATAAATGCAGCCTTGGTGAGCAGAAGAGACTTCTTTTAAAAACATTACAAATCTTACAGATCCAAAACCTTTGACTGGTAGTATATATATATATATATATACACACACACACACACACACACACACACACACACACACAAACACACATACAGTAGGCCTATATATAAGCTGAAATAAAAAATAAACATAAATATTAGATTTTTTTCATTTATATACATCTACAAAGCCACTGAACATTTATTTAAACACAGAGTCATAACAAATTAAAGACATTGGGATAAAACAACTGATGTGTTTTCATCTTACAGCCATGGCTGACATACCAATGACTGGCACAGGGTGTCTTGGTGATCTTTCTCCAGGGCTTAAAGGGCACATGATGGGGCTCAGTGTAGGGTAACGTTCACACCCGTCCTCGCCAGCAACCGGACTCAGACCACCCTGACCCCTCAGTCTCCTGACCCGCTCCTCCGACTCCTGGATGAGGAACAGAGAGATGGAGTGACTGAAGTCAGAATACACACATGATGCATATCAAAGACCAGAGACTCCAAGCTGCAGTCCAGGCTAATGTCTATTGTGAATAAATCATATTTATTCTAGTTCATGGATAGCAGATGCGTAACTGTTTATGTAGTTGTCATCCATGAGGACCTATAAGGTCCCATTTGGGTTAGGATGCCTAGGTATAAACATGTGGCAATTCACAAAAGTTTGGAACAGAGCCCATGTATATATATATATCTGTATATGCCAATGCTGACCTGACTGTGATGCCGTTGTTCTCTCTCTTGTTCTGCCACCAGACACGATAATCTGAAAGCATAGTCATCCTCCAGAGACCTCTGCATGTCTTCTAGAGCGTGGACTTGCCATTGCATCTCATCTGAAACACAGGAATACACAACTGAGCGGATACTATATCAAAGAAAGCTGAAAATACCGTCTTTACTCTCTAATGAACATTCTTCAATGGTTCTCTCAAGGGAACCATTGATCAACTCTTTATAGACCATTTTGCAAAATGTAAACAACACTGGTCCAGAAGCACTTCCTGTTTCAGTTTTTTAACACTACATAAACGTTGGGATAAAATACAACCAACAGAACATATCAAATTTAATCAAAAAGTTAAACAAACATCTTTAAGATGTTTTCTTTACATGTGAAATAAAGAAACCAGTTACAAACTGAAACAGGAAGTGTTTCTGGACCAGTGTTGTTCTTTGGAGATTAAAAAAGTTCTTCTTGGTGTGACATCATCGGTTCTTCATATCAGTCTTTTGGATTGTGGGTTCAAACTGAAAACTCCTTGTCAAAAAATGGAGAGAGAAAAAAAGCTAAAAAGAATATTTATTTTAAAAGCAACATACAAAAAAATGCAGTATTAATAATAATTTTATATTGGGGTCAAATAAATGTATTATTGTGGATTGTTTTTGATTTTTATTGTTTATTGTGGAAGCAAAATAAAAAATATATTGTTAATAATAGTAATTAATATTTGTATGTGATATACACACACACACACACACACACACACACACACATATATATATATATATAGTTATATATAGTTATATTATGTTCTATATATTCAATATTTCCATATATATATTAATCATTCTTTTTGGTTTGAGTATAATGACCCCATAAATGCATGTTAAAATAACATGTTATTTTTATTATATGACTCTTTTTCTCATAATATAAATGTCTCTATAATAAATGATCAAATGTAGTAGCATTTATATTTTAGGAAGGAGGTTTTTTTCGCAAGAGGATCATCATATTTGGGGATCCATGGCACTAAAAAGTGTGAAAACCGCTGCTTTAAAACGCCAGCACATGATGATTTTTAAAGGAATAAACTGGAGAACTCGGTGTTCTTTGAGGAACTTAAAAATGTTCAATGACATTAGGCTGATTCAAGTCTTTGTTTTCAAAAGTGCACTCATTTGTTCTGTTCTTACCTGCTCTCGTTTCTTGCAGCGCTGTGCTAATGACACTGTTTCCCTCGAATGATACTTTGGCATGAGAAGGAGAGTCTGGGGTGATAGTGCCCATAAATGCAGCTGTGGGACTGTCCCGTGTGAAAGTCTTGCTCATTGGTGACGGAGGAGACAGTCGAGTGTGCGTTCTCGCAGTGACCCCGGCCATAAACCGAGGCATTCTCTCCTGGCTCCGGTCTACGAGCGGACTCTGATGGCCGGGAGACAGGTGACTGTCCAACGTGTGGCATCTCCTTCGAAACAGAGGGCTTGTGAGCTCAGGATCCACCGGAGACGTTTCTAATCTTCCGACGGTCTCGTTCAACCTGGAGTGGTCATCATGTCGACCCATACTCACATGTTCCACTCCGAGTAGCTTCCTCTCTTTTACTTCATGTGGCCTTGCATTGGCTGCATTGTTTGGTTGGTTGGGGTTGTCAGGGAACGAGAAGAAGATGTTGCCAGCAGAAATGGGACGAGGACGCCCGCGGCGGGGTCTTAAAGTGCCGTTTAGACCAGATTCTGGACTTATTAGGTTATTAGGAGAGGTCTGATTAGGCGAGGGAATATAACAGGGTAAACCAGAGACAGTCCCGTCCAGAGAAGTGCCGGTTTCTTTATCAAACGGGATTTTGGTGCCGACGACCTTTGATCCCTGTTGACCTTGTTCTTTTTCAATAAATTCCCGTGATTTCTTCAGAAGGTTCTGCAGACAAACTCCTTCTGTTTCTTTTTCCTCCACGGCTCTTCCTGTCATAAGTCCGGGGAGCTCAGCTGGTGGGGTCACTGACAGCTTATTGGATAAAATGTAAGGCTCTGTGGTCCCAGTAGGTGTAAGGTGTGCAGTATCAGTAAAACCAGTCCTGCAGTCTAATTTTGGAGAAGGAGACAAACACTGCTCTGAAGGCTTTGGTACGTCCAATATTTTTGGTGCCTATAATGCAAGAAGATATGAAAGCAGGGGCGTCACTAGACCCATTTTAGGATTGCTTTTAGTCCCCCCTAAATTTCCACCAAGCCCCCCATAAAAATTTGCGATTAACTCCGCAATATATATGCACATAAATTTGTGATCGCATCAGGCCCCTTTAAAACTCATACGAAACCAGCGGCAGGCTTTGGCTCATCCCCGTATTTTTGTCTGCGTTATTCAGCGTGTTCTTCAATCCGTAGTAGCGCAGAGTCAAAAGCAGAGGACAATGTGTGTGTGCATTTATTGATATATTGTTATGATATCTGCACCTCTGCAGTTCTTTGTCATAAATGCGTTTACATAATATGATGCGGGAGCAATTCAAGACGTTTTCCCATCCACTGTAAAATCTTCTCTTATTTATTTATTATGAAATTCCTTTCATCTGAATGGCATGAGAATTTATGACTTTTCCTACTCTTGCTATACTTCATACTTCAGTGCAATAAAATTACTAAAATTTGTTAAAGTCATTTTATAATAAATCCAAAGGCAAAAAAATTCGCGAAAATAACTATGAGGGAGTAAAAAATGGCAAATGAAGTAATGAGTGCTCGTCTGCAGCCATCTACTGGATATAGTGGTCAGTTCATTTTCATGTTAAAAGTGTTTGTTTTTCAGCAGGGGAAAGAAATCCTCCACTAATATAAAGCATGGCACTCTCAATGAATGAAAATGATGAATGAAGATCTTTTTAGTTCATTTCTAAAGTTCATTTTACTGCCCCAATGTAGAGATTAAATAATAGTGTTCAAATCTTTATATGTGTTGAAAATAAATTAATGAATATTTTACCCACATGTTGCCAATCTAGACAATTACAGTAATATAAAGTTTCTCTATATTCTTAATGAATGTTAATGAATATTAGCAGGTTATTTAAAATGATTAGAAATTAATTCAATATTCAGGGATTGACTTGATTGTGTAGAACCTACTGTATTTTTCATGACAAGTATACTAACAATATATTAAATGATTTTCTTATACACATATTCATAAATCATTGGTGGCTGAGCCCCCCTTATATTGAAATCCTAGAATCGCCCCTGTATGAAAGTAAATTCAATATTGTGAATAAGCAGTATATATATTTTTTTCATAATTGAAGGTATAGGTTAAAAAACTAAATCTATACATAAAACCAAAAAAAAGGAAAATAAATAAATAATGCATGGTAAAAAAAAAAGAGAATGCCTTCAACTTTAACAAAAAACACAGTTGAAATCTATTGATATATTTATTAACAATAATATATATATATATAAATATACACTAACAAAATTCATACATATATATATGTATGACTTTTCATAGATGAATATCTGGGTAAAAAAAAAACAATAAAATCAATGCGTAAAAAGTCAGTTTTCTATTTTATTAGTTTAAAAAAATCAGTTTGAAATCTATTCGTGATTATAAAAAAAATAAATCCAGGACATAAAAGTACTTGTTAGTCAAAGAAACACTTATTTTCTTACCTTATTGGTCCAAAGAATGGCCTGAATCTGATTGAGGAAGTTATTGTTATAATGAATCTGTCTGTCTGCCTCCATTTGTGACGCTCTTTTCCTGTATTCAACCATCTCCCTTCTTTGTTTCTCACTTAGCTGGAAACACAATATGAATCATAATTACACAATTGAAAGGGAGACAATACTCTATTTTTTGAATGTGTAAACCAAACTTGTTATAATTATACTGTTATTAATGTTCTTTATTTTTACTCTGCTAACTGTTTCTTTTGCTTTTGAAAGTGTATCATATCATATGTATTGCAGTCACACTCTGTAATATAAATATGCATACTCACAACAGGAGACAGAAGTGGCCTGCCATGAAGGCGGATGAGAGAGTGCGCCACCCCTCGCGCAGGTGCGGTACTGCAGCTCATTTCATGCATCATTTCCGACTGCAGTTCAGACAGAATGCGTGCGCAGAATTCCTCATAGCTGTCCATGTTTTCTGCACAACTGGAACAGTCTACATATTGAAGCGTAAACGTTAGTGCACGTGTTAGCCTATATGACATAAAATAAAACCACGTTGTCGTTATTCGGTCAGGCAGTCACGTTAGATTCGGATTTTAAACAGATTCCCAATGCCATCAATCGCTCCGCATTCCACTGCTCTTTCCTCAGATGTATTTGCTAACAGATAACCACGCACAGATGTTAAAATCTCAGCATCAGCACCTACCTTTATATCTCAATGCAGGATGGAGCTTCTGTTTGAATAGCTTAAATGACAAAAAAATAAACAAAGTGTATCAGCAAAAGGCTTTCCTCTACCACAGATGTGAGCTATATGATGTCGCTGTGCTGATGTTTATATTGGATGTACAGATGCAAATCGCGTAATCGTTTCCTGTTTTGTCCGTAATCACGTTGAGAATGATAACGAAGCTAGTTATTTACTCTATATTCACATGACGAAGGTCAGTGTGTCCGCAGGAGAAGGATTTAGCCTAATATAGACCTCTAGCCTATCTGTCCTTCACCAGGGTCTCTTGTGTGTCTGTCATAGGGTCTTCATCAGCACCGCCCCGTTCACTCGCCGTCATCCTCTCCATAAAATCAAAGGAAGATTCCTTCAGAAATGTTTTAAGATGGATGTGATTCATATCTGCATCATATTTTACTGCAGTAGCCCTTTAAATTCACTTTACTCCTAATTTGATCCATAGAAAATGAAAGAATTCCGCAAATACCGGTAGGCTATGCTTTAATTATAATGAATGAATTCATAAATAAATAGGCTAAATAAATAAAAAAGTTCGTTTAAAATAAGGATGTTCCCTGTATAGCATAATGTTCTTTCTGTAATTCCTGCACTTATTTCTGAGGAAACTGCATAATAATAATAATAATAATAATAATCTATTTATGTGTCTTTTTTATTTTTACTTTGCTTGGAGAGAAAATCGCACATTATGTATTAAGGCCTACATATAGGGTATGTATTAATACGTTTATATATATTGTATATATTATTATATTGCACATATTATATATTATCTATTAATATTATTACTTACAAGTATTTAAAAAGCCAAAACAGAGAACGGTGTAACATTTTTAAACATACGATATTATTTATTCCACTGTAGTAAAATCTAACAATGGCTAGAAAAGGTTAAAGCATGTACATTTATTGTTAATAAGCCATACATAACAGTAGAACAAATAAAAAATATATATATTAGGCTATATAATAAAAATAATACTTTTCCCGTCGTAAAGACTGTCATGCGCGTCAGTTGGTGTGGGCGTGGCTTCCTTCGCTGCGCGCGCCAGTCACTCGCCGCTCAAACTCACAGGTCTGTGTCTGGATGGACATCGCGGAGGCGTCGTTAAACTTCACTGTTTACTCGTGTTTTACTTAGAGACAGACAGTGAACTGGAACTGGCAGCGGTTCTTACAGAAATCGTTTGGGTCGTCGATTTCCAAGCTCATTATAAGTTAACCGTTTCTATTTGAAGGACTCACCACCAACAAACCAGTGGACTTTGACAACTGCCAGTGCCACCGCCTGGGCGAGTTTGCAGAAGTTAAAGTAACGTAACGTTAACTTACCTCGGGAAAGCAAACCAAACAAACAGTAAGTGATTTGTGATTACACGGACTCGTTTTATAATTGATTGTGGGTATCTGACACTTTTAAATGATAGTGAACAAGCAGAGACGTCTTTAAAGTATTTAAAATCATTTAATCCTACTGTAACGTTACCTATTTTAAAAGGGTAATTCACTGTAAGTAGATATAAAATTAGTGTACAACAGCATTAAATCGCAGTTTACTTTAACATCTTTTTTGTTCCCTAGAAAAAATACTATGAGCTATAAGGCGGTAACTCCACCCTGAACGCACATTCAGTCTTCAAATATGTATAACCGTGATCTGTTTTAACGTCACTGCATCGGTAGTCTAATATATAACCAGTACGTGGCGCTGTTGAATCGCTTACATAAGCTTTGAGAGTGTATTGGGGAGTTAGTAAAGTCATGCAATATCACCAAGAGGCCCATAAATCTTTTTTTGTTGTAGTTTACTTAATAGATGGCATATAGGACCTTTGGATTGTATCAACGTTTCACTTATAGAGCCAACTGCAAAATATGCAAGGATTGTTTGGGACAAGACCTTTTTTTTTTTTTAATGAAATTAATAGGTTACAGTTGTTGTGTATCTTCTCTATATGCAAAATGACTGCAGAGCATTTGTGTTTCTTGGCTCTACTAAGAAACAATTTGACCACATATGTTGAGTAAGGTCTTTTGCATCTGCTGTAACTGTTTTTGCACTGCAATCTTTTGCATCTGAATTTGTCTTTGGGGATCAATGTCCTAGCCTATTGTGTTTTTGCAATTTTCTGAATGGTGGTTTGGGTTTGTGTTTTGCAAAGAAATTCTTAGATTGATTCTAATCTATAGTGCGATTGACTGATTGTTAAATGGCTTTTAGAGACATTGTGTGTTAACTGGAGAGAAATCAATTCTATTCCCATTTTGAGTCCGCTTTTGGGATTGCTTTGCTTAATATTGCAAAACTTTAGGTTTTCTGTTTCGGAAATGAAATCTAATTGTGTAATAGCTGCTTTTAAACTTTAGCACAGAGTGGATTGGTAAATGAAAATGATATATGAATTAAAGGATTAGTTCACCCAAAAATTTTAATGATCCCATAATTTATTCACCCTCAAGCCATCCTATGTATGACTTTCTTCTTTCAGACGAACACAATTGGAGTTATATTAAAAAAGATCCGGACTCTTCCAAGCTTTATAATGGGAGTGAATGATACCTTGTTTTTTGAAGCCCCAAAAAGCGTATCCATCCATCATAAAAGTAATCCATAGGGGGTTAATAAAGGCCTTCTGAAGCAAAGCGGTGTATTTGTAAGAAAAAGATCCATATTTATAACTTCATAAACTATAATCACTGGCTTCCAGTAACGGCCGTATGCGACTCTAGTTTAGGGCAGAAGAGTGACCTCTGACCCGACATATGAAGAATTGACGAACGCAGAACAAGGTACCATTCACTCCCATTATAAAGCTTGGAAGAGCCAGGATATTGTAGTAATATAACTCCCATTGTGTTTGGCTGAAAGAAGAAAGCCATATACACCTATGGCTTGAGAGGGTGAGTAAATTATGGGACAATTTTTCATTTTTGGGTGAACTAATCCTTTAATCTCATATCACTCACGTATCAATGTGAGTCAGTGGCAAATAAAGAGAGGATAAAAATTATTAAATTTCTTATTTAAATTTCTTAAAGTTTTTCTTAAAGATATTACAGTATCTGTTAATATCTGTTAATCTATAAATTGCATTTTTAATATTTTGTATGCATATTTTGACAGTGATTTGTCTGACAAAGTGTTTGTGAAAGTGATAAAATTCGGATTCAGTTTGTTCTTTAAAATTAAATGAGCCTTTTAAGTGTAAAGATTTGCTTCCATTTTTTACAGTCTATTTTTTTACTCCAAATGCTCGTATTTACGTCGCTGTAGGCTGAAGCGCATATGTTGACAGCTTTACGGACGGGCCCATCTGAATCCTTATATCCCATTCTTTCTGAGTGACGTAAGCAGGAAGGCGTGACTCTCGTGTTTCCACCAATAGATTCAAAGTATGTCGTTGATTGACAGTTGAGTCTGGAAAATAGGAGGAACGTTTGCACGACTTTATCCGTCTGGCTTTACTCTGTTATGGAAGCCATTTTGGGATTTTCCTAGTAGTTATTGTGAGTCAAGCACGTAACTTTTGTCTATTCCCACAAAGATAGCGGAATTTGGATCGGGTGTTTGGATACATAGTTATTTCTATATATTTTTTTTTTTTTATTCCCGTCGAGATGCGCCACACATTTTGCGCATCCTTGAACTGGATTGTCATTTCTGAACGGGACTATCTTCAAAACAACAGGAGATTATAGAAACTGATGGTCAAACTGGCAAGTGCTGGAATATTTTGATGGCGTTTATGATTTCATTCGAACCTTATGGACAGAAACATTGCTATTTTACGCGTAATAGACAGTCCTTGGTGGACAGTCAATGAAGCTCCTTTCTTTCCAAACTCTTGACAGAAACCATGGCCCTGGATTAACTGTCATACACGTAACCAGGGCTTTATTTCCATACGATTTATTTTGTTGTATTATTCGTTTTCAAATGTAAACACTGCTGAAGTGCGCATAAACCCATGTACGCGTTCAGATAAAAGAATTGCGCTGCTACAGTGTTGCAATTCAAAGCTGCGTGTCAAAACCCAGTGAGCTTCCTATCTAGATAGCATCGCACACTCATTCTAAACAATGAAGTCGATTCGCTTTTAAGACATCGGATCGAAACTTGCATGATATACACATGCGAGTTTATTATTCGTATGATCATAACGCGTTTCGCTGTAACGCGTTGTTCAAAACTGTTGTCTAGGAAGACAGCGCACTAGTTTTTAATACGCAACCAAATGTTGCTATCCCAAATGTTGCAGAGAAGTCAAATCTGGAGAGTTGTGCGCTATCATGTTTATAAATGCAAATGCTCCTCTTCCACAAGAGATAAAGATGCAAAGGATCATGAAGGTGTGACTAAGACAAGATAGAGACATAAATCCGGACGACTTCTTTTTTTTATTTTTTATTATGCACAAAGAAAGGAGCTCATGGTTTTCACCATTGACCTGTTTTATGGCACTATTAGTGTCATGTCATGCTTGGAACATAACTGCTAGTGAAGAAAAATAGGTGTAAAATTGTGGATGTTCAGCCTGTCTCTTGGGTATTGGAGAGGGGTTTTCTAGATCTCCTCTGGTTTTGAGAATGACAAGACAAGCAGTTAGAAGAAAAGGTAAACAAAATGAACAAGATATTTGACTTTGGGTAATTTAGCATATATATTATCTTAATACTGGGGTAATTGATTTTAGAGTGTTCTGTTTGTTCAGATGCTTAATTCAGCACATTGAAAAGGACCAGGAGAGTGGATACATTTGATTTCATGTCAACCTGATAATGAGTTTAGTTAGTTGAAAGTTAAACTCTTAAGTGTTTGTTCAAAGCTCTACTAAACAAAGTATTCAACTAGGTATAGTCCATAACAAACGAAACCATGCAAAACTAAGGGATTTTTAAATTCTGATCATAGCTGAGCCTTTACTTTATATTCACCATAGAAATTTTAGTAACACTTTACAGTCCTTTTTGATTCATTAGTGTTTGTTAATGCGTTATTATGAACTGAGGCTGTGTAGCGATTAATCACATCCAAAATAAAAATGTTTGTTTACATAATATATGTGTGTGTGTGTACTGTGTATAATAATTTTTTGTATATATAAATACACACATGCATGTATATATTTAAGAAAAATTTGTTATTTAAATATAAAATATTTATATTTAATATAAATATAGGCTATATACAAGTATATACATGCAAATATTTCTTAAATGTATACTATACATGCATGTGTGAGTTTACTTATACAAAATAATTATAGACAGTACACACCACACATTAATAATACATACATTTAATTCATACATAACATAACAAAATATATTTTATAATTACTTTTGTTCATTGGCAATACATGTTTGTTCATAATACATTAATTAGCTAATGTTTATTTATTTAATTATAATTTATGATTAATATAATGAGTAATTCTAATGTTATTTATTAAATTTAAAATGTATTCATATAAAAATAATATTATATTAATAATCGCTGTTCAAATATTGTTCATATGTATTTCATGATACCTAATTCATTAATTGTCATTATTGTAAAGTCTTACCAAAATGTCTTTAATGAACAAATATGTTCAGCTCTAAAATAATATTTTTTTTATTATTATTTTTTTTATTAGTGCATAGCAATCTCTGTAAATATGTAAAAAATCTACATTCAGTTTATGACTGGCTGGAAAAGTTGTAGAGAGCCATTATCTGTGTAAATATATTAAAGTCTACATGCACTCTCACTGTCCTGTTCGCTTGAGTCACCCTGGACAGTGTTGTTGATTTTGTACGTGCACTAGGTGTGTCCGTCACTTCATGCTCAATTGGCGATATCAGATGAATTGTTTCACAATTTACTATGAAAGAGATGTTTTATATAGTTACTCTCTCTACTAGCTTCTATGTTCATTAACCTGGACCAGACTAAACAGAAGTTGTTACCATGTTGCTCATCGGGATTCCTCCCAGAGGCAGGCTGAACCGTAGAGTGTGTGTGTGTGTGTGCGTACATTGTGTGCATGCTTTCATGGGTGTGACTCTGTTTATGCATGGAGGTCACACCCATCATCACACGTTAGCTGTTGCCGTAGTTTTCGAAGTCTGCTCTTCACATCTGGTTTGATCTTCACAGCGTGCTCAGCGAATTACCATGGATTTTTCCCCTCTGCACACGTATACTCCTCCTCACTGTACTCCGGATAACACGGGCTATACCTATTCACTCAGGTGAGATCACTGTGAAAATGAAAAAAAACATTACTGGGTGGAACTACAGGCAGTGCACTTCCCAAATTTGTTCTTTGATTTTTTTTGTCTGTAGCACATCTCCGTTTACATGATTCCAGCAAACCTTACAGGGTTTTGTGTAATAATTTTTGAGCTTTCCTCCTCCTCCTCCTCAGCTAATGATTTCCCGAGAATTTCCATGTCCTGTTGAACCTGTTTCTTTGCAAATTCATGTAAATTTGTGCTTGTAGACAAAGAATGTGATGATAACTTCACTAGTTCCACCATTCTGTGTTTGTGTCCATTTCATATGTAGCCTAGCTTCTTGTTTGTTTTGTCATTATTTAGTAGTTTTATTCAGGTGTGTAGTTTTTTTCCATGGCTGTCAAGAGCCAGGTGAGAGGGTTGGATGACAGCAGGTGTGGTTATTTACCTCAGGCAAGTTATGAAGTTGCACAGAATTAATGGCCAGGTAATGTGAATGTGGTTGTAAAAACTGTATTTTCGATCAGCAAAAACAGTGTAAATGTGACGGTGCTGACGTGTGTGTACAGATAACGATTTGTACCCCCACTTGCTGCACTAACTGATACCACTTTTACAGCTAAATCGTGCCGGTCCTGGTTTGTGTAACACTGTTTAAGATTATTAAACCAAATGTTGTTACAGTTGAGTTCAAGTTTCAATAGTTTTTACACATCACATAAGTATAAATTATATTTAAAAAGTATTAAAATGGACATTTGTGTAATATGTAATTGCCATTTTGTGAAAACAAAGCTAAGGCATCCAATTTTATTTTTGATTATTTATTTATTTATTTGATGTCAGATCAGACCTAAATATTTCTAATAATATTAATAATGAAAAGTTGTTGTTGTTTTTTGTTGTTACAGTGTTGTTATTGTTAACTATAAAAAAAATTGTAATGGTAAATAGTTTTTTTTGAAATATGTTATATTAGTTGAAAACCTAGCATTAGAAAACTAGAAAAAAATAGAGTAGCTAAAACTGTATATGCTGAATATACCTTTCAAATATTGTTCAATTAAGTGAACATAGTTAGTAATTAGTAATGAAGTTGAAAATCAAAGAAACATTACAGGTACGTGAACAAGTGCAGGTCTATTGCATTTTAACACTGCAACATTTTATGACATAATAAATTTTTTTGTTCCATCCGGTTATCACAATGTAAAACTAGAGCTGGTCGATATACCGATTCATCTGGTGTTTCAATTTTGCGTATATGTTTTTTTCAAATTCTGCCATGACGGTGCATAGCTGAAACAATTGCTGCATCTGTTCAATGGCCATAGTGTATTGAGAGGGGACCTCTTTTAACTGCATACCCTTCTTAATGGTTATTACTTTATAACACAACAATAAATAATCCACACAGCTAATTCTCTTTAATATTGCCAATACTATGAACAGCCCTATGATTTCCGTGATGCGGACGCAGCAGTTATTTAGTCTGCCGCTTTAAATACTCAGCAGGATGAATTCTGATTGGCTGTCAGTGTCTTTATCAGCTGGAAAAAAAATCTTTCTGAAATCTTTTGGAACTAAATTTTTATCGTTGTAGTTATTGTTCTTGGTGTGAACAGGCCTTTACTGTATTAATCGGAATGTCACTGAATTTTTGGATGAATTAAATCAAAAGTAGGGCAGTACAATGAATCAAATTGCGATATGGACTAGTATCTGAATATTTAAAGGATTAGTTCACTTTTTAAAAAACTTTTGCTGATAATTTACTCACCCCCATGTCATCCAAGATGTCCATGTCTTTCTTTCTTCAGTCGAAAAGAAATTAAAGTTTTTGATGAAAAGATTCCAGGATTTTTCTCCATATAATGGACTTTACTGGTAGCCAAACCGTCCAAGGTCCATATGACAGTTTCAGTGCAGCTTCAAA
Source organism: Semotilus atromaculatus (assembly GCA_031834385.1). Classification (NCBI taxonomy): domain Eukaryota; kingdom Metazoa; phylum Chordata; class Actinopteri; order Cypriniformes; family Leuciscidae; genus Semotilus; species Semotilus atromaculatus. Next base: position 11,531,460 of record JAULUF010000005.1, on the reverse strand, counting down.
TGGCTTTAAACGACAACAGACGATGCATAAGGGTCTTATCTAGCAAAACGATCGGTTATTTCTAAAAGAAATAAAAAAGTTTTACGTTTTATTAGCACAAATGCTCGGCTTGCTCTGTTCTCCTGTTCGAACTCGTTCATCAAAATGAACAAATCTTTTTTTGAGTCATTTCATTCATTCAACGAACATAATGAACGAAATGACTCGAAAAAAAGATTTGTTCATTTTGATGAACGAGTTCGAACAGGAGAGTCACGACCGCGGATCACAGAACAGAGCAAGGCATATAACTTCGTTTTTTATTTATTTATTTTAGAAATAACCGATCGTTTCGCTAGATAAGACCCTTATGCATCATCTGTTGTCGTTTAAAGCCATTTGAAGCTGCACTGAAACTGTCATTTGGACCTTGAACCGTTTGGGTCCCATTGAAGTCCATTATATGGAGAAAAATTCTAGAATGTTTTCATCAAAAACCTTAATTTCTTTTCGACTGAAGAAAGAAAGACATGGATATCTTGGATGACATGGGGATGAGTAAATTATCAGCAAAAGTTTTTTAAAAAGTGAACTAATCCTTTAAGCTCAATAACACTATTGAAACCTGAAGTCTGCATGTTCTGTGTGAATGAGCGGCGCCGCAGTTTCGTCTACTACACACTGAAGCACGCATGACGCTCATTATAGTGGACATGAAACATGTGAACTTATTCAGTCACTGTATCAGCATTTCTCCATTTCATTTGATTAAACTATTGCCATATCTTATACACATGAAAACTCAGTTCTTCACGACAACCCATCAAAATAAAAGTTCAGTCCAACATTAAGAAATTATAACAGAAATATATTACTATTGACTTCATGTAGCAGTAGTAACCGTTTATTAAAGAGTATCAAAGGTCTTCATTACAACAGGCAAAAAAGAAAAAGAAGAAATACTGTGATACAGATTTTTGGTAATATCGCCCAGCATTGTCAAACATCGCAATTTCAGATTCAGTCTTGCATTTTGAAACGGTCGTTACTGAAACTTTGTAGTGTGTCATGAAAAAAAATAATTTTATTCCAATTATGAATATCCTACGCCGCCTTCTTGCTGTTATATTTACTAAGGTAGCTTCTGTCTGATTGGCTGTTGTACAGGATTGTTTCAGCGGTGCCAGTGTGTGTGTGCGCACACGAGTGTGTCAGCGTAGGTTGCACGACAGTGTTCTTCAGGCAGAAACCGCCGTAAAAAGAAGTGGGATCGAGTGACAAACCGTTGCGCCATCTGCCGCTGGCACTCAGAGAGACGTGACGAATTAAGAGTTGCTCAACGCGTGTCACACAGGGAAGACAAGCTTACAAAGAGTTATTGTGTAAGCTCAACAGAGAAAGGAGCGCAGCGAGAGTAGAGCAAGACTTGCTTGTTGAGCATTTGTTTCTTTCTACTTACATTTTCCCACTGGATCCCCCACTGAATTACCTAAGATTGATGCAGTCACAAGTGGAATCTGAATGCCTCTTTAACAGAGACAGTTGGCCAGAAAAATCATTTAAAATTATTAGCTGCTTCTATGTGCCACACCTGCCAATATTTATTTATTTTTCTTTATTTGTGTAGCGCTTTTCACAATATCAGGTTAATTGTGAAAATGTACTGGCCATACATTTTATTTTTACGTGAAAAAATATTTTTCACATTTTGTCTGTGACTGCAATTATCTGCTGATCCCCCCCCCCCCATGCACATATTTTTGACAAACAGTGGAGCTCTTTGAGTCGTGCAAAATATTGCTCAGTCGCCTGAATGAGCTGCGGGACGAAGATATATTTTTTCCTCTCATATTTTAGTGGTTAAATATGAGAAGTAGAATCTCTCATGTGTCGTCTCACTTGAACTTAAAACATATATTAAGTTGTATTCAACTATACAATTGTGCATTACTAGTACAATTACAGGCAAAAGGGTGAGTTAATGTTCACTCTAATTTTGCAGGCAGTGCAGTTATAGTTTGCATATTTTTGTTCAAATTATGTGTCACATGTTGCATAGTCAGAGGAAACTGGAAAAATAGGGTAAACGTACCTATTAAGCTCAAGTACCCATTAAGCACACTACCATCTTTTAGCTCAGATTATAAAAAGAAAAAAATTATGTTTTATCCTACTTGATGTCTTAACCAATTGATGTGTTTGTTACTACATACCTCCTGTTATTTCAAGCAAATCAGACCATTGCACACTGAGATATGGGTCTCTATGTGTTCACACTGTCTGGTGGCCATTTTGAAAGCTGTCTGAACACTTTGACCAGAAGAGGAGCCCCTTAAATCTGCATTTTTAAAATGTTTAAGCCTTTATTTTGGGTTAGTATAACTATTTACTGCAAAATTAAGAGATTAATGTTTATACATTTGCATATTATAACCTGTGACATGGATGTTGGAAATAATTACAGATAGATCCAAAAGATAGTTTTAGCAACATAGCGCAGATGCTACAGAACACAGTTACCTTACTAGCTGTATAAGATTGTGTGCTACACTAATATATTACTTAACAGGCATTAATGGCTTGTACTTTTAAATCCAAAATATTATACATTTACAGTTTATTGATGGTCTGTGATTTTACACTGCTTTAATTTCAATAAGACTTCATATTATTGTAAGGTGAGCTTAAAGGGTGCACTACTATGAAAATCACAGAGCTTCAGTGTGACATCAATTAGAAAAAGTATAATTTCACTGATATTGTAAATAATAGTTGTTCATATTAAAATATGTATAAATGTAATACATGACCTAGATCATTTATTTAGCAAAATCTTGTCCTTTAAATTTCACGTAATATTTATTAATTAAAAATTGTTGCTGCTCCAATTAAGCTCAGTGTGCTCCCTTTAAGCTCATTCACATTTAACGTCTATGTAAATACCTCATAAACAGACTTTAAATATTAACTGATGGTTGTCACTTTAAGTTAATCTTTATAAGATAATTAATTACTTATTTTCACAGCCTTGAGATGACAAAATCTATACAGAACTAGTTTATTCTGAATTACCGACATCAGAGCTCTTACACACGGGAGCGTTTGAAAGCAGCGGTATTATCAGTGGATATATTAGGGATCCTCTGATAGCTTTTAAACACCGATAAGAAAAGCGATCGGTGAAGACAACATGTTTTTGAAGCGTTGATCATTGTAGCCAATCACAGACATATATTGAGCGTGTGAACGCATTGGCCAATCAGAGGCGTTTAAAGGAGTTGTTCACTTTAAAATGAAAATTTCCCCATGATTTACTCACCCTCAAGCCATAGGTGTTTATGACTTTCTTCTTTCAGATGAATACAATCAGACTTATATTAATAAACACCCTGACACTTCCGAGCTTTATAAATGGCAGTGAATTGCAACCATCAGTTTGAAGCTAAAAAAAAGTGCATCCATCCATCATAAAAGTGCATCCATCCATCATAAAAGTGCATCCATCCATCATAAAAGTGCATCCATCCATCATAAAAGTGCATCCGTCCATCATAAAAGTGCATCTGTCCATCATAAAAGTGATCCACACGGCTCCGGGGGTTAATAAAGGCCTTCTGAAGCAAAGCCATGAGTCAAAGCCAAAAATATTCATATTTAAAACTTTATGAAGTAAAGTAACTAGCTTACGGCCAAACTAGCATACGGATTCAACTTAAGTCTAAAGCGCAATTTATGCGAGTATTGTGACGCATTGCTAATATTTACGCTACGGCATGACACACTTTGCTACTTCTGACGTCACCAATTGCGTAAGTTGCACTTTATTGATGGTCTGTGATTTTACACTGCTTTAATTTCAATAAGACTTCATATTATTGTAAGGTGAGCTTAAAGGGTAGTTAACGTTTGAAGTGGAGTACCAGATCTGATCTTTTAGGATATGTGCTTGATTTTAGAGTTCTGTTTTTTGTGTGTGATTGACTCTGTACCTTCAAATAAAACATTTTTCAATTATTCTTTAAAAAAGGTTGTTTAAAATAAGCACAAATTCTTAATAAAACATGTTGTGAGCTTATTGGCAACAGGGGTGTGCTTAAAGGGTACAAAACGTACCCATTAAGCACAGCCAGACTTTTTATATTTAATGATGTACATCTTAATTGAAAAACTTTTGTTGTTTAAAATAAAATGAAATATTATAGTGTGAGAGATTAACATTTTATTTTAAAATAACTTCTTGCACTAAAACCAATATCTTGTGTACTAAAAATGTCTCAATGTAGATTTTGGTGAGCTTAATAGGTACGTTTACCCTACATTCTCTTAATATAGCTGCTTCTGATTTGGACATCAGGGTGGAACTCTAGGGATTCAATAAAATGTTAGGCAAGATGGTAGAAGACGTGCATTCTGGGAAAGTGTCCTGCAGAAATAAGTGTGCATGGCTCTGCAGTGTCACTCAGCAGCTGCTGGAGTGTTTGACAGCTGTACGATAATGTGTGCGTGCTGAAGGCACTGAAGTTAGGCTACTTAATAGGGGTTTTGTTCTGCTTTAGCTGAGCTGTAATAGAGGAAATGATATCACAGAAATTGAATAACCACATCACATTTTTCCGTTTGATAGTAATTCTCTGGGGTTTTTTCTGGAAGCTGGAAGACCCAAGCACAAAATGTATTTTGCCCTTAAAAAGTTGTAGCTTTTTTTGGAGGTTTCTATTATAAGGGAATAACTCTGATATAACTAAATCAAATTCAAAGTATATGTAGGAAAGAATTCTCAATATGTTGTGCATTTTATTTTTATTTTTTTTTATTTTATTTTTTTACTTGGTCAGTATTGGATATAAAATTTTGAGGTAAAGATGAGTCTTCATGAATTTCATTACTTAATGCACATTGTGAAGTGACAGTTGATGCCTGAAATAATATGATGCCTTGATTTTAGGGGTGGGCGATATGATAAAAAAAATCTTATGTAAGGGATAATGTACATTGTACATAATGTTAGGGGTCTTTAATCACACTGAAGGGGTTTATTCTGTGATAACAACCGGCTGGATGCACACATTATCCCACTTATTATGCGGCTACTCGCCACAAGTAAATAATTAGATATGACCTATTTAATTTAGTTTTTTACTTTATTATATTAAATATTTTATTAGGTCTTTAAACGCAAAGCTTCCGCGGAGAAAGCAGTTGCTAGCAAGCGGCAAATTCACACTAGACGTCATACCACTTATTATACGGCGTTTCGCCACACAAATAATTATGAGGATAAGAGATATTGATTTGAAATTAAACCGATTTAAAATCGTACCAGTTTGTCATCTTCTAATCCATTAGCCTAGTGTACAAAACAATCGTTGCAAAATGGCAGCAGCTGTGTGAGTCCACAATACCGGATGACATAACTAAATAATTGTATTGTACACAAAATATTGATCTAAGTTTTAATATTTTATCAGCTCCCCAAACGCAAAACTTCCACTAAGAAAAAACTTTCCTACCACCCTTAAAGCGCCGACTTCAGTAACCCAGAAAAGCCTGTGTTATCAGTTTTTACTGGTTGTTATCTGGGAATAACATATTATGTATTCCACGGAGACGTTTAATAAATTACGATACGAGTACCGGTATATTGCAGAATGTTATATTGCTTACCAATGTAATTGGTATTTTACACTCACCGGCCACTTTATTAGGTACACCTGTCCAACTGCTCGTTAACACTTAATTTCTAAGCAGCCAATCACATGGCGGCAACTCAGTGCATTTAGGCATGTAGACATGGTCAAGACAATCTCCTGCAGTTCAAACCGAGCATCAGTATGGGGAAGAAAGGTGATTTGAGTGACTTTGAACGTGGCATGATTGTTGGTGCCAGAAGGGCTGGTCTGAGTATTTCAGAAACTGCTAATCTACTGGGATTTTCACGCACAACCATCTCTAGGGTTTACAGAGAATGGTCCGAAAAAGAAAAAACATCCAGTGAGCGGCAGTTCTGTGGGCGGAAATGCCTTGTTGATGCCAGAGGTCAGAGGAGAATGGCCAGACTGGTTCGAGCTGATAGAAGGGCAACAGTGACTCAAATAACCACCCGTTACAACCAAGGTGGGCAGAAGAGCATCTCTGAACGCACAGTACGTCGAACTTTGAGGCAGATGGGCTACAGCAGCAGAAGACCACACCGGGTGCCACTCCTTTCAGCTAAGAACAGGAAACTGAGGCTACAATTTGCACAAGCTCATCGAAATTGGACAATAGAAGATTGGAAAAACGTTGCCTGGTCTGATGAGTCTCGATTTCTGCTGCGACATTCGGATGGTAGGGTCAGAATTTGGCGTCTACAACATGAAAGCATGGATCCATCCTGCCTTGTATCAACGGTTCAGGCTGGTGGTGGTGGTGTCATGGTGTGGGGAATATTTTCTTGGCACTCTTTGGGCCCCTTGGTACCAATTGAGCATCGTTGCAACGCCACAGCCTACCTGAGTATTGTTGCTGACCATGTCCATCCCTTTATGACCACAATGTACCCAACTTCTGATGGCTACTTTCAGCAGGATAATGCGCCATGTCATAAAGCTGGAATCATCTCAGACTGGTTTCTTGAACATGACAATGAGTTCGCTGTACTCAAATGGCCTCCACAGTCACCAGATCTCAATCCAATAGAGCATCTTTGGGATGTGGTGGAACGGGAGATTCGCATCATGGATGTGCAGCCGACAAATCTGCGGCAACTGTGTGATGCCATCATGTCAATATGGACCAAACTCCCTGAGGAATGCTTCCAGCACCTTGTTGAATCTATGCCACGAAGAATTGAGGTTCTGAAGGCAAAAGGGGGTCCAACCCGTTACTAGCATGGGGTACCTAATAAAGTGGCCGGTGAGTGTATATACCAATATAATACTGCTTCTTGTAGTATTATTTAAAAATCAGTGCATTCTTATACAGGTATTGACAGTGAGTATGACTGAAGCAATATCATGATAAGGTGAAGGAAGTGGGATAAAGTGTTTGAGATAGTAAGTGGGAAGCGAGTGATTGGTCAAGAGGGTCAGCTGATGCAGTAATGATACTGAAGTGGAGCAAGACACTGCTTAAGCCCACTCAGACCCTGTAGTGCCTCTCTGAAATAAAGCCCTGAGCCCAGACGCTCGTGAGCCGTGAGGTCCTTAATCTCACTGTTCGCTTCATGTGTTCTCGCTAATCAGATTTCCTCCTGTCACTCGTCTGTGTGTGTGTGTTTGTGGAAGATGGATTATGGGGAGGTGGTTGACCTTTGTAAGTCTGCTGTCTGCACTAAAAAGTGTGCTAATCGAGTAATTAAGATACTAATATGGTCTTAACCATGCATGATGCTGCAATAAAATGTCAAACAGTAGCCTAAATCTCTGCGGTGTTAAGCGTCATTCACACTAATGCTGATGTGTACAGCTACAATGCCATAGCATTGAAATGAGTTTTATACCCTTATTAATTGTGCCTGCATATGAATTTCATTGCAAAGCTAAAATGTTAATAATGTGTTTTTGAAATGATGGGCTTGATAATAAAGGAATGCATGGAAACTCCTTCAAGACTGTTTAAAAAAGCTTCCCAGAATGCAGTTGCGCAGACTTTAGTGTTTAAAATTGTAGAAGCTAGTTGTTGTTTTTTACTTCAAGTAAATGTTTTCTAAATTAACTTTAGGGTTTAAAGATGGTTTAGAGTTTGAAAATAAAGACATTAAAGTAACACTATGTAGCTATGTCACTATGTCAACCTTCATAATATATTTCCAAGACCCTTGTGATGGTACATCGACTTACAATAGGTTAAATGACACGTCTGCCATAGCCTGAAGGTGTCTGTATCGCTTTTACTGGCACTATGTAACTTCGGGTTTCGGGTAGGAACCCGAGCACAAAAAGAACTGCAAAACTCGTCTGCTTTACGTCAAGCGTTACAATAGTCATTATTTTGTTTTTCTTCATTTCTGATGTCGCAATACATCATACTTTCATGAAATCATGCAACATACTCTACCTTGTCTGTGGACATCGTTCATTCCAAAGCCGGTGCTGGATAAACAACGAGCGTGCGTGCGACAGAAGGCTCCGGTAGGATACATTATTTACGACAGCGGTAATGGACAATTCCGCTTCCAACCTGTTGGGCGACCGCAGAGGAAAAGTTACTTAGTGTTGCTTTAAGGAGATAGTTCACCCAAAAATGAAAATTCTGTCATTAATAATTACTCGCCCTCATGTCGTTCCAAACCCGTAAGACCCCAAAAAACAACAAAAATAATGACTTTATTCAACAATTTCTTCTCTTCCCTGTCAGTCTCCTACGCTGATCACATAATAAACACAGTGCAGTGCTTCCAGTTTCTACGACAGAACGCTGACTCATCATTATATCATACATATATATAAAACTATCCCTTTAGTCAGCCATAAATATCAGTATTGTTATTTTACAGTTGTACTGTAAAACAGAATGATATATTTTAAATACTTTATTTTACAATGAAATATTAAATTAGTAAAAATTCTTAATGGCAGTTTTATCAGAATTTCATCTGATAAAATGTGTTATTATTCGTTACTTGTTTTTTTGTTTTGTTTTTTGAAAAAACACAATTAGATTTTTTTCTTCAAAATTTTGCAGCCCTATAGTTCATTGTTTGTCAATACAATTATTTTTAGTTTCTGTATTCATTACTAGTATTTGTTTATTGTATCTCGTTATCCGTGCCCTTTCATTTCCTATGCCAATAATAAACCATCTGCAAAGCCAGAAATTGAAAGCCAGAAATCTTTCTGGATGTTATATAACATGGATGATGTCATATTGCTGAAGGTTAGAGATTGTGTATGTTGAAGATAATGTGCCTTCTAGTAATTCTGTGAAGGTTTAGCTTTGGGAGGGGTGAAGCTAATCTGATGTGGCGCAGATCCAGTGTGTATTTCTCACAGGAAGACACATCCTTTAAGGGACTGTTATTTTAAGATGTTTGTCATTTCCGTTTCTTGGTTTATTTCGTGCTTTTGTGTTCTGGACACTGTGGTGTTTATGCATGACTTGTGCCCAGCTCAGTTGTTGATAATAATATTCTGGTCAAGTTGTTAATTAGTGATTGCTGCTGAATAAGTAATATTTTGATTTGGCCTTTTTGAGATTTATTTGGCCTTGAACAGAAGTCTGGCAATAACTGTAAAGTGACCATTGTAATGGAGTAATCAAATGTAGGCTAATAAAATGACTAAGCTCAGATGAGTGAATGTGTGTTCTTTTTACCGGTTAACATTTAGTCCGTGCTTTTTGTTTTTATACATTTTCATTTTTAGTTTAGTCAATTTAACTTCTGCTTTAAAATCATTATTTTTGTTTTTTGTTGTTACAATGTTAGATTGTAATGTGATTTTGAGTTGACCCTTTTTTTGCACTTAATATAGTATTTTGATGTTTATGAAAGCGTTCTCCAGTTTGTTTAGCAGTGTGTTTGAGGGTGTTATCCTAGAGCAGGGATTCCCAAATTCTCAATCTAAATAAATATCAATATTTTAAGTCAATATTTCATTTTTAACTACACATTTGCGGTAGTTATAACGATTCACTTTTCGTCATGTCACAAACCCCCTGTAGTTCCCTTCAGGTGTTCACAAATCATTTTTGTTTTTGTCCATTTATGCAAAATTGAATGTGATGTGAATCACTGATAATTCTGTTTGCTTGTAACATCTTTAACTTTTAGTTTATACCAAAACATCTCACTCAAAACCAACCAGCTACCTCATTCGTTCATTTAAAGCTTTTTAACTTTCTTCATCTTTAGCCAAGATTTAATGTGATTTTTGTTTCAACAAAGACTTTCTTGCAGCAAGTCAGATTTATTGAGCTAGACAGGTTTGTGCGCAGTTGTCATCTTGTCAACTCTTTCTCCCCTTTCTTTCACGGAGGACTGTAACTCCTGTAGAGTTGCCCTAGGCCTCTTTTGTGCCTCTTTTCCCTTACTGCAACACGTGGTTTGAAAGGCCGGGTGTTTTTGGGCAGATGCAAAACTCACATTCGTCACCTGTAATTATAGCCTTAGAGAGCTTTAAAAGTATATTCATCGGTTTGGAATGTTCCCGTGTCTTTCGAATTCAAATTTTGACTTTATTTCTTCCAGTATTTATTTTATTTTTTCAGTGCATGTGCTAAATTGGAATGGATTCATTCTGGATTATTATTATTTTTTACTACTGACATTATCAGAAGATAAAACTTGATATGAGCTGCTATAATCAATAGGTTATATCTAGGGATGCACCAATATGAACATTTTGGCTGATAACCGATAATTCTTTATATTTGATAGCCGATATATTGGCTGATAAATCTAAATCAGACTTGCACTGCACATGTTGCACTTAACTTAATTTTCCAATCATAATTAAAGCAATTCAAAACCATCATGGCAAACAGTGTGCATCTGAAGAGTCTCAGCTGAAGGAAATAATCCATTATTTATCGGCTATAATATACCGGCCTAATTTTCTTATCAGTCTGAAACCGATAACATTAAAGATGAACATAAATCGGCCGATACTGATGTAGTGGTCAATATATCATGCATCCCTAGTTATATCACATGTGACAATTTTATGTAGCATTTAAAAATCTTATATCAGAATTAGGGATGGGTCGTGATCTTCAAATAGTTGAACTGCGTGCGAAATTCGATCATAAAATAGATTTTTCGAATATCGTTATATTTTCGTGCAATTACAATGTGTTCTACCTAATTGATGCCGCGCCAACTGTCACAGATCGCCAGGGTATTTTCCTGTGCAAGACTGCAGACAGATACGATTGGCCGATTGCCCTACTGCGCGATCTAGGCTACTTGCGTTGTGTACATAAGTCTCCGTGGCTGGAATAATAACATCGTGCACACAACAGCGTTTTGTTGTAAATGAGAGTAAAAAGTTTTTCCTTCGTGTAAACGGGGCATCATTTTTAAAAGGTTGCGCTCGCGTCTCCTCCCAGAACATGTTGAAATGCTAATTTTTTGTACAAGAATATGACACATGCCTAAGCGTTAGGCTGAACAGTTACATTGATTTAAACTAATTAAAAAAATAGGTTATTGCCGGTAAGGCAGGTTCACATAAAATAATTATGACATGTAGTCTATCCTACCGCATTTATTTTATTTTTTGATCTGGGCGATGCAGAAACAGACTGTCGTGCTTATTGTTTTTTTTATTTCTTCCAATTAGCCTACTATGTAAAAGAAAAACGACGAGAACATGTTCCTTGTTCAATTAATAAACAGTTTATTTGATGACAGACTGCTAAAGAGGAAATTGGCCTCCCTTTCGGTCATTGTGAGTGTGTGTTTTTTTTTTCTCTCCGATTTTTTTTTTAAACGATATTCGACTTTTCTCATCGATTTTCGAATGGCATTTTTGAGAGATATTTATATCCCTAATCAGAATTTACATGTTTTTTTTCCTCTCTTCAGTTCAAGTTACTCGTCCGCAGCCCTTGAGTTTGAGAAGGAGCACAAAATCAATCCTGTGTACGACTCACCCAGAATGTCACGGCGTAGTTTGAGACTACAGACAAGCAGTGGTTTCTATGGTGACAACAGCTTCACTGAGCTCACGGGGAATCACAATGTCAGCTCCTACAAGCGGACCACCACCAGCAGCACCACCAGCAGCAGCAACGTCAACAGGTCAGATGTTCATCTCTCTGTCAGTTTGAGATAACAAACCGAGTGTAAAACATGACTTCTTATCGGTAAACCCGCACAGCCTCATGCCAGCACAACTATGTGAGGACGCAATTATCCTTGCTCTTTTTTTGCCAAATGAATTATGTGACAAATTAATCTCTTACAGCCATTCAATTTATCCATTTATCTTAATACTGTGGACCTCTTTTCTTCAAGGAAAGGAGGTTCATCTTAAAATGTATTATTATATGCATTGAATTATTATGCTATTCCGCAACTATAGATTTGAGAAATATACAAGTAGTGACAGAGTTAGCATTACAACTTGCACTAGTAGAGGTTGTCCTGCAGTTACTGACATGTTAGTGCTTGAGTTACATGAATGAAGAAAAATTAATGACATAGTGAAAAGACCATCTTTTCAAACTTACAGAAATTCCCCCCCCCCAAAAAATATATGTTTGTGTGATCAGCCTGGCAGCACATATTTGACATGACTTGTAGCAAGTTCATACAACTTACCTGCCAGTACTTAATTTTGTGTCCGTTTAATGACCCATAAAAGAAGTTTATGCATGCACATTTATTAATTGTTTACTATTATTTATAAAGGATGTATTAAAGTGGTCATGAGATGGATTTTTAAAATTATTTGAATGTGCAGTTTACTTATGTTAACAAAGTTTTTGCACACAAAAAAAAATATATGTGGGAAAAACAATGTTTCAACATTTAAAGTAGTGCTGGGCGGTTTGACCAAAAATGTATATCACGGGTTTTTTTTCAAAATGATGCCGTTTTTCCGGTTTATGACGACTTTGTTTTTTTTATTCATGCATAATCAGGTGTTCAAAGCATTTTCTACTGGTTGAGAGAGGAATTACTGCAGTAAATTGACTTAGGATGATCTATTTTACTGTCATTAGTGAATATTGTAGAATAATTCCACACTAGTAATACAGGTTTGCATGGCCCTAGAAAATTATGCTGTTGTTTACAAATAAGAGCCAGTCATGATTCTAATGAAGTGAGGAATCAGAATGCAAAGACAATTGCAGTCAAAAATATTCCAAGGCGTGCTTGCAGCCGTTTCACACACCGCAAGCGTGAGCAGCGTGTATTTTTTTGGCGTGCATGTTGATCAATGAGTGTGTTCACACCGCGAGCAGGTGCAGCGCTCACGCTCAAGTGAAAGCACACTTTTGATGGACAAAATAAATGATTTTACACAAAAAGTGCCCAAACCGCACAGAATTTGCATGTCTAGTGAGTTTTAACAAGAACTACAGTATATCTGAAAAGAAAATGTTGAATGTCACTCAAAAATTGTATAGAAAATGTACCCATTAAACTTGTTTTTAATTATTCAGTTTGAACAAACTTCAAGACTATCACGTTTATGACCAACTTCTAAAAACAAATTTAACAAAAGTCTTTGTAAAGAAATGCTTGCTTATATGTAGCCTGGGAGCCGCTGTTGTGACGCTGTACAAACGCTTCCAGTGTGAATACTCTCACTGCTCACGCGCCGCTCATGCTTGCGGTGTGAAACGGCCGTAAGGTGCTGAGCAAATTGCTCGTGTTGTCTATGGTTGTCTACTCCTACTGTCTATGGTTGCCGCCTGCGCCTTCGCAGTCGCTGCTTAGAAGTGCAACATTGTAAAGGGTCCGTCTGAAACAGTGTCTGAAACATTCGTTCCGAATCGGTATGGCGGTATATTAAAAATTAATATCGTAACGAAAATATACACCGGTTTTCGTTATGAACCGGTATACCGCCCAGCACTAATTTAAAGGCAAATTTGATATATTATGTCATGATGATCATTATGTCAGATCTTAAAAAAAAAATATATATATATATATTGTATATATAAACAGAAACATATTTAGATGAACCGAATTCCTTCCATTAGCAAAAATGAACAGTGACTTTTGCCATTAATGATCATGTGATCTTCCCTCATGATTCTTACTATCAGAGGAAAATATTCCTTACATATTTCCATTTGCCACATGAGAAAAAAATTGTGGCAGCAACAAATGGCTTTGCTTAGGGTGTAATAGAAGTGCATAGTGATCCTCACTGTCAAATGTAATGACCCAGTGTATTTTGTCCCGCAGGTCTGTGCGGAGCAGGAGGCAGCAGCAGGGGTCGTCCATGTACGAGTCCCAGAGCGTGACTCAGACTCCACAGAACGATCAGAGCACATCAGACCTGAGCTTCAACAGTACAGCCAGTGATGCGTCTCTGATCTCCAGCCTGCTGGACAAGTCCACGCTCAGACAGAGCTCCACCACACACATGTACTCTGGTCAGTGGCCTTTCACGAGTACGCACACTCGCACAGTCAACATGTCAAAACACATTTACTTTTTAAATTCTGCACGATTAATTGGTGCTTATAAATCATAAAGTGGCAAAATGTAATTGGTGTTATTTTATATCAAGCTGTAGCTATTGCTTATATAAGCCTGACTATGTAAACTATGCATAAACAACTGTTTATGTTTGAAGTTCAAGATTTTGTTTAAGTTAGCAGAGTAAATAACTCTAGGCCAGTTCATCATCTGTCCTCTGTGTTTCACATCAGTTTAAAAAAGGACCTTTTTTACATTTTCAACATTCTTTAGTGTGTAATGTTGCTGTTTAAGCATGAAAAAGCTCTGCAAATTTACAAAGCACAAAGTCACTCCGAAGGGAGTTATTCTCTATATCAGTAAACACTGTTTCTGAAATCCATGAACGTCTCAATTGTAGTCTTGAGTTTTCTTTCTAGGGACAAACATGTCACAATATTTCCTCATAATATGGATAACATACGCAAAATATATGTGCCAGGCCTGTTTGTTAGTAGTGTGATGAAACTTGCGTTTATGGTAAGAGCCGTGACATTCCTGAAACACACTCTAAGCGGTTAACCAATCACAACACACTGGTCCAGCCAACCAATCAGAGTTCATTGTATATTCTAGTAGACCAAGGAACAAAATCAAGACTTTGTAAACGTGCATAAAATGACTTCTTTAACAGTGTGCTTTGACTGTCGTCATTCATTTATTTGTTATTTTTCCTAATGTTGTGTTCAGCACGGAGACGAAGAACTGCTCACAGCTCTCTGCTGGAGAATGGAGATGCCAGTAAAACGGAGGCGCACGCTAATCTGGCTAACGGCTATGTCTGTAAGGACTGCTCGTTCCACGCAGACGGGAAGGAGGAGGAAGCGGTGTTTACTTTACCGTACTCCGCTTCTTCAGCGCATCAGACAGCTGTAGATGCCTCCATGACCACCTCTCTGAACAGTGTTGACAATGACAGGACAGGTGAGGAGGACATCATCTAGTCTATTCGCAAACATCGCTACTGTTTTTGTGCTTTTATGTCATTTCTGGTTCACTATGAATATTTGAAGTCGACCAATGTATGGGGTGCATTGTGTAATTCTGTTTTAGTGCTGTGTGTTTTTTTACACATGCAAATTCATGCTTGCTCTTTTGAATGAAGTGAAATGCATGCTGGGATTTTATGTGAGCAGGGGTTGATTTTTGTGGTATGTGTGTTTCAGCTCATGACAGCTACTGTGGCAGTGTGAACGTGCGAGATCTGGCGACCGCAGACAGACATCTCAATCTCAACGGCTCCCTCTGTAAGTACACAGTCCTTCAGCGCACAAGCAGTTACTGTCAAAACATATCATGTGGACATTTTTCAGTAGTGAAAGGGCATCAGCAGGATTTTTGTGTGGTTATTTATTTTTGAATGGCTACTTTAAGGACAGAATCTAAGCCTGATGGTCAACAGAGCTTGTGATGGTCCTTTCTAAATGAGTTAAAAGGATGACAAACTGTCCACTTAATGTTGTTAAACAGAGTGTCATTGGGACAATAAATGTATCTAACACCTTTGAGTTATCAGACACTTCCTGCCTTTACATCTTAGTGTTTTTTTAATTTATTAATTACATGATGTATGTTATGTTTTCAGTCATTTTGAATGTATTATTTTATAGATTTATATTTTAACATACACTACCATTTAATAGTTTAGGGTCAGTACGATTTTTTTAATGGTTTGTAAAAAATAAATAAAATCTTTGTCTCTTAATTTGATCAAAAATACAGTAAAACCAGTAATATTGTGGAATAATATTACAATTTAAAATAACTATTTAATATATATACACATGATCCTTCAGAAATCATTCTAATATACTGATTCGGTGCTCCAAACCATTTCTTATTATAATCAATGTTGAAAACAGCTGTTCTGCTTAACAGCTGCATTTTTTCTGGATTCTTTGACAAAAAGAACAGCATTTCTTTGAAATCGAAAACTTTTGTAACATTCTAAATGTTTTTGTCACTTTTGATCAATTTAATGCATCGCTGCTGAATAACAGTATTGATTTCTTTCAAAAAGTATATATTTTACTGACCCAAAATGGTAGTTTACCATTTTGAGTGTATTATTTTTAATAAATGTATTATAAATATTCTTGACTTTATTCATACAAGTTGCATTCCTTTCCATGAGTTGTGATGCTGATGTTGATGTCGTCACTGCTGACTTACAGGCGATGACTGCAAAGGGAAGCAGCACATGGAAACACACATGGAGCATAAACGCTATTCCTTCACCCGCCACGTATTCACAGCCTTGTGGGCCGTTGTTTCTTACACAGGTTATACACCTTCAGATCTTTACACACCTTCCTAGTAGACATCGACTTCAGTGTCTCGCTTCAGGAGAGATGTTTTTGTGTTTTGTTTTTTTGTGGCATTACTTGTGTTTTCTATCCATTTGTTCACTGAAAGTCTTTGCTAAGACACTAGAATGATATTTGGGGGAAAGATGTGTTGGATAGCAGGATGTTGTCTGAATGTTTTCTGGTTAACTCAGGTCACGCTCTTCTGAGGGTTTGCCGAAGCTTCGGCTCTGCCGGTGCATTTGTGACTCGGAAGCTGAAGTCCGTGCTGTGGTTGGCACTGTGTTCTCCAGGTCGATATGATTCAGACTCCAGCATGCTCGCCTTTCTCTCTCACTTCCTTCTCTTTCTCACATCATTCGTTTTTGGCACAGTGTATGACTACTTTCTGTAGTCCATTTTTTAACCATTTTAACTTCCTTCCTTAACTTTTCAGCTCTGGTGATTCGAGTGCATCCATCTCTTTATCTGATTCTTTGACTAATAATTCTCTTCCCTCAATCATTAAAACCTGTCAATGTGTAACATGGACTAACTATATCACTCCATATAACTTCCTCTTCTGGTCTGAACAGGGAAAGCAGCGACTGGCGCCTTCTGGTGGCTGGGAACAGGATGGTATCAGCTGGTGGCGCTCATGTCTCTGATCGACGTCTTTCTACTGACCAGGTAAAAGTTAAAAGTGTATGGTCCATTATGTAAATATTGTGCTTTTGCTTATTTTTTTATATGCTCTAGTCAGGTCAAGTCATCTTTATTTTAAAGCGCTTTATACAATAGAAATTGTTTCGAAGTAGCTTCACAGTAATAAACTGGAAAATAACAATCACTGATATGAACTTTA
This sequence comes from Semotilus atromaculatus, assembly GCA_031834385.1. Taxonomy (NCBI): domain Eukaryota; kingdom Metazoa; phylum Chordata; class Actinopteri; order Cypriniformes; family Leuciscidae; genus Semotilus; species Semotilus atromaculatus. Next base: position 11,514,209 of record JAULUF010000005.1, on the reverse strand, counting down.
TCATATTTGAGACAAGCTCTAAAAATATATTAGTATCCTTATTCAGCTCAATTCAGTTCAGTGTTGATTCAGTTCACTAACTATAAAAAAAAATATTATGTAACAAATTCAATTCAGTTTTGAGCAGCTCTACTGAAGACAATAGTGTCTTTATTTAGCTCCAGTCAGTTCAATGTTGACACAGTTTAGTTCAAAAACAGGGTCGATGATGCAAAATGCATACATAAAAAAAAATATATATATTCAGCTATAAAGTGGAAGAAAACAGTGTCATTATTCAGCTCAATTCAGTTCATTTTTTCTTCTCATCTGATAGTGTAAAGTACAGTCAAATCCATAATATTGCTGGATATTAAGCACTACCTCTTTGGTCAGGATGCAAATATTATATTATATTATATATAAAAGATATTTATATGTCTTTTTGACAGTATTTTTCTCTCTGTCTGTCAGGTGTCTGCCCAAACTACTGAAGCTTCTTCTGTTTCTGCTACCCTTCCTGCTGCTGTTCGGTAAGATTTGAATTGGATTGATTTGTAATATTGTCATTGGAGGAATATTAGTACTTAAAGGTTGTATCAGTGATTTCAGGCCCAAAAATAAATGTCTAATCTTTCCTAACGATCCGCTAGCTGCCCGCCCCATAAGCATGCCGTCAAAAAAACGCGTCTCTGTAGGCAGCCTAGGCTCTGAGATCTGCACACAAAAACAAATGGGACAACCACCACTCAAAACCAAAATAAACAGTGTTCCAACCAATCACCGACATGGGCGGGTGTTGCTCAGACTTCGCGTCCAGTCGTGCACAAGCTCAAAACCTCACAACACCCACCCCTGTCGGTGATTGGTTGAAACACTGTTTGTTTTGGTTTTGAGTGGTGGTTGTACCCATTTGTTTTTGTGTGCAGATTTCAGAGCCTAGGCTGCATACAGAGACGCGTTTTTTTTGACAGCCTGCTTATGGGGCGGGCAGCTAGCGGATCGTTAGGAAAGATTAGACATTTATTTTTGGGCCTGAAATCACTGATACAACCTTTAATGTTAAAGGAATAATACAATTTATTTAATTTCAGCATCTGTGAGATGCTGTATAAAGTTATGGAAAACACTTTAACAGTGATGTACCCAAGTGAAACTTTTTTTTTTAAATATTATAATCGTAAAATAAAATTAAAATAAAATAAAAAATCGTAAAAAGTCTAAACTGTCCTTTTGAGGTGGGACTACTTTTCCAGGTGGAAGACCTTTTGCTTATATTACATACTTACATGAAACTAGTCCTTCACAGATGCATCCAGTCTCTTCCTGCTATTCTCATGCTGACACCAACCAAAAGTAACCGCATTTGCTTGTTCAGCTTAGATTTATATATCATATATACACACCTCTGTTCAAAAGGGGTTTTATAAAGATTTTTATTCAGCAAATATTAAATTAAATTAACCAAAAATAAAGACACTTATAAAGGTACAACATATTTCTTTCAAATAAAATCAAAGAATCTTATAAAAAAAATGATCACCGTTTCCACAAAAATATGAAGCAGTACAACTTTCTCAACATTGATAATAATAATAAATGTTTCTTGAGCATCAGATCATTAGACTGATTTCTGAAGGATCATGTGACACTGAAGACTGGAGTAATGATGATGAAAATACAGCTTTGTCATCACAGGAATAAATTACATTTTAATATATATATTCAAATAGAAAAGTTATTTTAAATTGTAATAATATTTCACAATATTACTGTTTTCACTGTATTTTTGATCAAATAAATGCATATTGGTTAGCATAAGAGGTTTCTTTCAGAAACAAAGAAATCTGTATATTTGCACAGAAATGGTTAAGGGATTCTGTTTTACTAGACTATCATTTTAGTGCATACAATGTTCACAAATGTTGTTATACTTCTGTGACAGTGTATTTGCATATTTTGTATATTGACCTTGCTGCACACTTGCTTGCTAGGCTTCCATTGTAGGTGCTTTCGTGGTAATCAAAAGCATGTCACAGAGCATAACGTTGACGTGTAGCATTTTAATATGGTAAAATACTTTCTCCTATTTGAATCTAACATACACAGACAAGTTATATTAAAGACAGTCATTGTTGTTGCAATTCCTTTTTGTGAGTCTAATGGCACAGAAACCTTTGTAATGATCCAGACATTCCTTCACAAAACCACTGGCACTAATAAACAGCCACACTTGTGCAATCATATGTACTTCTACCCAGATGGTTCTGCTTATTCTAATTTCACACTTATCCAAGATTGCACAAACACACACATTCTCTTTTTCTTTCTTTCTCTCTCCCTCCTCAAAACGCTGATGTGAAGTTGTAGCCGTTGCCCTGAAATGCCTTAGTTACTTAAATTAAATATCATTATCACAGTATAAGTGCCTTTAAAAGCTATTACTATTGTGTTTTTAGTACCAAAAAGTCCATAAACTCCTTGTACGAGCTTTTGAACAAAGACTGTGATATTTAGAGATCCTGACTCCAAGGTTTCCCTCTTCTCTCTTGTTTTTAGGATTATGGTATCTCGGTCCACCCATCGCTCTGTCCTTCCTGCCAGCTGTAAACCTCACAGAGTGGAAAACAGCGGTCACCTCTATCGCATCACTTCCTTCCCTCCCTTCTCTGCCATCTCTTCCCTCTTTACCTGCACTACCTGCTTTTATAAAAGAACCACTATTTGAAGAACAACGCATCCCACCTTCAGCGATCTCTCAGGTAACGCACCAGGACCAATCACTGGCGTCAAATCTGATATTTATAAAGTACATGAATTTGAATCTAATTCTAATCTGAACTCTGTCAGGCTGCATCAGAGTCCATTGACAGCGAGCGTTTGGCCCTGCTCGAGCAGCGTGTGGCATCACTGTGGGAAAGCGTCCAGAAGGGGGAGCTGATAGCCAAGCAGCAGCATGAGGAGGCCTTAGGTTTCGTTCAGGCCCTTCAGGACCAGATAAACACACAAACAGACAGAGAGAGTCTCGGCCTGTGGGTCTCGCAGCTCCTCCAGCCCAAATTCAGCGAACTCAAGGGAGAGATGGAGAGAGAGACGGTCAGCAGGACAGAGGTGAGAATTATCAAGCTTCTGTGTTAAGGCTGTTTCCTCTGTTTCGATCATTAGTTACAAAAATATAGGGTTCAAAATGATCATTAAAAGGTAAATGTTTGAAAACGGTCCTGCTTTTAATGTTATTCTCCACCGATTTTATTCAGAAATTTCATTATTAGATGTTTTTCTTTTTTAAATAATTCTTTAAAAAAATATATATATATATATATCTTGTGTATATAATAAACAATTATATATATACACTCACCGGCCACTTTATTAGGTACCCCATGCTAGTAACGGGTTGGATCCCCTTTTGCCTTCAGAACTGCCTCAATTCTTCGTGGCATATATTCAACAAGGTGCTGGAAGCATTCCTCAGGGAGTTTGGTCCATATTGACATGATGGCATCACACAGTTGCCGCAGATTTGTCGGCTGCACATCCATGATGCGAATCTCCCGTTCCACCACATCCCAAAGATGCTCTATTGGATTGAGATCTGGTGACTGTGGAGGCCATTTGAGTACAGCGAACTCATTGTCATGTTCAAGAAACCAGTCTGAGATGATTCCAGCTTTATGACATGGCGCATTATCCTGCTGAAAGTAGCCATCAGAAGTTGGGTACATTGTGGTCATAAAGGGATGGACATGGTCAGCAACAATACTCAGGTAGGCTGTGGCGTTGCAACGATGCTCAATTGGTACCAAGGGGCCCAAAGAGTGCCAAGAAAATATTCCCCACACCATGACACCACCACCACCAGCCTGAACCGTTGATACAAGGCAGGATGGATCCATGCTTTCATGTTGTAGACGCCAAATTCTGACCCTACCATCCGAATGTCGCAGCAGAAATCGAGACTCATCAGACCAGGCAACGTTTTTCCAATCTTCTATTGTCCAATTTCGATGAGCTTGTGCAAATTGTAGCCTCAGTTTCCTGTTCTTAGCTGAAAGGAGTGGCACCCGGTGTGGTCTTCTGCTGCTGTAGCCCATCTGCCTCAAAGTTCGACGTACTGTGCGTTCAGAGATGCTCTTCTGCCCACCTTGGTTGTAACGGGTGGTTATTTGAGTCACTGTTGCCCTTCTATCAGCTCGAACCAGTCTGGCCATTCTCCTCCCTATGTATATACACTCACCGGCCACTTTATTAGGTACACCTGTCCAACTGCTCGTTAACACTTAATTTCTAAGCAGCCAATCACATGGCGGCAACTCAGTGCATTTAGGCATGTAGACATGGTCAAGACAATCTCCTGCAGTTCAAACCGAGCATCAGTATGGGGAAGAAAGGTGATTTGAGTGACTTTGAACGTGGCATGATTGTTGGTGCCAGAAGGGCTGGTCTGAGTATTTCAGAAACTGCTAATCTACTGGGATTTTCATGCACAACCATCTCTAGGGTTTACAGAGAATGGTCCGAAAAAGAAAAAACATCCAGTGAGCGGCAGTTCTGTGGGCGGAAATGCCTTGTTGATGCCAGAGGTCAGAGGAGAATGGCCAGACTGGTTCGAGCTGATAGAAGGGCAACAGTGACTCAAATAACCACCCGTTACAACCAAGGTGGGCAGAAGAGCATCTCTGAACGCACAGTACGTCGAACTTTGAGGCAGATGGGCTACAGCAGCAGAAGACCACACCGGGTGCCACTCCTTTCAGCTAAGAACAGGAAACTGAGGCTACAATTTGCACAAGCTCATCGAAATTGGACAATAGAAGATTGGAAAAACGTTGCCTGGTCTGATGAGTCTCGATTTCTGCTGCGACATTCGGATGGTAGGGTCAGAATTTGGCGTCTACAACATGAAAGCATGGATCCATCCTGCCTTGTATCAACGGTTCAGGCTGGTGGTGGTGGTGTCATGGTGTGGGGAATATTTTCTTGGCACTCTTTGGGCCCCTTGGTACCAATTGAGCATCGTTGCAACGCCACAGCCTACCTGAGTATTGTTGCTGACCATGTCCATCCCTTTATGACCACAATGTACCCAACTTCTGATGGCTACTTTCAGCAGGATAATGCGCCATGTCATAAAGCTGGAATCATCTCAGACTGGTTTCTTGAACATGACAATGAGTTCGCTGTACTCAAATGGCCTCCACAGTCACCAGATCTCAATCCAATAGAGCATCTTTGGGATGTGGTGGAACGGGAGATTCGCATCATGGATGTGCAGCCGACAAATCTGCGGCAACTGTGTGATGCCATCATGTCAATATGGACCAAACTCCCTGAGGAATGCTTCCAGCACCTTGTTGAATCTATGCCACGAAGAATTGAGGCAGTTCTGAAGGCAAAAGGGGGTCCAACCCGTTACTAGCATGGGGTACCTAATAAAGTGGCCGGTGAGTGTGTGTATATATATATATATATATATATATAATTTTTTTTTTTTTTTTTACAATAACTATCAAATATTAGATTTTATACAGTGGTTGTTATTATGTTGTTTAGAAGCCCTGATATACTTCGAGCGAAATCAATGAACGAACTGATGTGTGACGTAATTTTGAACTAAATCAAGCCGAATCAGAGTTCATTTGGAGTTCGTTTTGGGAGTTCGAATCAGCTTGCCAAAGCAAACTTTCCGGAATAGTTTGCTATGGCTGCTAAACGCCTTCGTACCACCAGTGGTCCGTGGCAATTGTGTAATAGGTAGGTGTGCACTGAGGCTTCGTCGGCTTTCACGTGGAAATATTTTCCGGTTCACTTCTCCTGTTCAGTCTGCGAGAGAAAACATGCACACAAATGAAGTTTTACTTATGAAAAACAGTGTTAGTGTCTCATTTCATCAGGTTTAATACGGTAAAGCTGCTTGATATTAAGCAATTTGTTGTATAAAGTGACATCCTATTTAAATTAATGTGACGTGACTTTACTGGAGTGCCATAGAGTTTGTTACAAACATATCTGCATTGCTATGATCTGATGCTTTATTTTGTTATTAAGAGTTCTGTTTAAAAAAAAAGTTGTATAAGCATTTTGCTTGTTTTGCTGTGTTTATGTACAATCCATGTCTCCCTCTGTCCCCAGTGGCATTCATTTATCCACAACTTGTTTTTCTCTCACTGTGTCTCTCCAGACTGAGGAACAGCGTGTGCAGCATCAGACGAGTCTCGAAGCTCGACTAGCCGGGCTGGAACTTCTGCTTCAGAACCTGAACTCTAGAACTGAGGTAGAACACACACACACACACACTCTCTTATGAGACCTTCATTCATGTCTTGTCAGAATTACTGCAATTACAATTTAGAGATGTCTCCATGTCCTCGGACTCAGAAATGATTTCTTGCCATTGCAACGTTCATCACAGTATTTTGCAAGAGAATAAAGAGTCAGCAAAAGAAAGTGCAAACTGATAATATAAAATAATAAAAAAGGCATAAACTGCTATTCAAAAGTTTGGGGTCTATAAGTTTTCTAAAGAAGTCTCTTCTGCTCACAAAGGTTGCATTTATTTGATCAAAAATACAGTAAAAGCAGTGATTATAGTGAAAAATTACTATTTAAAATAACTGTTTTCTATTTGAATACATGTTAAAATGTAATGTATTCCTGTGAGCAAAGCTGTATTTTCAGCATCATTACTCCAGTCTTCAGTGTCACATGATCTTTCAGAAATCAGTCTAATATGATCTGATTTGATGATCAAGAAACATTTCTGAAGAATGTTAAATGTTAAAAGTATTAATTTCATTAAGAAATTACTCACCACAAACTTTTGAATTTCACAATTTGTGTTCATTCTAGCTCTTGAATGAACTTCTTTGTAATAATTGATGACACTCATTAATCTAATTCTGTCTCAATTCTCTTCTCATTCAAAGGAAATCCAAGTAAAACGGCAGACTCCAGTACAGGCCTCTGTCAGGTAGACATGCTTAAAAATCACCAGCAAATGTAGTTGTTCTGGGCACTTCCTGTCTCAGTATTAATGTCCACTCTTGGCTTTTGCTCTGCAGTGTTGGAGTGTCTCAGGAGAATCATGATGCTTTGCTCTCTGAGGTTCAGAGGTTGGAAGCGGAGCTGGGCCGCATCAGAGGAGACCTGCAAGGGGTGATGGGATGTCAAGGGAAATGCGACCGGCTCAACACCATACATGAAACGGTGTGTAGTGTTTATACGGTATATAATACGCTTATCCTGTAGCGGTTTTCACTTATATATACTCTGATTTCTTCCCCAGGTGTCGGCACAGGTGAAAAAAGAGTTGTACGCTCTGTTGTACGGCCGAAACGGGGGTGAAATGGAGATTCCCGAGCCCTTGTTGCCGTGGCTGGCATCTCAGTACACACGCTCCTCTGACCTCACAGCGACCCTCATGACCCTGGAGCGCAGCATTCTGGGAAACCTGTCTCTTCAGATGCAGGAGAGCAAACAGCAGCAGTCCTCCACTGAAACAATTACTCAGACTGTAGCCCACACCGCTGGGGCTGCTGGGATGTCAGAGGAGGTACAAAACTTTTAAAAAATAACGTTGGCTTAATTAAAATTTTGCATCAGTTTTCTTGAGTTATGACAACTTCAAATTAAATTGTGTTCAACCAACAAACTACATTATATTCTAATTTAAGTTCCTCTAAGTCAAACGCAAATTTTTAAGTTGATTACTCAAAAAAATTAAGTCGCTCCAACTACTTGAGCTGTAGCCCTGGAACCAATTAATCTTATCTATTTTACCTCAAATCTGCAGCTAGAATAGCATATGCTAAATGTAACTTATTTAAGCTTGTAATTTTAATGCGCAAGTAAGAAATTACTTTTCACTGGCATCAGCAATGTCATTGCTTATAGAGTCAATGTAGTGTTTGCCTTCAGGTAGTCTAACTTTTAAGCCAACATAACTCAACAAAATAACTGTTGGAACTTAAACGGATCAGTAAATTCGAATTTTTAAACTTGGAAGTTGTGGTAACAGGTCTCCTGAATTACTTTTTAGAGTGAATTATACATTATCATTCAAAAGTTTGTGGTCAGTATGAATTTTTTTTTATTTTTTTATTTTTTTTTAAATAAATTATTACTTATATTCAGCAAGGTCAAAAAGACAGTAAAGCTTACTAAATATTTATATTTCAAATGAATGCTTGTCTTTTGAACGTTTTGAACTATTAAAGAATCCTGAATGTATGTATCATGGTTTCCACAAAAATATTAAGCTGCACACAGTTGAAAATTGATGATGATAATAGTGTTTCTTGAGCAGCAAATCATCATATTAGAATGATTTCTGAAGGATCATGTGACACTGAAGACTGGAGTAATGATGCTGAAAATTCTGCTTTGATCACAGGAATAAATTACAGTTGATAATATATTAATATAGAAACGTTATTTTAAATTGTAATCATATTTCACAATATTAACTGTTCTACTGTATTTTTGCTGAGCATAAGATGTCTCAATAAAGAGACATTACAACATATCCTACCCAACTCCAAACTTTTGAGCAATGTATCTTGCTCTTTCAAAGTAGACTCAAACATCATATCGTAAAGTTTATTACACCCAATCTGTTAGAATGTATATGACTTAATCATGTGAAGAGGAAAGAATGTGTATGGCAGCTGTTAGCACAAATTTAAGTTAATTTAAGTGGCCATATTTGAGGAAACCGTTTTTTTTTTTTTTTTTTTTTGATTTATGGAATAATACCAACTGTGTTTCCTCTCAATCTCAGCAGGTCCAGTTGATTGTCCAGCGTGCGTTAAGGCTGTACTCAGAGGATCGCACCGGACAGGTGGACTACGCTCTGGAGTCTGGAGGTAAGCACATCTACAAAACACGTCCATATGAACATATCTGGCCCATTAAAGACATTTTTACACAAGTTTGTAATATGTTGGCAGGTGGCAGCATTCTCAGCACGCGCTGCTCCGAGACGTACGAGACAAAGACGGCACTGATGAGCCTGTTTGGGATCCCACTGTGGTACTTCTCACAGTCTCCACGTGCTGTCATCCAGGTACAGACCTAAAGTACACACCTCGTACTGTACTTGAAGTGATAAATAACCTGAACCAGCATCACGCTTATCAATATATGCAACTTTTCTGTAGCTTAAACATTAGAGAATGTCACTAGCAATGTCAAGGTCATGGGTTCGATTCCTAGATAAAATGTATTCTTTGAATACAATCTTAGTTGATTTGGATATCAGCATCAACTAAGTCCATAAATATAAATGTAAGAGTATCGGCACACTGATTAAAAATTTTTTTTTTGTTGCATATATTCTCTGTAATTAATCCCACCTATCATTTAACATTTGTAATGTATTTTTTATATTGTAATAAATAATTTCTTCAAATTAATGTAGAAACAACACAAATATTTGTTAAATGGCATCTTTATACTAATTTCATTACAGTATAAATGAAAGCCTTAATTTTGAACATTTAGGCTTTCAGAAAATATAACAAAATTTAATGTAAGTTAATTTGAAAAAATCTTCACATAAACCCATTATCATAAATTATATTTAGCTGTGCCTTTAGTAGCAGGGCTCAACGATAAGGTGGACTACTTTTAATTTACCAAAAAAAAAGTGATTGTTTTCGTTGTTGTAACCTTGTATTTTAATAGAAAAGGTTATGACACCAACGTTTTTACGTACTCTATTTTATATCACAACAAAAACTGCAAGCCTAACTAATATAAAGTTCAAACATTTTGAACACAAGTAGTCCGTAATAAAATAAGAGCAAATGACAAACAATAGAGTAAAGAAACAAATGAAATAAACAGGTGATAGGTGATTTTTCAACTTAAATGTGCGACACCAAAAAAGATGAATAATGTGAATTTCTGTCTACCTTGTAGCCGGACATGTACCCTGGAAACTGCTGGGCATTTAAAGGCTCCCAGGGTTATCTGGTGATCAGGCTGTCTTTAAGCGTGATCCCAACCTCCTTCTGCCTGGAGCATATTCCCAAAAGCCTCTCTCCCTCGGGAAACATCAGCAGCGCACCTCAACGATTCTCTGTCTATGTAAGAATGCATGCTTATGTCTGCTTTATGAGCATGCACTCACTCATATTTCTAGCTGGATGCTTAAACAAATGTGTTTCTGTGTTAAGAAGTGGTGTATAGTCACTTGTGGTGTGCTGTAAGTCTTGCTGTCTGTATCTGCAGGGATTGGATGATGAATACCAGGAAGAAGGGAAACTGCTGGGTGACTACACCTATCAAGAAGATGGAGAATCACTCCAGATGTTCCCAGTTCTGGTAAAATATATACATACAGAATTTGCAGTTGTATGATGTCCAGTGCTCCTCGATAGCGTCAGGGTTACTGAAAAAGTGTGAATTGACCTTGATAAGAGAGGGAATGAAATGAACTCATACTTGAGGTTTGCCTTCCTAGATAACATTTTAAGACTTAGATGAACTTAGATGTGCGCCTCATGCAGAGGTTAGAGTCCTGTGATTTCCACGATGCAGAAAATGTGGACAGAATCGCTTAATCCAGTTATAAAAATGGAATTCAAAAGTCGGGCTAAACGCTTAATCGAATCGGGATATAGACTAGTGTCTGTGAATATTAAACCACAAAAAGACTGCTATTGAAATTTGTGTCTTGACCAGTATTTTATAATTTCATTTGATAAAACTAACGTCAGATACACACAGAAACTCAAAGGTCTGTTTGTTTTAACTTGAAGAATTTTTTAAAGAAATAATGTATTGTACAGTAGAATAATAATTGTAAAAAAAATTAAAACATTTTCGGGGAATATCACAATTTTTCAACCGTATTTAAAAGGCAAACCTCTTTTAATCTGTGCAACACTTTTTTGCCAAGAAATTAAATTATTTAAATACATTTAAAACAAATGAATTACATTATTAATGTTTTACATATTCATTTAATTACCACTGTTTTTGGTAATACATTTGTATGAAACAGAATTTCTGAAAAGAAAAAGAAAAACGCATTTTAAAGGGTGTAATTATTGTTCAAATTTTAATCAAAAATATATTAAATTATCAAGTTTTATGAATGCAATTGATTAGACATCCTTTTTTAATTAATAAAATGTAATAAACCATATACAGCTGTGCTCTACCAGGCAAACTAAAACTCTGGTGCTTTCAGTTTGGTCTACTGCCGAGGTTGCTGTGGCCACTGACTGTGTACGAGGTTTCTTTGACAACAGTGGATAAGCTGGAAGCGTTAATAAGTTCATACATCAGGAAATGGTTGGGAGTTCCACGCTGCCTCAGCAGAGTGGGACTTTATAGTAAAGGAATATTGCAGCTGCCAGTCTCTGCTTTAACCGAGGAGTTTAAGTGTGCCAAGGTCAGACTGGAAATGACATTAGTAGAGTCACGTGACAAATGTGTAAGGGAGGCAGCCCCTGTGTTAAAAACTGGTAGAAAGTGGTCAGCAAAGAAATCAGTAGTAGAGGCAAAGGCTGACCTTCAAATAGGGGATATCGTGGGACAGGTACAGCATGGAAGAGGGGGTTTTGGGCTCAGGTTAGCTCCTCCTAAATGGCACAAGGCAGGCCCAGCTCAAAGGAGGAAGCTGGTAGTCAACGAGGTGCGAAAGCAGGAGGAGAGGATGAGGAGTATAAAGGCCATTTCCCAGGCCAAGCAGGGAGAGTGGATGAGATGGGAGAGTGTGGAACAACGCAAAATGGGCTGGCAAGACCTTTGGTCAATGGAAGAGAGTAGGATCAGTTTCCTTATTAGGTCAACATATGATGTTCTCCCATCACCGCAGAACCTAAACCTCTGGGTAGGAGAGGATCCCTCTTGTCCTTTGTGTTCATCACCTGCCACATTAAGGCACATTTTGACAGGATGTAAGGTGGCTCTTAGCCAAGGTCGGTTTACTTGGCGCCATGACCAAGTACTGAGATGTTTGGCTTTAGCATTGGAAGGCAAGCGTAGTATGACCAATAAGTTGCCGCATGTTCTAGCAAAACATTACACGCAGAAGACAACATTCCTCCGCCCAGGCGAGCAACCACCAAGAAAAGGTGTTAACACCAATTCTCGGCCAGGACAACTGGAAGCTGCTAGGGACTGGAAGATGCTGGCTGATCTTGATCAACGGCTTATTTTTCCACCTGAGATTGCCACCACTAACCTACGACCAGACATTGTTTTGTGGTCTGGATCAGCACGCATTGTTCAACTGATAGAGTTAACAGTGCCATGGGAGGATGCTGTAGATGAGGCATATGAGAGGAAGAAACTGCGGTATGCTCATTTGGCCACTGAAGCAGAACAGCGAGGATGGAGAGTCCAGGTTTATCCAGTGGAAGTGGGTTGTCGAGGTTTTGTGGCACACTCTACAACCCGGTTCCTCAGGGACGTCGGATTCAGCGGCCAAGAGTTGCGTCGCACAGTAAAGAACTTATCTGAAGCAGCAGAAAGGAGCAGCAACTGGCTGTGGTTGAGACGGAAAGATTCTAGCTGGCTGCGTACAGGCCGTCACACTATGGTTTCGTAGAATTCTTGAAAAACTTGAAGAGTCTGTTGGTTTATTTGTATAGGTTGTATAGTATAGGTTGTATAGTATACTATACAATTTGTATAGGTTGTATAGTATAGAATGACGGGTGGTTGGGCAGATATTGTGTTTTGCGGTAGGTGGTATGCCATACGGAACCGTTGCCACTGTAACTGCTTTAACGCACCAGTGGGGCTCGACAGCCTTAGTCAATCGGGTTGGCGCGTATGGTTGGGTTGCGGAGAGATTGTGGTTAGGTCTCAGCAGCAGGAGGGATGTAGAGGTCAGTAAGCTGGGCTGAGTTGAGTGGGGGACGGAGGGGGGTGACTCTGGGACGCCAGAGTCACTGTCGAGCCCTCTTGAGGTGTCGTGGGCTAGTCGACGAAACACTGAGGACGGAAGGTGCCCACTTGAAGACCCTAGAGATGTCCCCTACTCGGCTCAATCCAGACGGTTGTCGTGTTGGTCCACTAGGGAGACCACACTGTAGTTGCAGCCGTCGTGTGTGCTGACGCGCCAAGTACACTGCAGCCGTTAACGCCGGACAGAAGGGGAGTCACACCCTCATATGGAAAGAAGCGTAAATGGATGGAGAAGCATAGTTTACTGTAAAGCTACGTCTTAGTGTTGCTTATCTTGGCGAAAGCAGAGTACAAATCAGCATGAAGTTTTAACATCTACTCTCGTGTAATGGAAATCAATCTTAAAACTAAATCCAGAATGTTTCCTAGTATCTTGTCGTTAGCTTAGCAACATGCACTTTTCTTTTTGGCCAAATTCAGCATTGCATGTCCCAGACTGCGTTAATAAAAAAAATCAAGTGTTACTAGCTTAGCAACATGCTTCTGTCAAACTCAATTGGAATGAATTGTAAATTGAGTCTTATGTTCTGTACCAGTCATGTATGTATGTAGTTCTGTTTTAGTTAGTATGCTGCCTATGTAGACAGCAGAGCAGCTTACTAGGGTTTGGCAGTGAGCAGAAATGCTGACTCTTTTTTTTTTTTTGCCTTTTTTTTTTCCCCCAGGAGAAGAGTGACAAGGCCTTTCAGATCATTGAGATGCGTGTGCAGTCGAACTGGGGTCATCCCGATTACACCTGCCTGTATCGCTTCAGAGTCCACGGCAAACCTCACACTCAATAAAGGCCCACTGTACAGTACCATGTCACCCTTTATGTACATACAGGAAACGCTTGGACTTTGATGCAGCTCGGGTGAAACTGGGCTCGCGAGCTACGTTTTTAAGACTTTTAATACGAACGATGGCCGAAACAGAGTTACAAGGAGCACAGCGGGAAAGAGCCATGCATTTTAAGCTAAGGATTTCCACTTGTTTCCTTCCCACTTCCCTGTTCTTGCACTGATTCATGCCCTTTCGGCCGGGCCCCGCGTTATGCTCCTGCCCCGTAGAGGTATCTGTGCCTTCAGACAGAACACGCTTCTCTCATTTTACTTTTGTTTTCTGAATGTACAGAGAGGTGTGAAGTTCAGGACACACTGATGTAAGTATCCGAGTATGCCACTGGTCTCTGCCGCTCTGACTAGTCTGCAAGGTCCCAGGAAGAGGGAAGTTTTTTAAAACCTTTACCACCACTTAACCTGATGAGAATACGTCTGGGTCATATTTCCCCCTTGAAAAGTTATTTTTTACTTAATCTTATATTAGGGCTGCTAAGTTTTTGTTTGTTTTTTTGCATTGTGATGTTATTTTCCATTTTAAGCAACAAAAATCGCATTACTGTAAAGCAAAAAGTTTTTATTTTTATATATATGATAGTTTTTGTTTTATTGCTTTTTCATTTGTACTGATTTAAATAATTAAATTGTAATAGAGCTTAAAACATTTTTATTATTGAGAATTTATTCTAATTACATTTTTCTTTTGCATTATAATAATGTGGTTTTGCATTTGTAGGGAAATGTTCTTAATTTTCCAATAATGTGATGATGCAACAAACAAACAAACCATAAAACAGTCCTTTTTTACTTTTATAATGCTGACTGAAGCTACCAATCACATTTGTGTTATTGTTATGTGCCATTTAGGGCTGATATTAATTTTAGTGTGAAATTTGACCCAGACAGTATTTTATTTTATTGTATATTTTTTACAAAAGGAAAAAAAACTGATAACAGCCATAAATTGTAAGAGACACTAGCTTGAGCTCAGATGGAAAATCTCCACAGACGGGAACGGATGTTGATGGATGAGCATGTGGACTAATATGTGTACATTTGAACAAAACTGGACATAAAACACTCACTCACTCACTGTTTGTTTCTCTCGTCAGTAGTAATACCACAGCGCAGTCATGATACTCCGCAGGAATGTAACTTATTGTAATTAGTCCTTTTTAATCGACTTATATCAGTGTTTATTTTACATAAACGGGTGCGCCCTGACGTCTTCATCATCATCATTATTATTTTATTGTGTTTTTGTCAAGCATTTGAGTTAAAGTAGACAGCGCACTGTTCTGTCTTTATAAAGGAAATGTAAGTTGCACAAGTCCTAGGTGATTCATTGGATATGTTTCAAAAGTCAGGGGTTCATTTATAGAACAGTGTCGTCAACACTGTTGACCCATAACAGTCCGTTTGTAAAATACTATTGATTTGTTCGTGACTATTTATTTTACAGAATTTTAGCTGAGAAATAGGACTTTGTGCGGTGTGTTTTGTAAAATGCTTTTCAGTGCTAATTGGTCTGTTTATATTTAGTTTTATTTGTTTTTTGGTCGTTATAAAATGGCTACAGTACTATGAATTGTACCAGTAAAGAACTTTAATTTTGAAGACATTTGTATTATTTCTTTTAAGTGTGCTGAAGTGGTTAAAATAAGTTCACCTAAAAATCTAAATTGTTTATATTTTTTATAGTTTTACCTTTTATGTTGTTGTTTTTTTATGTAAGAAAAAGTCAACCACATGAGGAGGGTGAGTATTATGAATGATTGATTAATTTTCATTTGTACTTTAAAATGTACGCGCTCCTTCAGAACTGCTATTTTGGCACACTGAAACACTGCAATTTCAGTATGACCCCAGTGATATTGCATTATATATCTTTGGTTGAACTGTCCAAATCTGCTGAAAGACATGTTTGAGTGTTGGTAACCTCTTCTGTTTGCCAGCCGTCTATCTAACACATGCATGTAGCGAATGATGGCCCTCATTTTAAATTTTTGCTCTTTTCTAAATTGTATTTCAATGTATTTTAATTGCTACGCTGACCTGTTATTATATAAGTCCAGGGAGGAATAAGAAACATCACAGAACATTACATGAACATTAAACATTTTGTTATATAGGCCTACCCAGTTAGAGACATTGTGTACCCTTATTAAATGATGAATTGAGAGAACCTACAGAAAAGTCAAGGATAGATACTAGCATCCCTAAATTGGAGTTCCGAAATGTGCTGTTTTGCTTTTTTTTTTTTTTATCCACATTAGATAGATAGATATAGATAGTAGTTCCTTTTTTTCGCCAGCAGAGTGCAGTACAACCAGACTGCTATTCTTCGATGTGTGCTTGTCCTTTATGTGGGTTGTGTGACCCGAAATGTTCTCAAATTCATATGATTTATTCATATTTTATTAGAAGTTGCACATGAGACGGTGTTGTAAACACCAATACTTTCTCTCTTCTGGTCATTCAGCTCTCTTCTCCGTCCATGTGCTGATGAGTGGGACTTGTGTGGGCAAGTTAATGCCAGATAGCGTTACTGGATTGTTGGTTTGCAGGGTGCGAATTATGGGTTAATGACCCAATAATAAAGGCTTTAATGATCCTCCCCAAAATAAGTCAGTGAGAGGTGAAAGTGTGTTCGTTTTATTTTTACCAACAAATAAACGATAACGAATTGAAATCGCGTTCGCTCAAGAACAACCATAACAGAACGTATGCAATTGCTATAAACCCTGACTAAATGATGCGTTAATTATTTATCTATCATCACTTTAATTAAATTTTTTTTCTTAAGGTAACGACGCTCGTGCCGCCGAGTAACAATTTAAATCGTTTAAAAAACAAATTCTCGACTTTGTTTCCTGTGCGTTAACTTATCAGAACTACATTACCTTCAAATGCCAAAATTCCCTTTACAATCGATAATTTTATAATTTACACAGCCGACCGCGTTTTGTTTAACCTTTAGGCTACCATGTGCAACAAAAAAAAACAAGTGTCCACTTTTATTGTTAACGTGATTGTATGACCTCTTCTTTGTGTAAGGACCCAAAAGCACTGATGCTCTCTGCGCATTTCTGCTGTGTCTGAATGGGCGGGCTTATTCACTGCACACCACACACAGTTTGTCAGTGTTCAGCAGCACCAGACAGATGCGTTTCTCTCTCCGAGGGCACAATGTCTCGCACAGGAGTTTTGCATCCGTCTAGGAACATCCACAGGTAGTTACAGTCACCACTTTTGCATCCTCTAAAAGTATTTGATCGATTTGGACACTTTTTTTCTTTTTTTTTTATTATTTTTCTTTTTTTTAAAGTTACATTATTGTCTTGCAGCTGCATGCATATTATTGTGCATACACTGCGGGCTATGCACTACTTGACCATATAGAACCGACAACGATGCTTGCTTGTAAACATTTGCAGATGCTTTTGCCGTAAGTTTTTTTTTTTTTTTTTTTTTTTGGAATATAACGCTTGGATTTTATTACAAGTTTGGATGTGAAGACAAAAGCGGAATACAATGGCTAGTGATTTGAAGCCTCGGTTGTGTGTGATGAAGAAAGGAGAGAGCGGATACGGGTTTCATCTGCACGGAGAGAAAGGAAAAACCGGACAGTACATACGGAAAGTGGAGCGCGCGTCCCCGGCTGAGGCATCGGGACTGCGCGCGGGTGACCGTGTGGTGGAGGTGAACGGCGAGAACGTGGAGAGAGACACACACCATCAGGTACATCACACACACACACACACACACACACACACACACCTGTGCTGATCCTGCATATTCCGCCCTCATAACACTTCACATTACACTGGCCATGATGCGTGCTGTGTTATACATTTTGTAATTACATCAATGTGTAAAAAAAAACTGCTTTGTGAGATAATGGCATGATATAGGCTATATGCAGTTTATTAGTTTTACACTACACTAACGTGCAAAAGATTTAGGTTAGTAAGATTTTTTTATTCAGCAAGGATGCATTCAATTGATCAAAAAATACAGTAATGACGTTTAATGGTCGAAAAGGTTTATATTTCAAAGCAGCATATTAAAATGATTTTTGAAGGGTCACGTGACGCCGAAGACTACAGTAATGATGCTGAAAATACAATCTAAAACAGTCATTTTTTAATTGTGATGATATTTGAAACTATTACTGTTTCACTGTATATTATTTTTTTTTAAATATTACTGACTCCAAACTTTTGAACTTTTTTTGTATGTTTGTCATGATCTTAACTTTTTTATTTTATCATAAATGTGTAATGCGATTTGTATACAAATGTTAATTGTATGAATGTCCTTATAAAACTAAACATTTTTGAAATGCATGAGTTCAAGTGGATATTGAAGGGGGGAATGCTTCAATAAAATATCCTTGTATAGTGTTTAAAAGCATCCTAAGATGAAGTTGGTTGATAAATATGCAGAATGAGCAGAGTAAAGAGACTTAAAGACAGAAAATGTGACTCAAATATAAGAGGGTTGGTCACAACATCATTACCATTTGTGTAACGTCATAGTTTCAATGACTTTTGCTGTACATTGTTTAAATGTACAAACAATCATGAGAATGTGTCAGTGTGTCCAAACCTTTGACTGGTACGTATGTATAAACAGGCCAGTATAAACGGCAGAGAGTGATATCCATTTATTTGAGCTAAAAAGGTTTGGGCTTTGGAAACAACTTTGCATGGAAAATAAGAGCCTTGCGTATCAGAAACCTGTGGATTTGTGAATGCACAATGAAATTCCATGCATTTCTTGAGTTGCATTGACTCAATGGTGTTTTGACTTTGACAGCAGCTGGAGGTTTTACAGCATTACAGCCCTTGACTACATGACTAAATATGTCTTTGTGTTTAGAGTCGGGCATGCACCGTGCACATGTTAAAGTCTTGGAATTTTTAATATGTATGCAGTTCCAGTTATGACAGGAGGATCGTATAACACCGTGTGAATGGTAGCATAGTGGAAAGCACGTCTTCAAAAGTTTGGGCCCATTAAGATTTTTTTTATTTTTTTATTTTTTAAAGAAATTAATACTTTTGTTCACCAAGGATGCATTAAATTGATCAAAAGTGACAGTAAACACATTTATAATGTTAATAAATGCTGTTCTTTTGAACTTCTATTCATCAAAGAATCCTGATGCATCAAAAATAGCAGCACAAATGTGTTCATGCGCAGTTTTGCCATCTCTTCTGCTCAGGTGGTGCAGCGCATCAAAGCCGTGGAACATGAGACCCGACTGCTGGTGGTTGACCGGGAGACCGACGAGTACTTCCGAAGCCTGCGTCTCACCTGCACCGAGGACATGGCCATCCCAACCAGCCCTGCAGCCACGACACCCTCACCCTCTCCATCCACCAGTAAACAGGGCAATGGATCCGTGTCGAAACGAAACGAGATCTCCAAACCCATCAGGAAACCTCCGTCACGAGCTCCTAAGAAGGTGTGTGGCTCCATTCACTATCTGAATACACTCTTTCAGTGAACCGTTCGTAAAAGAGCCGCGTAAAGAACATTTTAATAATCCATTTCCACTATAAAGAACCTTTGTCCAGTGGAAAGATTCCCATGGATGTTTTTTAAGGTTCTTCATGGAACCATCGATGCCAATAAAGAACCTTTATTTTGAAAGGCCAATTCACACTGCACCGACAGGTTTTGTCTAGAGATGCACAGATACTAAATTTCTCTGCTAATACCGATAGCCGATTATTCAGAATGTTATCTACCGATAGTTTGAGTTTATTAAGGGAAACAAAATCTCTCAAAAATAATGCTGTGATCTATAGCCTACAGGAAACCCTCTCATTTGGGACATTGTTATAATATTAGAGGTTTGAATTAACTATTATATTCAACTGGTATTTATGGTCTGATATAATAATTGTACTATATAATTAACCGTAAATAAGCTCTTCTCTAGTGTTTTTTATAGCTAAAAAACGGAACATTCGATAACTTTCCTGAGGTAAATGCAATAATAAAAAAGCTGTTTTATTGACGTCTTTCCTCGGTTGAAACGCTGATTAAGCGATTACATGAGACATGATTCATTTCGGTAAGTTGTTCTGTATCTTTCAACATATCTTCTGATGTTCATGCATGTTTTTTCTTGCTATAACTTGTAATAAAGTGGAAGAAAAGACTTGCGCTTCCGCTTGAACTGAGGCACATTTATTGTCAAAACGGCATTTATTGTTTGAATTCCATGATAAAATGGACATAATTTGAAAGCTGAGACTTTGTTTCTTAACAGAAGTAACAAAGCACAAAGTTTTTTGTGATTGTTGGATGGCAGGCGCTACAAATAATGATTGGTGTAGGGAAAACCTCGGACCTGGCAACCCTGACTTGAACTACGGGTGATTCATAGGGACAAAAAGAGTCTTTAACGTCACTATTTTTTGCAACAATCGGCCAATACATCAGTGCACATCTAGATATGTCGGATCAGTGTATTAACCCTCGTCGGCATCTGTTGCCGTTGGTGGGCGCTTGTTTTTGCCGATTGATGTTGAATCTGTGTTTGCCAGGTCATGGCCTTAAGATTGTTCAACCTTTTGATTAATCCACAATGATTGGCCCTTTTCCCTGGTCTAAAATGTAAACAAGGTCATTGCATCATAAAATAGGCTAAACCTCTGGAACAGCTGGACTGAGTGACATCACCAGAGTTGGATCCAGTTCTCTTAGATCCAGTTTATTTTGAGCTTATCAGTTAGCTTTTCCTATTGTGTCAGAGAAAATTTGCTTGGCTATAATATATACAGCTATAATTATGGATTAATGGGTTAATTCATTGGGTTTAAATAATAATGAGTTCAATGTTTGTGGCTCAGATATGATCTTGTTGGCTCTGTCATGGTTGGTCGGTGTAACCAAGATGTGACGCTGTAATAGTTTTGCAGTAAGTGTGCATGTGAGACAAGCTTCTCCAGGACATTGATCGTGTTTCCCATGGCTTATATATTCAGGAAAATTGCTCTTGGATTTTGGCCTTTTTTAAAAGCATAAAAGATTCTGTCCAAGTGTGATTATTCCACTCATGCTTTCCAATACTGTCTTATTCCTGATGCATCAACACCACATACTGTGTACAGATACTAATTTTACTTGAAGCAAATCTCAGAGTTAAATATTTTATACCTATTGTATTGTTTTAGGTGGCAAAATTGCTCCGTTTTATCACATGAAGTAGGCAACTAGCACATCTCTCCCCCACACACCACATGATTTGATGTATCATGCATGTCCGTAGCACAAACATTGCTGGACAAGGTAATTGCTGAAGTGTAGGCCTAATACTTGTTCAGGCATTAAGAGTCTGCTTATTGAACATGTGCACACAAGGAAGACAGGCAAGTGTAGATCATGTTTGAATATATCACATGGCAAAAATGACCATCATTAGTCTGTCAAATGCAATATTTGTATAAGATCTCAAATATATGCGTCTTTTCCTCAGCCTAATGCATACATCCAACATCTGCTCTCACTTACAGCCCACTTTCCAAATGGGTTTACATAATCCAGTGCTGTTTCAATACGATGTTGCCGAGTGGGAAAGACAGAGCGTGTGAGAGGGTGGGTGTGTAACAGCCACATGTGTGAGATAATACTGACTGTGACAGTAAAATTGTTAACATCGGAGAAGCCAACTAGGTCCAAACTGAGAGACGTGTTGAAGCTGTTTCTGAAATCCATCAGTAGAGCTTTTCATCATAAGCCCTTCACATTGATTTTACTCGCATTTATACACTGCCCGGCCAAACAACAAAAAAGTCGCCCTTTGGATTTAAATAGGCAAAGGCTTAAGTGTCTATGATTGGATCATTATTGAAAGTTGGGCTGTCACTTCTGTGAAAAAATCCTGTTTGATTTTTGCTACATAAGTGTTCATTGAATCGATTGTAAAATGCCAAATATAGGCAAATCCACGGACAACTAACAGACATTCGGACGAACTTAAAGAGGGTGCTTGAGACGCGCACAAGTCAGCAATATTTTTGATGATTTATTGGCGTGAAGATTTGTGACGTGCACAATGACAAACAGGAGTGCAACATTCTCGAAAAACAATAAGCAGAGTGGACTGCCATAACATCAATGAAAAACATTTCTGCAGGCTTCAAAATGGCTGTGTTTACAATTAGAAAATGTTGCCTACGTAGGCGATTGTAGCCCGAATCTGTATCTGTATGCATGAGACTGTCTGAATACTGGCAGAATTCACATTTTTGCAAAAAGAGACACATTATGCAGAAGTATAATTTGCTGTTATGTGTGTTTGTTAGAGCCTGCAGACTTTGCTGTGTGACGCGCATTCGCTGCAGGCATATCGTGACGAGCTGGACGCAGTCCGAGAGAAGGCCGTTAAAATCGATTCCCTATTTTCGTTTCGAAACTTGTATTGGTTGGTCAGATCGATTGTGCAATCGATTTTCGAACGTAAAGTGACAGCCCTAATTGAAAGTCTTTGGGATGTGCTGGAGGAGACTTTACAGAGTGATGGACTCTTGCATTGACAATACAAGATCTTGAAATAACATCCCAACATCAGGAGGTGCATCAACTTTTGGTCAAGATATCGTATTGTCCTCCAGCACATCCCAAAGACTTTAAGTGAATTTAAGGTCTGGTTCCAATTCATGTGTGAAAATGATTCTTCATGTTCCCTCACACAATTTGAGCCTGATGAATCATTGTCATCCTGGAATATGGCCATGAAGCGTCTTCCTACATGATGGAAGGGAAGGATTAGAAGATATGTTGCCAAACATATAACATGCCAGAAACATAATAATCACTGCAATAATGATTTTATTTTATTTTATCCGAGCCAATGAAGATGAATAAAATACGAAGAGAAACCTTGGAAAATGAAGGTAGAACATAGTAAAAATTTCTTGTATTTTTCATTTCTTGTACCATAAAGCAACTCAAGAACTAAAAGTAATTCAAACACTCTCAAGAACATTTCAATCATAAAAGTGAATTATGACATGGAGATGTTCTTGATGGTGTTTGAATTACTCATCTTGTTCTCTAATTGCTTTGTTATTTTGTAGATTAAAAAATGCTCAATTAGTTCTTTAGATCAATGGTTTGGATTCTATGTTCTTTAAAGTACAGAACTAGAGAATAACGAGTTATTTTTGGAACTGTTTCATGTTCTAATTAAGCTATAAAACCTGTTTTGGTTCTAATTCCAAGACTAGTTTGCGTAATAAACGTTCAGATAAACGATAGAGTTGAATTGTGGAGATTGCCCAGTTCTTTGAAGGCCATGGAAATGTTCTGCTCCAAAATGTCCAGTTTTTGGATTTGGTGATTGGAAAAGCCATATCCTGTTGTTCAAAAACCACTCTTGACTGTGTTTAGATATGTATATGTGGTATAGTCTTCCTGTCCAGTGGCCTCATTATTGGATATTGATATTGTTGCCCATACAGACCTATCATTGGACTTGATGGTTCCTCTCAGTGTTTAACAGTTGTTCCAACCATCCATTGACTTTCTCCAGACGTCGGTAGACTGAAGGAAAGTGATGACTCATGAAACCAAACTCCCATCAGACCATTGCTCAGGGTTCCAGGTTTAGTGCCTCTAACGTAAAATTATCTGTCTTTGTGTGTTGCTCTTGGATACAAGAGGTTTTTGAATTGTCGCCTTGCCATATTTTTTTGTCTTCTGAAACTCCCTTTACAGCACTGAGTCATTCGTGATTTGGATCTGCATGGGGTCATATTTAAGATCTGCTGTTTTGTGATCATCTTTTATAATTTACCGCTGTTGGTTTAGCCACCTTAACAATTCAGTTTGTTCTTTATTTTTGTGATATTTAAATTCAAAATAATTGTACCATTTTTGTGCATCACCTACACTAGTTGGTAAGGTTTTTAATGTTTTCGAAAGAAGTCTCAATATTATTACAATTTAAAAGAACATTTTTCTATTTGAATATATAGTAAAATGTAATTTATTCCTAATCTGAATTTTCAGCATCATTACTCCAGTCTTCAGTCACATGATCCTTCAGAAATCATTCTAATATGATGATTTGATGATCAAGAAACGTTTATTATTATACAGTTGTGCTGCTTAACAGTATTGTGGAAATTATACATTATTTCAGGAATTTGATAAATATAAAGTTCAAAACATTTATTTCAAATATTTTGTAACCTTATAAAAGTCACTTTTGATCAATTCATTGCATACTTGCTGAATAAAAGTATCAGTTGCTCTAAATAAAATAAAAAAATCTTACTGACCCCAAACTTTTGAACAGTGGTGTACAATTTGGATTTAATTGGCATATTTTCAATCTATTAGGTATGATGATAAATTGTTTAAATGACAACATATCAAATTTGTGACATCTTACCCCAACATAAATGTGATCACCTAGAATTTATGAAAATGATCTTATTGTCTTAAAAACAGGCTCCATGATGTTTCTGATTTCCACTTTTCTGTGTGACAACTAGCCCCGGGGTCACATGACCTAATGCAGCATCTTCAGGGCAGTTATTATCACTGGCGTCAGAAATTAGCGTGTTCAGAGGCGTAAAGACTTTATAAAACACCTCGGGCAGGAAACCGAGTCTGTCTTTGGAAGCAGAGTCGTCGTGTGTGTGTTTGAGCTGATATGGGAGTCCTGAGCCATAAAGGAAGGGGTCCTAGGAAGGGGTAGAAACCTTAAACTCGCAGCGTTTGAAGAGGGTGTGTGTGAATCACACTAACTGCTGGTCCACACAGAGGGAATTATAGACTGTAATCAGAATCTGTGCCTGTCCAAAAATAACAAGTACGGAATATTCACAGATATCATTCACAAAATAGCATAATATAAGTTCGGCACATGAGATCATGCTAAGCACTGCATACAAAACTCTGGGTATATCAAAGTTTTGATAATCTGGTGGAAAACTTAATTAATTATTTGTTTGTTAGTTTTTATTTTTTGTTTTAGTTTTTGTTTACAGTTTTTATTGTTTTAGTGTTATGTTTATTATTTGTTTAATTTATTTATTGTTTACCGTTTGTTATATTTTTTGCCTAATTGTTTTAGTGTTTTACTGTTTATTCTTTTGCTTGTTTATTCTTTGTTTGTTTTATTTAGTTTTAGTGTTTACTGTTAGTTTTGTTTATTGTTTTTGGTTTATTTAGTTTTTGTATTTAGTGTTTTACGGTTTATTGTTTTGTTTATTTGTTTGTTTTATTTGTTGTTTGAGATCAACATTGCGAAGTTTGTTAAGAATGCTGTTCTGAAATATATATTTAAATCCTCACCAGAGTGTGCCTGCTTATTTTTATTGGCCAAGACTCTTTTTTTTGTTTTTGTCATACTCAGCAAATTGTCAGATTCAGCAATCCGAGAAGGCTGTTTGGACTCTTTACATCTTTCCTGTTCACTTTTATTTTTTCCTTCAAGGAGCTGTCGGAAAAGTTACATGGAAAGGAGAGATTTGTTAATACTGATCCAGCAGCTCCATTGTACAGATCTTCCATAGCGCTTTATAAATATTTGAAGATTTTAGCGTGGTTATTTCTCCCTGTTTTTCCAGAGTAGCTCTTTCTCCAGCTGTTACTCTTATGGAGGAATTACATGATCATCTGAAGCTGTTCTCAAGATGTCCGGGGATTTCACAATCTACTAATGTTCATAAAACAGCAAACTGAACAACCAGTCAGAAAGTTAGAAGCAGACCCGTACCCATCCTCAGCTGATTGATGCTGGCTTTGATTTGTGTTTTGAAGCGTTTAAATCATAATCACACGCGAGACAACAGCCTGAACCTGTTGCACAACACTTCAGCTCAATGACAGAACTGTCTTTACTAGTATATTTTCACATTTTCAGAAGAAAATGTCTTAACTCACCACCACAATGCTAGCGCATTCTAAGGAATTTGACTGATTAGGTGAGTCTTAAAGAGACGGTACACCCATAAATGAAAAATTCTGTCATCATTTACTCATGCCTTTTCAAACCATTGTGGAACACTCAAAAAAGGTGTTTTTAAAAATGACCATTCAATTAAAGTCAATGGGGTGCAGCTCTTTGTTTTGGACCCCATTTACTTTCATTGAACAGACAAAATCACTTCAAAACATCTTCCTATTTGGATTCCACAGGAAAAAAAAGACAGTCATACATATTTGGAATGACATGAGGGCGAGTAAATGATTACAGAATTTTCATTCTGGGGTTATACATCCCTTTAACATGGATTTGAGAGTCATGTCCACTTTTGTTCATGCAGCTTAAAAGCAAAGTTCATGCAGTTGAACGAGGCTGTGTAAGCTAGTTAAGCACACTTAGCCCGTCCTGAGGTGTTGACAGTCATCTGGGTCAGAGAACGTGAGATCTGGAACACTGCTGGACTGACTGACCTACTTCCACACAAGCTTGTGAAGTTTTGAACTCGAGATCGAAACAGATCCCAATGTCTCCGGTTCTCAAATCTTTTTTCCCCTGCCTGTTTTTTTCGCTGGCATAAATAAAACCATCTGCTTCGGCATCACACATCTGTCTAAACAAAGACGATAAGAATAAATGTTTGAGTGCTAGATTTTGAGTTGAGGATAAACTGTGGCCTAGATAGTAATGGCATACAGATCACCTGTATATATTAACGTCCATGAGAGAGACGAGAGGCTGATTTTCATTTGGTGTGTTGAAACACAAGCATCATGAGAAAGGCAAATCCGTACGTCTGAACTCAGAGCAGTGTGTGTGTGTGTGTGTGTGTGTGTGTGTGTGTGTGTGTGTGGGTAAGTGATGTCTCTGCATACTTGAACTTCACTTGTTGTGGTTGGTTCATTAGTGACTTGAATCGCTAATATCTCTGTGGGCATTTACCTGCCAAACGTGCTCTTAAGGGCAATTTTGGCTCCATATTTCCATGGAAACTAACAGAAAGTTATATGCTTTTAATTTCAACACACTGGTTGGCAACTTCACCCTATAAAAAGGATTCCTATGTGATCCAGTATTGTTTTTTGTTTCTGTGAGTGTTTGCGGTTCAGCTCGTCACAGTTTGGTTGCTTTCTGCTGTTTTGATTCATTTGTCTTGGATGAGTTTGTTGTGATGTCTGACGTGTTACAGTCTTACGAAACTAGACCTTTGTAAAGTTTAGCTGCTTAAAGTTTTACAATAAGTTTTATTGCACTACAGACAGTGGTGTTATTAAAGTCAACGTGAAATCAAAATTGACCCCATTTTTATTTTCATTATTTATATTATATAGAATACATATTCTATTTAATATACAGACAGATAAATAGATACATAGATAGATACATAGATAGAAACATAGATACATAGATAGATACATACATAGACAGATGGATAGATGGATGGATAGATAGATGGATGGATAGATAGATAGATAGATAGATAGATAGATAGATAGATAGATAGATAGATAGATAGATAGATAGATAGATAGATAGATAGATAGATAGATAGATAGATAGATTCATAGGTATATAGATAGATATAGAGAGATAGATGGATAGATACATAGATAGATAGATAGATAGATAGATAGATAGATAGATAGATAGATAGATAGATAGATAGATAGATAGGTATATAGATACATAGATACATAGATAGATACATACATAGACAGATGGATAGATGGATGGATAGATAGATGGATGGATAGATAGATAGATAGATAGATAGATAGATAGATAGATAGATAGATAGATAGATAGATAGATAGATAGATAGATAGATAGATAGATAGATAGATAGATAGATAGATAGATTCATAGGTATATAGATAGATATAGAGAGATAGATGGATAGATACATAGATAGATAGATAGATAGATAGATAGATAGATAGATAGATAGATAGATAGATAGATAGATAGATAGGTATATAGATACATAGATACATAGATTCATAGGTACATAGATATAGATAGATAGATAGATAGACACATAGAAACATAGGTACATAGATAGATATAGAGAGATAGATGGATAGATACATAGATATATAGATAGATAGATAGATAGATAGATAGATAGATAGATAGATAGATAGATAGATAGATAGATAGATAGATACATAGATATATAGATACATAGATTCATAGGTACATAGATAGATAGATAGATAGATAGATAGACACATAGAAACATAGGTACATAGGTACATAGATAGATATAGAGAGATAGATAGATAGATGGATAGATACATAGATATATAGATAGATAGATAGATAGATAGATAGATAGATAGATAGATACATAGATACATAGATATATAGATACATAGATTCATAGATAGATAGATAGATAGATAGATAGATAGATAGATAGATAGATAGATAGATAGATAGATAGATAGATAGATACATAGATTCATAGGTACATAGATAGATATAGAGAGATAGATAGATAGATGGATAGATACATAGATATATAGATATATAGATAGATAGATAGATAGATAGATACATAGATAGATACATAGATACATAGATAGATACATAGATATATAGATACATAGATATATAGATACATAGATTCATAGGTACATAGATATAGATAGATAGATAGATAGATAGATAGATAGATAGATAGATAGATAGATAGATAGATAGATAGATAGATAGATAGATAGATACATAGATTCATAGGTACATAGATATAGAGAGATGGATAGATAGATGGATAGATAGATGAATAGATATAGACACATAGATACATAGATAGAAAGATAGAAATAGATACATAGATACACAGACAAACATATAGATACCGGTAGATAGATTTTTGGTGCACTATCCCTTTAACTGGGCGAATACTTTGTAACGACTGTAACTGTAGCATATATGTGGTTTGCAGACTCTCACACGGATGCTATAAACATCAGTTCTGGTTTGGTTGTGGTTTTTGTGTTGTTTCTGCTCACCGCTGTACCTCACAGCTTCTTTCTCTCAGTCCTCATTATTCCCCCGTGTCCCCGCTGTGAGGCGAGTGGCAGCCGTGTCCAGATGTGCGGATCCGTGGAACATTCTTGAGCAGGAGGGGTTCGGGAGGGGGAGGGGTGCAGATTCCATGAAAGGGTCAGATGTGTGACACAACAGACATGCTTCATCCCACTTTACTGGGTTTGTTGGGATCATTAATAACCAGAGTGACACTGTCTGTCTGTCTTCTCTGAGGACATTAACCAGGGCTGCTGGTGTTGACTGGTGGCAGTGGCTCTACGATTGACTTCGACTTACGATGCCTTTGGGAAACGCAGCCCAGACCGGTTTCACATTGAAAGTGTTAGTCATGTGACTGTAATGAAAGCCATGGCGGGACTCATTGACCTGCCTGCAGTTTTTGCATTTAAAAAAAAAAAAAAAAGTTTGTTTTCAGTAGTTGGTTAACTTTGTCTATATCATTGTTAGTTTTAGCTTGTTAGAATTTTCAGTTTATACCGTTTTAATTTTAATTTTAGTATTGACAAAGCTAATGCACTACCTTGTATTATTTAGAAATGTTCAACTCTTTTGCCATCTAATAATGGCATTTCCTTGTTTAGTTTAGTGCGGGCAGGTTGTAAGTTTTATAATTTATCATGTATCAGAAACTAAAATGAAAAATGGCCATTTTTATTTTATATTAGTTCTTTTTTGAGTTATTAAAATACATATATAGAGATAAATACATACTTTTCATACTTTTGAACTCCCAATTCATCAAAGAATCCTGTAAAAAAGTATCACGGTTTTCAACAAAAATATCAACCAGTTTTCATAAATAACTGTTTTCAACATTGATAAATCATTAGAAATGTGTCTTGAGCATCAAATCATCAGACTGATTTCTGAAGGATCATGTGACACTGAAGACTGGAGTAATGATGCTGAAAATACAGCATTGATCACAGAA
This sequence comes from Semotilus atromaculatus, assembly GCA_031834385.1. NCBI lineage: Eukaryota > Metazoa > Chordata > Actinopteri > Cypriniformes > Leuciscidae > Semotilus > Semotilus atromaculatus. The sequence goes on along the minus strand of JAULUF010000005.1, from coordinate 11,484,544 downwards.
ATACATTACGTTTTTACAATATATTCACATAGAAAAGTTATTTGAAATTGTAATAATATTTCTGTTTTACTGTATTTTTAATTGAAATAAAAGGCAGACTTATAATAACGTAAAGTTTAACGATGACCCTATACTTTTGTCTGTATATTAAGATGGAGTAGGAGAAAGTAATTTAACATCAAAAATAGATCTGTGACAGTTAGAAACCGTGACTCTCAATATCATAACAGATCACACAGCTCTTCTGATTTTGCGCCTGTGTTTGTGTTCCAGTGACTAAAAAAATCCTGTTCTGAGTCTGAAACGGAAGAGATTCTTGACACACTTAGTGATCGCACACAGAGGATATATGGAGCTTGTGAATGTAGAGCGTTGATGTGATGTAACCCTGGATGTCACACTGCGTGGGTGGAGCAGTAGTTGAGTGTGTCTCTCTCTCTCTCTCACACACACACACACACACACACACAACACAGCCGATGCAACAGAAGAGATGAGCGTAATGATGTCTTCACACATACGAGAGGTTACATTATTTGTGTATCGCTGGTTTGTCATTAGGACAAACGACTGCACAATATCTAAATGTCTACTTTTTTTCAACGCTTTCTGAAGCTTATGTATTATGCATCATAAAGCTATTCTTATAATGCCTTATAATCAGCTTATTACAGAATAATTACCTCTTCATAGTTACAAACTGAAAGAATATAATGCTTTAAAACACACATTATTAGTTTTAAGCGTATGCTTTTTCAGTGTATTATTTTGTGACTCTTTGATGCACAAATTATCAAATCAAAGGGAAAAAAAGTCTCAAATGCTCACCGAGGCTGCATTTATTTGAGAGTAAAAAGAGTAATATTGTGAGTTATTATTACATTATTACATTTGAATATTTCAGCATCACTACAGTCTTCAGTGTCACATGATCCTTCAGAAATCATAATTCTGATTTGATGCTCAAGAATCATTTCTTATTATTATCAATGTTGAAAAGAGTTGTGCTGCTTATCATTATTGTGGAAACCGTTATAAAAAATATTCAGGATTCTTTGATGAATAGAAAGTAAAAAAAAAAAAATCTTTTGTAACATTATACATTTCTTTCATGTCACTTTTGATCAATGGATCAACTGTTGAACGATAGTGTAAATGTTATCACAAAAAAAATCACAATGACATAATATATTTCATTGAATTATGAGCAGATCCAGATGGAATTTGCAAAACGTTGGCATTTTTTTATGCTTATTTTGCAGGAAAATCTCCGTAATTGTGTGTGTTGGCTTTAAACATTAATTCAAGACTACTTACCGAAAGAAAGTCATGATCAAATTAGAAAAAATATTAAAATAAACAAACATGCAAAGGGTGGATGATGTGTAGAACTTATAAATGACCGAATCTGAGGAAATGTACAGATTCCTTATGAGTCTGGTTGTGAGGAAAGGTCAAAGGTTATCACCCCATGGCAGTTTGGGTCTAACATTTCACCCTGAATGCTTAATGCTTAATGCTTAAAAATACCGCCATAGATTTCCACCATCATGCATTACAGTAGTTACAGGTGTTACTAGCAAGTATTTTATATTGTAACTTGGGTTATATTGTATTACAAGAACATACGTTGCATTATAATTATATACCTTCATGTGCATTATATTGAAAGCGTTTCATTTATTGTAGCCCATATCCTCTCATGTTGTATCTTGGCTTTCACGTTTACGACCCATACAATGCGTTAAACCTGCATGTTGCACTCTCTAAACATGTTTTTGGAGGGGGAAGTCGTGTCGCAAGTGCTCGGGAATTTGGTGTAATTGATTCAACATGCTGGCTAGGGGTCACACCGCTTCGAGGGGGGGCGGCGTAACACGACCCCACCGTGTGTAGATGTGTTCTGCTCGGGAAACTGATTACTTGTGAATACGGCTAAAGGGAAACATGTTGCAGGATGGATGATTTTCATTTTCGAGCACTTAACACAAGTTCTGGTTAACCTGAGTCATAGTTACGGTTGACTCTTGAACAGAAAAACAATACCGTTTTGGATGTAGGAAAATCCATATGATGTGGGAAAATGAGATGATGTGTGTGTGTGTGTGTGTGTTTCCAGTCTCCTCCTTGCTCTGATCTGTGTGACTCCCTCCTGTGTTTCCGGCTGGGGGTGAAGCGCCCGTGTCAGTGTGTCCATCTGCAGATCCGTGAGGCGTCAGTCGACTGTGTCGCTCGCGTGTCAACGGCTGTCGTGTGGAGTGTGTCTGTGCTGGACTGATAACATGGGTGTGGGGCTGTGGAGCATACAACATACGCAAACACACCACAAACGTGAGAAGAACAGCTAGACGTGAAGACACGTGAAGTTACGCTCACAAGGGATGAGAAGTGGAAACGGTTCTAGTTCAGGTTCCTAATGGGGCCATTAGCGTTTAGCACTTTAAAGGAATAAATATTTGGAAAAAAGAAATTCAATCCCAAAAAGTGTTCACATAGCCTTTTAATAATGTTTTTTGCCTTTTTCATAGTCTAAATGGCATAAAATATACATTAAGCATTAATAACATTTGATTCATTTCATTTTATAAAGTACTACTGGCAAAAAAACAAACATGTTTTTGATTCACTTTAAGAACCGGCTCAGAGTAATTGAGATTGAAAATCGGACTAGTTTCACTGTACTAAAAGTTTTTGGTTCACTTAAAGACCGGCTCTGAGTCATTTGTTTGGGATTCGAACTGCACTAAACTGTTACTGTACTGAATGTACACTAGTTCTAACGTACAATTGTACATTAATGATTCTCGTTAGAATCTAATTTGTGTGAGATTCGGACTACAGTTAAACTGTACTGAATGTTTTTGATTCACTTTAAGAACCGGCTTAATTAGAGTCATTTGAATGGGAATCGGACTACACTATTTAAAACTGAACTTAATATTTCTGATTCACTTAAAGAACCGGCTCATTCTAGTAATTTAATTGAGAATCGGACTGCACTAGTTGCACTATACTGAAAGTTTTTGATTCACTTTAAGAACTGGCTCATTAGAGTCATTTGTTTGGGAATTGGACTACACTAGTTAAACTGTACTTAATATTTTTGATTCACTTAAAGAACCGGCTCATTCGAGCCATTTGATTGAGATTCAGACTACACTAGTTAAACCGTACTGAATGTTTTTGATTCACTTTAAGAACCGGCTCATTAGTCATTTGGATGGGGAATCTGATTACACTTTTTGTGCTGTATGTTGTTGATTTATTATCAAGAGAACCAATTCATTAGAGTCATTTGTTCTGTAATCAGAATATAAAAAAGGCTCTTGGTTCTCAATCCTACTTGCTATTGATTCAGTAGAGTTTTAAGAAAACAACAGCAGCTTCAAAATTCATGTTTGAGGTATGACTGTGTAATTCATGTTGTGTTTTGCAATGGAAGCCCCAGCAGTGAAAGGGTTAATGATCGTCACGTGCGAGAAATCCCAGAGGTCCTAGTGTCAATAATTCAGAAGCATCTGTATCATTTTACAAGCCATGCTTTGAAACACACAGGCTGCGTCTTATTGTGACAGGAAGTTTGAGGAATGCTTTGTGCCGCATCTGCCGCTCTCCCAAGTGTTTTCCCATACTTATCCCACACATCTCCGTGTTCAAGCCAGGAACAGAAACCTCAGGACCCGGAGTGACAGGAAGTGGGCGTAATGCTAGGGAGAGCCGAGGGGTGTGACAGTGGAAATATTCTAATGCTGATCGTTCAGCTGGGAGGTTTATTTGTAGCCCAGAATCATAATGCCAATCATAATCATAATCGAGTGAAAGTGTCGGGAACAGAGAAACACTTGTTCCTCCCACCCGTCCTAAACTCCTCTGGTTTCTCACTAACAGTAGTTGTTCTCTCAGAGGTCAGCTGTGTTGAGTTGGTGGGACAGATGTGTGCTCCTAAATTCAGTGGAATAAAGTGTTCCTGTTCGACTGTCTGAAATGATCGTGCTTAACCCTATGAAGGCTGCTTTTTCATATTTGATATGCCTCTAAATTATCATTTTGATCAAAACTGCTGAAAATCATCTTGTACAAAATCTACAACATGCCTTCTGTCTCTGATTCATAGTTTATACTTTTTAAGCAAGTAAAAGGCCTTTTGGTATAATTCTAAATCCCCTCAGGATGTGGTACACATGACTTTTTGCTGTGAAATGTTTTGTTTTATTTTATTTTTTGAAGTAAACAGAATAACTTTTGTATCGTTCGTGATATTTCAAGATGAACACTTACTGGACTGAAGCAACTTAAGTTTACTTGACTATCCACACATCACTTTTGAGAAAAATCATTAAAATGTGTGTATCAAATATGATACAACAGGCTTTTGGTATTGCATTATATATTTTGCCTGCCACAATAAAACATACAGGGCTTTGATCATCAAACTAAGCATTTAACTCTTTCCTGCCATTGACGGATACTTCCGTCATTTTGCTTGTTCAGATATTCACACAAAATATTTCTGAACAGAAATGCTGGCGGTGGCTGGCAACTAGAAAAAAGAAAAAAATGCTGGCAGGGAAAGGGTTAAATATATTTCTAAGACATATTATTGGGAGATATAAAGTGACAACTGATATTTATATGCATTTTTTGTAAGTAGTCTCTAAAAGATCTCAAGCTATCAGAGTTTCATCTTACTTTTTGGCCATATAAATATCAGCAGCTGCACCAATTTGCATATTTTTCCTTGATTTTGGGCTCAATTTTCCAACTCGTGAGCTCCATATTTTCTATATCATATTACATGAGGCGTAAACGCCTGGTGTATAAAATTGTAATATTTAACATTTTTAAAGATGAAAAAAAAATTATCATTATAAATTGTTAATATTATATTACATTAATATTACAGCTTTAATAAACTCTTCCAATTAAAAAAATAAATAAATTTGTGACTATGTCAGGCTTTACAGGGTTAATATTCCTATACTAGTGAAGAAGCTATTTTAAACTTTTATACTTTCACAAAATTCTCTTAATTTCCCTAGAATATAGAAACATTCTAGTGTAAGCCACTTAAAAAGCCTTTATTTTTGTTTTGCTTTCCACATATGGAGGAACGCACACTCTAAAATCTGAGTTTTCCTTTTGGGGTGACGAAAGTACATCTTGTCCGAACATCCGTCTGTCTATGTCATGACTCATGTGTCTCGGAGGTGTTTCATTCTTTAAGTTCTGATATATGTATCATATAAGCATCATATTCAGACAGTGTCAGTATCGGAAATGCTGTAATCTGTTCTTCCTCCGAACAATGTGCCTTTGGGGGTCTTCTGTCTGCGGTCAGCGAGATCAGCTTACATAAGCCTGTCAGTCAAATAACAAACAGACTGTGAGAACAACAACGTTCATCTGGAAGTTGATCTTCCAAGATCTTACAACTTAGTTGTCGAGTAGTGCAGTAAAAACTGTCATTTGCAAGCATATTGAAATAGATCACATGCCATTTGATAAATTAGCTCACCCTTAAAGAAAAAGAAAAAAAGAAAAAAAAATATATATATGCATGTATATATACATATTATACTGTGCAGAAATGCTCTGGTCTTCAATGGACATTTGGTGAGTGAATAACACTCTATTCTACGGTGTTTGTGTTTTTTTGCTATCTGTCTCTCTTTAGGAAATGGCATAATAAATCATACACCCCTGTTCTTAATGGACTTGCCTAATGGACCTTGACCTTTGACCTTCACTGTCATTGCTGCCCCTTTTGAATCCCCATAAAAAAAACAACTGGTTTTAAATGTTGTTTTCCTATTTTGAGTTCACAAGAGTGCTGCATTTTTTCTTATTATTGAATATAGAGCAAACTTCTTTTCTTTGCACATACAAACTGGGACATTTCCCTTTCGATTTGGTCAGATGCTGACTTTCATCTGCCATCTGCTAAGAGTCTGAATTTTTAACCTCCATATTAAACTGAATTTACATTTAACAGTAAAAGTCATCCTGGTTTCCTCTGGAATGGCATATTTCATTGTGACTTTAACAGATGCTTCAAACACACCATTAAACCAGATTCTTTCATTATCAGTGTTTGCCTGTTCAAAACTTGCTGCCACGAACCTGTGAAACCCTCAAATTGATTATGACATGTTCATTATCACACTTTATTGTGGTTTCGATGGTGGCGTGATGATTATTTTTGCTCCTGTTTGAGAGTTCCTCCTCTGGCCGGCTGTTATTCAGACATCCAGCGTCTTTCTGCTCTTCTGATGACCCCGTTTTCAGTTTTCCAGGCACTACATTATCAGGCAACGTCCTTCGTGGCATTGTTGTGTATTTTTTCCACTCTCCGTCTTGGATGAATAGCAGATTTCCCAGAATTCTTGTAATTGGTTGGTCGAAGCACATTTGTAACTCTCTATTGCACATTTTTATGAGGAAAACTCATAAATTCAAATTCTTCGTGGAATTCTTTGTGAATTAACCCTGTATTTACAATACAAGATAAATACATTTTATTTTGTGTTTTTTATCATGATTTCTGCTGTTTAAGCAGTGGACTGATGGTTGATGATGCACAGGCATTGATAATAAATAAGATGTACACAAAATGATTGCATTTAAATGAACACTTATTGTTTCAAATTCCAAAATTATACCTGAAATTCATGCATTAACTTTCATTAATTACTGAAAATGACTCTTGGTGTAAATCAGCCAATCAAATTTATACATCACTACATTTTAGCATTTTGAATGTGATTTTGTTGTGGATTTGACTGTAAACGGAGAGAGAATTTTCTGACAAACTCAACATATCATCTAACATTTTAAAACATTTTAAGTGTTTTTCCGACCTAATATTTAACTTTAAGTTTCTTTGTTCACATTTGTAGTTTGGTTCGCTTGAGCCAGACCAAAAACACAAAAACATAAAAACATTTAGTCCTGGTCCTGGATATGCCACAATCTGATTGGTCGACTTTTATTATGTATATTTCGAAACTGAACTTACCGAACATCCAAAACAATGCTGCATGTGTGCTGGGCAAAATGCGTTTGCTGTATGTTGTGCGTAGCTGCATTTAATTTAATGGTATTTTGACCAGCTGAGAACTCGTGAAGAGCTAATAAAATGTGTAAAGGAGTCAAAACAGCGGCAGGAATCCCTCCGTCGCAGACACACACAAACGAAGACCTGCTGCTGAGAAAAAACAGGTATGCTTGAGCATTCTGTCCTTTTTAGGGTTGCATCTAGTGACATCATGGGCCCTATCTTGCACCCGGCGCAAATGACTTTGTACACTGTCACTGACGCATGTATCATTCGTATTTTGCACCCACGCAAGCGGGCTTTTCCCTCCACAGACGCTCGTCGGTAAACTAGGAAATGAACTTGCGCTCCCTGGGCGGGTCGGCGCAAAAAGGAGGCGTGTTCCGGCGCAAATATTCCCTCGTGCTATTTTGCAGTTCCAGAAAACAATTCCGTTGCGCGTTGTTCATAATGCTATTTTAAGCACGCATGCTTGGCCATAATGTAGCGGGTGAACAACGCGCATACACTTTGATTCTCTCATCAACACAGATGCAGCAGTTTTTATTTTTGCAAATCATACATTATAACAAGGAAAAATATTAACACATGAGGGAAATCATTGTGGTGTCCATGAATATGTAAAAAAAATGTAGGCCTAAATCTAGCTTACACATTACCCATCCCCATACAACGTCACTTCCGCCATAATAATAACAATCCGCCATGCAACATGCGCACCTGCTCTTAAAGGGTATGTTGGATGACGCTCTGATTGGTTTATTTCACGTTACGCCCAAACCACACCTATGAATAATGAAGCTACTTCAGACCAACCCATTTTAAACTTGCGTCGGGCGCAAGAGTCATTTATCCCCTTCTTATACTGTCTATGTTTATCGCGCCGGTAAAATAGCAACAGCGCCCAAGACCCGCCCACAAAGTTACTTGCGCTTCGCGCTTGATACTTGTGTTTCAGATCGTTAAAATAGGGCCCCATATGTTTTTGAGTCTTTTACATGTCTTTGGTCCATGTTGCATTCATATTTCATTCTAACCGCACCAGAGTTTGTTTGGAAGTGGACTCGTCCCATCTTTTCAGCTGTTTCAGTCCACTTGTTTGCTGGCACCAGGGTTTAGAGGCAGCGTTCACACATGTTCAAATGTTACGCACAAACAGAGCAATCGCACCAGAGTTTGTTTTAATCGATCCAAACCTGCCAAGTGTGAACACAACCTGAGAGTGTTTATTTCTCCTGTCACAGGAGGTTCAGCCCTCACCGGAGTCCTCAACACGGGATCCATCTGAGCTTCTACCGAGACTGTGTTTCCTGGTTCGGTCTGAGGCGGGTTACGGCTTTAATCTGCACAGTGAGAAGTCCAGGCCGGGTCAGTACATACGGGCTCTGGACCCCGGATCGCCCGCTGACCGCGCCGGACTCAAACCACAGGACCGACTCATAGAGGTGAGACATGAATCATTCTGATTCTGCTGAAGCGAATTCTTATAGTCCTCATGTAGTTAATCATTTCATCCCTTAAAACTCATATTTGATCACCAATTTAACAGATTTAAACGTTTTATCCTTGAGAAAAAATTATTCATGCCTTAAAATAGCTTTAATGTAACTCTACACCCTTGCCTCATTTAGTACATGTGGTTCTATGAATATGCAAATGAGCCTCCACTCACTCACACCAGCTCAGAGATCCACTGGTTGACGATCACACATTGACCTGATTGGTACACATGGTTTGTCTTAAAGCATATTAAAAACACTGCAGACATATTAAAATCTGGATTTTCACCACAGGGGGACTTTAAGCAGCTTGAAGCTCTTTCTTTATAAAATGGCTCTGTCATATTTCTATAATTTACACACATGCATCAATATACATCTTTATGATGCCAGATATACTCCCACATTTTCTAAATTCACTTCTACATTCACACTCGCACACAGACCAACCATCACATTCAGATGCATGTGGGCGGCATGTGATATGATGACTCGCACAAAAATATTTCTGTTCTTGAGACTGAGTCAAGTAAAATAACATAGTGTTGAAACTTACATTCGAGATCGATCGGTAGAGCCTTTATTGTCACAGAAATAAATGCGGTGTTCTCATAAGCTCCATTAACTCGTGAACTTCGTGATTTCGATGGATTTAGTGCTGATTAAACACATTAGCTACATCTATTCATTGCTGTGTGCAAATGATGAACCATTATGAAATAAGAGCGTGCTAGTTTGTATTTAAGGAAAACCTTTATATACTGATGATACAATGAGCGTTATTTTTTTTCTTTTACAGACATTTCACTTATTGCAATCATCAGTAGGAGAATCTCATGAAACCCTAATGTATGATTTTAGCATAATAATAAGATAATGCTGCAAAATAATTGTACGTGTTTTAACATAATATTTACATGACATTTCAGCACATTAATGTGAAAAAATAAATATGAATAGACATTTTTTTATTATAATCAGCATTATTTTGTTCATAGTATAGTTTAATTTATTTAGTTAATATATGTATATTTTATATTAATATATTTTGCTATTTTGGTATGTGTGTGTGTGTGTGTGTATATATATATATATATATATATATATATATATATATATATATATATATATATATACACATATATATATATATATACACACACGCATTTTTGTGTATATCATAAAATAGGTCATAAGTTAGAGAACAGCATTTATTTAAAATTGAAATCTTTTCTAACAATATAAATCTTTACTATGACTTTTTATAAATTTCACACATCCTTGCTGAATAAAAATATTAATTTTCTTTCAAAAATTACTGACCCAAAAAAAGCTATATTGTTTACATAATAAATGCTGTTCTTTTTTTTTCTTTTTTTTTACATTTTGTTCATCAGAAAATCATTGGTTATAAAAAAAACTGTTTCCAACATTGATAATAAATCATCATATTAGTATGATTTCTGAAGGATCATGTGACACCGAAGACTTGAGTAATGATATATATAAGATTGGAAAATAACATGACAATCATTACTGAGAACAATTTTTAAAAAGTAAACATTCAGATGCATTATACTCTAAATTGGGAATTTGACAGCAAAATGTAACAGTGCAAAAAGTCTTAAATTCACCGGTTCAGACAAACTTTCTCTCCATCTTGCAGTTGTTTGCAGCCTCAGTAAAAGAGTGCGAGTCCTGCCCCCTTCAGTTTCGAGAAGTGCACCTCTCTGTGTCCCTCAGGACACTGATACCTGAAACCCACACGGCCACAGCAACACGCTTCAATATTTGATGGTGTTCAGTTGAATAAAGCACACGGTCCATCTGTCCTCAGGACAAACACTCAGATTAAATCACCTTCAGCAGAAGGAGAGCGCTCTCGCCGCCCGCTCTCGTGCCCTTGTTTTTGTTTTGATTGATTTGGTTGTAATTTCGGTAAAATGTCTTCACCGTCTCTCCTCTGTTCGACTGGTTGGGAACCTAATTCTACCACAAAACATGTTGCTAAGCAACCAGTAGCAGGGTGCAATAAGGCAAAAATGAGTGAACAGGTTTATCGTGGGATAAAGCTTTTACATGTGATTAAAGTCACTGAGGCAGAAGTGAAGATTCACCCCAGAATAATCTATTGATTAAAGGTTTTTATAGGTCATCACTGTAACTCTTCTCTCTTTTAAAACAGTCAAAGATAATGCACGACGAAATTACCATTAAAATGTTCCATGGAAAATTATATTTAGTTTTTATATACCATGATGAAGTACTTTATTCATGTAATTCATGTAATGTTTATAAATATGATAATCAAATATAACATGAAATCAGTTATACAAAAGTAACGTGATCGTACAATGTGTTTTATTTATTTATTAATTTATCTAAATTAATTGAGACAGTTAAAATATAACTGACAAACACACACACACACACACACACACACATATATATATATCATATATATCATTTATTTATTAAATTCAACATATACAAATCAATTTAAAAGTTGTTTTGGACATGTTACCATAATACAATAGTTTTTGGATGCTACCATGAAACTAATATCATTGTATTGTTTGAAGTTCATTGTAGTACAAAATACAGTGAAGAAAATAAGTATTTGAACACCCTGCTATTTTGCAAGTTCTCCCACTTAGAAATCATGGAGGGGTCTGAAATTGTCATCGTATGTGCATGTCCACTGTGAGAGATATAATCTAAAAAAAAAAATCCAGAAATCACAATGTATGATTTTTTAACTATTTATTTGTAAGATACAGCTGCAAATAAGTATTTGAACACCTGTCTATCAGCTAGAATTCTGACCCTCAAAGACCTGTTAGTCTGCCTTTAAAATGTCCACCTCCACTCCATTTATTATCCTAAATTAGATGCTCCTGTTTGAGGTCGTTAGCTGCATAAAGACCCCTGTCCACCCCATACAATCAGTAAAGAATCCAACTACTAACATGGCCAAGACCAAAGAGCTGTCCAAAGACACTAGAGACAAAATTGTACACCTCCACAAGGCTGGAAAGGGCTACTGGGAAATTGCCAAGCAGCTTGGTGAAAAAAGGTCCACTGTTGGAGCAATCATTAGAAAATGGAAGAAGCTAAACATGACTGTCAATCTCCCTCGGACTGGGGCTCCATGCAAGATCTCACCTCGTGGGGTCTCAATGATCTTAAGAAAGGTGAGAAATCAGCCCAGAACTACACGGGAGGAGCTGGTCAATGACCTGAAAAGAGCTGGGACCACCGTTTCCAAGGTTACTGTTGGTAATACACTAAGACGTCATGGTTTGAAATCATGCATGGCACGGAAGGTTCCCCTGCTTAAACCAGCACATGTCAAGGCCGTCTTAAGTTTGCCAATGACCATTTGGATGATCCAGAGGAGTCATGGGAGAAAGTCATGTGGTCAGATGAGACCAAAATAGAACTTTTTGGTCATAATTCCACTAACCGTGTTTGGAGGAAGAAGAATGATGAGTACCATCCCAAGAACACCATCCCTACTGTGAAGCATGGGGGTGGTAACATCATGCTTTGGTTTTTTTTTTCTGCACATGGGACAGGGCGACTGCACTGTATTAAGGAGAGGATGACCGGTGCCATGTATTGCGAGATTTTGGGGAACAACCTCCTTCCCTCAGTTAGAGCATTGAAGATGGGTTGAGGCTGGGTCTTCCAACATGACAATGACCCGAAGCACACAGCCAGGATAACCAAGGAGTGGCTCTGTAAGAAGCATATCAAGGTTCTGGCGTGGCCTAGCCAGTCTCCAGACCTAAACCCAATAGAGAATCTTTGGAGGGAGCTCAAACTCCGTGTTTCTCAGCGACAGCGCAGAAACCTGACTGATCTAGAGAAGATCTGTGTGGAGGAGTGGGTCAAAATCCCTCCAGCAGTGTGTGAAAAACTACAGGAAACGTTTGACCTCTGTAATCGCAAACAAAGGCTACTGTACCAAATATTAACATTGATTTTCTCAGGTGTTCAAATACTTATTTGCAGCAGTATCTTACAAATAAATAGTTAAAAAATCACACATTGTGATTTCTGGATTGTGTTGTGCATTGTGATTTTTTTTTTTTAGATTATGTCTCTCACAGTGGACATGCACCTACGATGACAATTTCAGACCCCTCCATGATTTCTAAGTGGGAGAATTTGCAAAATAGCAGGGTGTTCAAATACTTATTTTCTTCACTGTAAGTATTGTATATGAATATGGTCAAATATATGGTAAAAGAAAAAGGGTCAATGCAATGTTTTTGTTTTACAAAAACGTTTCTAGCTGTTCTGTTTTGAAGTCCTAACTCTTGCCGTATTAAACCTCTGCGCAGGTGAATGGAGTGAACATTGAAAACATGAGACATGCTGAAGTTGTGGCCTTCATCAAGAACGGTGGTAATGAGACGCGTTTGCTAGTGGTGGATCCAGATACAGATGAGCATTTCAAGAAGATGGAAATCACCCCCACCGCCATCCATGTCAAAGGTACGGTTGAACAATTCACTGAGGATAGTTCACCCAGAGCTGCGAAGGCAAATGTGTTTGTATATCGGGGGCGTTTCCTCCGAGGAGGCGAGGGAGAAGGTGTCTCCTCAAAAATAAACTGGATGAGAAAATCCACAGTAGAAAAATAAACCACAAATATTACAAAATGTGACATTAAAAAGTGTAAAAGTCATAATAAAGTTACAGTGTCCAACAGTGACACCTGCAGGTAAAGCTACAGTGGGACGCTGCGTCTCTCTTGTCTCCCCTGATCCCGTTGATTAAAACAGACCCCCTAAAGCGTGCAATAAATCCTGGCTCTCGTTTGCGAATTGTCCTGATAATGATTAATACTAATGTAAATACTAATTAAAAAGTAAGTAAACAGCTCAGCCACTTAGATATTACCGCTTTGTCACGTCAGAATTAAACTTGAAATGGCCTGAAAACATGATGATTGTGGGGGTTTTAGTGAGCTGTCAGCTTGGGGAAATTAAATGTACATCTTTGTTTCTGTGACCAGTGAGTACAAGCTTGATGACTGCTGATAGATAGATATTTATTTATTTATTTGGTTGGAAAGTTTGGAACAATTGGATTTTTAAAACGTTCAAGGTGTTTCTTATGCTCACCAAGATTGCATTAATTTGTTCAAAAATATAATACAGCAAAAACTAATATTAAAAAAATTTAATATTATTACAGTTTAAAATAACTGTTTTCTATGTGAATATATAGTAAAATGTAATGTATTCCTGTGATGGTATTAAAGCTGCATTTTCAGCATCATTACTCCAGTCTCCAGTGTCACATGATCCTTCAGAAATCATTCTGATATGATTTGATGATCAAGTATCATTATTAATGGTGGTTCTTCATATTCAGTTTAGTTTCAGCCTTGACTTCCTCTTCCTGGGACTTGAGGGGGAGTTTGATGTTTTTTTGGTTTAGAGACAGACAGACGTTCCTTTTCCTCTCAAAGCTCTTAACTATAGAAGTTGTACCTCAACAGGCATCGAAATCTGGAAACTCTTGTCCATGTCTGTTAGCCAGCAGTCCCGCTTCTGACATGTGGCTTAGATTAAAGTTAAATTGACACTTTCAACAGGCTATTGACATCTCTTGGATAATTGTTATTTGGCAGGATCCTGATTCGGCCCACTGGAAGGTCGTTCCAGCCCAAACTTGCTTTTCCAGCGACTGTTTTCTTTGTATCATTTTCATGCATTTCATCGTGGATCAGTAAATCTTCAGCGTCAGGTCTTTGAACGTCAGGTGACCCAGAATAGCCCGAACAGGCCCACGGATGCGTGCTGTTTTTACCCACAGCTCAGCTCAAGGTTTCCAGCTGTAGCAACCTTCTTCTCATCTCAGCATCGCTCTCCTTCATGCACAAGATATTGATAAACTGACAGCGGACATGCAGGTTTATGGCTGTAGGTTTCTATTCAACGTCAGCCACGATGAACAGTGACCTGAGCTTTGGTTCTTCTTCTTAAAACAGATTTTGACGAGTCCATAACGAACGGCTCCTCCAGCCCACACGTGAACGGGACGTCTTCACGATCCACGTACTCGGACGGTAGCAGTCAGGACACGAACACACAGGTGACCATTTTCACGAGAAACAAAACATGCATCTGCAATTAATGCACAAATGTGTTCACTCTTCAAAATAAAGGTTCTTTGGCATTGATGGTTCCATGAAGAACCTTTAACATCCATGGAAACATCCTAAGGGTTATTTAGATTATTAAAATGTTCTTAACAGCAAATGGTTCTTTTAAAAGGTTCCACTGAAAGGTTCTCTGTGGAACCTTTAATTTTTAAAAGTCTGTATATATGTGTGTGTGTGTGTGTGTGTGTGTGTGTGACTGTGTGTGACTGTGTGTGTGCATTTCATTTAATACATTCAACAAAACATTCAAAAACACATTTAACATGTCATCTAATTTTTAAAAAAAGCTCCTTAAGATAACAACTGCACATTTTCAAATATTACATTAGATGTATAACATCTGTAAATATGTTTTAATTGGTTATAATAGCATTTGATCTCTCTCTCTCTTTCTCTCTCTCTCTCTATATATATATATATATATATATATATATGTGTGTGTGTGCATTGTAGTTCTCGAGGGAGAGCAGCAGTCATCTTCTCGACCCTTTTGAAGAAACGGGTCTGTGTTTGAGCCCCACGGCAGCGGAGGCTAAAGAGAAAGCCCACGCCAAGCGCGCCAGAAAGAGAGCGCCACAGATGGACTGGAACAAGAAGCACGAGATTTTCAGCAATTTCTGAATCTTCTTCCCAGACCCCAGAGACGCCCCCCAACCCTACGTGTGTTGCATTCAACGCCCTGGACATGTGACTGCTTTTAATGGAAAAAAAGAGGCACCTATTTTTGTAGAAAATTAAAACTTGAACTATAAAAAGTTGAAAAACTCACCCGGAGGGGATAATGTAAGTTACATAATCAGATTTCTGTCTTCTAAATGGCTAAGAAAGCCAGCAGAGCGAAAAGCGATGGTCAGGCTGTTCATATAGAGAGATTTGATTTCTGCATCATTTAGTTTTCATGCTGTTTATTCGGCTGCACTTCTACACACAGGTATGTTGACAGTAATGTATACAGTGGAATACCAAAAGCCAAACAAGACTGCATATGGATGGACTACCACAGCATACGGACTCGACGGAACAAAATCATCTCATCCCATGTAGAAGAACCAAAATCATGAAGCTCATTTTATGTTGTACATGTTTTATGTGAATCATCAGTGAATGAGAACTGTACTTTTGCCAAAGACACAACCTATAATCAACCCGATCAGCTGATGTCTTATGCTTTTGGATTGTTTTGAAGGGACGTGCCACTGTTGGAAATCAAGGAGAAAGTGTCTTGGAATTACTGAGATTCTTAAAAGGAAGAAAGAAACAGGAGTGACCCAGAAAGGGGAGCGTGAAAGGGGAATTGCACTTCTCAACTTCACCACTAGAGGGCGGTGCACTCTTGGTCATTATTAAAGAAGTCGTAATATAGTGTAACATGTTCATCCACCAGAGGGAACATCACAACACACACTACTGTCTTACAGACTGCGGGAGTGAAACTTTTGAATTGAACACGTGCTAAGTTGCAAAATATGCCACAAAGAGACATTGCTTGATTTACAGTGTATTGTCTACTGGTGCATTCTGGGACATGGATGGATACTGACAAGACAGATGGCATGCAAGAAACCGAATCGGTTTAGGAAGAAACGTAATAAACCTCGTAAAACGATAAAGAGTAACGTATGTCTTATCTACACAGAGTTTGAGGAGCAGATGTAACAGTATTGATGCTGAACTTTGCATAAAGACAGCTGGATTTACACATTACTGCGACTCTCAAACTCATCTCAGACATGGCTGATTGGGATATATAGGGTTTATTTAGGTACAGTTAATAATGCAGACAATCATAAAAGCTTTTAAGAGAGCGATATATGCATTTACTGCACACATATTGTGATATATAGCATCAGCATTACTATTATTCATCTTAATAATTCATGATTCCATGTTTGCAATTTAGTATTAATGTAGTTAAGTAGATCCTGTTGTTTTCTTTTCTGTTGCTCCCCTATGCCGCCATTGAGCACTAATGGGAAATCATTTCCTATCAGAAATATTCATATTAGTATTATTTTTTTCAATAAAGCGTGACGCTTACATTCCGAATAAGATTGTTGTGGTAATTTAAACGCATTTATCAGCAGAAAGTGTCATTGAGCAAAGCTAAGCAATATTTTATAAAGATATTTTGTAAATGACACTTCTGTTAACACGTTCTGTTTCCTGGGTTCTGGTTTGGCAGCCGTTGTGTTAAAAACACCTTTCGCAGCATTTACTGATAGTGTAGCCTAATATATAACACAATATATAGCATTATTAATGTGTACAAAAGGTTTAAAAATATGAAAAACGTTTCTAGATTTGTGATGTTGATAACTGGAAACATGTCATCACAGTCTGTGAAAAGGCATGGCAGATCCTGATAATCACAAAATGGCCAAATATCACATCACTCATACCAGAATATACAGTGTTATTTCAAACAAAATGTGTTCTGGAAAGTGAATTGGGTCACAGCTCTTGGTCTAACTTATAATTAATGGCAACACTGGTAATATCACTAAAATAAATAGTAACTGAAATGGGTTTTTTTTTAATACCATCCTGTAGGCAACTGAACCTGAACATTTTTATATAAAGTCAATTATGCAGTTATTTTACAAATATATTCAGAAATATAGGCTATATGCCACATCTACAGTACGATTCTGGATCGAGTGATGCGTGCTGCCATGATGCTTTATGTCGTTGCTAAGGTGTTCTGATGTTTTGTTGTGTTGCCGGGGTGTTGTGTGGGATTGCTAGGCGGTTACTTTTCTAAAGTAACCAATCAAATCTCTATCACTGTCAAATATTTTCCCCTAATTCAACCTAAAAACTTGCTGCCTTAAATTTATAGTCAAGTATAATGCACAAGACATTTCAACTCATTTTTAAAATTATTTTTAATCTTGTATAACTTAAACAATTAAGTTTAAATTGGTTGAATTATTTGAGTTAAAGTAATGGAATAACATGATCTTATTGATTATATGTTTTTTTACTGTTCCTAACCACAAGTATGAGCAATTGATGTTTGTATTGTATAACACCTCTAATGACATAATCAACAATGATTCACATAATTTTGTACTTTGTAGATTACATTAGTCCCACAAACACTCCTCCATTCACACAGGCTTTTTACTCACAGCTTTCTAGGCGTTCACTCATTCCGTGAACGGGCACAAGCAAACATGTCCATAATTACGCCGATGACACCCTATGAGCCATAAATGATATTTGAGCGGACCTTTCAGTCTTCAGATTAGAGACAGGAGTGTCTGTTTGCACTGAAGAAGACGGGCTTCAAAAACCTGCGCAATATATCATATAGATGAAAATATCGATGAAAATTACTGATCTCAAAGTAGACTTCACAGACAGTCTGATAAAACAAGACCACGGGAATTACCCAACTCGAGTAATGTTTTACAGTGTATATGGGTATATGATCAATAAGTTATGACAACATGTGTTTTTACATTGCTTTAACGCATCAAAATAAGCTATTTTCAACTGATTAAATTATTAAACTGTTTTTAAAGTCAGTTTAATGTAGTTTAAGTTGAAATTACTTAAACATCCAAGTTGCTTGCACTTAAAAAATTAAGGCAGCAACTTTTTTTTCCAGTGTAAAGGGAGTTTTTGAACAATGAACCTTTTCGTTCTTTTTTTAAATTTAGCATGCGATAAAAAGATGATCAACTTGCCCATTACAAATCAGCATGTGAGCCTATAACGGGGATTTTATGTCTTTTGCTGAACAAAATAACTACCTCATAATCCCTGAAAACACTTAAGAATGGTGCAAAAAGTTGTAAAGGCTGTGTAACCAGAAGGACCGGCGGCAAGAACCATAAAAACGCAGTTTACTGTCATGCTTGTCTGGAAGTGTAATGCATCATGGAGGCTTTGACTGTATAGGGCAAAAACCTTCACATCTTAGCAAAATTTGTTTGGACGCATGCACTATCCATAAAGTAAACCCCAAGAATATTTGACAGTTGAGTCAGACTTAAAAATGTCTGACGTGGTGCATCCGATCAAGTGTCTATATCTCAAATACTGTCTTTACTAACAGTGACTTTTAACCAGCTGGTGTTTGTTGGTGTATGAGATCCTCAAGTTCACACAGGTTATATACAGTATATACCATAGCCTAATACAAAATGTCCATATACTTGTTTATTTTATTTTTAAGTATTATTTTAAATGCTTTGCTTAAGAAGTGTTATGATATCTTTCGTTTACAATTATAATAATATAATTATAAATTATATTTTTATTTTAAGTAACACCTGGTTACACCAGGGGATACACGTGCATTTGTTGAAAAGCCGATACCGTCTTGAGTTCTCGCGAGTTCTCACGTCTTGGGCAGACTGCCAGCGTTGCATGTGAAATGTCTTCATCCCAGGTACATTGGCATATATTTCAGCATGTCATATGACTATAATTCCATTGATTTGTACATACAGACGGGCTCTCACGTCAGAATATGAGGAAGTGGGGGGTGGTGGGGGGGAATGAGGTATGCCGTAAATCAGTCAAATTTTGTAGTTCTTTTTGTGCTCGGGTTCCTACCCGAACCCCGAAGTTACATAGTGGCAGTAAAAGCGACACAGACACCGTCAGGCTATGGCAGACGCGTCATTCAACCTATTGTAAGTCGATGTACCATCACAAGGGTCTTGGAAATATATTATGAAGGTTGACAAAACTACAGTGTTGCTTTAAATACATAATTAATTTAGTTAGTGAATATATAGAAAGTGTATAGAAATTTATTTCAAAATTTCAAATAAGCCTTTATTTAAAAAACAAACAAAGCATTAATTCTGTTTTTGAAAATACACTCTATATATATATATATATATATATATATATATATATATATATATATATATATATATATATATATAATTAAAAAATTTTTTTTTTTTACAAATACAACCAGGGTGTATATTTGAATAAATAATAATAAAATCAAAAGATGGAAATAAGGCATAATAAGGTAAATAAAAACATGAATGTGTTAGCATTAAAAAAGTAACACATTTTACAGCTCTATTTTTTCAAGTTTAATATCGTTTTATGGTATTGTTGAACTATTGTCTGCCTTGAATTGCCTTGAAAATGAACAACAAAGGCTTATTGCCCCCATATGTACATAGGCCTACTAAATTTAGCTAATGGAAGTAGGCTATATAATATTTCCTGAAAAGACATGTCCAAACTAAGCGTAACCATAATTAAACCATTTCAAAACGGGGTGGGGCATGGTGAGATAAATGAACAAAACTGTGATAAAAAAAAAAAAAAAAATGAGTAGCCAAATGAGTAACATTACAATTCAAATAAACAATAGCCTAGCATGTTTCTGCATGTAAACCACAAAATGTGCCAAATTTATCAATATTACAATTTGGTTTTCTTTCACGTGTACTCTACGTATATTTGTGCAGTTGTAATGTTGAATTTTGAGTTCAATATACGTAGCTTAATAGTATTACCACGGTATACTTTAATAACTTTATCTTTTGAACTCTCAGTGAAGGGCAGCTGCAGTGCAGACGGGCCGAGAGGGCGGCAGTCGCCGTCGCCATGGTTACGCAGTGTTTGTGTTAGCATGCGCGTGAGTCAGAGGAGCAGTGAGTCACAGTCAGGAGGAAATTCTCTGTTCTCGATTCACACACAACCACACACTCTCACCGACGCCAAATAAGGACAACAACTCGGAGAGAGAGACGGGAAATCTGTCCTGTCAGTGGCCGGCTGTGGATTTGTGAGTGAGGGGAGGGGAACGGTCACTCCCAGCGACTTCACACCTCAGTTTACCGGCCCAACAACTTGACTTGGTGACAATATTTCACATCGCAAATGGTTGAGCTATTTCGCAATGATAAAGGAGCCTTCAAATGTTGTAGTACAACCCCAGCCTTTGTTGTTGTTGAATTAATTAGCAGTTTGTTTTTTAGCAGTTTGTTTTTTATATTATGAACAGTGATGCTATCTATCAAATGCTAATATACCCTGGCACTGCCTGATTAGCATATATGGACAAGTTAGTTGAAAGTTCGTTAACTTTTTGTTTTTATTAACATCAAGACTTCTGCTTAAAATGTATACAGTAAATTGCCGTTCACAACCAAAACCAGCACCTTTAAAAAAACGACCAATGGCAACAGTGTTAAAGTAGCCCAATTCCACAAAAACGGACTTGTCAACATTGACTCATCTTGTTTGTTGTTAAAATCTCCAGCTCTTTAAAGTCAGGTGGATTCTGATTGGCTGTTTATGTTTTTATTGTTCATCAGCTGAAACAAAATCGTTAACACCAAGGATGATAATAACATAACTAAGCCTATAAAGTTTTAATAATAACAATAACAGTAGAGGAACAATATTGTAGAAATTACTTTCAGAGCATTTTTTTTCCAGCTGATAAATGATAAAAAATATTGGTCAGCCAATCAGAATCTACTGGACTTTTAAGAGCATTTAAAGTGAAAGCATGCTCTTAAAGGAGAACTCCGGTCAATTTTAACATTGAGCTAATTTTTTTGTACATTTGGAGTGCTGTCAGTACAGAGAACAACAACAAAAATCGGCGTTGCCTACACCGTGTTATTTTCTTTTTAAAATGTGCACCCTGTTGACTTCAATGGGGCAAGTTTTAAACCTGCTTTTAGCCTCTTAACATCCTTGATATGTCATTACAAGTGCACAGCCATGTGAGTGGTGTTATTCAGAGTGAACATGGTCAATCTGACTGCAGTAGATGTGAAAGATATTAATAAAAATGATGTTAATTCAGCCAGCTCACATACCTGTATTTTCTTCCTGTTTTCGGTCAAAGTCCAAAGTAGTCGATTATCGAGTAGGGAGAATGGGATCTCATGTGTGCGAACTCTATAATCGACTGCTTTGGACTTCGACCGAAAACAGGAAGAAAATACAGGTATGTGAGCTGGCTGAATTAACATAATTTGTATTAATATCTTTCACATCTACTGCAGTCAGATTGACCGTGTTCACTCTGAATAACACCACTCACATGGCTGTGCACTTGTAATGACATATTAAGGATGTTAAGAGGCTAAAAGCAGGTTTAAAACTTGCCCCATTGAAGTCAACAGGGTGCAAATTTTAAAAAGAAAATAACACTGTGTAGGCAACGCCGATTTTTGTCGTTGATCTCTGTACTGACAGCACTCCAAATTTACAAAAAAATGAGCTCAATGTTAAAATTGACCGGAGTTCTCCTTTAAGGCCCACTCACACCACGTTTAACGTTTGCACGTGACTTTTTAAGGCATATAATGCTGTAGCCTAGTCTGACTGAAATCAAACTTTTAAAATGCATGTAACCATACTGACTGACATCCAGAGTCCAGGATGCTAGCCATTAAAACATGGTGGTCAACCTCAGCGCTGTGTGTTTTGGGAATACACTGGATTTCTTCATTGTAAACATTCGGCCAAAATGACCAAAATTCAGTTCAACCAAAACCAGCACTGTGTTTTTTGGCAAAATCACTGCCAACTAGATGATGTCAGCAGGCCCTAATAATCACCTTCCTTCTCAGTAAACGGTGAAAAAAAAATCGCTCATATTGATCGGTATACGTTTGGAGAAAAGTTCACATAACAGTACATTCTGTATATTTAATTGTAGGCTAATGGTCACATGCATAAATCCAACATCGAGTTGTCCGCCAAATCCCAGTTGATATATATATATATATCCCTTGTTATATCATGTCTCTGGACTTTCAGTATTGAACATAAAAAGAGATTTCATCACCACAATGGGTTGCTAAACTAAATAGTTTGGAGTGTTTTTTCCAGTAATGCAGAGCCATTTTAAGCATAACACATTCTTCGTACCTTTACTGAAGTTTTAAATGTTGCTGCACAGATTTTAAAGCATGCATAATGTCCTGCAGTAGCGGCATAGCAATTATATGGATTGTTTGCGTGGTAATGGATTCAAGGGCTCACATTTATCAGGCTGTGGGTGTTGGGTGAGGCATAAGGACATTCCCATGAGAGAGTGGCGTTAGAAGGGCATCACTGTGAGAAAGAGACAGGGAAGGTGCATGTTGGGAGACGTATTAAAGAAGGGAGTATATTAGATGTGCATTTATTTATAGGGAGGTCTGAGAACGGCAGTGTGTCCGTGTGACAGTCAATGATCTCATTAAAATGAGCTCATGCAGAGGAACTGTTATCGCTTTCATTTCCTTATTTCTGAGATCATTTTTTCTCATTTCCCATTTACAATGTAAAATGAATTGAATTAATGTTAATGTCAGTTTAATTTAGTTTTATTTAACAATGAAAACTATTATTATAACTACTGTACTTTTTACATTTTGTGAAGAAAATCTCTCTTCACTCCATAATGCAAAACTCTCCATAATGATGCTATGGCTGTTGCTAGCTTTTAGTTGTTGCTTGCTTAGGGTTAGGATTTTGTTTAAAAATATCTACTGTATATAGTTTTTTTTTTTTCCGTCTGATGTCAACTTCTAATGTTAGGAACGTTTTAAGTACCGAAACTTGGTTACGTATGTTTGTAACAGAAGGTAAGACTGGAATTGCTGATCACTTGTTTCAGGCAGTTTAGGAGACAATCACTTTATTTGTTGTGCACTTCGAATCTTTAAAACTTTGCAGACCTTTACATTTACAAACAGCTGTATTACACACTGTATGAAATGTAATATTTAAAAAATATATCTACAGTAATAAAAATGATATATTAAAAATATAATATATACATATATTAATCCAAAGTGTAAATTACTTGTTGATAATATTGTTTACAGTATAGTTGCTGGGCCAAATTAAAAAGCTTTTTTTTGGCCAGTTTATCGAGTGCAACTGCAATGCAGACACTCTTATCAAAGTATCTGAAAGATCTTTATCATTGGATATGACAACACTTGAATTTCCACCATTAAAGAAGAAATTAAAGGCATGTCAGTCAAAGAGAAAAGTGCAGAGGAGCAAATAGAGGCAGTTACAGTAGTTAATATCAAACTATAGTAGGACAGCAGTCAGAGGCTAGATGCAATTGCTAATTTGTTTATATCCTTGAGTGCAAGTGCATTGCAGAAACTCTCATTATCAAACCACCTGAAAGATCTTTATCATCAGGACGACAATACTTGAATAACCACTTCTAAACAAGGAAACAAAGACAGTCAAAGAGAAGAGTGCAGAGGAGGGAATCAAGAGAAAGGTGGTCTAAACGGAAGAGAGGGAGGTCCCATT
Organism: Semotilus atromaculatus; assembly: GCA_031834385.1. Taxonomy (NCBI): domain Eukaryota; kingdom Metazoa; phylum Chordata; class Actinopteri; order Cypriniformes; family Leuciscidae; genus Semotilus; species Semotilus atromaculatus. The sequence continues at coordinate 11,460,546 of JAULUF010000005.1, read as the reverse complement.
GAGAGTTTATTTCAGCGGGGTATATTTAGACATGAAAAAAGCAGAGGGGAAAAAGAGTGATGTATAAACAGTAGTATGAATCTGATGTAACGTACTGCAATAGGCCCACACACACACACACACACACACACAGCAACTCAAGAGAAAATCTGCTGCAAATTACTCTGAAGGACTAAGAGCGCACACTCTGATATTACAGATAATGAGCGGCATAAAGAGCAATAGTGAGCGAGGCAGCTGGAAAATCGATACTATTAATGGCCGTGAGCGGCGTGCGTAACAGTAACGGATAATGTCATGAAGTCTACAGAGCAGTCCGAGGAGCGCTACACAGCACCAGCCACAGTGACGCCATTGTGGTTCAAAACGCACTTCCTGTCTGCCGCCACAATGTTTGTGTTTCATGTTGCTACAGCAACCAGAGAGGGAAAAAAAAGTAAGAGTGAGAGAGAGAAACTGAGAAATCGAGGACAAACCCATATGACTAGCTGGAATAAAAAAAATAAAAAAAGCAAATGCATCCAGACTGTGTGTGTGTGTGTGTGTGTGTGTTGTGGATTAGCTGTGGCCCCTAAAGCAACATTAAAATACCTGCTATTGCCATAGGGTTTTACTGCCTGTCCCAACACATTCCAGTAAATATATGTAGCATTATGTAAATTTTGTATGCACATCAATCAAAAGTTGATTAATAAGCTTCACTTGTGCAAAACCACCCTGGCCAAACCAAACAATATTCTAAAGAAGTAAACAAAGTCTAGTGTAGTATACCATACTACAGGACTGTATATCATTGTTACTTTTACCTAAACATTTCCTTAACAAAACTTTTTTAAATGTAGGTCAAACTTAATAAGAAACTACTAAAGTATTTAAATGGTATTTTAAGTCAGTCAGTGATAATAAAAAAAACTATATTTTCTTATTCTGCACTGCATTCACCTCTTCTAGGGTGTTGTGTGGTTGCTAGGGCAGTGCTATGTGGTTGTGTGTTCTGTGGTTGCTAGGGCATTGCTATGTGGTTGTTAAGGTGTTTTGCATATTCTGTGGTCGCTAGGCCATTGCTAGGTGGTCGCTAAGTGACTTTTTAATGCATTGCTGTGGTTGCTACGGAATTGCCATGCAGTTGTTAAGGTGTTGTGGGTGGTTGCTAGGGCATTTTAATATGTTACTAATGTGTTTTTACTGGTTGCTAGCATGTTCTGTGGTTGCTAGGGCACTGCTATGCAGTTGTTAAGGTATTGTGGGGTGGTTGCTATGGCATTTTTATTTGTTAATAAGGTGTTTTCACTGGTTGTTAGTGTGTTATGAGGTTGCTAGGGCACTGCTATGCAGTTGTTAAGGTGTTCTGAATGTTTTTTAATGCATTGTTATGTGTTTGCTAGGGTGTTCTGGTAGGTTGCTAGGGCGTTGCCAGGTGGTTGTTTGGAACCACAAGTCTCAGGGTAAGTCAATGGGATAATTTTATTTTAAATGAACATGTATTCATTAGAGCTGTTATTTTAAAAAAACTAACTATTAAAAATCCTTTTAGTTATTTAAAATACAGCTGATATATATAAGATTAAAAACTTAAACATAAAGCTAAAACTAATAAGTTTAAAGTACTAAAATGAAAATAAATGAAAGCAATATAGATATATATATAAAACTAATTATAAATGAGAAAAGCACAAAATAGAATTACTAAAACTTAAATATAAGATGAAAACTGAAAATCTAATACTAATCCAAAAAATCACTTGTGTAAGTGTATACTTATTTAATCTCTATTTATACATTTGTATAAGTAAAAAAAAGGCAACAATTCATATTCTAATGTTAATTCTATCATGCACTGTCTTTCTACATTAAGTGTTATTCTTGTATGTAGAATGTAGCGTTTCAGCTGATTTTTGACCAGTTGTCTTTTGCCCTGATTGTATGACTATACTCCACTTCTTAACAGTCCCGGTGTTGTTTATTGTGTGTTTGTGTGTGTGTGTCAAAGAGCGTTTGTGTCTGGAAGAGGAGCTTGTGTTTCCTCCGAGGAATGCTTGTATAATTAGATCCCCACTGTCATGACAACCAAACTTGATTTTTGAGGGGGCCGAGACTAGTTCAGTTATAGAAACCTGAGTCAGTGTCTGCGACTCCCTCTCTCTCTCTCTCTCTCACACACACACACACACACACACACGCACACATCTAGATAAGACACAGAGAAACTACACACACATGCACCCTTATCGAAGCATTCATGCGTGTATGTACTGTACTGTGTACAACAGCCTTGGATTGTGAACTGTGAACTTTGAAACCAAAGGTAGATTATAGTTTTCTTGCATTAGAGGATAAAAATGAAATTAAATCATTTTAAAAAATAAATCACATACTCTTGTGCTCCAACACGGACAATGATGAATAGGAAATCAACCTTCTCAAGCGTATGTGCCAAAAGTAATAATGGACAAATGGTTTACAACCATCTGATTCAGCATATGACAAATTCAACCCCTCAGTGGGTTATTTGACACTATGATACTCTGACCGCTGGCTGTAAACACGTGAAAGAGTAATGCATATAAAAACTCAAGCCAAAAAATATTAAGAAAAGGGGCAAAACGTGGACGGAAACACGATGCGCATATCCTTCAAATATGTTGGGTGAGCTGAAGTCAAGGCAGTCACTGCTTACAGGAGCATTGCTCTGGGTTGCTGTGAGACTTGACTCGTGCACGAGTGTGTGAGGAATGTGTGTGATGTCCAGACAGTGCGCAGTTGTTTCAGACCCTGTTCTCCGGAACTGACAGTCATAAAGTGTGTACAGCTCAGAGTAAACAGGGTTTGTGTCTGTCCTGTAAACACTGTGCAGGTGTGTCCTTCTGACCCAGTACAACTGTTGACGTGCAGTAAACGTAGAGTGCAATATGTTGATGTAAGATGGTCTACACTAGAGTATACAGTAAGTTAATTTTATAGTTAAATGTATCGGTTTGCAATGTGCTGTTGTTTATTGTATAGTACAGTAAAACATAGGGACAAGTTTAATGATGCAGTGCAGAATGCTGAGGTACCGTATAGACAGGTAAAAAAGATACAGGTGAGACTCGTCCGATGAAACCTGAATGAATAAAGGGTTTGAGGGTGTCTGTGTGTGTGAGAGGGAAACAGTGTCCCTCTCTCATGAGCTTCTGCTGTATAATTGCTCCCTGCCTCTTCCTGTGTTCACGCTGTTGGAGGGGAGGGCTCAACTTCTGACGTTATACAAATAGGAATTCCCTTCGCTGTTCTCTCTCACTGCGCTCTCATTCACTTTCAGCCTGTCTGGCCCCCAGACGAACTCTCTCTCTCTCTCTCTCTCTCTCTCTCTCTCTCTCTCTCTCTCTCTCTCTCTCTCTCTCTCTCTCTCTCCCTCCCTCTCTCTCTCTCTCTCTCTCTCTCTCTCCCTCTCTCTCTCTCTCTCTCCCTCTCTCTCTCTCTCCTATATAAACACTCATAGCGTCTATACTGGAGTCGGACACTCCCTCTGAGACACAAGTGCTATAAGGTTCCTCTCACGCTCTGAACAGAGGAGATACAGAGAGAGAGAGAGCAGTCAGATCATCCAGGTAAGAGGCCGGCGTCACACTTCTGAACTGTGAATAACATCTGCATGTGCTTTCTACACTATTCATTATTGCACTATCCGTTTTCCTCTCTAAGACAACTCTTGTTAAGCGTTCTGGAGGTTTGTGGCGTGACTGGTGATGGTAGGACTGACTTTTTGAGTTTAGCCAGACGAGTGCTCCACTTGAGCGTCCAGAAGAAAGGTCATCCGTAAATAGTTTCATTGAACGGGCCCGTCTGAGCGAGTGCAGGACATCTGCCAGCCAGACTTGAGACTTCGGGGTCGGCGTGAAAGCGGAGGTCATAAAAACGCTCTCAAAACAAGGAGTGCGATGATGAGGCCGTGGAGAAAAAGCTCTAACATTCTTCTCATTGTTCTCAAGTCTCGGAAGACCGTGCCAGACGCTGCACAGCCAAAACAACTTTCAGAGGAAGGAGGAGGAGGAGGGGGGAAGAGTGTGACAAAATCAGAAAGGCCAAGCCGGGAGTGTTAGACGAGGTGTCCGAACTCGAACGATAGATCAGCAAAGCGAAAGCAACCCGAGGTGATTGTTCATCCTGTGCTCATTGAGCGTAAGAACGAGAAAACTTACTTGACAATTTAGTCAAATGGATATGTTATATTGAAGTTTTTAATATAACATAGTACAGTAAACATAGTTGAGTGTAATATTGAATATTATATGTATTTTTAGTATAATATTCTGCATAGCTCAGTATTAAGTGTGTAGTCAGTATATAGTAAAAAAAAAGATGTGTATATAGTGAAGTGTTTACTGTAGTAGCTTATAGTAAATTGTGTAGTATTGTACAGCGCTTCTCACAATGTACAACGTTTCAAAGTAGCTTTACAGAAAATCATGATGTTGAAGTTTATAATATTTTAATATCTTCATGCATTTAGCAGATTAGAGCTGGGCCGTAAAATAGTTTACATTTTTGCATTGATACAAGCAATCAAGGCGTTGAGATATGCTATAGAATACACTATAAATCGCCCTATACGCAAGTATACTGTCTGCATGGGGATGACGTTACTATATATATATATATATTATATATCCAACTTTATATATGGAGCTGGGCAGTAATATAGTTACAGAGTATAGTGTATAACACAGTCAAGAAAGCCACAAAAGTTATTATCTCATAATGTGCTCATGTGCGCCTAAAACATTAGAAATGAAACACCCTAAAACAGGCCCGTCCCACTTTTTCATGGAGCTCAGGAGTTCTCAGGACTGGGACAGAGATTAGGAAACAAGTGTGCTGGATTCTGAGTGTTTTCTATGCTGAAGTTAATGGCTGCTGCTGAGGATTGGGTGTAATAGTATCTGGAGTAAAGTTACAGACACATTAGCGAGAGAATGATGAGCTGGGAATTCATGCTTTTTTTTAAAAGGGAGCGAGCAGCTTTGTGCTCATGCTAGTGAGTATTCTCTGCAGTAAATGCTAATGCAAAAGTTGTTTTCGGTGTCATTCAATTCGGTTTGAGACGAATGAGACGGACGTATTCCCACGGGCAGGGTGGAGCACTGTACGCCTATAGAGCTGAATGCCATCAGAAGCCATCTGTCAGGAGTCATAAATTACATGTAATCACCTAATATTCTACAGTTGACATTTCACTAAAGTGGTTCATTTCACTTAAAACCATTTCAGTTTCACTAAGATGTGATGTGCGAAATTTGAAAGTGTTGTTAATCTCATAATGTGCGACAAGATTAAATGTGTTATAGTTCAGTGTAAAATACTGGTTCTCATTTAATGAATACATATTTAGGTATTGATACAATATTATATTTTTATATAAAGTTTGGTTAAATTTGAGTTTTTTTAGTTATTAAATGTATACATTTAGTTAGCTCTTATAGATTCAAATTGAATTTAATTATATTACAAGCTTGAGGCCAATCAAAAGTCATGTGTACACACGCTGTGTTTGTGTGAAAATATAATATATCAAAAAATTATTACAATTAATGATATGTTATTTATTAATTATGTATAATTAATGTCAAAACAGCATTTTTTACATTTTACTGGTGTTTGATTATTCAAAATGTTTTTGTATTATTTTAATTTGTAATTCACTTTGGATAAAAGCATCTGCTAAATTAATAAATCTAAAAGTGTGTGTGTGTGAGAGAGCGAGAGGGAGTTCTTGTATATATGATTTATGATGACACAAATGTGTATAATGACATGGTTATTACAACGTAAACATGTTTTATGACTACACTTCATGTGTCCTCATAAACCAAATTACTTACTAAACTGGTTTTTAGAAGAAAAAAAATTCTACGTTTTCTGTGATGGTTGGGTTTAGGGGTAGGGTTAGTGTAGGGGCATAGAAGATACAGTTTGTACAGTATAAAAACCGTTACGCCTATGGAAAGTCACTGTAAGCAACATATACGTGTGTGTGTGTTTATGTATAAAATATACTGTGAGCATGTGTGATGCATCCAACCCCATGTCCATTTTTTTAAAAGGCCCAGTATCAGATTACTACCGCAGCTAAACGAAAAATCTAATTTGCTGGCAACTACGGATCTGATGTGCAGCAGAGCAAATGGGATATTATTGGTATTTTTTCCTCAATCCCTAAAATTAGCTGCGACACTGCAAAATTAAAGTGTGACTTCTCATCATGAGGATGGCCATAAAAAGTCGTTCCTGCTCTTTTCCTCTGTGAGGTGTAACCGCATCGACTGCATCACGCCAGACGCCATCATTAGTGAGAGGAAAGACTGAGATCACTGGCAAAAAGAACAACTGCGCCTTCAATTTAGTGGGGAAAAAAGCTGAAATGAAAGATCTGATGGAAAATATTAATGGACAGAGAGATCTTCCCGTTTGAAAGGCATCACTTCATCAAGTCTAGATTGAGCTGGGTGGATGATTTCAAGCATTCGAGAATCGGGAAAACACATCACAGCACTTCACAGATAGTTTAGATGCCCTTCAAAAGCAATATTCAGTCCTAATGCATCATTTCCTTTGCAGTCTCACTTGGAAAGGCACGTTTGTGTGCGAGTGGAAAATGCATAATGATGTTTCTAGGGGGAAAATATCACGCTTTAAACTCTTTTGCAGCTTTTTGGAACTGGTCATTTTAGTGCAGAAGTGAGATCAAAAATGTCTAAATGTCATTGCATTTTATATATATATATATATATATATATATATATATATATATATATATAAAAAATCAAACCAAGTTCCATTTATTAAAAGAAAGAAGCACGTTTTTCAATCAAAACACTTCACAAAACGGAAGTTTGATAGGTTTGAAATGGTAAAACAATAGATATAATTTAGATATACTAACAAAATAATTATTTTGGTGAAATATTGAACATGTCTATTGTTAAAGTGCACCTATTATGGCATTTAAAATGTTCCTAATATTGTTCCCAACAACAGTTTTACATGCATACAATGACAAAAACCACCTTTGTTGTCTTATAATATGCATTTATTTTTAACTGATTTCCTCACAGACTCCCAAATGATTTGTTCAACAACTAATTTTTCCAAACCCCTCATTTGTGTGACGCTAATCTGCGGTGATTGGTCAGATGACCCCGTAACTTACACAACACACACAAATACTTATTGAGCATGCTACAAAACACATAAAAGCAACAATTATTAATAATACTTACAGGTTGATTCGGAGGAGGAAGCTGATCCAAATAAACTTGGTACTGAACCTTCCTTCAGTATCAACCGGATCGCGAATCCACACTTGAAAGCATTTAGGTTTGTAAAGCAATCGTCATTAAAATGACGCGAACACAGCACAAGGTTCAGGCTATACTTGTGTGGTATAGTTGTAAATATAAACTCTAGCCACTGATTCTTCACATGGTCGTCCCTGGGCAGAGAAAAAAAGGTCGCTTTTGATTCGCACTTCAGAACACAGCGTCTTGTTGTCGACATCATAGATATCTATATAAAGGCTAGATGTCTCGTCCGCGCTGCTGGCCAATGGTAGTCGACGTCAGCACCATAGCGGCCATCTTGTCACAGGCTGCTCGCCCACTCGTAACATTGTGTTTATGGTGCATGTAATTTTTAAATAACCATAACTTGCTCAATTTTCTACCGATTTTCAACGGGTTGGTTCGTTATAAACGTCAGAGATGTAGTTATGACACTGCACACTTATGGATAATTATGTATTAATTATGTAAACATCCATTATATGCTAGTATTATAGCCACGTTAATAACGTTAGTAAGAAACCAAACCGTTTGTAAATCCGTCCAGATTTCAGCGAGATAAGAGTATTTGTGTTTGTGCAGATAACTCACCTTACATTAAACCCTGCCTGTGACAAGATGGCCGCCGGTGATGACGATAGAGACTCCGCCGTAAGACATCTAGCCTTTATATAGATATCTATGGTCGACATGATGTTTTCACGTTTTTCCTCATGTCTGCGCACAATGAGTGGGCGCAGCCAATTTGATCATTTTTCATCTTGACGTCACAACGAAAAGGAAAATGACTCATTGGAAAAACGATTCATTAAATTGACTCAGAGTCGACTCATTTGAGAGACAATAACTTTTTTTACGGTGACTTTTCATATATAAAACTTTGCAGGATGTTTTTGTTCACTTAGATCTATGTTACACACTATATGAAAGGTAATTTTCAAAATTCCATAATAGGATAAATAGGATAATGTGATAAACACCTGTGAACTTGAGGATTGACTTCATTCACAACTAAAAATTGCCAAAACTCTAGTTGATTAAAAAAGACATTATGCAAAACTGTTGAAGAATAGTGAACTTCGAAAAAAGATTCTTCAGCATTTAAGATTTAAGTTTACAGACACTTGCTTTGATATTTCGTTATCAAGTGATTCTCTGACGTTTTTAATTGTGGCAAACTGTCCAAACTCATTTTGGGGCCTGTGCGTGTAAGACCGACGGGCCACATCCTCTGATCAGCATCTAAATGACTGTCTGTCACACTCTACTGCAAAGTCTCGTCTTGCAAAGGGAAAAACCTGAAGAAAAAAACTGCAGCACAAGCAGTCAGTACTCTATAAGCACTGGAGGTCTTTGTTTAAAGCCGGTGGGTTTACTCACATCATTATCTAGGATATTTTAATGCAAAGACATAAACATAATGCTCCAGGTTTACGTAAGCTAGGAGTTCCCCTTCGTCTGGACAGAAGTCATATTTTCCCCCACAAGACTGACATTTGCATTGACAACTGCGAGACGCTGTAAGGAACTGGAATGATTCTGTTGACTGGTTACGATGCTGTAAATGTTCCTTCATAAATGTTTTAAGGGCAAAGAGTTTGAAGAGAATGCATAGTGACATGTTACAACTGGAAAATATGTTTCTGCTTTTAAAAACTCCAAACTGATGAATAACTGTAGGAAAGATCGCCGTAATAGACTGCAGTGAGGTGAAATGACGAGCAAGACTGATTTTTTTGTAGAGAGACATAACATATTCTCAGATGCGTCTCCACTAGAACGGATCTGAGAAAGAATCTGAATTAAAAAGATCTCAAACATTTAAATTCTTCCAAGGCCAAATTATCCAAACTAAATGCAAGTCTACAACCCTTGCTCCATGTCAATAAGCGTCTCACTTGTGTGTATTTTAGGAAAAACATCTGAGAGTGAGCTTATATTGAAATAAAACTAGTTTTTTAAATAGTTTTTCCTCAAAAAAATAAAAGCACCTTAAAACAGTAAGAATTTTTCCAACTGTGAAACAAGTTTCTGGTCAATCAGAGCAAACGAGTGGTCCTGCAAGATATGCTAGATCTCCACAGGTTCTGCCTGATTTTTGTCACTCCTAAAATTTTACTCTAGATGAGACACAAGATTTTAAACAGAGCAACATACTTAGCTTTTTTTATGGGCACTCGGCGGTGACTGCACGTCTTTCTGACCTCATTTCAAGCTGTCATTGAAAAGCTATTTTTATAAGTCCACAGAAAGCCCAGTCACCAGACGCTTGCAGAAGGAGGGGCCATCGCAATGACCACGGACTTCATGACAAAATATTAGGTGGCCTTAGAAGAGATACACGCGCGCACACACACACAAACACAAACAAACACACACAAACACACAAGCACTTAACATGTTAAGGTCAGTCAAAACTTTAAATGTCATAATTTACTCACTTTCAACCCTGCTTGACTTTCTTTTTTTTTGTTGGAAATACCAAATAACTTTATAAGATGTTATAAGAGTGTTATTATAGGCTACTCTTATGTTTATAAGAGTCTGTTAAGTTTAAAAAAAGAAACAAAAAAGTCACTGCAGTTTCCATCTGAAATTATCACTAGTTGAAGTAAAACACCATCAACTTCTAGGCTATTCCTTTTCGCACTATCATGAATACACATGCAGATTATTGATTAGTAAAGACTTATTTTGATGCAGTTCCTTGCACAATACTGTTATGACCTCAAAACACTTTTACCATAGTGGATGATTTGTAAACTAATACATTTGAATGTTTGAATCACATAACTAGATCCTTATGACTTTTCTGAAACTTGCTCGGTAGCTTACCTGATACAGCATTTCACTTTTAAACAGCTCAAAGACTTGTAGCGGCAAGCTAAAATGGCACTGTTGCTTCAGCAGTGTTTTTTGATCCGATGTTTGCTTTTGGTAATACTTCCGGTTAGATTTAGGATAGCTTGTCCAGATTGTATGTTATTTTCAAACTCAATAGAGCATTAACCATTTAGCGTCACTCACCAGACATTTAATTTACTAACTGACTGACGTGATATGTAGGCTACAACAAAGTACATTGCACGATTCACGTTCATCTGCTTTGGATAATTCTTAACTTGCGTTTAGCGCCACACACTGGAAATTTCAACAAACAACGTGGTAAAGCATTGCAAGATTCAGCTACATCGGTTTCGGATAAATTTAACGCGTTTGCGACACTCACTGGCCAATTCACTTTTAAAGCCGCGAAACGTGCAAGAAGCAATGTAGCTATATTTACGCCACATGCATGTTTTTGGCTTCACAACGCTTGCGCAGAAGTAGGCTACTTGTGCTTTTCTGTTCACTGTATGGAAAAGAACAGCGCTGACATTCTCCTTAACGTTCCACAGAAGGAAAAAAAAGAAAGTCCTAAGGGTTTTGTGTATTGAACAATATGAGGGTGAGTAGGTAAAATGATGAGAAAACTTTCATTTTTGGCCGAACTCTCCCCTTTTTTTGCCCTGGCTGTTTGCAATCTGTCTGCTGTGTTGTTTGCAGTTCTCACAGAGCGCGGATCGTGCATGATGTGTTAGGACATATATAGAAGTGTAGGACCCAACCTCAGACAGAAATGACATAAGCCCGGACCCTCCTCTTCTGCCGGCCAGGGGAATTCCTGGCAGGGTGATTTTTTTAAACTTAATGACTGAATCACATTGCCAGGGATTTCCAATGGCTCGTGTGAGGGATTCGACTAGGAGACTGCAGGCACGCCAGATATATGCAACTTAAACACACACACACACACACACACACCTGAACACATGAGACGCTAATCCTAAAGGAATGTGGACCGTCTCGCACAGACACACACATGCTCACGAGTAGAGGTGACAAAACTGCAAATTCACGTGCATTTCAATGCTGGTTGTGTGGTGTCAGGACTTATCTCACTTGTGAACACTGCATTGAACTTCTATGTTCACAGTGGTTAAGTTCTGCCATCCTGGAACCGACATCAGCAAAGAAGGACGAGACTTTGAATGCTGGCAATGCCTTGGTTTATAGCCACTAGTGTCATCAAACTAAATGTATTCACCCTGAGTATTGTGACATCTCATTCATTGCATGTATATAATGTTCCTTAAAGAACTGCAGTAAAGATGCATTTAGACTTGATCTTATGAGGTTCATCCCAGAAAGACCTATAACTGGAGCGCCGGTGAATGATAGGCCTAAATCAATCCCACACTGTTGTGACGGGGATGTTTTAATCATGTTGGTTGGTATCTTAATCGCTGATGTTACGCACAATATAGCCTACAGCAAACAAGCCATAGCCTGAAAATAAAAATACTTGGATAAACATCTTTGTTGGTCTTGGAACAAACTCTCATCAAACTGGGTATTTTTTTTCTTTCTATCTTTCTTTTTTTTCATGTGTTGGATCATCTCGCAATGCAACCTATATCAAAGCGTACAAATGTTCACATTATATCCCATATTTTGACTTTTTTTAATTCATTTTTTTACCAACCCATATTTTTTAGTGCTTTTTTGTTAATATTTTGTTCAAATTATTTTATAAAAATGATTATATTTTGTTAAAATAAACTATTTTTATTTAAAATATATATATATTATATTCTAGCAGGCCTGTGAAGCTTTTTGACCTTTTATTTATTTAATTATTATTTCATAAAGACACATAATTATTTGATAATGACACAAGTCATCAAATAAATAAATAAATACATTTATTTATTAAATACAAATATGTTAAAAAAAATTAAATAATTATGATACATTTAATGTTGGTGCTTAACTATGTTATTTATTTAGGTCTTTTTTTTTAAATCAGCCAGTCAACCACAAGTCCACCGGACCACCAGTGGTGAACCACTGTCCTATCTCTTAGCCTTAACCATTAACTACCCCTCAGAAAGAAAGGTACAAAGCGATCACTGGGGCAGTACCTTATCTTAGGTACAAAAGGAAAATTTGTCTACCTTATTTACCCCTAAATGGTACATAATAGTGCCTTAAAGGTACATATTAGTATTTTAAGTATGCATACTTTTTTTTTTTTTTTTTTTTACCTGTTTTGTAGGTACTGCCCCAGTGACAGCTTTTCTTCCGAGGGGTAGTTAATGGTTAGAGGTAGGACAGTGGGGCCTTTTTTTTCTGCGAGTGATAAAGTGAAAAGATTGTCTGAAATGAACATTGTTCCAGGACCAATAAAAGATAAGATTTTTTTAATAAGATAGCCTATATGTGTTTTGTAAGTTTGCAACTGTTAATCCTGTTAGCGGAGCTGGAAAAAATTTGTGCGTTAAATAAAATAACTCTGAAAATCATCTCTTCAGTATGTGAGTTTTCAAAGCGAAATGGGGCAACTTGTTGCAAGAGGACGTATTATTGGTACCAGAATTAGAACTGTCTCATAAATAACAGAACGAATAAACAGCAAAGACGCTTAATGTCAAAGTTTACCAACAGGGATGTTTAGGACAGTTGCTAAGTGACCACACATCTGAATCTGAATTGCGGAGGCCGAGTTTCAACAAAAACTCTTCAAATGTGGCAGAGCAGCCATTTGGAAACTGTTAGTATCCGAGGCCTGAGCGATGCATTAAACGCAAAACAGTGGGAAAGAATGGTACAGTGACTCAACTTTTACCGTATTTCTCACATCCAGGCCGGTTTATCTTACGAGAAAAGCCAAAGGATGCCTGCAGCTGTGAAACATGGTGGGGGATCTGTAATCGCCTCAGTCCTCCAGGAATATTCCTGCAGCGACCAATGTTCATAAACGCCATACTCTAATAAAGTTCCCACATACAGCTAGAATTCAAATCCCTCTTGAATTCTTGCTGTATGTGGGAACTTTATTAGAGGATGGCGTTTATGAACATTGGTCGCTACAGGAATATTTCTGGAGGATTGATTGTGCGATGTAATTGCCTCTATCCTTATGAAGGCATTGATATCATTATATGTTTGAGATATTTCCCATAATTTTATCCACCTCATGTTGGAGTAGATCAATGAGACTGGTTTCATACAATTTCTGTCTGTCTGCTTGTTTTTCTCCACGGTAAACTAATATTTTTGGCACCTTTATGCTAAAATGTTTTTGCTTTTTATATTGTTTTCCCTCATTTGTAAGCCGCTTTGGATGAATGCATCTACTAAATTATCTCATTACCAATTAAAATACCATAATATGAAAAAAGAATCTTGTGTGTGTGTTTATATATATATTTACATTTTATATTTACATCTTTATATTTAACAATGGAGCGTGTAATGGTGACCACATGAATTTCCTATGTGGATAATAAAGTTTACCTTGACCTTGATGTTCTTATGTTTATATATATATCTATATATATATATATAGAAACAGAAGAACTACATATACATGTATATTTATGATTATACATTTATATATGTATAAACTTATATGTATGTATGTGTATATATATAAAATCATAAATATATATTCATATATTTACATGTAGTTCTTTCCTTCAGTGATTCTGCTTGTTATCATCAGGTGTCTTCAATAATGCTCAATCATCACTCATTATGTTTCATTTATTTTGTTTAATTATAGTTTAACTTTATATTATTTTATGTATACAATTGTTATATTAACCATAAATGTACATCATGGAAATATTTTTGTATACAGCATTTAACTTGCATTTATTTAAATAAACAATTGTATAACATTACTGAATTACAGTACTGAGAATCTATTGGGTTATATGTATACATTACTGTAATTATAATTTGGGGGTAAATATTTTATGGAATATCATTTAAGTCTTATTGGAGTAATGTGACGTGTTGTCGCTACCCCCATCCTGCATGAGTCATAAATTAATAAGGTTGTTGTGAAGGTTTCATTCTCCATGTCTTTATCTCAGTTTCGTATGATTTTGTTGCATGTTTCTCATGTGCTGCCAGTGCGTGCGCTGGTGTCTCTCTCTCTCTGGTCTCTCTCTCTCTCTCTCTCTCTCTCTCTCTCTCTCTGTGTCTGTCCGTCAGTGGTCTGGTCTCCTGTGCCTGCTGTGCTGATAATCAGTGTATAGCTACAGCTGGCTCAGTTCAGCAGGAACAGGAGCCTGGTCTTCTCTCTGTGGCCTTCTGCTCCAAACACACACTGATAACACAGAGAGAGAGAGAGAGAGTGTGTGTGAGAGAGAGAGAGAGAGAGAGAGAGAGAGAGAGGGGACTGTTCTCCACAGCACAAGCTACAGGTATGACCATGCAAAATACATATACACAAATTCACTGTTCATAATGATAAAAACATGTAATATCCACATTTTTTGACCAGGCGGGTATAATATTTAAATAATGTTAAACAATATGAATTAACTCATTGGTTTTGATATGTATTGTCTATTTCAACACTATAAATAAAATACTTTTCAAAAATCTGCCTTACTATGTGTCTTTTTTGCTGAAACAAGAAATTGTAATATATATGTTATATTATTTAAATAATTATTTCAAAAGTTAGATATTATTAGAAATAAAAATGTTGTAATTTATGTCAAATATTTAAATTATGAGAAAACATATGGTGTCTTCTATGACTTTCTTTTTTGTGAAATAAGAAATGATAAATTATGAGCTATGAATTACAATAAATAAAATAAATAAATATGTATTTATATTTTAGTAAAAATACTTCAAACATTATTATATTGAAATAATAAACGGTAATGCGATTAATATATGATTAAATGATTGAATTGAAAATACATTTGTATTTAATCTGATGTAGTTAACAAAAGGGTAGGCTTATGAGTTAAATACAAAACGCAAATATATATTTTAAAAATATATTCATATTAATTGAGGGAAAATACTATACCATAAAGAGAAAAATAACACCTCAGTCCATGTAGTTAGGCCTATACTAGAAGTGATCTTGGTCAAAAATATCAGCTAAAAGACATAACATTAGCAAGCAGAATATAAATACTCCTCTGACACTCAGAGCCAATGAGCTCGTTCTCAGGGACACACCTTGTGATCATCCAGAATATCCCAACACGGCTAATACGTACAATAACTGTGGCTCTGTCTCAACCGATCTCAACACAAAGTGAGCTGCCTACAGAGGCGGTATTTTAAGGTATCGTGCACTCCCGACATGAATATTGTTGTTCCAGAAATCGACATATAAAGGCAAACGGCAGCATCGCATATTTCCTTAATGGAAAAGCTAAATCAAATGTTTTTTTTCAGAGGATTGAAGAAAAAACCCAGACAACTGTTTGTGAAACTAGTTTTGGCTATTTGCATTGCAGGGTATGTCGTGTTTCTTTTCAGTCTATACTTAGAAGAGAATGTCGTAAGTGTTATTTTTCAGATAGGCTTAGTTCTCAGCACCTGTCCCTTTCGTTTGTTCATCATTTATATTCTGCTTCTATATGTCCCGTCCGATTCTCTGTGAAAATCCCCAAACGGTAAACAATGAAATAATGTGTCAACGACTTTCTTTCTTTTCTTTTTTGTCTAGCTACGACCGAAGGCCAAACAATTGGAAAAATACAGCAAGTGACCATGGAAACCAAAATACATACACATACAATACAAATACAGACATTTAAATGTTTGATCGCCAAACCACAAGAGGAACCTGGTCTGAGTTGATTTAGAAATCAATTCTGAGAATAATCCTTATGAGCAGAAGCAGAGATGACGTTGAGCTGTACACGTTATGCAGATCTGTCTTCCATTAAAAAAAAGCTGTTAAATAAAAAACATTTTAAGCTATTGAATACATTTAAGATTTTGTAAAATATCAAAGCCTTTTATTGTTTGTTTGGCCTATTATTTATTTTTATTTTTATTCACTTTCTTGTATTATATATTTTTGTATCCTTAACCCTTTTTTTCTCCTGTTCTGTTGTCTAAGCAATAAAATAATGAAATAAAATAAAAACGTGGATGTGACATGTTCCTCTAAAATATTATTAACATAATTTTTTTTAAAATCTAATAAAAAACCCATTCATATGAATAGCTTATATTTATATTAGCCTACTTATCATATATATATATTTGCTTTATTATTTAAAGGGCCCATATCATGGATTTTTTTTAAAGTTTCCTAATGTTGTTTTGGAGTCTCCTACAACAGGTTTGCATGCATCAAACGTAAAAATAAAAAATAAAAAATAAAAACCGTTTAATTTTCTCATAATATACATTTGCACATCACCAGATTTACAATGATTCTCAAACGACTCGCCAAATGAATCAATCTCTCTAAATCCCTCCTTTCTGCGAGCTACTCTGCTCTGATTGGCCTGTCTGCTGTGATTGGTTTACGCGTAATTCCCATTGCCATAACACCAACAGCTCTGTGTGTCCAGGGGCCTGTTTCAGAAAGGAGGTTAAGTGAAAACTCTGAGTATGTTAACCCTGAAATGAGGGAAACTCTGGGTTTTCTGTTTCAGAATGGGAGGTATATCAAACCCGAGAAAGCAGAGTAAGTCAAGCCCGTTTCTGAAAGAGAGGTAACTTATACTCAGAGTCAGTTACCATGGTGACTTACTCTGTGAACCTAACCTGGTCGGGAGCAGGTTTTCTTCGGTAAACCCAGAGTTTATTTCGGTCTCCTCCCCCTTTTTAAAGAGGAAGCAGTGTTTAAACACCAACAATACTACAATTTATCTAAACATTATTTAAGGAATATATATATATTGTTTGTCTATGGTTTAATTGACTAAATCTGTTTTGCAGCACTTTGCCAAAAAATAAAAGGATTAAAACGTTTGCTAAACTTTTATTTGATTACCACCGTTTTTGATAATATATTTGTATTAAATCATAAAATAAATTAAAAAAACTGAATAAAAACATTTCATAGAACTCAATTATTTTTAAACATTTTAATAAGTTATTAATGATACAAAATAAGTTGTTAATCTAATTCATAATCAATTATTGAAATTAGTTGATTAGATAGGTTTTATTGAACAAATGTTTAATTTATTTAACTGTCATTTTAACTGATGATAATAATAACAGTAAGTTAATAATGCAGTTTATATATTTAATAATTGTTTAATACCATAAACCGTGATATTTTTTGAGACGGTTATCATACTGTGAAACTCTCATACATTACAACCCTACATAGGAGAGTCGTTGAATAGAAGTACTTTTACTGGAGTAGATTTTTAGACCGGCTTCTTTTACTTGTACTTAAGTAAAATTTTTATCAAAGTAATAGTATTTTTACTTGAGTAAAATATTTTATTACTCTTTCCACCTCCGGTAGTTCTAAACAAATTCTACAGAATTAAACTGTGGCATTACACACTGAAGTGTGTCCCTACTATTTATGAAGTTTAGGCCTATTTGTCATAATTTCTGGTGTATTGAGTGTAGGCTACTTACAACTGGGGTTCTGTTGGGACAGGAGGCTCCAAAAGACAGATATTACCATCAGAATCTGTTGGGACCAACGAAAAACCCAACCCAAAGTAAAATAAACTGTAGACCTCTTACATTTTATGAAGGCTTGGATCTTCGGGAGTGACTGGCTCTGATGAAGGAATTCCCTCAGCCAGAAATGCTGCTGCACTGCTATATACTGGATGCTATTTAGTTATTTAATATGTCAAATGTTTGTAAAGTCAGGTAGCCTACACCCATGATATGCTCAAGCCTTACCTGATTGAATTATGTTTATATATTTTATTTTCAGCTGCTGCCACGTTCTTTTAATGCCTGCAGGATTGCACCTATAGCCTACATGAAAATTAAAATTAGGTTGAATAACATAGGCTACTGTTCTTACAGTTTCACCTCTGATATTATAACAGTTTGGTAAGTTACTCTAAAATAGTTATTAATTACTACAAATGACATCTTCAACAGTGTAATTAGATTAATGTAATAATTACTATCTTTAGAAAGTATTGGTCTATTACTAATTACTAAATCCCATATCAACCTCAACCAATTGAACAATACAAGGAGAGACAAGAAACTGCACTTTTAATGCTTTCAAATGAACAATATGCAATTGCATGAATTATTCTTGAATTGACCAAAGTGTGTAGAGGGAGAAGGTTACATAAAAAATATACCTTGTATTTTAAAAATGTATTTTAAATCCATTATTGTTTTATACTGAATTGTTCTATACTCTCTACAGTATTTAATGTAATTACATCAGATTTTATTTTAAATTACAGAATTAAGAGTAATCCCTTTAATTAAATTACAATATTTAGATTACTTGGTAATTAATTACACCCAACACTGTATAACAGTAATTCCTCTTTTTGTCTGGCGCTGTTGCCATGGTAACTCATAATATCTGCGCTCCATTGATAATGGCTTTTTATAGTTGTGGTGCACGCGCTTAACTCAGAGGCTGCGTTCGGAATCGCATACTTCCCTACTATATAGTAGGGGAAAAAGAGTAGGCGAGCGAAAAGTATGTACGAATCATAAAAGAGTAGGCGAGAATTACCTGGGTGACGTACTAATTATCGCGAGATTCGGACTTAAGTGCGTTCGAATATGCCTACTTTCCTACTATATAGTAGGCGAAAACAGTACGTGAAGGGAAGCAGTACGTTCGAAACGTCAGTATTCATAAAAGAGTAGGCGAGAAGTTCCCGGATGGCTTACTGCTTCTGCCCAGATTTTTGAGTGCTCGTCCGATGGATACTGTGGATACTCATCTATCCCAGGAGGCCACGCGAGAGCATACGTCATTATCAACATCACGGAGATCAGCGACGCCGGGTTTTTTTTCAAATGTGAGTAAACACGGTTCCTTGTGTTTAAATCGTATTTGTTAAACTACTATAGAGTAAACGTTTTAAATGTAGAAGGTGTAGAGTTGTGATTTTGCTGTAAAAACATGTTTTATTATGTATAGCTAGCTAACAGGGGATCGAGCTCCAGTAAGCACACGTAACGTTACGTCTCTAAAGTGGATTTACATAACCATATACATCTTAAACACGCTTATTTAAAATGTCTATTTACATCTGAAAGGAAAATATTGTATGTATTGCATCTGAGTGATGTATGTGTGCTATTATGTAGGATAATTCACTGTTGTCAACACTGTTTACATTAGACAAATGTGCTGTAAATAAACAAATCTATAAAGCAACTAAACATGTTATATATTTTATTTGTCCCTTATTACTGTTGATAAATTGAGGAACATTTAAGTTGGATAAAAAGTGAGTTAACACATCAGCTACAACCTCAGCCTGTAGGCTATATTGAGCAGATAAATCACAGCATTTTTGTAACTTAATACATAAATCAAATTACATTGTGCTGTTAAAATGACTGCTTTTGTATAATGTTTATGCATTTTTGTAGGATCTGAAATGTCTGCAGACTGGTGTGAGCACTGAGGACGAGGAGCCCAGAGCTGAATCCTCGAAACGGTACATGGATGAGACGCTCCATCACTCCACCGGCCCTTATTGCCTCAGATTGTGAAGCGCAGCAACAAGCTCCGGCACGAAGGCACGGTCACCTCTGGTGAATTCATCAGAATAAAGCTGCAGAATGGGAACCGCTGTGTGGAGATGGCAGGATGTGGGGTTCAGCGCCTGTAAATACATGATTGTAGTTTGAATAAAGCTTTGTTTCATGTGTTGTTGACTTGTATATGCATTTGTTTATTGTGATGGTTATTTTTATTTGTTCTTTTACTCATTTATTCATGTTTCTTATTGTTTTCAGTATATAAAATATAATTATTTAATTTATGTATGCATTAATTCATTGCTTGGCTTTATCTAGTGTGTATTAATGCATAACTACGTCATATGACAAAAGAAATTACATTTAGCTTGTTTTACACTCTTAGAAAAAAGGGTTCATTGGGGTTCTATATAGAACCATAGGGTTCTTTACTCCAAAGAACATTTTATGCTAAAAAGGTTCTATAATGACAAGAAAGAACCCTTTTGGCACAAAGGTTCTTTAAGCTATTATTTGACAAAACTAAATTAATTAATGAACCCCTTAAAGGCTCCATATAGAACCTTTTTCCTGGTTACAAAGAATCCTAAAGGGTTCTTTTGATTGAACCCTTAAAAAGGGTTCTGTATAGAACCTTTTAGGGGTTCCAAATACGTAGCGCCTGATAGAACATTTTAAGGTTCTATATAGAACCTTTTCTTCTAAGAGTGTATTAAATTATATAATTTTTAGTATATAAATTTAAAAAAGTAATATAATTAAGTATTGGTCAGCATTTAATATTATTATTTTGTTTAAGTTTTGGGGTGGGCTAACAATGCAATTCATTCTGAGGTAATATACATTTTTAAGGAGCGATACTTAAATTTTTCAAGTATAAAATCAACAGTTTTCTCCAACGGAGAGATCTTCGAGCAGCGGCCCGTCTCCTTTGTGCAGACATTACACACGCAGAGGAAAACTGTTCTAGGTAGGGCTGTCGAGTTACTGATGTTATGAAGTGTTAGTGCACCTGTCACTCATATAATTTAAAGTTATTACATTCAACAAGATCATGGAAAGATACCATAGTTGTATCATAATACATTAAAAAAAAAATTTTTGTTATAAGTCTGAGGGATGAAACGAGAGGTAAATTCATCAAGAAAAAGAGGGAAACAAATGAGAAACTTTTTGGGT
This sequence comes from Semotilus atromaculatus, assembly GCA_031834385.1. Classification (NCBI taxonomy): domain Eukaryota; kingdom Metazoa; phylum Chordata; class Actinopteri; order Cypriniformes; family Leuciscidae; genus Semotilus; species Semotilus atromaculatus. The sequence goes on along the minus strand of JAULUF010000005.1, from coordinate 11,439,562 downwards.
ATAAAATAAAGAAATTAACAACATATTCAAGATTTGGGGGTTTCTTAATAAAAAAATATATCGTTATAAGGATAAAACTGTGGGTCACATTAGTATGGTTTAAAATATAACAACTTAAATCAACCCTAAATGTATTTACAAAATAAATGGAGAGCTGTTTCTTCAACAATACCACAAAATGAGCAAGTTTAATCAATATCGAGATATTTACAATAGATGAATTAAACGTGTCGTTCATATCTTTTAAGTTGTTGCGCTTGTGATAACGCGTCGTAGGTCACATGATAACGTCAACATGGCGATGATATCCGGATCGATTTGGCTATAAAGTACCTACTCTTTTAGCGCTCGTTAAGTAAGTACTCATTGAAATTAAGTACCTACTCATTGAGTATGCGATTCCGAACGCAGCCAGAGTCAGTCAACTCAAGAGTTGATTGAACCAACTCATTTCAGCTGTTCTGTAACCGAAAACTCAAAGAGTTTCCCATCTCAGGGTAAGTCAACTCAGAGTTCAAGTTTTAACTCAGAGTTGGTTGAACCTCCTTATTGAAACGGGCCCCTGAGGCTTCCTACACCGTAAACTAAACACAGTAAAGACCAATGACGTGGATTTTACCATATCAATCCGAGCGCGAGCGCAAGGACGACTCGAGCAGGACGTTTCAGTGATTCACTACTCAGTTTGAGGTAACTAGCCAAGCTATAGCGTGAATGACTGATGTAACATAATTTTTTTTAAACAAACCCTTGGGCAGTGGGGAAAAAATTATTTACCGTCACATTGTCACACAGCATCTCCTCGACATGATGCTCTCCGGTATCACAGGGTCAGCTTCCGGTGTTGTGCCGAATTTCGACCCCCTGCCAAATTATTACCCCCCTCGTTGAAGTCAGTACCTGATTGCTAAATCCTAATCCCTCCCCCACAACTAATCCTAAACCTACCAATGCTAGGGGAGTAATAATTTGGCGGGGTTCGAAATTCGGCACAAGACCTGTTTGAGGTTTAAGTTTCCCTTGGGCACGTTCAAGATCACAACGGTGCGCAACGTTTTGCTACGGTTTCCGGGTTGAACGTCATGTTTCCTGGAAACGGAAACGGCTTGCACCTGTGTGCAACGGGGTTTGAGATGCGTTTTCTCTTGTTTGGTGGGCGTGTCAGAACTGCAGTCCAATCAGCAGCAACATGTATATAAAGCACGCGGTATTAAAGTGAACGCGCACAATGGAAGTAATTTACAAATGTGTTCGATATGCAACAACTGAGGATATTAGAAGACATGTTTGTCGTAAGTTTTATTGTAAAAATATAGGATATCAACATAATGATGTAGTTGTTTATATTTTTAGCTTCATTGCAAGTGTATGACATTTGGTATAGAAATAAACAATGCATGTAAAGTGCTTTTTCTAAAAATGAGAAAGAAAATACAGGGTAGGCTATTAATAAAACAGTATGAACAACAAAGTCAGTATGTGAGGCTAAATAGATGTGTTTTAGTCTTTATTAGGTAAGATGTGTGCTTCCATTTCAGTTTCCACAAATCCCTTCACTCGATTGGGATGTTCTCTTGTGTTCTGGGCGGCAAGTGCAGTAACTGTAACATCGGGCATATTTTGTAGTATTAAACATATTTATACCGACTTCATCAGGCTCCGAAAATTCTTCACAAAGAACACAAAAAGCCTTCTCAGCTGCTATAGTTGCAACTCTTGCGTCATCACAACAGTGCGTTCAACGCGTCACCGTTTCTGTTTAAAAAACGTTCTGCAACGTTTTGTCAGCGCTGAACGCAGCCCTGGTATGGAACGCCAAAAGGGTCACAATGTGCCACTTTCCTACCACGTTTTGTTAAAAAAAGCGGCGTAAAAAGCGCCGTTTGAACAGCCAGGACGCCGCTTTTTACGCCGCAAAAAAGTGAAACGCCGTAAAAAGCGCCGTGGGACTGTGTAAACTACGGTGTATTTTTCGTCGGTCCGGAGGCGGCGAAAAAAACGACGCCCTATATGCTCATGTAACGCCGCTTTTTATGGGACACAGGACGCGTATCATAACGCGTCACAAGACGCGTATTATAAAATGATAATTATCTCCACCCTGTCTTTTCCAAAGCCAATCAATTTGAACTGTTATCACCCAATCAGTAAAGAACAAGAACAGACCACATTAATCCAACCCAGCACAAGGATGAGCTTCCATGCCTCCGCTCACTTAATGTATACTGAAACTGAGTGATATGGTTTAGCTCACTGCTAACGATACCACCTTAAGGCATGTCTCTGTGGGTCGCGGGTTTGCACCCACTCACATCCTGTTATTTGCGAAAGGTTTTTAATATTTTTGTACAGTCTGTTTTCTGTACAATGGCAATCGGTAAACTTAAGTTGTAGGTAGGCAAAAACTAGTGTTTTCATCTATTGTTAACCTAATAGAACCGATCCAACACATAGCCTACTGACTGTTTGTTTTAACTTAAAACTGATTGTTTTAAGGTGCATTAAAGGATCATACTTTAACGAAAATGTACACACACACACACACACACACACACACTGTACATCCCTTGTACCATCTGGACAACTGGGGTTAAGACGTTCTGACGACCAGAAATGATGGAGTATTTTAAGTTAACCTGGATAAATGTTCGCTATTATTAAGCGCATATCCAAGTGTGTGTGGAGTGTGGAGCGCGCACTGCATGACATGGAGGCGCCGGTGCCATCACTCGCACTTTCCTATCAACAGTGGAAACAACTTAAAATACTCCATAATTTCTGGTCATACAGAAAAGAATAATAGATCAGTCGCAACTACATTTATTTGTGTAAACTCATAACAATAAGAAAACGTTGTGCTTTTGTAAAATAAAATAAAACGAACAGGGCGCGCTTTCATAGTCTCTGAATTGGAGCGCGTCTCAAAAATTAACTGAAAAAAGCCTCACAGTCATGTGAAATATAGCATTCTATAAAAAAAATGTCCACCAACGAAAAAAAATTGCCTGGTAATACCAGACTCTGCTACTTCACTTTGCTTCGTAGACAGAGTCTGGAATAGCATAATAGAGAAGTGTTTTCTCTCTCGCTAGGGGGCGATTTCTGAAGTTTAAAATCATTGGTTACCCGTAAGCCAATCAGATAAGTTTATGTTATGCGCCGACACAGCCGCATCTAAACACAGACATCATGCATCGAACTCAAATCTATGATCGAACTTCCACTGTAAACCTGCTGTAAACGACTTTTGCAGATTATGCAAAGTTAATCTACGCATCCACGGTACAATCACGTGTCTCGTTTCCCATTTCCGCGGTCGTTTCGGTTTTCGATTTCTCTATCCTACAATGTAAAACTCGGCGCTTAGCGGCTACGTCACGGCTCTCAGCCGCCCTCTGTTCGTTGATTGGGCCGGCTGTTTTCAGGCCGGTGGAAAACTGAAAGATAGGCTGCTATCTCAGACTGACTACAGGAGCGAAATGAAATTAGCGGAAGTAGGAAGTCTGACGTAGTCAGGCTAGAAAAAAAACCCAATCGAAAGCAAATACGTACGGTACCATCTGATAATGTAATCCTGTCCGTAAAGGCGCAAATAGGCTACATTACAGCGGAGATGTATGGAGATATGTTTGCAGGCAGCCTACACTGATTAGAAAAGAGTTTATTAATAAACAATTAAAATTCTTTGTTATTTTTTTCAGACACATTTATTATCATTATTTTTAATGCATGCGCTTGAGTGGCTATATGCACCCAGGATTGAATAAAAACGTGCGATTAGTCATAATTGCTTAAATGAATGACTACTAGTCTAGAAAAATCTTTAGTCTATGGCAACTCTAATCAATAGCCTACATTTAATATTTGACATTATTTAATTAGTAATTATCCAGCTATTTACATTAAATTAGTTGAGTTAGCATGATTAGTTAATGAACTAATAAAATAAAGTTTAAATTAAGATACTTATCATATATTTCTATATAACATTGCTTATTCCACCACACAAAGGACTGTTTATAAGGTGACGATTCGTTATACATGCAAGATTGTAGGCTGTATCTTGAAGATTTTTGTATTTTATTGTATCTTATGATATAAAGACGAAGATTGACATTTCGTTAATTAAACAAAATAAGTTTATACTTTATACTTAAATACACAATGTTGTAAAAAATAAACAACTTAGGCTATGTTCTGTTAGATGTGTTTTGGCTACTTTTTGTTTAATTATATCTCTTCTCTAGGTAATGAAGATATAGCCTATTGACAAAAATAAATCTTATAATATATTATATTAAAAAAACTGCCTATATAAAATATATATTTTTTAAAGGGCCTCATTGATTAATTTATTTGTAAATTCACCGGATTTACAAATGCACATCTTGCTTGTTGCACGCACATAATTATCTCGAAATAACGATATTAATAATAATAATAAATATTAAAGAATATTTCATTGAATGCTGAATGTTGTGCTTGTTCAATTTAATAATGTAATTGTGATAATTAAAATAATTGAATATTAAATATTGAGGCATGGAAGCTCATCCTTGTGCTGGGTTGGATTAATGTGGTCTGTTCTTGTTCTTTACTGATTGGGTGATAACAGTTCAAATTGATTGGCTTTGGAAAAGACAGGGTGGAGATAATTATCATTTTATAATACGCGTCTTGTGACGCGTTATGATGCGCGTCATTGGGGACACTGTGTCCCGTAAAAAGCGGCGTTACATGAGCATATAGAGCGTCGTTTTTTTCACCGCCCCCGGACCGACGAAAAATACGCCGTAGTTTACACAGTCCAAGGGCGCTTTTTACAGCGTTTTGCTTTTTTGTGGCGTAAAAAGCGGCGTCCTGGCCGTTCAAACAGCGCTTTTTACGCCGCTTTTTTAGCAAAACGTGGTAGGAAAGTGGCGCATTGTGACCCTTTTGGCGTTCCATACCCTGGTGTCTGCGCACGCATTAAGTGGGCGGGCAAATGTTTCGTCTTGACGTCACGACGAAACGGTTTCTGACTCGTTGACTCAGAGCCTACTCTTACTTTTGAAAGACAATAACTTTATATACAGTGCACTTTCAGATTTAAAACTTTGCAGGATGTTTTCATTCACTTGGAGCTATATTACACACTACATGAAAGGTCATTTTCAAAAATCCATGATAGGGGCCCTTTAAATAAAAAAATAAAAAAGATTTTTAATTAAATAGATACTTACCACTGTGAAACGTTCTGCTGAAGTCACGCTTGAAAAGTTGGTTTCGATCATCAGCATTTTCAGAATCTGACTCGGGTTTGAACTGATATGGTAAAACTGATGACAGTATTAACTATCTTTATAACTGCTTTGGAAGCTGAAGCTTGAGATTATGGTAAGAGTTGTTACTGGGTCTGCTGGCCAATCAGAGCACACTGCGCTTTTCGGAAAGAGGAGCTTTGTAGAAACCGACTCGTTTTAGTAAGACTGGTAGAGGAGAGCAATCATAGACAGTAAAAGAAATGGACACAGCGACCCCATAGACTTCAACGGAGCAAAGTGAAGTCAATTAGAAGCACGCCACTCACTTCCTGATTGCCAAGCGTACTGCGCAAGCTCAAACTGAGCTTGATGACGTAGATGTCATGTGAGCAACCTGACTGACAGTTGTACTACGTAGGCCCAATCCCAAATGGCACACTTCATGTGTCCGTCAAGTCCGTGAGACCGCAGTGTGTCCCATTTGTCATTTTTAGATCTCAGAAGGGTGCTCGCGAGCGCCCCCTCTGCGGTCGATTTGCGCCCTTGATGCGCACTTTTGCCGAGCCCGCGCTGATGCGGACTCCACAGCAGACTTCTTCCCGACATTCAAAGCGGCGTTACGTCGCGAAAGTGCGGACTCAGAGGAAGACCGCGAGTGCTTAGGGTTCCATTTGGGACAGGGCCGTCTGAAACATGAAGCCTACCCGGAAGTGCGAAAAACTGCAATACATCGAAAATCCGCTAGGGGCAGGTCCCAAAAGGGAGCAAATGTCCATAGACCCCCATGTTAAAATGTCCGTTTTCACAGCATAAATTCATGTTTTTACAGGTTGGTCCCATGGACTTTTATTGTATTTTTCGATAGGTTCCGAGTGCCTGACAACTGTGAGGGGGGTGAATTTTTTTCTAACTCCTTAGTTTAGATCGTATTTAGATATAAAATGTATCACAAATAAGGTCGGTTAACTTTGATTGACAGCTGATAACGGGCTGCGCCGAGTGAATTTGACGTCTCGGCCATGATCTGACACAACACATCACACCACTTCTGTATCCTTTCTGAACATTTGTATTTTTGATTTCCCAAGATTTTCCATGATGGCGCCGCCCATACCCCCCATAAACGGCCTCAAAACCGTTCTTCAGAAAGTCTATGGGTGACGTCACAGACGCTTTGTCCATATTTTTTACAGTCTATGGTCTTCTAGTAGCTGTGCCAAGAGGAATCTGAATCATCCCCTTCCGAATCTTGCAGAGCCGGAGATCGTGAGTATTAGCTGTCCATGAGCTAGCAGCAGGTGAAGGCTTGTTAGCCAATAGCGGTGCCCGGGGAGACTTCAGTTTCTGACTGGTAGATTTACCCCCTTGGCTGCAATGCGCTGATTTCACGCAGCCGCCATTTTGAAATCGAAAGTGAGGCTCCGGTGGGAAGAACCCCGGAAGTATCTATACACAACAATGCTTGGACTACCAACCTGAAGCTGCTGCCACGATTTACACTATTGGATGTTAATATTCAATATAGGATATGTATGCTTCTTTTTTTACTTTCTGAATTATATCTAAAAAAATATATATATTTATAAATGAATTTCACTGATAACCTAAAGTATAAAAGAAATGTATCTACATTTTTAGAGTAACTAATTTCTACATTAAACACTACAATACGCCATCGCATTCACGACTCTCCTATGATTAAGACACTTCCGGTTTTCTTCCCACCGGAGCCTCGCTTTCGATTTCAAAATAACGGCTGCGTGAAATCAGCGTATAATGTACAATAAGTGACAAATTATGTATTTTTGAACATTAACACGTGTTAATTCTATTACACCCAATACACAAAATAATAATCTTTGAAAATATCATAATATGACCCCTACTCCATTAGGCGTTGTTTAGTGTTCAAATATAGCTGAATAAACGAGGCCACACATTCACGAGAGTCTGTAGTCCAGGTGTGGACACAGTTCTGATGTAATCATGTAGATCTTCTGCTGCTCATTTGGAGAACAAGAGCGCCGGATGTTTGCTCATGCACTAAAGCTGTCGCCATGGCTACGAAGAAACCCGTCCGTCAGCGCCATAGTATATATGCGTCAGTGCGAGCAGATGCGAGTCGGTGTTCGCACTTACATCATCGCACTTCCTGTTTCTAAGAGCACAACCAGGGGAACTTCTCTCATTACTTATTTGTAAGTTAACTAAGGGAGCCTCGTGGACTCTGCGCCACGTTTTCCCCTTGAACGCATTTCAGTATCGTCTTTTTGCTCTCATGTTAGACGAAATGACACCTTTGCAGGTTTGTGATGATGCTAGACTAGACATGAAGTAATGGGGGGCGGATCACCATGGGAACATAACAGGTAAACAAAGCGTCAGATAAGAGAATGATCTTTGAGCAAACCAGCATATTCTCACACTTCATAAACCCACCTACTCATTGATAACCCTGCACTTTACACCTTTCTTCCGTTTATCTACACATTCAGAGTTAAGATAGTATTAGCTGGAAGTGCAGAAAAACAGATGTTGATTGTTTGGAAGAAATAAATCAATTGTGCTCTGAATTACATTTCATAAATCAATTGTGCTCTGAATTACATTTCATTAAGTATGTATGCAAGTATTCATTCAATCTCAAAAAATGCAGGCCTTCTAAGAAAAACTTTAAAAAAGAAAGAAAAAGGACTACTAAGGTGGACTTTATATTAAATTAAGACAGCTGGTTCACATACTTTTCCATTCAGCCTTTGGGTAAATTTCCTCCTGATAAATCCTTCCGCACTCATAATAAATTGTATAGGGTTAGGAAAAAGCCATGTCTCTATGGCAAACACACTAACTCATCTTCTGCTGGACTTTAATAAACATTCATCCAAGTAAAGCAAACACTTAGAGCAGGGGAGCATTTCCAAATGGGTCAATAATGGGGTAAAAAATGGAAATCCATAACTTGAAGGAATGTTTGACTGGAATTTAGCCTAATGCTGGATAGGATCAGATAATATTCAGTGTCCTGGCTAGCATACTGAAACAAACAGAAACAAATTAAATATAGGCAGAATGAGGGTCGCATTCAGCGTGAGACTCACGCAGTGGACACTCTTCTCAGGGTCTCACAACAATATTTCAATAAACCAGCTTTTAACCCCTTAGCTGTCACCCCCCTTTTTGATAATGGACATTAAAATGCACTATTCAAACTTAAATGGTTGTAACTCAAGAATGCTTTGGCATATAGACGTAAGTTTGGGCTTGTTTTAAAGAAAACACTCAGCAGATTATTGCTGAAGTGAAAGCACCTCAAAAAATTAAAGTATGGAAAAGTTATGGAAGTTTACATTTACAGTAATTCAAATATACTGTTCTTAATTTTTCATTTTTTATATAAAATATATATTTAAAAAATGTTTTACTATAAAATTAAAGCCACATATCTAACCAAGTTGTGTTCCAAATTTGAAGTTGATAGCACAAAAATTGAAGTTCCCATGAGATTTTGTTTAGGCGTAATACCAAAAATAGCCACCGGGTGCCATTGAATTCCATTGAATTTAGTTGTGTGCATTCTGCCATAACAAATTAATAAATTTCTGTCCAAATATAATTTCTGTCACAAAATATGGAACCTTGAGACTCAGACCTTTCTGACAATATGTGTTTTGTCAAGATTAGAAAAGGTTTTGATCATAAATTATGAAAACATGATGATGCCCAAAAGGGGAGGAGCCTGATAACATAATTTAGAGTACCGTTTCTATGGTAACGCAACATCCAATTTCAAAACGGTTTTCACAGGATGAATTCTGAGTTCGTAAGCTTTCAAATGATACCTAATTTATGATAACTACTAAAATATGTGATGTAATAAAATAATCATATATAAATTGTAATAAAATAATAAAAATAAATCATATATATATAATATTATACTTTTTAGAGGGTAATATTATTTTATCATTTTTTTTTATTGACAAATACTAGATTATATGTTTTATTATGAACTTTTAGCATGAAACCCAAAGTTTCAATTATTAAAAGTGTGTTCGTCGACATTTTGTTTCAAAGGTCAGAAACTCCTGTTATGATGCAGATTTTTTTGAGGTGCACTCTTATCATAAATTCATCAATTACTCTTCCTACATTATTTGTAACACAAAACAGTGGTTAAATATCTATTTAGAAGTCTTAGACCTTTCCAACAATATATAATTTGTCATGATTAGATTAGGATTTAATAGAAATATAGTGAAGTAAAGTTAGGCGACAGTTATGTCACGTAACGTTACATATACCTCAGAAAAGACATTCTGTGTCCATAAACTCTGTATGTGACAGACGTAGGCCAGTAAGAGCTGTGTGTGTAAACCTCAAGAACTGTGCTAGCGACTGATGCTAGAGTTTGTGGTTTTTAGCATCCTTGTTAGCCTCCCACGCCAGAGACACTGGTTCCAATCCTGCTCGGATTGGGTCGAGTAGGACCAGTGACATATACAGGGTTGGTACAAGGTGCTTGAAGTACTTTTAAAATTGAAGTCCTGGAAAACCCTTGAAAAAATACATAATATTTGAAAAGTGCTTGAATTATTGAAAGACAATATATGTGAAATTAGTGCTTAATTTGATTGATAGAACAATATTTTCACCCAAAATTGCTCATAAATAAATATCCAAGTATATGTTACAGCTTTAGTTCTTCAGGAGAAAAATGTATCATATATTGAGAATAAAAATCAGTTCGAATAAGAATATCTATGTCATAGTATCCTTTCAATTATTAAAATACCAGTCACTGCTTTTGCTGCACTTTTTTTTAACCATTTTTGTTTATTTTTATCTATTTTATATCTCTGATTGTAGTCCTTGAAAACCAAAAAAGTAGTGCTTGAAAAGTCCTTGAATTTCATTTTACAGTATCTATACGAACCCTGCATATAGATAACAAGAAAGATGCTGTCTAGAGACTAGAGCATTTTGTAAAAAATAAAAACTATTATATATATTATTATTTTTTTACTCTTGTAGAATAGATTTATTTTATTTTTTTATGAGCACAAATCAGTTTTAATTTTAACTTTTATTGACAGGGTTCCCTGTATAGTTTACAGCATTAGTAGAGCATTTTTCACCTTCAGAATAATGAACATGTAGCCTACTAGGTTCATGCATATATCCAAATTAATCATATTGAATTTCAAACTTATGAATCATTATTCCCCTGCAGCAATAATTGTCATTCCAAGCTGACCTCAAGTTGCCAGACCTGTATTGAATTCAGTCTTGAAATGTGTCGCTTTGGAATAAAGCGTTTGCTAAATGCATAGCTGTGAAAATGAAATGAAAACCATTCTGTCAAACAATATAGATATTAAAACAAGTTTCAGTTTCATGTCACAATAACTTAGGTACACCTATAAAAAAAACACCAACCTTTCCTAAATAAAAGAAAGCATTTGACAATGACAGGCTTTGCATGCAGGTTTCAGATAGGCACTATTTAGGTCAAGACACAGATTGCTTATCGCTGAAAGTTCAAAAAGGAAAAAAAGAAACAAGAAACTATGCTAACCAAACCAAGACATTCATTAGGTCATTGACATTTAGGTCAAAACGCAAAAGTGATTTGCACACTTACAGCAGCCGAGCAAATACATGCCGTTAACATCTCGACTACCGGTTTCCACAGAACAGCTAAAAACAGTATAAATCTCTACAGTTTCTCACTGTAATTACATAAACTGTTCACGGCCAAGTGAAGTAAATCAAAAGAGCCTCATGTGAATAAAAATGTACAGTAGTGGATTGAGAGACAGTTGGATTACAGGTAGTGAATCAGAACTGCCCTCTGGTGGCAGAACAATAAAGATGCATACATTTCATAAAAGAGATAAATACATGCACAGAATGTTTCTTAAATTATTTAATGTCTTTCAGCTTCTCTTCATGTCCATGCATTCTAGCAGCTACATTATAATAACGTAATGTAGATTATGGAATAAATGTACACTCCAAATCTGAAAACGGAGAGAGCATAGGCTAAACTTTCAGATTAAATGCAGTGCTCAAGCAGCTCACACAAATGTTGCAAACAACAATGAGGGATGAAATGCAACAAAACGAACATTGTATCTAGCTACAGAATTAAATATAAAAACTAGTGAACTAAAAAAAGAAGGAAAAAAAAACTTTTGAACATTTTACCCTATGATTTAACAATTTTTTAAAATTTCAATCAACAAGACACAAAAGGACAGAAAACAGTGACATTTACAAAATAAACAATATGTTGTGCTTATTTAAATGGACAGTTGGCCAAGATTTTATTATTTTAAATTGAGCATTCAACCTATCTATCTATACAGAAACACAAGCTAACAGAAAGGCAGTGATGAGGGGTATCGCGTTTAAATTGTTTTTTCAAGAGAACAGCAATATCAATCACACTTCTTTTCCTTGATCAGCCTGTTGGCGTTGTGTGCAAAAGTTTCAGCTACTAAAAGTGGAAAGACTATAGAAGCATCAGCATAAACCTGCACAGAAACACAACAGCACAGTTAACCAGATCAGCATATGTGACGAGTGTAATAGCTGCATGTTCGTGATATTTATAACATGCATATTGCAGATGTGATTGAAGAGCATGCCGACATATGAATCTTACCTTTACAGGAGTGGCATCCATGCGGATCTTTCCCCAAGAGACGGCTTCATCGGGCCTGGCGCCGGAATCAGAGCCGTCAAACTCCTGCCCAGTGTTGACAAACACCGCAAAATCTGCTCCATTCCTCTGAGAGACACGGCAAACAGATGAGATGTTTTTATTTTGAATGAGTCGAGATCATTGTGCTTTTTGGGGTTCATCTGATTACCATGAGATTAGCGTTGGAGACGTGATGTTTGACGAGACCTCCTCCGAGAATGATCATCCCTGTGGTCTTGGCAAACACGGCCTTGCTGTTCAACCTCCGAATATCTGACGTACACAAAATTGATCGCAATGAAATGACAAGTGAGAGTTGTCAAATAATCTCCAGATTGAGTTCACATCACATCTTGGGCGACTCACCCTCCACAATGTCAAGCACTAGTCCAGGGTTCTTATATGAGTGGAAGTAGATCATATCACCCATTGAGCCGTCAGTGAGGGCGGGACTAAACACTGGGATGTCATTCTGAAAAACAATCATCCAAACAGTAAGATTTCCATTTGAGGAAGGACTGATACAGGTGACTGATATGTCTGTAATTCATACATTACCTTATAGGCCCAGTAGTACACCGATTCTGGGTTGTTGATTTCTTTGCCAAGTCTGTGGATCATTTTGGAGGGTGTCCAGTGTGTGCCCTGATGTAAAAACATTTAATATGGCATATTCTCACTTACAAAAAAAAAATTTCAATATGCAAGCCAAATGCAACTAAAATAATCAAAAATAGGCATTTTTACAAATATTTAACCACTCAATTAAATAAAATAAAGTAAAGGAACATAAAGTAAGGTAAGGTAAAATAAAATTACATTAAATTAAATTAAATTCACCTTTTGTTCAAACATCATTTGATCCAAACTAGGCACTTTTAAAAATATTTAACCACTCAATTTAATAAAGTAGAGTAACGTAAAGTAAGGTAAAATAAAATTATATTAAATTAAATTCACCTTTTGGTTCAAAATAGGATCTTTATTTTTTTAAATATTTTTTTTACAAACATTTAGGCTAACCACCCAATTTAATACTATTAAAAATAAAATAATAAATAAAACTTCTCACCTCTGTTTTTTGTTCCAGCACCATTTGGTCCAAAATGGGTATCAGCCAGTCTTCAAACTTACAGTAATTATCATTTGGTACCAGGAGATTACCTATTCTGTGACAAAGTATAATTAAATGTATTAATAATTACATAAACACCACAATGATCTAACCAGGAACCGTTTACTTACCTATTAATGCCTTGCTGTCGTAGCTCTTTGCCTTTTAGACTGAAGTCTCCAAGGTAAGTGGATCCTAAACATTTTATAATGTCTTCTTCGATCCCTCCTGCTGTGCTCACGATCACATCAACCTACAAAAACGTCAAATAATTCGACATAAAATAGATTATTTTCATTTCATAACAACAGAACAGAGAGTGAATTCTGAACAAAAAGCGTAATAGTGCTTATTCACTGGGGTGGTGGTACCATTCTGTGCTGTGCGAGGTAGCGAATGCTCTCTCGTACACCGGAGCTGATCAGGTTTGACGTGTAGCCCAAGAAAATAGTGCATCCTGAACGAGTCTGATCCTCGTAGCCCTCGATCTCGTCCTCCACCGGCTCCAGTCTCTTCTCGATCTACTCCAAACACAGACATGAGAAAGAAAAAACACTTGCAGTCACGTGTGCGTTTTTAAGAGCTACAATAGAGATAACGGACACAGGTAGTATACGAAGTAAGTAGTAGTAAAACTTTTAATAAATATTATTAAAATATATACAGTATATTCTCTTATGCTCAATGCAGAAGTCTCTTATGCTCACCAAGGCTGCATTTATTTGATAAAAAAATGCAGTGACAACACATTTTCTATGTAAATATATATATTTTTAAATGTAATTTATTTCTGATCAAAGCTTTCACGTGATCCTTCAGAAATCATTATAATATGATGATTTGATGCTCAAGAAACATTTGAATATTTGCTTCGTCGTATTTTTGTCAAAACCGTGACACATTTTTTTCAGGATTCTTTGATAGACAGTTCAAAGGAACAGCACTTATTTGATATTGAAATCTTTTGTAACCTTATACATTTACTGTCACTTTTTATCAATTCAATGCATCCTTTCTGAATAAAATGATTCATTTCTTTCTTTCGTTTAAAAACAAACATCAAACTTCTGAATGGTAGTGCATCACAGTTTCCACAAAAAAAAAATATTAAGCAGCAATAACGGTTTTCAAAATTGATTGATCAAAACGCAAAATCAGCATATTAGATCTCATTGTTGTTGGATAAAGTGTGTGAGAGGGGAGAGCAGCACACACTTACCATCCTGTTGATCTCCTGCACGGCCTGGCCGAAGCTGCTGGCCTGGAAGCCCGTGGTGAGGAAGGACTGCAGCAGGGCATGATGATCCACCCCCTGGTTGAAGTCATAGCCTTTAATCTGGAGCATGTCCTGCGGGAGAGGGATGCTCTCCTTCAACACTGCGTCCCTCGCCACGGAGGGAGCCGGGTGAGCCATGACGAGCAGCCTGATAATGATACACAACCATACAAACAGCTCATATATTACTTAATTATACACACTATTACATAACTGAACACCGTTTCACCAGGGTACAGCTAATAACATCATGTGCTGATACCATGGTACTGAATGACTACAATAATCATTTACTATGGTATTTGTATGGCACTTCAAATAATACCATGGTGCAATTTATATTCTACCACAGCACCTTTCAACAACTAATGCACATGTTATCTACTCAAAACAGTGTTATACTAGACCCCTGCAGTGCTAGATCATTGAATTTAACGGGTCAATAATTGATTGTGTTATATAACGCAAATATAAATAAATATTATATTTGTTTCTGTTTATTTGTATGTCTAAAATAATGTTACACTCACCCCAGCAGTTAAGTATGTAACACCCGGTAGTTTATCGCTGATCGCACTCACAGCACCCCACATTTGATCTGCCACATGTTTCGCACTACGGCAAGTGCAGCAGTACAAACTAAATACAAAACGCGAAGTGACTGGGGCTGCGTTCGAAACCGCAGTTATGTTGGATAAAAAAGTGTCAGCAACAACCATCAACTGATTCATCAGAATAAAGCCACAGAATGGGAACCGCTGTGTTGAGATGCCAGTAGGATGTGGGGTTCAGCGCCTGTAAATACATGATTGTAGTTTGAATAAAGTTTCATGTGTTGTTGACTTGTAAATGCATTTGTTTATTGATGGTTACTTTTATTTGTTCTTTTACTTATTTATTCATGTTTCTTATTGTTGTCAGTAAATAAAATATAATTATTTAATTAACGCATTAATTCATTGCTTGACTGAAACCTTAAATGTTTTCACTGCATTTATCTAGAGTAGAGTGTATTCATGCATAGCTATGTCATATGACAAAACAAATTACATTTAGCTTGTTTTATTAAATTATATAATTTTCAGTAAAACAAAGGTAACACAATTAAGTATTGGCCAGCATTTATCATTATTATTGTGTGTAATGTTTGGGGTAGGCTAGCAATACAATTTGTTCTTTGGAAAACCATTCTTGGTAGGACTGTTGAGTTACTGATGTTGTGAGGTGTTAGTGCACCTGTCGCTCATTTAATTTTTTTATTGCCAAACTTAGTTAAATACAAGATCATGGAAAAAATACCATGGTTCTATATTTAACAATGAACAATCATAATGACAAAAAAATATATATATAATGGGTTTGCATAAATCATAATATGAGATTTTATACACAGGAAAAAAAGAACAATGACAAGGTTAAATATCTTTATATAATTCATCACAATAAAAAAATATATATATATATGTATATATATGTGTATTCACAAAATAAATGGGCAGCTGTTTCTTCAACAAGACACAAAATGAGCAAATTTCATCAATATCAAGATATTTACAGGTAGATGAGTTAAACCTGTCGCCATCAGTTGTTGCGCTTGATAACGTCGTAGGTCACATGAAAACGTCAACATGGCGGATGATGTACATACTCATGCATTCATACTCAACGAGATCTGGCTATAAAGTACCTACTCTTTTGGTGCTCGATAAGTAAGTACTTATTAAGTACCTACTCAGTGTGAGTATGCGGTTTCGAACGCAGCCCATAGGCTACTTCCCCACTGTAGGGCTTTAGTATGCGAAAAACAGTAGGCCGATGTGACAAACGAAGTATTGCTGAATTCGGAACCGCATAATACTCTTACTATTTTCCCCTATATATTTATATTGCAAAAATAGTAGTAATAGCCTATGAGGTACCGAATTCACTTCTTCTAAATAAAATCTATCAATTATATTGGCTTTTTGATGTATTATGGTATTTTGTCATTTAATTTAACTGTAGGCTAATATAACTAACAGTTCAATTGAGACATTTGAAATATGCACTATTTTTAATTGATTATGTAAATGACAAATTACAGAGTAATTGATTAAATGCAAGTGATTGCTCCGCATATAGGCACACTATTCTACAAATACCGTTCACATTTAATATTCTCATACATATCAGGATGATAAAGCTTCTGTGCTCACAGTTACACACATTCAAGAGAGGTTTCATGACCACCAGAGTGAAATCAAACACTACTGAACTTTCGTGACATTTCTGGCACTGTTGATGAGACCTCAGAACTCAACCACATCACAGGACCTTTGAAGATTCCAGCAGAGTGTGTGTGTGTGTTGGAGGATGGAGGTGTTCGTCATCCCACTGAGATATAAATGCCTACAAAAACTGGGCGCCGGCTCTTCCTCACCGAAACAAGAACATTTGAACTCTACACAACATGCCAAATGGACTCTTGAGGTAAAATGACAGCTTCGGCCATGACCTATTAGACAGAATTGTACAAGATCATTCAAATAATATATGTTATGCTCAGAGTATAAGATATACATGCTTTCCAGCTGGAGCAAGTCTAAGGTTGAGCAGCAGTGATGGACGTATACTGCAGTAATAACGTTCTTCAGGCCAGGAGAACCGTGGAGCAGCTGAGACTGGAGACAGAACTGCAGAGAATCAAGGTGAGATGCATTCATCACGCCATGATGATATACTACACTTCATACATTCTAGAGTCTATCTTTTATGCTATATGGCTGAAATGGTTTCATGAAGTTTACCAAAAGTTATTTACAGTGGAAAGAGTTTCTTTAGATTCTAAAATGTTATTTACATTAAGAAAAAAAAAGGCATCTAATAATTAAGTATTCTAAGGCATCACTGCAAAAAAAAAAAACCTTTGGAACTTTTGAGAGTGTATAATATATTAAAATAATATAATAGTAATGTCTGTTCTGGGTTTGAGTAGTGATCTTGTTAGATTTGCACTGTTTTCTGTGTTAGTTCACGTTTCCTTTGTCATAGTTCATTAGTTGCCGTGGTTTTTGATTTGTGTTACACCTGTGTCTAGTTAATTTTCTCGTTTAGTACTTTAGTTTCTGTGTATATATATATTTTTCCTTCATTTTCATTAGTTCTTATTTTATTTAGAGTGGCACTGTTGGGTAAGTTACTCTAAAAATGTAATTAATTATATTTCATCTTCAACAGTGTAATTACATTACTGATCTGATTACTATCTAAAAACCATTGCATTAAAATAATAATACTTTTCTAAATCCCACATCAACCTCGACCAGTTAAACAATACAATAGACATGTAACCACTCTTGTCATTCTTTTGAATTAATAATGTATAATTGCATTAATTATTCTCCCTATTTAAAGGGAGGTTACATTAAAAACATACATTTTGACATTAAAAATTACATTTTGATATTAAATCCACTAGTTTTATATAGAATTGTTTTATAGTCTATCCAGCATTCAATGCAATTACATCAGAACTGTAATTAAATTACAGAACATAAGAGCAATCCCTTACTTTATTTTTTCAAGGGAGAATAATGACAGTAATGAATTACTTAGTAATGCATTAAACCCAAAACTGAATATCACATGATGTAATATAACATAACTGTCTGTGCTACGTGACGTATGAATGGACGTGTGTGTGTCAGATTTCGGCAGCAGCGGAGCAGATCGTCCAGTACTGTCAGGAACACCGGAGAGCCGATCCACTGCTCACCGGGATCGCAGCGTCCTCCAACCCGTTCAAAGACAAGAAGACGTGTGTGCTGCTGTAATCAACAATCCTACTTTTTATTTGCAGCCTTCAAGCGACACCTTGACAAATCAAACTGAATTATCGAATTGTACATTTAGCACGAGCACTGCACTTGAAACTGCAATTATAAATAATTCATAAATATGGACTTTTTTTTTTAAATTAAGTATTTATTAGTTTGTTATGGTCTTAAAAGTGTTCACTGACAGTGCATTCATTTTAAAGAACAGTGCCTCGTTTTTAAGCTGTGCACTGTATACTTGTATAAGTATACAAAAACAAATTGAATCACAGCCGGTTTTAATAACCGATTTCCTTGTATGTGTATTACACATCTAGGGTGCTAAACACTGAAAACTGTTTTATAATGATTCTTGTTTGTACTAATTTAACTTCACTGTATTATACTATGTTGTTACCATCAATTTTGTTGAAATTTCAAGCAATGATCACACAAGCAAACTGGAAACAGATATAGTTGTAAGGAAAGCAGAGGTGGTGTTTCTGAAATGTTTAGTGTGCTATCATAGTCTGATTTCTTTACGGAGAACCATGGACAGCTGGGAATGTCAAGTTTCTAAAAACGTGTATCAGACACCTAACATATTGGTCTTCATCTTTTCCCCAATAAAAGCAGCACATGAATGGTGTTCCTTGCATTGAAATGCTTTTTAAACTTTCAGTTTCTGAGCCTCCAAACCTCCACGTTCATGTCACCAGAAGCGATGGCCAGCGTTCCTCCTTCAACACTTAACTGGGAAGAGAAAAATGATGAGCCTTTATTTATGCATGGCAGTATAGAATTCTGCTAGATAAGAGTAATAGTGGTATAATCCAACAGAAATATTTGTGAGACATAAAGGTTAAGATTTACTTCACTTCCACTCTAACATTAGATGACATATAGAAATGAGTCAACCATATTCCACTGTATATCTGTTATAAAGGCTTTGAAAGTGGCTCAACCAATTAGCTTTATAATGCATTTGTGTTGAGTCTTTTTTAAATTCAAGTGTTACATAATGTGAAGCTTATTTAATGATTAATTTGTTAGTTTTGAATTATCACATTTTTATGGTTTGAATCCATTGAATTCCAAAATAAAAACAATTCAATATAATGAGAAAAATACTTCATTCACTGGATTATCCAAAAATAGACATGCTCATATCTACCGTGATGTAATAAACAATGACATCCCAAAATCTGAAAATCGTGAAAAATAATGACAAAATCTGAATATCGAGGAACATTTACATTTTCGCATTTGGCAGACGCTTTTATCCAAAGCGACTTACATTCTTACAAATTTTTTTTTTGCGAGAACGATTTAAAACGCTGTATTATTCATGCCAGGCCAGTAGTTGGCATGTCACTTTGTAAAGAAACACTATGAGCCGATAGACTGAACAAGTAATACGCATGTGAACCTGTTTTCAAAAGTTTGCGTTTTCAGGCCCCCCAAATGTCATTGTAAATTAATGGCCAAAACACATAAAAAGTTGTAAAATTTTAGTTGAAAATGATGTTGTGTATACAGCCCCTTATTTATGTTCTCTTTTAGGAGATAAACATGTGAACTGAATATCCATTAAACATCTTTTTTTTATTATTGTATATGTACAATAATCTAGAGGTTAATAGCATTACCATGTTTTTTTTTGTCCGTTTTTTTGATAAATGTTTTTGAAAGAAGTCTCGTATTCTCACCAAGGCAGAGTCACCAAGTTTGATGATAAAAATAAATAAATATGTAACAACAGTAAAAAAAATAAAAAATAATTGTGAAAAGAGATGTGCTGCTTCATATTATTTTGGAAACCATACAATTTTTTTCATTATTTGATGAATAGAAAGTTCAAAAGACCAGCCTTTATTTGTATTTTTTTAACATTATAAATGTCTTCACGGTCACTTTCGATCAATTTAATGCATCATTGCTGAATAAAAGTATTACTGTGCCCAAACATTTAAGATATATGATTTTGGTCAAACTGCCCACCTAAATGACCGCTTGAAAAGAATGTACAAATTTTTTTTAATAAAAACGAATCAACAGAGAAAAAGCATGGTTAAATTTGTCATCATACCCCATTGACTCCTGCCTGATGGTGAAGGGTGCACAGCGTCTGTGGTGGAGCACATGGGAGGTGGATCTGCACAGAATAAGAGATGCGAGCTGCCGATAACCTTAGATAAATGCCAACAAGACACATTTTGAACTGTGGGATGCCTTACCTTGATAGTGCGGTCAGAGGAGCACGTGTAGAGAGTGCCAGGAGAAGAGTGAACACCTGTGACCAGGGAGCGGTGGATGTTAAAGTGTGATATGGGCGTCAGGCAGCTGTTCTGCAGGGAGAAGGCGTGCACGAGTCCACGGTTATCCCCGGCCCACACCTCGCGACCGCTGTGGCACAGCGACAACAGGTAGGTGCTCAGCTGTGGACATGCAAAGAGGAACAAGACTGAAACAGCTGCTTGTAGGAGCACGTCAGCATTTGTTATTTTATGTTTAGCTTGTGTGTGAATACCTATGGAAGCTTGTTTCCGCCACAGAATAAAAAAAAAAAAAGGTAATTGCGACTTTTTTCTCTCACAATTGGATGTACTGTATATATCTCGCATTTCTCGCGAGATGTAAACTCACAATTGTGAAATAAAAAGTCACAATTATCTTTTATAAGGTTCTGTGGCGGAAACAAGCTTCCATGCAATTGCGAGTTATCTCATCTCACAATTCTGAGAAAAGATGTCAGAATTGCGTGATATAAATTCGCAATTGCGAGAAAAAAGTCAGAATTGTGAGTTTATTTCTCACAATTCTGCCCTTATAACACGCAATTGTGACTTTATTTCAAGCAATTCTGACTTTATATCTCGCAATTCTCTAAATAAAGTTAGAATTGCACGACGTAAACTCGTAATTGTGAGATAAAATGTCACAATATTCTTTTAAAATGTTTTATTCTGTGGTGGAAACAAGTTTCCATACATACCTGAACCTTCTGCAGGAGCTTCCCCGCCCTGCGGTCGAACAGAGCGACGGTTTTGTCTTTACTGCCTGATAAGATGTACTGGTCATCCGACACCAGGCACAACACAGCATCACTGTGGAGATGAAGACTCTGGACCAATGGATCTGCAGCTGTGACACATAAAGGACCGTTTATAACACAGATCCAACGGGCACGTGCCAATCACATCATAGAAACGTACCTACCAGTTCATTAACGTTGAGCCTATATGGTGAACTGGAGTTTTTATTCTATCATATAAAGCGCACAAGCTTTGATTTATTTTTAAATAAATGTATACATTTCTAATTGTGGCTTAGTTGTCCAAATACTTTTTAGGTCACTACATATTATAATAAATGAATTTATTTTCATATTAAACATTGCAACAGTAATTTATCACTAAATTCAGGGTTTTAACAATGAAAAATAACTTAAATAAATATTACA
This sequence comes from Semotilus atromaculatus, assembly GCA_031834385.1. Taxonomy (NCBI): domain Eukaryota; kingdom Metazoa; phylum Chordata; class Actinopteri; order Cypriniformes; family Leuciscidae; genus Semotilus; species Semotilus atromaculatus. The sequence continues at coordinate 11,417,966 of JAULUF010000005.1, read as the reverse complement.
AATGTATTTACATCATGCAATGTTGTTTATTGTTAACTAAAATCATTTTTGGCAACTGAAACAAAGTAAAATAAAATAAAAATTTTATTATACAGAAATATTCCCATGGCAATTAATTAAGCTGAAAGAAGTCCTGCAATTACTAAAACTGTAATAAAAATAAGTTACTTAATATTCAACAATATTATCACAATATAATGTAATAATATTAATATAATAAACGCTGAACTGACTTCAGCTGAACGACAGCCAAAATGCATAATTTTCCTGTTTATCACTGTAAAGCTGCTTTGAAACAATCTGTATTGTATAAAGCGCTATATAAATAAAGGTGACTTGACATAATAAAAATATCAAAAATAAAAGCTAATTCAAAATATTAATAAATACAAATAATATATAAATATAACTATAGGAGCCAAATGTGGTGTTATTTAGATATTGGGTGTTGTTTCTTGTTTGTACAGTGGGTGTCGCTCTAATGTTCCCTGAGGTCAAAGTTATAAAGGAAGCATCCGAACTGCCAACAGCAAAGGGGTTTTGACCCGGAAGGACAAAAGGTTTTTGACCGCTGTGGCGCATAGGCGCTGGAAACCGATTGTTGACAGTCTATTGTGTGTATATGTATACGGATATGGATATTTGCTGTTGAAACTGGATAAATGGACATTTACCTCTGCACGGTAAAACAAATAAAAGGAATAATCAGCAACACAACAAAGCCTGGAGATTCTTAAGAACGAGCCAGTATGGTAACAGAACAAGGGTACAGCGCGTCAGCCAGGGCATTCCTGGGTTAAACCACCTCAGCGGCGGTCAGTCTTAGACTGAGCGGTTACAACAACACTGTTCTTCAAACAATAACAGAAAAACTGTTCCTATGTGATTAATTCACAATCAATAAATCATTCACAATAAGACCATGAATGTGCATTAGCGGCTGAACATTGACTCACCTCGGGTGTCAAAGATGTTTAGTCTCTGATCATGTGACCCGGCCAGCACCGTGTCCCTCTCGCAGGACAGACACAACACAGCAGCTTTGCACTGGATGAGTCCCCGTTCTGCACCTCCAGCTTCAAGATCCCAGAGCCTCACGGTGCTGTCGAACGAGCCTGACGCCAGCAGAGATCCGCTGGATGCCAGGCACCACACCCAGCCCCGGTGGGTGCTAATGGTACCCCGTCCCGCTAGAGTGTGCATCAAGGTGCCTCTGGAGCCGTCTCGAAGGTCCCAGAGGTTCACGTTTCGGTCCCGAGAGCCGGAGGCGCACAACGCCCCTGTTCCACCCAGTAGGAGGACACAATTCACATCTGCAATGTGGCCAGATGGAAGAATGATGTGCTCCAATGGTGAAGAAGTGCTGGACGACTCAATCAGATTGAGACTATCAGGTGCATTCTGGGATTGAACTTGCATATTTTCATCTCCTGCTTCCGCTGCCCCGTTTAAATCAACATCCAGCTGCATCTCTTCCAAGTTACTCTCAGCTGACGGGACATCACCGTTCACCCCGACAACCGCCTCTTCCTGTCTCTCTCCCTCTCCCCGATTCTCCAGCCCTGTCCAGCAGCCAATCAGCTGCTCCATTTCCAAGCAGGCCTTGGACCAATCAAAATCCTCCTTTGGCCCGACTGGGAAAAGTGCTTTGGGACCTGAGAGTTTTTGAGCCCTCAGCTGCCACATCAAGCGATCCTCGCCAACCCTTCCCAACGTCTGACATACCTGAACATAGAAAAAGAGGCATACGTGATAATGAGGTGTACACTATCATTCAAAAGCTTTAAAAAAAAATATATATATATATATATATACAAAATAAATACTTTTATTCAGCAAGGATGCATTAATTTGATCAAAAGTGGCAATAAAGACAATTATAATGTTCAAAAAGATTTATACTTTTGAACTTTATATTCATTAAAGAATCCTAGGGAATTTTTTTTTCACAATTTCAACAAAAATACTAAGCAGCACGACTGTTTTCAACATTGATAATAATAATAATAATAATAATTGTTTCTTGAGCATCAAATCATCATATTAGACTGATTTCTGAAGCATCATGTGACACTGAAGACTGGAGTAATGATGCTGAAAATTCAGCTTTGATCACAGGAATACATTACATTTTAATATATATTCAAATAGTATAATTACATTTTAATAATATTGCACGATATTACTGTATTTTTATCAAATAATCTGCCTTAGTTTATTTGCATTAAATGCAGCCTTAGTGAGAATAAGAAACTTATTTTAAAAACCTTACAAATCTTACTGATCCCAAACTTTTAAACCCAAAATCTCATGGGATGTCTGAACATGTTGTTTATCATACAAAAGTAAACAAAAAATGTCACATGTTGAAATGTACTAAATAATATTTATAAATGCATTCATAATAGTAAAAACTAATAGGCCCAACAACATGCACATTACTGAGAGAAGCTTGAATAGGGAAAAAAAGTCAATTTTGGTTTGTAAATGTGTCTTGAATGTGGAAAGGATTACCTGTGGCAGCACATCAATGACACACTGCGCTGGGAGATGTGAGGCGATCTGTGTAACTATCTCCCATGGCAACGACAGGAGGTTTGCCCCATTGCTAGACGTGGAGGGGCTCGTCTCCAAAGCCACGACGGACGGTTCCAAAATCAGTCTGTGGGGCAAAATGTCACAATGCAATGCAAGTTTACAACAAAAGGCTGGAATACACGACACGATTTACAGTCAGAGCGAGCCGAAAGCCATAGCCAGTCTGCATTTGAGTTGTTATATTTCACAGAAAATCATGTAGACTATTACAGACTATCATACACTATACATCATCCAGTTCGGAGGATATCGAACATGTTTGATATTTTGAGCCGATTTTAGAAGACAAAATGAGTTTGTTTCTGCGTGAGTCTGCTGTGTTTGTATGACTCGCAAGTCTGCAAGTGTGTGATCATCAGTTGTTAATAATTATGATTATAATTTGTTACATTTATACAGTGCTTTTCTGGGGACTCAAAGCACTTTACATGGAAGGGGAAATGGATATGGCTGCTGACCAAGTCAGTTGACCAAGTTGTTAAGTGTATAATGCCCAGTTTTTCATCTGTAACTATTTACAAAGTCAGGCAAGTGTATGATGCCATGTGGTTTAAAATCTGTTCAGGTTTTAAAAGTCACTAAGTGTTTTTCCAGCCTTAACTGGTACAGCACTTTAGAACAAATGTGTTTTTTTTGTTGTTTTTTTAATAAAGTGCTTTGAAAACAAATACATTGAAAGTGCAAACATGCAAAGGCATAAGTATTCTTTCACAATTACACATGCAAACCACAGTAAATTAAAACATATTTTTTATATGTAGTTGAAATCAGACCTTTGAGATAAGGAGTGTGGGGGGTCATTGGCGGTGGCAGCAGCAGGGCATCTCTCTTTCTTCTTCTCCTTCTCCATCTCTTCCTCCTCCAGGGTGACGTTTAGCCTCGACATCACCTGAAAAACAAGAGCATAAAGGGAAGCTGACGTCACTTTCTGTTATTCACATTATAATAAACTACTTGATCTGAAAAGATGCGTTCTTTACGCCCATAAATGCTAAATTATTTACTCTGGTTGCCTCTAAGTTTAAAAATAAATGGTATGGCAAACATGACAAGATTACGTTTTTAAGCAATTAACATATAATAAAAAAAAACAGGCTGCTGAAGATACACTCCTTTAGTGGTATATAAGTTGAAATCTATTTCGGATGCAGATTTTTCAAACAGAAATAATTAGATGCCAGTTGTGTAATTCGTAAATACTTGCATGTCTAATAAAATAAAAAAATAGAAACCCGATCGTAATAACTGTAAGTTATATAACCTATTGTAATAATCCATATGATTTACTTAAACGTGAGATATAACGGGCACATACCTTATTTTTTAATCATAAATCCGATTGAAAGGGCAAAATACCACATTTCTCATCCATCAGGTTTTTGTCACGAACTATTAATCATTTTGATATGACTCTGCACAATCATCCGAGTTCAGTCTGTTTTATATCTATGTCCCTTAACGACGTTGTAAGATTTGTGTTAATGGAGAGTATTTATGTTAGAAAAAAATAAAACATATAGAAGATTGAAACGGCCTTTTGATTATCATCAGATAATATATGACTGACCATAGCTATAACTTGTATGTGACTGGCAACAGCAGACGCATGTAAACAACACCATAGACAACACTACCCTCCTCTGGCGCACATCATTTACGTCATCACTGTTCGAATCTCGCGTCGTGCATCAAAATAAATGTAATTATTTAGTTTTTAATAGTAGGCTCTTTCATTTGTATTTTTTTTTTTTATGTTTTATTAGTGTATATTTTTCATTCTATTTAATTATTTTATAGAATACAAAACAAATGTTTTTGTTTCGACAAAAACAAATCCATTAGGCTAATGATTTAAACATTCAATAATATTCAAATTATCCTTTAAAATGTTTTCTGATAAAATACGGACAAACACACACACACACACGCACGTGATTTTCCTTTGTTCTTCAATAAAGTTCTTGCATACATTAGATAGTGTGGATCTTATTTCAGTTCCTCTCAGTGTTACATGATACCTGAGCCTGTGTTAGCCTACAACTCACTCCAGTAGTGAGGTAGGTTGTAACAAAATAGCTCTTTGTATTTCAGTTCAGTTCAGTTCAGTTCTAAACATGAAAGAACAAAATTCGTTTCCCAGGTCCAGCAGATACAGAATAAATAACAATTACAATTCTAAGATAGAGCTATATAAAAACATTTAAACACATAAACACATATAAACACATAAACACAAATAAACACATACCTTTATAAAACATTTAAATAGTCTTAACCATTAAAACAAAAAAACATAATTAACCATATTACACCATTAAAGTGCCTTGTACAGTAGCAGCCATGAGCGAGCAGAGGGCAGGAGGATCTCTAAACCAAGGAGTTCATATGCCTCACAGCCTCTGGACAGAAGCTGCACGTTAGCCTTGTGGTTCTTGCTTTAAAGGGGTCATGACATGTTTTTTTGTTTTGTTTTATTATGTTCCCTTAGGTGCAATTGTTGTATTACTATAGATTTGTGTACAAAAAACTTTAAAAATGTAGTGATTTATGACCTTTTCCCACCCTGTTTCTCACCTCTGATTCAAACAGTCTGTTTTGGAGGTGTTTCCCCTTTAAGAGTTCAGTGTTAAAGGAGCTGTATGTAAGAAATTTATTTCAATTAATCATAAATTTTCCCTGATATGTCACTAGACATTAAGAAATCATGTTCATTTCAAATACTTATATCACTGACAACAGTAGTCCGGCCAGGATATTGTCATTTAAAAAGTGAAGTTGCAGCCCTCAACTGCTGTTGATGTTGTCATGTTGTGTTTTGGTCTGATGCTCCACCCTCCACCGATCTACCAATCACAAAGTCAGCAGTGTTGCGGCATTCGGGTTGCCAGCTCTGCTCTAGTTCCCACAGCTGCAGCTAATAACGTGTCGGAATCGGATCCTGCAGTATATCTGGCAACCTCGAGTCAGTAATTTGAAAGTGATTGCAGTACCAGTTTTGGCCACAATCACTCACCGATCAAATAAGCCTTTGGCGGGCTGCATTTGCTGCAAATAAACTGCATCCAACTGCTTTCCCTGACATCTGGATCGTTCGGCAGCGTATTCAAACACTCAAACGGGAACAGCACATCTGCGTGGCATCGCAGTCATCTTGTAAACAGACCCACTCGCTGCATGACAACGATGCGATGATCAAAATGAGGTGTAGTTGTCTTGCGCTGGAGGTGGTCATTTGCAAACGACTGGTACGTCACTTCGTACCGTGACGTCACTTCATACCATGGATCCACAACGAGCTGTATTTAGAGCTTGATTAAATAAATGCTTCGTTTATAATGGGGAGGACGTCTTAAGCTATGAAACTTGCAGGAAGTTTTAATAGTACATAGTTCACGAGTTCACACTTACAAATAAATGCGTATTTGGCGTGCTGTCCGAGGAGAGGGCTCCGGGCTCGGTATTGGGCCCGAACCCAGAGTACTCCCCCTGTATTCCTGGCTGTGAAGAATAAGCCAAGAGTGAGGAGTCGGGGTGGTGGAGGGATGCTGAAAACTGTCAAGGAATGTTAGGTGAGTTGACAGTGAATATATATATATACACTCACCGGCCACTTTATTAGGTACCCCATGCTAGTAACGGGTTGGACCCGCTTTTGCCTTCAGAACTGCCTCAATTCTTCGTGGCATAGATTCAACAAGGTGCTGGAAGCATTCCTCAGGGAGTTTGGTCCATATTGACATGATGGCATCACACAGTTGCCGCAGATTTGTCGGCTGCACATCCATGATGCGAATCTCCCGTTCCACCACATCCCAAAGATGCTCTATTGGATTGAGATCTGGTGACTGTGGAGGCCATTTGAGTACAGCGAACTCAATTGTCATGTTCAAGAAACCAGTCTGAGATGATTCCAGCTTTATGACATGGCGCATTATCCTGCTGAAAGTAGCCATCAGAAGTTGGGTACATTGTGGTCATAAAGGGATGGACATGGTCAGCAACAATACTCAGGTAGGCTGTGGCGTTGCAACGATGCTCAATTGGTACCAAGGGGCCCAAAGAGTGCCAAGAAAATATTCCCCACACCATGACACCACCACCACCAGCCTGAACCGTTGATACAAGGCAGGATGGATCCATGCTTTCATGTTGTAGACGCCAAATTCTGACCCTACCATCCGAATGTCGCAGCAGAAATCGAGACTCATCAGACCAGGCAACGTTTTTCCAATCTTCTATTGTCCAATTTCGATGAGCTTGTGCAAATTGTAGCCTCAGTTTCCTGTTCTTAGCTGAAAGGAGTGGCACCCGGTGTGGTCTTCTGCTGCTGTAGCCCATCTGCCTCAAAGTTCGACGTACTGTGCGTTCAGAGATGCTCTTCTGCCCACCTTGGTTGTAACGGGTGGTTATTTGAGTCACTGTTGCCCTTCTATCAGCTCGAACCAGTCTGGCCATTCTCCTCTGACCTCTGGCATCAACAAGGCATTTCCGCCCACAGAACTGCCGCTCACTGGATGTTTTTTCTTTTTCGGACCATTCTCTGTAAACCCTAGAGATGGTTGTGCGTGAAAATCCCAGTAGATTAGCAGTTTCTGAAATACTCAGACCAGCCCTTCTGGCACCAACAATCATGCCACGTTCAAAGTCACTCAAATCACCTTTCTTTCCCATACTGATGCTCGGTTTGAACTGCAGGAGATTGTCTTGACCATGTCTACATGCCTAAATGCACTGAGTTGCCGCCATGTGATTGGCTGCTTAGAAATTAAGTGTTAACGAGCAGTTGGACAGGTGTACCTAATAAAGTGGCCGGTGAGTGTATATATATATATATATATGCTTCCTCTCGTGCTGATAGGGTAGACATGGTAATTGTTTGATGACAAGTTGATTGGAATGATTATTTGAACGTGCTCCTCCCGAACTTTGTTTATAAAACGTCTCTTATATACCAATAGATCAAGGCAAATTTGGTTTCTCATGTCATGACCCCTTTAAGGCTGCGCTATTTGTCATTAACTCAAATAATCTGTGACTGTGTTGTATATGTCCAAGTGAGTTTTTTTTTTTTTTTTTTTTAGACAAATGTGGCTACAAAGTTTGAGAGATCTACAAACAACCACTGTGTTACAAATTGTCAAACAATAAGTGTTACTACCATCCCCGGTATTCAAATGTGAAATAGCTTGAAACATCCAGAATTCACATTGTTGTAAAAGAAAAGAAGAAGAAGAAAAAAGTTAAATATATAAATATTTGAGATAATGCAATATAGGGTGAAATTATGGGGCTTTTTTCTATTGATATCAATAAAAATTATAGCAAAATGTACTCAAATTATTCAACATACTCTAACACTTATAAAATTGACGATGAAATATACTGCTTAACAACAATTAAAATGAGACGAGGCCATTTCTGACATTATGTGTGTCAATAGGTGTGAGCTGCAGTAAAGTCAAAGTCCAGGTGATTCAGTAGACATACTTCTCATTTCAGAGCCTCTTTTGTTTGATTTTCTTCCGTAATATTCAAATTCACTTCTCCATAATGAATAGGCCAATAACTAAGGCACAGTGGTGAAAGCATACTTGAAAATGAAAAATGTATGTTACATTCACAAACTATGATGTCACGACCCAAACAAACTACTGAGATAAAGATATTACAGAAATGTTGTCCCCAATATCAATAGTTACAAACTTTTAGCAGCTGATGATGAATAATTAGTTGGATATTTGGACTACAAAGATGACTTTGTGTAATGAAAAGAATAATAATATACTAGCATACAATGATATTAAAAAACAAAAACAAATAACAAGCAACATGAATGACAAAAAAAAAAGCTATTTCTATAGTATCTTTTATAAGTATCTTTTTAAGATGCAGCTCAAAGGTCACCATCAAAATATAAACAATATTTAGTTAAAAGACATACATATAAATATACAGTGTATACATACAATAATATAAATGCAACTCGTTTATATATATATATATATATATATATATATATATACACTAAATTTTACATATAAAATGCAACTCAAGGGAAAAAGTATAAACAATATTAGAGCAAAAAACATTAAAACAATAACAAGCAGCAAGAATGACAAAAAAATAGTGCTGTCAAATCGATTAATCGCGATTAATCACATCTAACATAAAAGTTTGTAAATAAATAATGTGTGTATTTAGCCTATATTTATATACACTCACCGGCCACTTTATTTGGTACACCTGTCCAACTGCTCGTTAACACTTAATTTCTAAGCAGCCAATCACATGGCGGCAACTCAGTGCATTTAGGCATGTAGACATGGTCAAGACAATCTCCTGCAGTTCAAACCGAGCATCAGTATGGGGAAGAAAGGTGATTTGAGTGAATTTGAACGTGGCATGATTGTTGGTGCCAGAAGGGCTGGTCTGAGTATTTCAGAAACTGCTAATCTACTGGGATTTTCACGCACAACCATCTCTAGGGTTTACAGAGAATGGTCCAAAAAAGAAAAAACATCCAGTGAGCGGCAGTTCTGTGGGCGGAAATGCCTTGTTGATGCCAGAGGTCAGAGGAGAATGGCCAGACTGGTTCGAGCTGATAGAAGGGCAACAGTGACTCAAATAACCACCCGTTACAACCAAGGTGGGCAGAAGAGCATCTCTGAACGCACAGTACGTCGAACTTTGAGGCAGATGGGCTACAGCAGCAGAAGACCACACCGGGTGCCACTCCTTTCAGCTAAGAACAGGAAACTGAGGCTACAATTTGCACAAGCTCATCGAAATTGGACAATAGAAGATTGGAAAAACGTTGCCTGGTCTGATGAGTCTCGATTTCTGCTGCGACATTCGGATGGTAGGGTCAGAATTTGGCGTCTACAACATGAAAGCATGGATCCATCCTGTCTTGTATCAACGGTTCAGGCTGGTGGTGGTGGTGTCATGGTGTGGGGAATATTTTCTTGGCACTCTTTGGGCCCCTTGGTACCAATTGAGCATCGTTGCAACGCCACAGCCTACCTGAGTATTGTTGCTGACCATGTCCATCCCTTTATGACCACAATGTACCCAACTTCTGATGGCTACTTTCAGCAGGATAATGCGCCATGTCATAAAGCTGGAATCATCTCAGACTGGTTTCTTGAACATGACAATGAGTTCGCTGTACTCAAATGGCCTCCACAGTCACCAGATCTCAATCCAATAGAGCATCTTTGGGATGTGGTGGAACGGGAGATTCGCATCATGGATGTGCAGCCGACAAATCTGCGGCAACTGTGTGATGCCATCATGTCAATATGGACCAAACTCCCTGAGGAATGCTTCCAGCACCTTGTTGAATCTATGCCACGAAGAATTGAGGCAGTTCTGAAGGCAAAAGGGGGTCCAACCCGTTACTAGCATGGGGTACCTAATAAAGTGGCCGGTGAGTGTATATATATATATACACACACACACACATTTATTTACTAAATTTTATGTTAGATGTGATTAATCCATAAAATAAGAGAGAAAAATATGTAAAAATATGCCAAGCCTCTTGCTGAAGGAGGCGGGTTTCAGACCTCCAAGAGGGGGAGACTGTGAAAACCTGTGATGGGGGAGACTGTGATGAATGAAGATCTGTCATTAAGCTGTTTCTTGTAAATGAAACACGAATTTCGTATATGCCTAACAGTCATTGTCTTTCATTAATGAACTGTTTGAAACATTAGCGACATCATTGGACTGGGTATCATTTTAAAATTAAATTAATATGGGTGTGTGTCAATGGGTGTGGGCATATAAGATTGGTCACATTGTGATCTTGTTGCACACTGAAGAAGACACGCACCGAAACGTGTCTGTGCACATAAAAGAGTTTATGCATAGTGCGGCCTCTCTCTTATTTTATGTATTCTAATCATCCAGGCCAGCACTCTTAAAAGTTTAAGTATAATCATTGAGTGAAGCCTGCTCATATCCTCACTTAGATGTGATTAATCGCAATTAATTGATGTGGAAGCACTAATACAAATTAAAACTAATCAAAACTTCTCCAGGATTACATAACAGAAGTCTCATCTAGAGTGATTTCTCAATCTTTTAGCCCTGTTCCACAAATGAGACCTGTAGCAATTTACAGAACGTAATTCAATCCCATAATCACTCTCCACCTTTAGTATGCAGATGCTTATCATCTTATTGACCGATGATATTTCAGGGCCCACCCAGTGTCTTATCTTCACATCCTACTCATTTGAACTTACAGGACACTTCCACACCAGGGCCAATCTGCTGAGGTTCTACTGATAAGGAAATGAGTAATCAGAGGATGTGGCCGAAAACATGTGGCCCCTCCCTGAACCGGTTCCCTTCTGGGTGAGGTTAGTGTGTGAAGACTAACCTGGAGTTGACACGGACGACAGTTAGGCTGAGAAAAGAGCGGAAAAGCCAATCATTAAGCAGGTGAGGAGTATAAATTATAGTCCTGCTAGAAAATGCGAGTGTGAGAGAGCTGTCGACAACATTTTAAAGGCTGACGCATCGAAATCAAGGTGTAACTATATCATTGACATTTAAGGATCATCATGGTAACCCTGAACACTCAATCTCTGACCGTACCGGTGGGAATAATCCGACTGCTTGAATTTGTGCTGACGCTCATCACCTTCAGCCTGGTGGCTTCTGTGGGCCACAGCAACTCTTCATTCTGGGCCTGGTGCATGTTCACCTGGTGCTTCTGCTGTTTCCTGACCCTCCTCATCCTCATCCTGGAGCTCACCAGCCTAAACACCAAGGTGCCCATTTCTTGGGACGACTTCACCACGGCTTTTGCGATGCTGTCCGCGCTTATGCTGTTGGCCGCATCGGTCATCTACCCCAAGTTCTTCGCATGCTCCACGTGTGCGATCCAGATCGCAGCCACAGTGACATCCTGCGTGTGTTTCGTCCTGTACGCGGCGGAGGTTGGTCTGACCCGAGCCAAACCCGGGGAGATCAGCGGGTTCCTGTCCACCGTGCCGGGCTTACTGAAGGTTCTGGAGGCGTTTGTGGCCTGCATCATCTTCATATCTCTGGAATCGGGCTTCTACAGCCTATTTCCCGGGCTGCAGTGGTGCGTGGCCGTCTACTCAATCTGCTTCATCGTCTCGCTCCTCATCATCCTCCTGACAATCGGACGCTTGCTGGCTCGATGCCCCTTCCCATTCGACAAATGTCTGACGGGGTTCAACATACTGGCGGTTCTAATGTACATCACGGCTGTGGTGATATGGCCAATCTACAGTTTTGAGGGCAAGCCAAGATCAATGTTCTGTGGCCCAAACCAAAATTACTGTCCCTGGGACAGCCTGGTTGTTGTGTCCTGCATGACCTGCATCAATCTGATCGTCTACATTGTGGATACGGTTTACTCAGTGCGTCTGGTGTTCTTCGTTTCACCTGCCTAGGGAAACCACGATGGTTGTATGATACATTGTTATTGTAAAATCTATTCATGTAAATGTAACCAGACTGTGGCATCAGAATGGATGAGTTGTTATACAGGAAGTTTTTAGCATGCATAAATTGTTTTTTTGATATCATAGTATTAGGTATATAGTATTTGTTGACATAGTAGGATTATATAGCGAACTGACTGACAGTTTATTGATATTAATGTGTTTTGAAACAATGTCGAAATATTTGAGAATATTTCGAAATGTCTGATTTGTAACAGTGCCTTTTATTAGTAATCTGATTAACACTGCTGTCAAATGGATTAATCACGATTAATCGCATCTAACTTAAGAGTTGGTTTATATAATAGATCTGTGTTTGTGTGTGTGTGTGTGTGTGTGTACATATATATATACACACATACATACATGCACAGATATAATATACTGTATATATAAATATATATACACACATATTACATTAACACAAACTTTTATGCTAGGTGCGATCAATCACGATTCATCGATTTGACAGCACTAATATATATAAATTATATATATATATATAAGATATGTAAATAAATAAGTGTGTATAAATAAAAATATATACACACGTATGTATATACATATATATATCAAATTGATTCATCACGAATTGTGCTTAACATCTATCATAAAAGTTTCTAAGTAAATAATAGTACATACACCACACAGACATATATATTTACAAACTTTTATGTAAGATGGGATTAATTGCGATTAATCAATTTGACAGCCCATATATACACTGTCCACACTTTTTAATAATAAAAAGGCATCTGAATTTCTTTTAATTTTGAGTAAATTGGTTGTGTATAGTCTTCATGATACAACATTTTACTAAGATTATAACATTTGAAATAAACCCCCTTTGCCCTATATGAATGCATACGTGTGTTTTTGAATGTGGCATATGGTCATAGAAGAGATTCACAGTAATGCTTCTTTGCTATCAGTGTTTGCAAATAAACTGGCCAGTAAAACCAAAGAAAGTGAAAGAAAGAGAGAAAACAGGCTATCAGTTGCTCTTCATCATTATAATGTTTATGGCATTATAAACCTCAATATCATTGAAATATTGATCTTTGATCCTAACATTGACTTCACTGTTTTATTCAGAGATACATCACAATTTAGAAGTGAAATGACTTGTGAAAGGGTGATGATGACCCCTTTTACAAGAAAGGCTAAGTCTCAGGTGTGTGTCTGTGAAGTGCTTCTGTCAGATAACGGCTCGGGTGCTCTTTACGTGCTGTCAGTCCTGGTAAATCTTCACGGTTTTATGGACACCGGCATGTTTGACACTGTCGCTATGCTTACCGCTATGGATAGTTAGCTAGTTAATGCGGTTGTGAATGAACATATTCAAGCAGTTACTTCTGTTGTGAACTTTTTTCTTCTGTGTAGAAACTCAGAAGCGAAGACCAGGAGACTCGGGTTTGTATCTTAAGCAGGTTCTTTATTGAGCACACAAGCTGTAGGTAGCTGTAGTCTTCCAAGCTCGTCTCGAGTCTGAACTAAGGGAAACGTTCCCTTGCAATTTATAACATTATAAGGGGAGGGATTTACAAAGCATGTAAATGACGTATACAGGTTTAGGAAAACCCGTCCTAAACTGAGAGTGTTATACCAATCCTAATCCAATCAGCATAACTATTCAAACACGGAGACTCAAGAACAGGAGTGGCAGGACTCTCCCAATGTCATACAAAAGCTCCCAAGAGTTTCAGTAATATGATTAATTTAATATACAATAGAGAGAAACAGGACTGGCAGGAAAAAGCAATTAAGAGTTTCAGTAATCTGACAAATACAGAAAAACCAACGCATTCTCATCCCAAGGCGTAATATTCTGACACTTTGACAAAGCGTCTATATCGAACGCGCATGGAACCCTTTAGCGTCAATATAACACGCAGAGAGATGGGTAGGTTTAGGTATGGTGTAGGGTTAGGGTTAGACCGCTAGGAGGCGCCTTCTGACCCATATATTTCGGCGTCTCATATTGACGCTAAAGGGTACCATGCGCGTTCGATATAGACGCTTTGGCAAAAGCGTCATTATATTACGCCTTGGGATGAGAACGGGCTGGAAAAACAGGATTGGCCGGACTCTCTTGCTGGAAACTGTTTCACAGCTGATATCATCACCATCCTAACCTTAAATGCTAAATTCAATGTACAGAACTTTCTCAGTTTATATACTATTGTATTGGAACCTAAATTAAACATTTAATACATTTGTAATCCTTGTAATCTACTGACTGAACAAAACATTTCAGGATTCACACTTGTAAGCCAACCCGATCACACTAAATGCGTCTCTATAGCACGCAGTGAGTTTATCGTGTTATTTATATGCGAAAATTAGTTTTTACGTGCATATGATACGCATGGGTTGTTAAGGGTAGGTTTAGGTGTGGTGTGGGGTGCGTGTGTATTATACGTTTGGGTAGAATTAGTGGTGTTGGGTGTGTGTGTATTACACGCAATGAAGTGCGCATCAAATGCACGCGAAAACTGCGTATCATATGCACGTAAAAACTAATTTTCGCGTATGAATAACACAATAAACACATGTACACATACGGTGGACACATGATTATGTTCAAAAAGAATTTAAAAGTAAATTTTGCATAATAGGGTCCCTTTAAATTTCTTAGTGCTTATTGTAGATTTTTTTTACAACCTTCTTATAGCTACTCTTGTTACCAGTCAGTCTATCTATACACATTAACCTTTCTGCTCTATTTCAAATGCCATTAGTTTATCAGCTAGTGCTTCAAACGTCAATAAAACTTCAATTTAGATATACTCATACCGGTATTTCAACAGATTAATGCACAAGTATGCTAAAGGGGAAATTGTCTCATTATGACCAGCTGACTGCTTTAAAATGTTAGTTGATTCAGTTCTAAAGTTTTTAAAAAATTATCTTGAACATCTTATTTAGGTTTTTAGTTGTTTTATCTGTCAACTATTTTCTTTGAACCTGGATTTCAGCATGAAAATAAAAACTGGCATTTAAAACACAACACGCATACATAGCTACTGTTCACCATGAAATCAAGAAGTAATGTGACACCTTCTGGTTGTCAAATGTTAGTGAAACATATTTTATGATCTATGTTACGACCAGCTCGTTTAGAGCCGCAACATAAAAGAGGGAGCAAACACCAACGTTCGATGAATGAAGAAGGTTTTATTTTCTTCAACAAATATAACAATAATAACCACTCATACCAAAATAAGTCTAGGGAAAATCAAGAAACAAACAAACAAAGTAAACTAAGTGACTAAATATTAAAGCTACATGACATAAGTAAGAAAGAAAATCAAATAAGATTATAAGAACCACTCCTGTGAGGAACTATCCCACAGAGAGTGCCTCCCAAATGAAAAACTCAACAATTAACAATTAACATGGGGGAGTGACTCAAAACTCCCACAGACTGCCACCATCAGGTAAGGAGTAGGGTCATCACATCTACAACTTTGATAATACTTATGATTTGGACTGAGTATCTCAAGCCCATTTCTGCCAAGTAATATAATAAAATGATTTGGTAAATCATAAGAGATGAGATGAAAAGTTGAATTTATGAGTTAAAGTCATAGTTATGATAACATTAAAAAGAGAGAAATGAGAAAATGTTTGTCATAATTACGACTTTTCATCTTATAAATTTGACTTTTAATGCCATAACTTTTTATTTCCAAATTATAATTTGTATCTCATAAATTTAAATTGTCGTCTCAACTAGAATGGTTTATAATATAACGTATATATATATATATATATATATATATATATATATATATATATATATATATATATATATATATATATATATATATATATATATATATATATATATTCATTTCTAATTTTTACCAAAGCATGATTTATTTTTCTTACGTTGTGGATTAAAATAAAACTGAATATCTGAGGTAAGAGAAAAGCTCATTAATTTGTTGTACTAGTTGTAGACAAAGGAAGAGTTAATGGCGTATTGTTTGCTTTATCTGTAAAATATTCTTGGTCTAAATATAACCTTACTCTACATCATACTGTTATCAGGACAAGTAAAAGAATAACCCAAATGAAACCTTCGTGTAAACTTCCCTCTGATTAAACCATTAGATATGTTGAGGAGGGACTGAAGCTCATAGGAGAAGATTAGAAAGAGCCCGGCTCTAGACCAGAGATCAGGGTTTGGACTCAGCTCATATGACAACAGCAGACCAGCGA
This sequence comes from Semotilus atromaculatus, assembly GCA_031834385.1. Classification (NCBI taxonomy): domain Eukaryota; kingdom Metazoa; phylum Chordata; class Actinopteri; order Cypriniformes; family Leuciscidae; genus Semotilus; species Semotilus atromaculatus. The sequence continues at coordinate 11,401,656 of JAULUF010000005.1, read as the reverse complement.
CCAATGAGAACCTGCAGAAGGGTCATAAAAGAGATAAGCTCAAAACGGCTCGATTGATGATTTCTGGTCTAGTGTCAACATGAAACTTGTTTGCTGCCACAGCAGAATAAACTGAAGGTTTACCACAAGGAAGAACTTGTCTATTGGTGTTTCAAGAATCCCTCAATGCTTGTGGAATACAAAAACCAGAGGATTAAGATTGGATTTGTTGACATTCACGGCACAATGAAACTGCACCAAGAAGCTCAGAAGAATGTAACGAGCGTTGGGAAAAGGGCGACCTAAAAAAACGAAACATCAAGACTTTGGGATTTGTGAAACAGTTGCGTCATGTTGCACGTGGATTTCAGGACACTGATTCAGCCACTTGGCATTGTGCGGATGCTGGAGGTGGTTCTGACTTGCATCTGCTTTGCATTGGCGGCGTCAACAGGAGTCCCGGACCACAGTGTGTCCCATTGGGCCTGGTGCATGTTCTGCTGGTGCTTCTGCTGTTTCACAACCCTCCTCATCCTCATCCTGGAGTTCACCACCCTGAACACCAAAGTGCCCATATCCTGGGAGGACTTCACCATGGCCTTTGCTATGCTGGCCACACTTATGATGGTCACCATTTCAATCATCTTTCCCACGTTCTTCACCTGCTCCTCCTGCCCCAGGCAGATCGGGGCATCCACGGTGTCCTGGTTGTGTTTCGGACTGTACGCCGGCGAGGTCTGGTTGATCCACAAAAAACCTGGTGAAATCAGCGGCTTTCTGTCCACCGTCCCTGGTCTCCTCAAAATCCTGGAGACCTTTGTTTCCTGCATCATATTCATGTCTTTGAGTCCTGGTGAATATACAAGGTTTCCGGGAACGCAGTGGTGCGTGGCCGTCTACTCCGTATGCTTCATTTTTTCATTGCTGATTATTCTCCTCACCATTGCCAGGCTGTTGCACGTCTTTCCGTTTTCTTTCGACAAGGCGGTCATCACCTTCAACATCCTGGCCGTGGCTTTGTACGCAACCGCTGTTGTTATTTGGCCGCTGTATGCATTTGAACAACGCCCACGCCCAAATGACTGTAACCCCTGTCCATGGGATGATCTGGTGGTGGTGACCTTCATGACCGTCATCAACTTCTTGGTATACATTGGAGACATGGCCTACTCGGTTAAAATAGTATTCTTTACCCATCATGGAGAGGGCGGTTAACCCTTCTTTGTTTTCACTTGAGAAAAAAAGACACCAATGTGCCTTGCAATTTTTGGATATATCAACTGTAAATTGGGACACTTTTTGCCATTGAGAGGACCCACTGCAGGAAAAATGTCCCACTTATTCTAAATTAACCTTATATAATAAGGAGTGGTCACATATTAGCAAAACTTAATTTCGAGGGCAAAGAATGCCTGCTGTCCATTTTAAACAGCGACGTTTTAAGGACAGACGTCACTTTCAACATGAGCATTGTAATATTGGCCAAGCCGTCAATTCGTGTGTTCAAAATGGAAAAAACTTGAATCATACGTGATCATATATGTTTCGCTTCACACGACATATCCGATTGCGCACTGAATTTCACCATACAAGAGTAATGTGGCCACGCATTAATTAGTAGGTCACGACATCAAAGGTTTAGTACAAATGAGTTATTAATTCGCAGACAGTTGTACATGGTTAATATTTATTCAAGGCTGGCAATGTTTCATGGGTTAATCATTATATAGCCTAGCCTCCAATTCATATCACTCCAGGGGAGGCTTTATAACTTTGTACAGTGGTTTTTATTTTTGTTACCAGGTTTTTAAATCCATTGTTGTAGATCCGAAAGGTTGTAATGTATGATGTGAGAAATATTCAGAGAAAGTATTCAGAGATGCTTAGAAGTGTATGAGATTTAGCTGTGTTTTCAATTCGGATCAAGTCACAGCAGTGTCATAAAAATATGAAGAAATGGTTATGCTGATTTAATCGCATAATTAAAATAAAAAATGTATAGTTTTACAGTGAGTATGTGTGTTTTACTTGTTAATGTAATAATTACATTTTAAGTAAATGTAATGCTTTTTATACACCTCAATTAACATTGACAAAGCATGTTTTTTTGGCATATTACCCATTACCAAAAATCTGAATATAACTAAATATTATCTAATAATTAGGAAACGCAGGATAAAAGCAGGACAGGATACAAAAAGAATCAGAATAAAATACTTTATTACAAAAATAGTTACGTCACCCATTTGTTGTCCCTATATAAATGTTTATTATACATGAATACACAGATGTAAAGTATAACCACTATGAACCTAGTTTGTTTTTCTTATTGTCAGAAAGGAAGTAGGCCCACAATAAAAAAATATATAAATATGGGGATAAATAAAGCCAGAGGAAACATGGAGGTTCAGACTGTTCTTCATCCATCCGTCAATATCTAAATGGATCCATTATTTTAATTCATTTAAATTTTTTTTTGACCATTCACCATTTGAAAACCTTAACAATGACACAAAACACACAGAATGAAACTTTTTGTAGAAAACAGATGATTGAATATTATATGCACTATCCTTGCTATATGGTTTAAATGTTTTGAATTGCAAAACAGAAAAATATAAGAGTTCTATAAAGTTCAAACATTCTAGTTTCCAGTGTTATGTATTGTAAAAAAAATAAAATAAAATAAAAAGACCCTCATGCAGTGCAAACAAAATACACAGACATTGTGACAAAACTTAATATCTGTAACAATGGTTTTCAAGTCTCTAGTCGAGTGACAGTTCAGTTTAGGCTTAGGCAAGTCAGAGGTAAAAAATATATTTCTGGTCCTAATACATCTACACACCGTAAAGCGCACGCTAAAGTTCCATCGGATCTGATGATCTAAAATGTCTCTCAAGGTCTGTACGTTTGCTCACTTACAGCTCTTGAGGCTCACAATGGCATTGATGAAGAACTCGTACCAGAAGAAGGTGAAGCCTGTGGATACAGCGGCCTTCAGGAGACTAGGGTAGAGTCCCTTATAATAACCCCGGAGCCCTTCCTCTCTGCCGATCCTCACCACACAGTCCACAAACCCATGATACGTGCGCACCTTCACAGAAAATACAAGAAAAACATTATTAGTTTTGGGTCAGTAACATTTGTTCTGTTTTTGAAAGAAGTATCTTCTGCTCATCAAGGCTGCATTTATTTGATCAAAAAAACAGTAAAAACCATGATATTGTGAAATATTATTACAATTTAAAATAACAGTTTTCTATTTGAATATGTTAAAATGTAATTTATCCCCTGTGATCAAAGTAGAATTTTCAGCATTACTCCAGTCTTCAGTGTCACATGATCTTTCAGAAATCATTATAATAGGATTGTTATAGAATTTGATGCTCAAGAAACATTTCTGATTATCATCAATGTTGAGAACAGGTGTGCTGCTTCAGATTTTTATGGAAACCATGAAACATTTTTTGAAGATTCAAAAACAGTTAAAATTCAATTCAATTCAATTCAAATTTATTTGTATAGCGCTTTTCACAATACACATTGTTTCAAAGCAGCTTTACAGAAAGTGCATTTCAGAAATGTACATAGAAAAAGAACAGCATTTATTTACATTGACATTATAAATGTCTTTACTGTCACGTTTGATCAGTTTGATGCATCCATGATGAATAAAAGTATTAATTTCATTAAAGAAAAATGTCCATCTTAAGGACCCCAAACTTTTGAATGATATTATTCAACATTATTGAACAGTATTTAGCTCAGAAATGTCTAAGATCTACATAAAGCAACAGAAGTTTAATACTTAAGGTTTAGATAGGATGATGCTAGCGAGCAGAACTAGTTATGTGATAGAGACAGAGATGATTTGGTTAGCAGCTCAGATCTTTAACTACTAGTCCATTCCACCAACCTGTCCAAACTTCATCCTGGCCTCTTCAAATCCACCCACTTGAAGTCTCTTTTTAATCAGGTCGAAAGGATAAGTGAGAGTTTTACTGATGACTCCAGCGCAACTGCCACTGACCAGACTGTGTAAACCTCCTTAAAACAGACAAAACACCACAGCAGCATTTACAACGGGACAGAAAAGCACAAGGTTTAAATCTGCTTTTATAGATATGTACTTAAAGTATCATTGTTGTTATAGCTAACTTAATCTATTAAAAATTGCTTCTGGTACTTGAAACATATGAAATATGTTAATTAAATGATAAATCAATAAATAAATCAATTAAATGATAAAATTAAAACTTTCTGCATCTGCAAAGTAACGATGCTCAAAGTTCAAAGCAAAGGGAGATACTTTCTTTTAAAGAAATTGCTTTTTAAGGACTACAACAAACGGCTGGTAGGTACATGACATTCCTCTCGGGTTAGTGACATCACTAACCCTAATATTTACATAAACCCCGACCCCGGAACACGATTTATAGATTATCATGACAGAATATGCTAATCAGTGACTAGAAGACAACTACACATCAGCTACATAAATTCATCAACTAACCCTCTGTGCCGGGAGCAGCAGCTCATTTGCAATTGCAGTATATGAATAATACTAAAATGTTAAAGAAGCATTATCTGATCTAACCTTTAGATTTGGAGTCCTGGACCGCCAGAAGTTTCTTCAGGATATTATAAAAGAAAAACTGCAGGCCTGCGTATGGAAACACGGCCACAAGCGTGGGTGTGAGGCCCCTGTAGAAGGTGAAGGGCCCCTCTGAGCGGAACATTGTGCCGACGGCATGCCTGAGGTTACGATACATCTGTACATATGAGAAGACCTTTGAATCATGGGAAGTGTCTCATTAAATCCCATCATAAAGTGAAATGTAGATATTTGGCACTGACAACTGACTTACAAACACAATAAAACATGCAGAATTAAACAACAAATAATCATTATTACAGCCTGGACAGACTGGATAATAATGCCAAAAAAGATGGGTCGTAAAAGCAAGATTTGAAAACACGAAGACTTTCACTGTTTTGCACATCCTATGACAACAAGTTCTGACAAGCTGCATGACTAAAGTCCCGGGACGCCATAGAAGTTGTGCGAGGGAGAACAAGTTCTTAAAGCACGAGTAGGAGTGTAGATAAGATTATTGTGCACCTTGTGAGTAAAAAGGAGGATTTTAAAATCAATACGATATTTAACCGGGAGCCAGTGCAAATGTTATAATATGGGAGTAATGTGTCCAGCTAGAGGAGTTCAGATAATTCAAACAGTTTAATTCAGTAGCTGGAGTTTGTAGAGAAGCTTTGAAGGCAGGCCATACTGAAGAGCGTTACAGAGTAATCAATACAGGTAGTGACTAAAGTATGAAAAAGAATTGCAGTTACCGAGAGAGCTGGAAAAAGTTCATATTAAAGGATTGGTTCACTTTAAAAAAAAACTTTTGCTGATAATTTACTCACCCCCATGTCATCCAAGATGTCCATGTCTTTCTTTCTTCAGTCGAAAATAAATTAAGGTTTTTGATGAAAACATTCCAGGATTTTTCTCCATATAATGGACTTCAACGTTCAGCGTTCGTGACGTCACGTAATTCGCAATTACGTTGAAACGGTCACGCTTCTGTCGTGACGAAAATTTTCTTTTAGCCTTTTTAATATTAAAACACCCAGGATACGCACACGAAATAGGCATTTTAAACGATAAACTGACACAAAGACATTTGAATATGTGTATATGGTCCTCCTTCCTCACAATTGTAAACACTGACTCGGTACTTCCGCGTACGTCAAGCGTGACCTTATCAACGTAATTGCGTATTACGTGAGTCACGAACGCGCATCACAGAACAGAGCAAGGCGAGCATTTGTGCTTATAAAACGTAAACTTTTTTATTTGTTTTTTAAATGACCGATCATTTCGCTAGATAAGACCCTTATTCATCGTCTGGTATCGTTTAAAGCCCTTTGAAGCTGCACTGAAACTGTCATTTGGACCTTGAACCGTTTGGGTCCCATTGAAGTTCATTATATGGAGAAAAATCCTGGAATCTTTTCATCAAAAACCTTAATTTCTTTTCGACTTAAGAAAGAAAGACATGGACATCTTGGATGACATGGGGGTGAGTAAATTATCAGCAAAAGTTTTTTAAAAAGTGAACTAATCCTTTAAGCATGTGGAAATATGCAGAGCGCATGGCACTGTTTATATTTCCTTCGAATGATGAAGCACTGTCAAAGATGACACCCAAACTTTTTATAAGAGCTGTTTAGAAACAGACACTTGAAAATTATTAATATCCACAGAGGAACATTTAGATTTGGCCAGATTGGTTTTTGAACCATCAAGAAATATTTCAGTTTGACTGCTGTTAAGCTTAAGAAGATTTGATGTAAACCACTCTTTAATATCAGCTGAACAAACTGAGAGGGAAGATGGAGGAAAGGTAGATCTAGGTTTGGAGGACAGGTAAAGTTGGGTCTCATCGGTGTAACAATTAACACTAAATAGAAAAAATATATATTACCAATGCGTAAAGGATAAATAATAAATAAAAGAGGACCCAAAACTGAGCCCTGCAGAACACCTATAGAAGCTGTAGAAACAGTACGACCCGTAAAATAAGATAAAAACCCAGTCAAAGGGGGTTTCAATGACTCAAATGGACTCCAATCTGTTTATTTATTTATTCTCTTCATGAGGTAGTGGAATAATATGACCTTTTGAAATTAACTCTATTTTTCATTCAGATATTTATCATGCATTTCTTTAACATTTTCACCCTTTCAGATGCATTGTGACATGATTTAGCAGCATTTAGTAACACATAACATTCCGCTCCTGAGGTTTGACCCCTGACCTTGGGTTCGCCCTGTGCAGCGAAGCGTGTGCGCAGGGTATCCAGCGGCTGGCAGGTGAAGGTGGCGGAGCAGGCGGCCAAACCGCCACAGAGGAAATGGACTCCTGGGGTCTGGCTGTTATATGGGGTTTTCCTATGGACCAGCTCTGTCAAGGCCTCGAAACTCGCAAACTAGGACAAAACAGACAAACAGAAACAGTGAGTTTCAAGATATCTACAATTTTGTGAAGGGTTACCGCAAATGATTGATCTATCAATCTAAAATACCAAATAGGATAATAATTATTGATACAATTTAAAAGGATAGTTCACCCAAAAATGAAAATGTGTCATCATTTACTCACCCTCATGAAGATTGTCTGTAATCAAACCACTGATTGCCATTATATATATTTTTCCATACTATGGAAGTCAATGGTGCCCCACAACTGTTTAGTTACCAACAATCTTCTACAAATATCTTCTTTTGTGTTCAACATTAGAAAGAAACTCATACAGATTTGTAACAACTAGAGAGTGAGTAAATTATGACAGAATTGTCATTTTGGGTTGAACTATCCCTTTAAATTGTAGAAGAAAAAACATGAATTAATGTATTGCTTCAACATCAGAATCAGAATCAGTCAACTAAAAGTAAAACTATTGAAAAAAAGTTTTAGTAAATTAAAAAAAGAAATTAGATGAAAAACTTAAAATTAGAAAGGTTGCCTAGATAACAAATTTACTAAAATTAAAATGTAGCTAAATGAAAACTAAAAACAAATGTGCAAAATATTAATACAAATTTAAATAGTAAATAAATTATACTAAAATAACACTGATAAGGACCAAATTGGATTTTATTTATGCCAAAAAAACATATTGGAAAAAATTGAATAGAACAGATATATTTTTTGCAACACAATCCAGACAGAATAGAGCAAAACAGGATCTTATACACTTATAATAAAAATGTAATTCATGTTTTAAAATGTAAAACTTTTTATTTGGCTTAACTATTAAACAGGAAGAAGATTCAGTCCACATCTGAAATGCAAATATCCGATTGCATTTTATGCATCTCCAAGTACCTGAACTGCCCCGTAACACACAGACAGCAGCTGGGCGGGAACGTGTCCTTTCCAGAAAGCAGGAAGACCTTCTTCGGTCAGAATGCAGCGCGTGGCCTGCCATAAACCCCAGTACTTCCCCTGACGATTCCTCCAGGACACCTGCTCGATCTGCAACTGCGGGAGCAATGCACAAAATCTCAAAATGATCCTCTTATATCCGAATCAAAAGCAGTTTGAGGACTCATATCAGAATTGTTTGAATGTGAAGATTTGAAATGCCTAAAAAAGTGAGACACTGCCACCTTGAGGCCTGTCCATCAGTTGCTAACTACTAAACAAATGAATTCAAGCTTGTTTATCTGCTTTAAACTGGTTATAAATGCACACCGGAACATACAGTCAATGTGTTGTTTTGAACTTCTTTCAGTGCTCAGTGCCGCTGTGGATTTGGGAGTGGTACTAAAATTCCACAGGAAAAAGTGACTCATGTTCTGGGTATGATGCTGCTTATACAAATCAGATGTACTAGGGAAAGACAGCTTTAGAGGAATATGTTCATATTGATGCTTACATTTCATTACGGTGTACAAAATAAACCAGCCCTTTGGCTCAGTGAAATGAAGGAAGGCCTCACCTGAAACCTGATTTTGATGACATCAAGAGGGCTGATGAGGGCACGGGTGACCATGCCGGCCGCTGACCCGGCCAGGGCAGCTTCCTCTGGGGTAAGAGCCGAACCGGGGGCTCTTGGATCATATCCCACCATTCCTGCTCAGATCATGTGTTAAAAGTACAGCTGCTGCATAGGAGAGAAAAGCATGTGACATTGGTGTGCATGGATGACAACATCAAAGGAATACAATTTAATAAAACAAGTAATAAAAAAAAATCATCAATATGACTGGTGGTGTGGATGGATGACAACTACTGTAGAATACAATTAAATCCTGCAAACAAACAAAGACAACAACAAAAATAATAAATATTTAAAAAATAAACCCAATTAACATGACAGCAACTGACAGTACAGACACAATGGCTGCGTTTCAAAACCTACTGAGCTGCCTTTCTAGACAGTGTTTAGATGGGCAGCGTTAGATGCTGTCGTCTGGGACGTGCCTAAAAATGTTGTCTTGGTAAACAGCTCGTTATGGTTTGAGACACAGCCAGTGTTGCCCTCACACTAAATATTCTGAGCGCACGCTTAAAACATAAACTGGTGAAACCGTAAACCAACCTTTCTTGTGTGTACTTCGTGTGCATCGAATTCCTCGGTACAATCTGCTTTTTCTGATGTTCTGTTGTTAGAGGACACCTCATGTTCCCTTCATAGTTACTGCTGAACAGCACACACACAGACCAATGACAGAGCCGCGCGCGACTGTATTTACTGACCGTGTTTGGTTTCACAGCGAGCACATTGGTTCCTACCTTCAAACATATTTTAAATGTTAAGTTTTTTATTGCAACTTTAATTTATTAAGATTTAATTTGAAAAACCTTTTATTAATATTAATATTCAATATACTTAACACATCCGACCTCCATTAAATAAAATAAAATAGAATTAAACATAAAATAATATATTGTTTATCCTTTAAGACAATCAACAATATGATTGTTTTTTTAATATGAATATGTGAGGGGAAGTAAATATGAACAAACTTATTAAAATACATTTTCAAAGATTTCCTTTATTTCATGTTCAGTAGTTCATCAAAACTAGTAAAGATGAGATGAAAATATTATTTCCCCCCAAATCAAACTTTATTCACATTATTGAGTACATAATAATAAAAAAAACACATTAATAGAATAGTTAACAATTGTTGAATATCATAAAATAAAAAATAAAATAAAAATAAAGTCTGTCCTGAGGTCAGTATTTTGAGACCCCGCTCACGTCCTAGTGTGGCCTGCGCTGATTGGGCACTGAGTGCTGAGCACCGCCCCCCGGAACTGAGACTTGTGGGATTTTGAAAGTGGTGAATGAATGGCGGTGTTTAAACAGGTGGTATTATGATTATGTTCTCATGACAGGGAATGAAAAAACATGGATGAGATTGTCAGGGCTCTGTTACTGCTCCTGTTAGTGCAGTTACCGGCGTCATTTCATTGCACAGATACCTTCAGTAGAGATGATGGAGGATGGTGAGATACATGGACAAACATTTCCTAACAATCTCGGGCCGTGTCTCAAAACTTTTATTTAGTATGTTTTGTCTTTCAGGGGAAGGGATTCCAGTATGGAGGATGAAGGCGAATGCAACATTGAGATCAGAGATGGGAAGTCAATAACACGCACAGAGTTTATGAAAGAGTAAGAATAACATGCATGCACATTAAGTTAGTTAGTAGCAATCATACATTTAAGTCACGTGTAAGAACATGATTTGTATTGCTTTTTTTGTATTGTATCCTGGAAAACAGCTCCTATAACGATAATTGTAAGATATATGTATAAAAATGAATATCACGTTGATAATACAAATTGTAATGTTGGCATAGATAGATAGATAGATATATCATTATTGCATTAAAAGATATAATAAATAAAATAAAATTGTTGTTTTTCTTGTTTGACAGGTATGCTTATGCAAAACCAGTTATACTCAGAGGACTAACAGATAACACCGTAAGAATTGTAGATATACTGTACATATGGTGTTTATTGCTCTTATTGATTCATTCCTAACTGTGTTGTGATTGGCTGTTTCAGAGGTTCCGCTTCCTGTGTTCCAAATCCAATCTGGTGAGAGAGTACGGAGAGAAAACGGTCCGTCTCAGCACAGCCAATACACACTCATACAGGAAAGGTAGACATATACACACTTTCACATACTTCTGTCTTTTCATGTGCAAACGGTAAGGTTTCGGACGGTGACTTTGGATAACTACTGAGATTTTACAAACATTCGTCAGTCTCATGACCCACATTTAGCATAAGAATTTCCAGAATAATGGAAACATCCATCCATCCAGTGCATATAGTGTTCATACTATATGGTGTATGAAGCAATAACATTCAAAAGTTTGGAGATTTTTAAAACATTTTATAAATCTGTTATGCTGATGACCAAGGCTGTATTTTTTTAAATCAAAATCACAGGAAAACCGTAGTATTCGATTTTTTTTTTTTAAATGACTGTTTTGAATGCATGTTAAAATGTAATTTATTCCTGTTCAAAGTTGTATTTTCAGTATCATTACTCCAGTCTTCTGTCACATGATCCTTCAGAAATCATTCTAATATGATATGATGCTCAAGAAATATTTCTTATAAGTATCATTGTTGTGCTGCTTAATGTTTTTGTGCATTGTGTTGCAATTAATGTTTTTGAACATTAATTTGAAATTTAAATATTTTGTTATTGTCTTTACTGTCGCTTTCGATCACTTTCATGTATCCGTGTAGAATAAAAGTATTATTTTCGTAATTTTTTTTTTTTTCGAGTTGTGTAACTTGTGTTTTCAGACATATTTCTTTGTCTCTTTACAGTGGACGTGCGGTTTGAAGAGTTTGTAAAGTTCCTTTTGACCCCTCAGTCTGAAGACACCCTGGGCAGTGGTCGGTTCTCTCTCATTCTCTACATCCACACTGACACTCTAAACGTTTTTCACACTGTACATGATCATTTCATACTGTGTGTGCGCATGTTTATTTCAGATACGCTGTACTTCTTTGGGGACAATAACTTCACGGAGTGGCATTCTCTGTTTGAAGAGTATAAAGCGCCACCCTTTTCTCTTCCACTCATGCATCCTGCGTATAGTTTCGGGATTGCTGGTATAGACGCATACAGACTCTTCAATCCAGCCAATTTGGGTTTTGGAGTGCACAAACACTAATTTTCACCCCAAAACCACTTCTCTCCCCTGCAGGACCAGGTACTGGTGTCCCGTTTCATTGGCACGGCCCTGGTTACTCTGAAGTTATCTATGGCAGGAAGGTCTGTGGAGCTCTACACTTTTTACAGCTAAAGTGCAGATATAATTTTCACTAGACGTATATTGATATGCTTCTGTATACAAACAATAGTCTATCCTTGTTTTCTCCAGCGTTGGTTCCTGTACCCCCCTGAAGAGGCACCTGAGTTCCACCCCAACCACACCCATCTGTCCTGGGTCTCTCTGTCCTATCCAAACCTGGAGCTCCACCAGAGGCCCCTGGAGTGCACCATACGACCCGGAGAGGTGAGGTTAACAAACTTTGCAGTCAGTTTTACTTTGAACCATGTGCATTTTGAACCCAATTAAAGGTGCTGTATGTAAGTTTTTTTACTGTACTAATTAAAGCATAAAAATACCATAATATGTTTGCAGATATTTAGGAAACATAAGTTCACATACTTGCTTCTCTGAAAAACACTACAGCAAGTTATTCTACTTTGAAATGTGCCTTCGGTGTCAATGTCTGTTTTTGTTTTGTTCCGTGTGACTCCGCCCACTGCCAATTTACCCAATAGTATTTCGACACACCAGGTTGCCAGTTTGCAAAACACAGTGTATTTCAGACATAGAAGTCAGCAAACGAACTGGGTCAGAGATCGCAGATTCTACCCGACCTAAAAAGCCTCTGCATCCATCTAAAAAAGCGTTATGATCAGACGCAGAATTAAAATGCGGATAAATCAACTCATCAACTTGCAGGGCCTTCAATTGTCAATTGCACTGGCTTCTGTTGCATGTCCTCAATCTGGCAACCCGGGTGTTCCTGGAGTCTGAGGACAAGGAGTGGGGGAAAACTCTCCGATATTTTGAATTTGGACTGCAGTACCCATTTCAACCACTAGCTGTCACTATTACTTAATGCACCTTTAAGCCCCTTATACCTCAAGCGTAAACAAACATTAAATGGTGTGACATCAGTTTGAACAAAATCAGCCCAAAACAGGAGTTTAAAACAGCTTGCCAAAACTTTTCTGGAAAAGTTATCTCTGGCTGGTTAATGCATTCGAGCTACCATTGGTCCATGGTGATTATGTAATAGGTGGGTGGGGCTCTGAGGCTCCGCCTTCTTTGACATGGACATTTTTTCTGCTGTCAGACGTCTGTGAGTAAAAACCTGAACACAGAGAGCTGCTTTATAGTAAAAATTTAAGTTGTAAATCTAAATGAAAGAGACAGTGAAACTGTTTTTTTTTTTCATGTTTAATACTGTAAAGCTGCTTGATTGAGCAATTTATTGTTGTACAAAGCACTATATAAATAAATGTGACTGACTTTACTAGAGTGACACAAAAATCCACAATGCTATGATCAGAAGCTTTCTTAACTGCTGTTTTCTCATTGGCGCTGTTTTTTGTTATTGAAAGGAAAGAGTGCAGCACATATTCATCTAAACGCTGCTCTCAGCAGTGCGGATGACGGTGGTATGTTCGTTTACGGTATATTGCTCATCGGGTATTCTGGTATCTAACTTTTTATACTTAAGTTAAGAATGAAAAAGAAATTCGCTATGTGTTATCGGGCCTTTACACACTTCACAACTAGGCACCAAGTAAGGGTTAAACTCAAAATGACCTATTCTAGAGGTTAAACTGATTTTTTTTGCAGGTGCTGTATTTTCCAGATCGCTGGTGGCATGCAACTCTAAATCTGGACACCAGTGTCTTCATTTCAACTTTTCTGGGTTAAAGACTGATGTGGCGTGGACACCACACACACACACACACACACACACACACACCCCAACACCCCATGCTTGATCAAGGATTGTTGCTCGAGGACCAGCAGTTTGACTGTCAAATCATCTGTTATGAAAACAATATTTATAAAAGCTCATTTTAATGTTATTGAAGTAATTATTGTAAGTGCCTTTTAAATAAAGTTAGGTTTTAGAGACCTATGATTTGGGGAAGTTGTATTGAATTAAACAGAAAATCGATTGTGGTAGTAAGTTGGATATCTTTAATACATCTATCACAGATGCATCTTCCACATTCAGACTCACAAAAAAATACAAATCAGTAAAGAAACAATGCAAAAAAAAAGAATATAAAACCTTAATGTTGACAAATGAAAAGCACAGAATATTGGAATCAGTTGATTAAATTAGATTGAAAGCATTTACATATATAGGTTATTGCTGAAATAGTTGGACCTTTTATTTTTCATATTTGAACAAGTTAGATTTGTGTTTGACATCCTGCACTTTACAAACACATATCCATAAATATGTGATAAAATGATTTTGGCTCTTTTTTTAATGCCCCCAAGATGCATTCAGTTACAGTACATGAGCACAAAGACTGCCACATAATAGTGATAATATAAATGCAGTAGTTTTTATATTCAGGGATTAATCAATGAAGTTAAATTAAAGAATAAAGATGTTTTTGCATTCATGAGTCTTTTTGGCGATCCAAGACCAAAGAGAGAAAATAAACTTTTCTGGCAGAAGACAGTCCTCCAGATGATGTCACTTCCTCCAGACTTGCTGTCCAGCAATGTAGGTTTCCCTGACTGTCAGTGTGTCATCAAGTACTACAAAATCTACAAAACAAGCAACATAACTACAGGCATTTCTTACTAAAGACACCATGAAATCAAAATTCTTGTTGTTTTAGGGAATATTGCAGGCTTTATTATAAATGAGTTATCCACGCACACCTTTTTTTAATTCATGTGCCTCATAATCTTTAATTAAAATAAATTCCTCTTCCTCTTGCAGCTCATCTCTTCTCTGATGATGTGTTTACTGGTGTGAGGGCGGGATCAACCTGTCACTCATGAGATCCACCAATAGCAAACCACAACCATCCAATCAATTCCACACGGACAAAATAAAGTCCCGCCCTACATGTTTTCTTGTTCGAGAAGTGGTTTAACTTGGATATACGTCACAATAGTGAAGAAAAGACTATCACAACTTCCGTTTTCTTACCGACTTTAATAAAAACACTGTTGTGAACACATTTATCCAGTGGCCACTATAAAACATTTACCTCTAATAACCACTAAAGTGTGCAACTAGATTTTTATATATTCTAGAAGTTTTTTTTCTTATACAAGCTTAACGAATGACTGAAAATCATTCTTGAAAGACACGCTCATACCTGCATCTGTGCCGTACTCCAGCGTTCCCTTCCTGTGACTGACGCCCAGAAGCTGAGCAGGGTGCAGAGATGCCGCCTCTAATGCCGCTTCAACAGTACAACCTACACACACACACATAAGAAAAACAAAACCTCTACGACACGCACACACTACGATTAATGAACACGCCACACTCCATACATACAAACACACTAACCTGACGCCTCTCTGAAGTGTCTCACACACATGTCCATAGTCGCAATGCTGCCACTTAAAGTTGTAGTGCCTGAAATCATGACAAGTGAATGAATAAAACACACTTTAATACCCCCAAAGGGACATTTGTCTTGAACTTGGTGCTGTACAAGTCAGCAAAACACTACAATTATTATATGAATAAGACAAGTTAATAATAATACCTTGTAAAGCATTTCACAATAAAAAAGATATTATAAAACAGTAAATAATACCTTAAATAGCAATATACAGTATAATACTACGGTGACGCATTGCTGCCACACACATTTTATTTTTTCCCCTCAATTATGTCATAATAACGAGATCTTATGTCGTTAAAACGACATCTTTTCTCGTAATAACGAGATCTTATGTCGTTAAAACGACATCTTTTTCTCATAATAACAAGATGTTATGTCGTTAAAACGACACATTTTCTTGGCCTTATAAGGACATGTCATGCCTACAAAATATGCCTTTATCCACATACATAAAATGTATAGCCTATCACGCCTTTATCACACTTCTACGTAGTCAAAAAAAATGTGTTAATAGGCTATATCTTCATTACCATTAGATATAATTAAACAAAAAGTAGTCAAAACACATGCATCTAACATAGCCTAAGTTGTTTTTTACAACATTGTGTTCTTATTTTGTTTAATTAACGAAGTGTCAATCTTCGTCTTTATAACAGAAGACAATAGCCTACAATAGCTACAAAAATATTTAAGATACAGCCTACAATCTTCACATGTATAAAGAATTGTCACCTTATCACCTTATAAACAGTCCTTTGTGTGGTGGAATAAGTAATGCTGTATCTTAATTTAAACTTTGTTTTATTATTTTATTAGTTCATTATGCTAACTCAACTAATTTAATGTAAAGAGCTGGAAATGACTAATTAAATAATGTCAAAAATTAAATAGGATATTGATTAGAGTTGCCATAGACTAAAGATTTTTCTAGACTAGTAGTCATTCATTTCAGCAATTATGACTAATCGCACGTTTATATTCAATCCTGGGTGCATAGGCTATAGATACCGCGCTCAAGCGCATGCATAAAACTTGCCGCAAAGCACCGGCAAAAGTATAGGCTAATGATAATAAATGTGTCTGAAAAAAAAATAACGAAGCATTTTAATTGTTTATTAATAAACTAGTCTTTTCTAAATCAGTGTAGGCTGCCTGCAAACATCTCCATACATCTCCGCTGTAATGTAGCCTATATGCGCCTTTGATACGGACAGGATTACATAATCAGATGCAGGCTACCGTGCGTATACTTTCGATTGTTTTTTTTCCGTTGGTGGACATTTTTTATAAGCTTTGTATAGAAGGCTATATTTCTCATGTCATGACTGTGAGGCTTGTCTATACGCTGTTTTTCAGTTCATTTTTGAGACGCGCTCCAATTCACAGAGACCACGAAAGCGCGCGCCTGTTCGTTTTATTTTATTTTACAAAAGCACAACGTTTTCTTGTTGTTGTGAGTTTACACAAATAAAAGTAGTTGTGACTGATGTTTTATTCTTTTCTGTATGACCAGAAATGATGGAGTATTTTAAGTTTTTTCCACTGTTGATAGGAAAATGCGAGTGATGCACCGGCGCCTCCGTGCCATGCAGTGCGCGCTCCACACTCCGCACAAACACTTGGATATGCGCTTAATAATAGCGAACATTTGTCTAGGTTAACGTTAGAGCGAGCGGCCATACCAGACGGATAAGTCCTCTTCATGTTTAACAAATCAAATTCTGATTGCATTTTCTTGCGCCAGTTTGAAAAGGGCAGCTGAAACACTTACAGAAACACTTACAGATACAGATAAACGCCCAACGCAGGTGTTTTTCTTTAAATAAATTCGTGTAGGCTTTAAAATAAATATTGTTTGTGGGCTAATTAATGCCACAAATATATATATATATATATTTATTTATTTTACTTATATTTTTCATTTTTGTTTTGCATTGAATAGGCCTACCATTTAAAGGATTTGATGTGACACGTTAAGAGCCATCTTTATTTTCTTTATAATAAAGGGTTTCTATGGGAGGAAAATGGCTAACGTGTAAATAAATGCGCTGTGTTCGTGTTCTGGGCTCAACTGCTTTTCTGTAGGATAGTATGGTTTATTAATAAGGCGTGTAGGCTACAGCATTTGATCTGTATCACTGAATTATAAGCCACATAAGCTTTTTCTTTATTACCGGTACCTACGAGTTTTCTATGGGAGGAAAACGCTTAGTCTGTGTAATTAAACGCAATGTTCGTATTCTGGGCTCATCTGCTAATCTGTAGGCTACACATGCTTTATTAATAAGGTGTGTACAAAATTTGATCTTTTTAATAAATATCCATTGTGGGCTGCTATTGCTTCAGCTTTTTGAACGTAGAAGTGTGATAAAGACATGATTGGCTATAAATTCTATGTGGATAAAGGCATATTTTGACATGTCCTTATAAGGCCAAGAAAATATGTCGTTTTAACGACATAACATCTTGTTATTACGAGTAAAATATGTCGTTTTAACGACATAAGATCTCGTTATTACGAGAAAAGATGTCGTTAAAATGACATAAGATCTCGTTATTACGAGAAAAATATGTCGTTTTAACGACATACGATCTCGTTATTACGACATAATTGAGGGGAAAAAATAATATGTGTGTGGCAGCAATGCGTCACCGTAATAATACAGACGCATAAATACTTAAAATAAATAACCCTACAACAAATGTATATTTTACTAGTACTTAAGTAAGGATGCATTAAACTGAGCAAAAGTGATAGTAAAGACATTAATAATGTTACAAATGTTTTATATTATAAATATAGGCTGTTCTTTTGGATTTTCTACTTTCTGATTTCTGAAGGATCATGTGTCACTGAAGACTGGAGTAATGATGCTGAAAATTCAGCTTTGATCACAGGAATACATTCATTTAAAATATATTAAAATAGAAAACAGCTATTTTAAATTGTAATAATATTTCACAATATTACTGATTTTTTTATTAAATAAATGGTGCCTTGATAAGCATAAGAGACTTATGAAAAAAATCTTACAGACACTAAAGTTAAGAACTGTACTGTGTATCAATATATCGAGTAAATGTATATAAATAATTCCAGCAAATAATTACACCTTTATCAAAAATACCCAGATCAACTGCTGTATTTTAGAAAGAATGTTCCACAAACTTTTCTGTTAGGAATGCCTTCACCTGCTGAATTGAATTTATCTCAAATAATTGGTGAACAGAAAATCAATTTTAACAGTCAAACTAACAGTAAACCTACAATGCCCAAACGAAATACAAACAATGTAGCGCTTAACAGAAATAGAGGCATTTGGGTTCATTTGCTGCATAGAATTAAAGCAGGGAGAATATGATGCAGACCTGCGACGTATGCGTGAAGCCCCTGGATGTCGATCTGCTGCTGTCCGAGTGTGTGTCGCCCAGGAGGGAGACCCATCGCCGTCACAGCGTCAGTGACCAACACCAACCCTGACACACACAAACACAAACTCTATTCTTACACACAGATTGACTTCATTCATAAAAGCCAACCTGAGAGGGATGCATCTCATTAAAATGTACAGGAGCAATGTATCATAGGTTCAGTATTCTACACACAGATTTGTGGTTGAGTGTTGTGTGTGTGTATGAATACCTGCAGGATGAGCTCTGTGGGCGATGCGCAGCGCTGCAGGGTGTGTGTGTATCCCGTCTGCGATCATACCATAGTAAACTGTCCGACCTGGTGGAATACGATCACTTGTAAGCAATCCCACAATGCCCGGGTCCCGGTGATGAAACTATAACAAAACAAAATGTTAAATACCTGGTGTGTTACTATGCACAATCATTTATGGCATGCATTTTTGTGTTTAAAAAATATTTATAGATTATTAAATCAATTCGTTTGCAAGGTAGGATAATGCATTAGGGATATGGTGTTATTTTAAACGTTTATGTGTGCACCAACATACAGTATGTTTTCTAATGCGAATACCTGTTCATTAATGTGTGTGTGTGTGATACTAACAGGCAACATGGCATTGAATAAGTGTGTGATGAACGTGGCTCCATTCTGCACAGCCTCTTCAGCCTGAGAGAGATCAGCCATAGAGTGACCTGGACAGAGTAGCACTTTGGATATGCTCAACCTGGAGGAAATTTATTAGCAAAAATAAAGCCTGTGTAAACATATGTACGCACCTACTGACACGGCTATGCCTCTTCCTGCCAGTTCACGGATTGCAGCCGCGCTATTGGGCAGTTCTGGTGCGAGTGTTACCATTGCGACATTGTCCAGGGGGCCGTAGGTCTCCTTCAGGTCGGCCACGCCACCGGCTTTAAACGTGCGGAGGAACTTCGGAGGGTGAGCGCCTCTCTTCTCTTCACTGATGAACGGCCCCTCCAGGTGAACACCTGAAACAAACAGGAGGAAAAACATTAAACAAAAAATTATTTGGCAGTGCATTTTTTTTAGTTAAAGGTGCAGTATGTAATAGTGACAACTAGTGGTTGAAATGGGTACTGCAGTCCACATTCAAAATATTGGAGAAGGTTGTTTCTCCTGCCCACTCCTCCTCAGGAGGAGTTGCCAGATTGAGGACATGCAAAAGGAGCGAGCGCAATTGACAATGGAAAGCGACGATCCTTAAACCTTGTTTACACTTTCGCCTGGCTCTGGTACTCTTCTTTGAGACGACAGGGGGCGACTTGAGTAATTGTTCTCTAAACCATAAGGAACCACGCGAAATGGGGGCTCGCGTACTCAGCGTGCACGACTGCGATGACGTCATTTTTGCCGTGCCGTGCTCATCCGGACGTGGTGAGTATAAACCAAGCTTCACACTGCAAGCTGATCAGCTAATGTATACGTCTGCAATGTTTTTAATGGTCAGGTAGAATCTGCGATCTCTGACCCAGTTCGATTGCTGGCTTCCGTGGCTACAATACGCTGCGCTTTCCACCAACTGGCAACCCGGGTGTTGAAATACTATTGGGTGAATTGGCAGTGGGCGGAGTCACTCAGACCGAAACAAAAACAGACATTCTGACGAGAAACACATATTTCAAAGTGACATAACTGGCTGTTATATTGTTTTTCTGAGAAACAAGTATTTGAATTTAGCGTGTTTCCTAAATCTCAGCAAACATATTTTTATGATCTAGTACATTCAAAAGAATTACATACAGCAGGTTTAAAGTTTTAGACATTTTACTAGGTCTGTGTGCATCTTACCTAAAACTCCTGCCCCTTCAGGGCCTCCATCTTGTTCTCCGAGCTCAGGAATGACCTGTGGAGAGAAAGACAGCAACATTACTAATGCTAAATATATGCAAACCATGCCTCTGTGCCTTTTTAAGTGTGATGCAAAACTGAAATTGAACAACATAAATGGAAGATGCTTCATGGAAACTACAAACACTACCGCTCAAAAGTTTGGGTTTGGAGTCAGCAAGATTTTTCTTTCGAAAGAAGTTGAAAAGTTTTATTCAGACATTTATTATTATGTTACAAAAAGATTTCTATTTCAGATAAATGCTGTTTTTTTTTTACTTTCCATTCATCAAAGAATCCTGAAAAAAATACATCACGCTCCACAAAAATATTAAGCAGCACAACCGTTTCAACATTGAATAATAATCATCAACTCAGCATATTAGAATGATTTCTGATCATATTAGAATGATCCTTTATGTGACACTGAAGACTGGAGTAATGATGCTGAAAATACAGCTTTGATCACAGGAATAAATTACATTTTACAATCTATTAAAATAGAAAACTGTTATTTTTAATTGTAATATTTCATAATATTACAGCTTTTACTGTATATTTGATCAAATAAATGCAGCCTTGTTGAGCATATGTGACTTCTTTCAAAAACATAAAAAAATACCATTATTACTTTAAACGATAGTGTATAATACATTGTTTAATTATTCCAGGAGGTGCCTGATGATGCAAGAGATGAAAACATTAAAGTGCCAATAAAAACACAGCCAACACATGTCAATCCTAGATCCAGTCTCAGGCTAAACCTGAATAAAAAGATCAACAGCGATGTATTTGTGGGTGCGATTGAGCAACTGAGAGACAAATGAAGGGCAGTGATTGGTGCATAGGTTGAACCTTATGGTATATGTCTGGTGGAGATGTGACGAGAGTGGGGCAGAAGGAAGTGACGCCCTGTTCGAGAATCTTTTTGGCCACCACAGCCATGCCCCCTCTGATGTCACTGCTGGCCTGGGAGAAGTCAATGCCATATCCACCTATGAGTGAGAAGAGGGGAGGAGCTCGGCATAATAAGATATCAGACAGAAAGAAGAACACAGTGATTTTTACACAAACTGGTGAATGTGGCAGTGTGTACTGTATGTGTAGTTTACCATTTATCTGTACATCTATGAATCCCGGTGCAATGATCTTATTCTCGCAGTCAACTTTGTGATCGGCAAACCCCTCCTCATCGAAGAACAGCCTCTCTGGGTTCAAAATCTTTCCTTCACGAACCCACAGGTCTTCCCTACAAAATCAGATTTCCCCTCAAAATCACAGTCGAAAATGTGCAAAAAGTCCACAGATTCCATCTGGGCTCAACTAGAAGTCTATGCTCAAGATGTTATAATCAGCGTTAGAAACAATTTACATCAAGTATAATATAATAATACATTATCCAAAATCTAGCAGTATTTATGGAGACTGTAAAGGTCCCTGTTAGGTTCAAATATGTGAGAATGCATGTGCATCTAGGCTTGGTTGCAACACATTTTATATGTTTATATAATTGTATACAATTGTCAGGAAATGAAGGGGTTTGTACACAATAATTAGAATCTGTCTGCTGTGTTACCATTGCAGCCTGTGGTCCTTCAGTATCCTACAGTTCACAAACTGTGTGATCGGGGCATCTGAGACACTCTTATTGGACGGCATCTCTCCCGAAATCCCACCCCTACACTTAAAAACACCCTATGAACAGAATCAGAATATGTGTCAGGTCTTCAAAGTGGATCATATTGGTTATTAGATGTCAGGTGAATCATACATATATATATATATATATATATATAATTAATTAAGAACCTATTCAATTATGTATGTTTATGACAACTGTGATGTGGACTTTCTTAAGGTACTTTTTTCATATGTATTAAAATTTAAATAAACTGAGTTGACCGCCATAAAACACAATGAACTAACGATCGTTGCCCTTTTGAACGCATTTTATCTGTTTTTATGAGACAATATTAAACTTTGAACGGTCAAACTATTTTTCCTGTTAAAGAAATCTACTATGTTTATATGGACAACCAGATCTGTCAAAAAATGTAATTGTGATTATTATTTCTTATTATTTAATACATAATGACACCGATTTTGAAACATCAGACAAACGGTGCTTTTGATCACTGTTAGAATGACAGCAGAGACAGTAAACAAACACACAGGAAGAAATGATCGAGCTCATCATTTATTCATCTTAAGGATGCCGGAACATGACACGCATATAATCATCGTTTGTAGTTTCATAAACACTTACCGTTAATTCACATACTTTTGCTATGATTCGGTCCGCGCGCTAGTTTTCTGTAGGAAGTCAGTGAGCCCAGAGTGTCACGCGCGCTGTGTCAGCTGACGAGAAGGCGTGGCCACAGTACACGCGCCTAGAACGTGTTTTTTTACCGCAAATATATCTACAATTAATATTGATTAATGAAGTTGACATATCTGTTTCATATATGTAACATAACGTTCCATAATTGACTCATTGTTTACATTTAAATTTAGCGCATATCAATTAAATAGCTGAATAATAGTTGTAAAACGTTTTCAAAAAAAAAGGTAGGCTTTTCTTTTTTTTAAAATAGTGTCAGGTTTTCTTTCTGACAACTATAAATCAATGTGTGTTCAATGAACAGTAGCCTATTTTTGGACAATAAAGGTGAAAATGTTAAATAGATCTTGTATGCAAGATAGATTTTGTATCTGAATGTGTCTACAGCCAACAAAAATGTTACAATATCTCAATTTAACATAATAAGCCAAATCAAATAAAGGCCTAATGCAGTACAGCCAAACTTATCCAAAATGACAACAGTGAACCTTTCATTCACCTGTGTGGGTTTGTAAGGCACTGACACTAATAATGTCAAGCACAGGTTCTGTATCTCACCCACTCTGTGTGCAGTGAGGCTACACATTGTTTTATTTTTTGTGCTTAATATCAAAGGACAGATATGAGTTGTCGGCTTAACCCTCGGACAGAAACCGCTCACACCTGCGTCATTACTGTTGGGAACAGCACTGTAGGGCGAAACACACACCTTCATTTCCTCTGAACCTCTATGTCAGAAAGCGGCTCTCACATTCACAACATCACACATTAAATAAAACAGAGCAAACAAACTCTCTTCATTACTAAAACATGTCAGAGTATGGAAGGTTATGTTGTTGTCTTTAAGTTTGTTAAAAGTGCTTTGAACAGTCGATTATTAGATGAAATCCATTTTCCATTTTAGAGTGATATGTTACATGGAAGTCCTACAGAGGCTTGAAACACCTAAACAAGCTAATTTATGAGCAGTATTCGTGAACACAACAATATTTTGAGCGTTGTTTGTGAATGTAATTATAACCATAGGGTTAAAATTAATCAAGGGTTAAAATGAAAAGGAAAAATAAGGAAAAAAAGAGTGAAAAAATTAACCAAAGGTATAAGAGGAAAAAAGAGGGGGGAAATCAACCATGGGTTCAAATTAAGAGGGAAAAAATTAAAAAGAAGGGCAAAATTAACCAAGTGTTAGAATAGGAGGGAAAAAATAGGGTTAAAATTAACCAAGGGTTCAAATTAACAGAAAAAATAAAAAAGAGGGTGAAATTAACCAAGGTTTAAAAATAAGAGGGAGAAAAGAAAAAAGAGTGAAAAATTAACCAAGGGTTAAAATTGAGAGGGGGAAATTATCCGAGGGTTAAAATGAAAAGGAAAAAAATAGTGGAAAAATTAACCAAGGGTTAAAATTGAGAGGAAAAAAGGAGAACAAAAATGTTAAATATTAAAATTAAATAAAAAAGAAAGAAGAGGGGGAAATAACCAAGGGTTAAAATTGAGAGAAAAAAGAAGGGGAAAATTAACCAAGGGTTAAAATTAAGAGGAAAAGAGAAAACAAGAGGGAAAAAAATAACTAAGGGTTAAAAATTTTAAATTAAGAAGAAAAGAGAAAAAAAGGGCTAAAATTAACCAAGGTTTACAATTAAGAGAGAGAAAAGAAAGAGTGGAAAAATAATCCAAGGGTTAAAATTGAAAGGACTAAAGGAGAACAAAAATTTTAAATATTAAAATAAAATAAAAAAAGAAAGAAGAGAGTCTTCGTCTGTCTAGGAGATCAAGCGTCACCTCACTGACGGCTGGCTTGGCATGCTTGACCTGATGATTAGATTTATTAAAAAGCGTGGGTGAGGTGTGTGTTTGTGCATGCTTATTGTGTGTGTGGATGTTTTAAGGGGGTGTCACTGACGTAGATCCTTCAGGCATAAACTCAGTGTTCGTTATAGGTCAGAGGTTGAGCAGTGAGCTAATTGATTAATTTAAAGTGATAAAATGCGTCATTCATTCAATGTGTGACAAAGTGTCAGCTTGAAGGCCGCGCATCACAATCGCTGTCACGTAGATGGTCTACATTCAAACCTTTTAGTATCTCATGGTCAAGCTTATAGGGAATCTAAGGTATGTGTGTGTCAGGCCTGTTTAACATCAACAGCAAACTACAAATGTGCTTCAATGAGCCTGAAATCTGTGTAATTTACGTTATTCTCTGCTCATTGTCGAGTATCAACCAGCAGCTTATGAAGAGTTGCAGGTTTTTATCTTTAACTAAAAAAATAAAAAAATAAAAACTGGTCTCATTTGATTACATTAGTTAATGCATTAATAATAACAATGTGCAACATATTCTTACAGCATTTATTAACCTAGTAACAAAAATGTTAAAGGGATAATTCACCCAAAAATGAAAATTATACCATAATTCTATTCTAGGTGTACTTTCTTCTTTCAGACGAACACAATGGGAGTGATATGAAAAAAAAAATATATCCTAGTTCCTCTACGCTTTATAATGGGAGTAAATGTGCCTTGTTTTTTTAAGCAAAAAAAAAAAATCCATCCATCAAAAAAGTAGCTAATCCATATGACACCAGGGGATTAATGAAGGGAAGGCCTTCCAGCAATGCATTTTTGTAAGACATATGCATATTTAATGGTAACAGCAGTAAGCAAGTCAATGAAGAGTGACCTCTGCCTTTGCCGGAAGCCAGTGATTAAAGTTTATAAAGTTATAAATATGGATTATTTTTCTTACAAAAACAGCTTTGCTTCAGAAGGCCTTTATTAACCTCCTGGAGCCGTTGTAAATAAATAGGCCAACAATTGTAAATAAATAAAAACTAAACCTAGGCTACACCAAAACTGAAATAAAAATTAAACTGGAATAAAAATAAATAAATAACAAACATATAAAAATAGCTTAATAAAGATGTCAAAATTACATTAAAAATATAAAAATTAAACTAAAATGAAAACACAAATATAAAACACCAGTAGGCCTACATTAACACATTAATAATATAACTGCCTATATTGCCTATAAAAAATAACAGCATGTAAATAATGACACATATTCAGTTTAATTTCAGTTTGTTAATTTTGACGTTCCAGGGTCTCACCCATGAGGAGGGAGGGGGAGAGGGGGAGAGGGGGCTGGGGGGGGGGTCTTGTAGTTGTAACGGGTGACACATTGATCTAAACCCGCGGGGCAACACAAGCGCTGCAGCGCGCCGCTCATGACGCGTCTGAAGTCTCCAAAGAAAAGCTTAATTCAGCAGGAGACAGACTTCAGTTATCAAAGACGAGTGGCCTTCATAGACTCCCTTTAAAAGTCTCTAAACAATTCATTAGGTAGCCTAATTACCTGCCAGTGAAGAGTAATTTAAAGGCCTACGGTTTTGAATGAGTTGTTCTTCAAAAGCTATTTAAGAATCGCGATCCAAAACTAATGATCATACGTTTTTGTTGTTGTTGTTGTTGTTAAACTTCATTTCATTAAATCGGACAAAACTTTTTCTTGACTGGAATGAAAATGAAGGCGTATCCTGCGCTCGTGCTCTGCGTGTCCGTCACCGTTTACTTCGCGCAATCTCAGCTTCAGTTGCGCGTGCGCCCGTCTCCTAGCGAACACCTGCCGGTACCGGACCTGCACGAGGACCCTGACCCGGCGCTGGAACCGGGAGAGAGGGATTTAGCCCCTCGGCTGCTGCGGCGGAAACTCGGCAGTAGTTTCGACCCTATCTTCTCTTCGACCGGTCCACCGACGCGAGGTAACGGGTCCGAAATCACGCGAGAAGACGAGATCAGTCTCGCCGGACCGATTCCCAGTGAATTTCAGCAGCTGGATTTCACTGGTCTTAAAGCAGCACCAAAAACGGAGCGCAGGGTTCGCAGATGGTTGTGGTCGTACACGCAGTGCCCGGTGCTGTCCATGTGGAAAGATCTGGGCGTACGTTTCTGGCCGAGATACGTCAAAGAAGGACAGTGCTCGACCGAGCGCTCGTGCTCTTTACCGGAGGGGATGTTTTGTAAACCGGTGCAGTCCGTGAGCGTCACGCTCCTCCGGTGGCACTGCCAGCAGGGCTCTCGCGCGCTCAAGCGATGCGCGTGGATCCGCGCGCACTACCCGGTGATTTCACAGTGCGGCTGCGCGTGCTGAAGCTGAAGACCACAGTTTGACCATTTCAATGATCCTACAATGATTTAGCACAAATTTTAATTCGTATTCCTTGCCTTTGATTTTAGGGTGAATATGAATCGGACTTGTTCTTGTCACCCACCACCTATTTAACAAGGTGGACTTTAATGGAAAGACACATTTGTGATTGTGCAATCTATGCTGTTTTAAATTATATTTATCTGTGAGCATGTGAAGAAAATGTTTAATGATGAAAGAAAAAAAGACAATAAAAGTGCCAATATTGTGTATTTGTATTGTTATTGCTGATAATAATAAAAAATTCCCTTCAGAAATCACAATTTAATATGCTGATTTTATACTCTGTGCTGCTATATATATATATATATATATATATATATATATATATATATATATATATATATTATTATTTTTTTTTTTTTGCCACCATGTGATTTTTTTCTTCTTCAGGATTCGCTGATGAATAAAAAGAACAGCATGTATTCAAAATATAAATATTTTCTAACAATTAAAATCTTTATTATCACTTTTTATTAATTTAACACATATTTGCTTTGAAAGCACTAATTTCTTTAAAAGAAAGAAAGAAAGAAAGAAAAGATACTGACCCCAAACTTTTGCACAGTAGTGTATATTGCTACAAAAGATTTCTATTTTGAATAAATGCTGTTCTTTTTAACTTTTTATTCATCAATGAATCCTGAAAAAAAGGTTATGATTTCACATGGTTATGAAAAAATATTAAGTAGCACTGTTTCCTACATTAATATAACTGAGTATCAAATCAGAATGATTTCTGAAGGATCATGTGACACTGAAGACTGGAGTAATGATGCTGAAAATACAGCTTTGATCACAATAAATTACATTTTACTATATACTCACATAGAAAACAGTTATTTAAAATTGTAATAATAATTCACAATTTTACAGTTTTTTCTGTATTTTTATTAAATAAATGCAGGCATAGAGACTTCTCAAAAAGATATATGCATTTAAATGCTAATATGAGATAAGTGAAAGTTTATCTGAAAACACTTATAAGTGTTTTCACAGATAAACTTTCACATATCTCATATTAGCATTTAAATACATATATATATATATATATTTTGAGAAGTCTCTCACATATATGTGTCATTGAGTGATAGATTTGTATCTATGACATGTTTATTCTCTCACTTCTCCTTTTTTTTTACATTTGATGTTATTCTCTTTCTTTCTCCCTCCTTCTCTTCCGCCACAGCTGTTGTCACCTCTTCTCGTTTACTGTCATTTTTCACTCACCCATCTTTGTGTTCACACTCATATTTGATTTCTGATGTTTCAGGATGAATGCAGCAAACAAGACCTTAACTGAAGGTTAGTAAAAGTAAAGTTAATAAAGTTCCGATATTTTTTCTGGCAAATCTTATATTGGTTGATAAGAAAAAAAGTGGCATATTTTACAGTAGTTCATATAAATGCATTTAAATATGCAGCACATGTGAATCGAAGCAATGTAATTGTGTAGCCTACATAAAAATTCTCATTTAAAAGAAAAATGTCAGAAAAATATCAGACGGACTTGCTGTTTTTGTCAAACAACACTGTTAATGAAACACTGAAACATAATCTGCGGCACTTGATAGAACTGTGTTTGGGTGCATGTTTGATAGTTTAGCAGAGTAAGCATCACTTCGGTGAAAATAACGCTTCAAATTGTTAAAGAAAGGATACGTGTGAAGGCAGCTGCATGGTGAGAAAACAAGCAGTCCCTCCCTTGGGATCGGTCTGTGTGAGTGTGTTTGAAGAGAAAAAGAGTAAGACTGAAAGTCTGTGTCACGTAAATGAGGCTAATCTAAAAGATGCTGCTGCTTCACCTTGTGCATCAATAAATCTGTCAAAAAGTCATATATTCTTTTCAGTGGAGTCTTCCATCGTGATCATTTCAATGACACAAACAGAACAAGTTTTAGACTGTAAACACATCTAAAAAAGAGTTTGATTTCAAAGTTTCACAGTGCAAAATTGTACACTCTTGAAAATAAAGTTTTTTTATATGGCGATGTTCGCCGGAGTCAAATGTGACGTCGCGATATGGGCGTGGCCGCGAACTGGTTGGCAGAAAGAACCAAACTCAATGCAGATGGCCTGTGAAGAGAATGAAGATGAAATTCCATAGTGGTGCATTGTGTACGTAATTAGATTTTTTGATCCAGCCACTTTTTATTTTATCCCCTTGTCTTGTTTCAGCCCCAAACGCCATCTCTGCAATACAAATTAATAGAGGCTGGTTTGGTTTCTAAAGTAATTCTTCCTGCCTCCATATTAATGTTCATGGGTAGCCTGAATAAATGGGTTCCGTTCAGACCTTAACATTAAGTATTTTACTGTAAGGTGTCAACAAGATTCAACAAGACATTTTCAGCTGGCTATACCCAATGTTTAGATCTGTTTGGGTATTTATGCAAATTAGTACATAATTAGATTATGCACCGGTTGTCTATATTAACAACAAATGTTGGTAGGTTCGATAAGAGTAACCTTCTACCGCGTACCTAAACAGCTTGAATCAAGAAGATAGCTGGATTTCTGCAATTAGGCATCTAGAATAGGGTACAAATTTAAACCCAGCCCAGCAAACAAATTTAGGTTCTGGGAACGTTCGTTTTTGGTTCCCAGAACGTTCCTAGAACTTTCCCTTAAGGTTAGGGGAACGTTCCCGGAACGTTCTCCTTACGTTATAAAAATGGAACCTAAAAATAACTTACATGGAACGTTCCTATAACGTTCTTGTTTGGTTCCCAAAAAAATAACCACATGGGACCATTTGGGAACGTTAGGGGAACGTTCTGTGTTTGCTGGCTGAGTTGATTAGACAAACAAAAAATGTATTACAAGTTTTTTAAAATTGTTTGTTATTAACATTATTAACATTTGTTGTTAACAGTTATTAACATAATTAACATGTGACGTCGGCGCAAAAGGGGTCTATAGTGCCGAAGTTATGACGTCACTTTGTAGGACAACTCGGAAGCTAGCGGCGCATGGGTTCCCTCGATCGAAAAGCTACTGGTATGCATTTTCTCCATAGACTTTTGGAAAATCGCAAAAAATAAGGTCTGTGTTCAACAAAGAGTTGTGACCCTTACACGTTTTGTCCAGTGGCGTAGGCAGAAATTTTATTTTGGGCGGGCCAGTGATAAAGTGAGTGGGCCTATAGTTTTTCCTAGAAAAAAAATTACTTAAATAATAACTAAACCTTAGAGGGTAGACAAATTAATAGTCAAACTGCAAAAACAGTTACACCTTTAGTTTGCAATATTCGGCAAAGCATCATGTTTAACCAACAGAGCTCAATAAAGACTGGACAAACCAGTATAGACAATAACCTGTCTATTTTATTCAGGCTAGTCAGCAGTGACTCCACAGGGAAAATGTCTGCACATTTTACAGAAAATCGCGTCCTTAATTACAATGTAGGCTACTCCATCCAACCAAGAAAATTGTCCATACCACTTTGCTGAGAAGCTCCTTGATTTTCCATTCTTGATAGTGCAGGGAAATACCTTCAAATTGGGTTGTGAACGTGGTTCGTCAAGTCTAGTATATTTATATAGCGCTTTTCAAAATATAGATTGTAGCCTATCAAAGCAGCTTCACAGTAGGCTATCAATCAAAACAACATAACAATGACAATGTTCGTTTCTTAGTGGGAAAAAACATCCACGTTTGGTATGGCTGATCAATGGTATTATTAATGATTGGTTAATTAATTTGAATATCCCCATTCGTCAATCGCAGTTAGATCGGCGGGTAAACCCGCGTCAGGCTGACCGGGAGAGAGCACTGGCACTGCAGCCAGGGAGCAAGAAGCGGCCGTCACCAGCACCTGGCTAGCCTTCTTGTAGGTTAAGAGTTTGAAGAACTGGGATGGGTGGACTCTGTAGATGAAGGCAGTGGCGTGTCTTCTTCCTTAACTCTTGCTTTTTTCAAATAGCACATTAAAGAAATTGGTTTAGCCATTATTATGATGATATTAATAAATTGGCAAAAAAGCATCTAGCTAGCAAGAGCCCGCCGGCGCCGCTCAGAGAGTTTTCCTGTCGGAACCCCTGGCAACCATAGCAACCAATAACGTTCCGGAGGGAGGCTTTCTACAACTTGCCTCAACAGTTCCATTTTATTCGGAAAACAAATTAAACACACACCAGTCACCAATAAATCAGGTTTATATTAATATATTTTCTTGAATACATTTTAATAATAAAAAATATATATTTTATCAAACTTGCCTGGGCGGGCCAGTGAGTAATGTGGGCGGGCCAGTGCCGCCCTGGCCCATTACTGGCTACGCCCCTGGTTTTGTCTATCAAGATAATCTTTACAAGTTAATCCAAAATGTATAAATTTTGAAGCCTAAATAAAGCCGTCAGATATAGCCTACAATGATAACGGTAAAAAGTAAAAAAAAACACAAGCAGGTTATAACTGGTGTGTTTTATGTCATAGATCAAAACGTGAAAATACTTAGAGGCTTTGTTAACCACAGACCTTATTTCAGGTGATTTAGCAAAAACCCGGGCGAGGGAACCGTAAGTGCTAAAATGCTAACTCACTTCCGCGTTTTGGCCTACAAAGTGGAGTCATAACTTCGAACCTTTAACATCCATGGAATCTTTCCTGATCTTTTTTGTTGTTTGATTCATATTATCAGCATTTACAGCAGTAGGTACTGTATATTACACTGCTTTCACTTTAATACACAGGTTTAATATACACATGTGATTTCTTTCCCAGTTGTTTACGTTCACAGACATAACCGATTGTTTATGTGAACTTTTTGTGTTTTTGACATAACCTCTGTCACACAATGTTGAAGGAATAACAAGAAGATGCAGATGATGATCAAGTTTCAAAAGTATTTAATAATACACTTAAAAGGCAATTAAAAGAGTGGCGGGAAACTGAACAAAGGAACACATGTGACTGAAAATAACAAACTAAAAGTCCTTAAAAACAGAAACTAACTGAATGTAACTGACAACCTTGTGTGTATTTGACAGTTTAAGTGCAATAAGACAATAAAAAAAAAAACGTAATTTAATACTCACGTGAAGCTCCATCTGACATCCAGCTTTTTGTGCTCGTGCTTCAGATGTGTGTGCTCAGAAAACCATATATCAGAAGTTTAGACTGATATGGCTTTAAAACGCATGCAAGTAATAAGGGTGCGTTTACACAACAACGAACGATATGCTTAAAACGGAGACGTTTTTCAGCGTACAGATGACACCATTGTCAAAGAGATCCCCATTCACACGGATCCACTGAAACGCCTAAAAATACTGTATTCTGCTGCCACCAAGCCGTTAGATACCAATGGAACATTGTGGACTGAACACATAATACGCATATACATGACGTCATCGCTTTCAGAGATTTGCGTTTTTGTTGTTTACATAGAGACTGTTTAAAAAACTTGCACTTTGAATCTCATTTTCAAAAGTTTGTGTTTTTAGGCACCCAAAATGCCATTTTCGTGTAAATAAATGGCCAAAATGCATAAAATGTTTTACGTTTTTAGTTGAAAACAGTGTCGTGTAAACAGCCCCTAACTTTCATGAAGAACTGCAAAGTCACGTGAGTGTGGCAGTGATAGACATTATAATAATTTTTTGGCAGAGTATCAGAGGCAGGAGCTGTAAAGGCACATCAAAGGGGGCGGGGAGAAACAGCAGCTCATTTGCATTTAAAGATACATGCACGAAAACAGCTTCCTCTCAATAATGGGCATTTACAACATGGTATTAATATTTATTCTGTGGAAACTTCACAGACACATCCTGGGGACAATTGAGACTAATACTACACTTTGTAAAAAGGGGTATAATAGGTCCTCTTTAGAGGTTATTCAGGAAACCATCAATGCCAATAAATAACCTTTACTTTTAAGAGTATGAAAAAAAATATAATAATTTAGGAACTGTTTACTGAAAGGTTTTTTGGGGAACCAAAAATGATTCTTCTATGGCATCACTGTGAAAACCCTATTTTGGAACCTTTATTTTTAAGAGTGTAGTAAGATAGTAGTATATTATAATATATTTTGCTACAATGTGTACATGGTTTCTGATTATGTCATGTGTGTTAGTTTAATTAATAAAGTAGCATGAACTTTCAGCTCGAAAGAAAGACAATTTCATCATGTCCACAGGCTACACAAAAGTTTACACAACTGTGTTTGATGGTGCATCTCACAGCAAACCTAATCTCAAGCCAGTCAAAAACCACTCACATAACACAGGTACGTTTTTATGCAGCATTATGTCATAACAAATTTGATGCTGAATCAGTTAATCATTTGCGTGTGTGTGTGTTGTGTTTAGCATCTCGGCCTGACTGGCTACTCTACACAGTTCCTGCATCAGCCTTTTTGATTGGGATCGTTCTGTTCACCTACACCTGCAAAACACAACGACGCAGGAATGGCAAGTGTTGTGAGCATGCACACACACACACACACACACACACACACTCACACACACACACACACACACACACACACACACACACACACACACACACACACACACACACACACACACACACGTATACGTGTTTTATAGGGACTCTCCATCGGTGTAATGGTTTTAATACTGTACAAAACTTGATCTTCTATGCCCCTACACTAACCCTACCCCTAATCCATCATAGAAAACTTTCTGCATTTTATGCATTTCAGTTCAGAATCTTCAGTCTAGTTTGGTTTTGAAGCCATTTTGTTTACAAGGACACAGGAAGTGGCACAACTGTTAAAAATTGTGCTGTAAAATAACAGCAAGTTACTGGCAGCTGTTGTTCCCAGTAATGCACTGTTTGCAGCTCTCCTTCTTTACACTATTTTACTGTAATAGTACCATTGAAGAACTGAAACTAAAATAAAAATAGTAATAACAGTAGTAAAAACAGACATAAAAATAAAAGAAAACAAGGCCTTTAAAAATGAAAAAGGACAAAACAAAATTAAACTAATAAAAAATGAACATTGAAAATATTAAAATAAAATCTTATTCAATAGGCGTATTAGTAAAAATAAATATGAATACAAATAGGCCTAGTGTTAATAAAAAAAATGATAGATAATACTAAAATAACAGAACCAAAAAAAAATACATACACTGACATAGAAAAATTCTCAACATACAAGCTTCATGTTGACAAATTATATATTGCATTATAGTTCATAGATTTATGATGGTCTTTTCATAATTATTTCTTTATGCAGCACCTACAGAGCAGAGGACACACACAAATGGACACGTTGCCACTTATACTCCTTTTGGGTGATGTATTAGCCTTTTCCAATACTCATTCTCTTTTCTTTTTTACTCTATGTATCTTGTTGGGACAATAGTTGCCCAAATTGTTGCCCAAAATCAAAACCTTCTGCTGCTCCTCACGTGGCGGTCAAAAATAACCACCTTTTTTCACTTTTATTTGAAAAATTCACATAAAAGTTTTCATATTTTAGTTTGATAATGTTTTTTATTTAATATTTTGAATTTTAAGGGGATTTGATGGTACTAAATTATATTTATGCAGTAGATATAATCACTTAGTTATGTTTTGAGCATTGATCACTTAAACTGTCGTTAATATTGAATGCTTTGGAGCACAGACTTGAGTTTGGTCTCTATTTAAGAAGGCACTTAGTAGATTATTGCTGACGTGAAAAAAAGTGAACTTAATGTTATAGAAGTTTAAGTTTATTAGGCTATTGAAAATTGCAAAAAAAATTTTTTAATAAAATATCAAATAATTATAAAATATTTTTTTCCAAAACATGTTTTACTCTAAAACTATGAAAACATCAAAGCCACAAATCTAAACAAGTTGTGTTCCAAATTTGAGGTTGATATCTCAAAAAAATTAGCTTTCAGTATTTTGTTTGGGCGCAATACTAAACATTTCCACTAGATGAAATCCGCTTCCCATTCATTTGTAATTCATTGAGCAACAAGTGTGATGATATTTTTATAGCCTTTTCGATTCATGTCCATGATTTTTGGTGTGTGTTCACATAGCAAATGCCAAAACCTTAAAGTAAAAAATTCTATAAAAAAACAAAACGTAAAATTTTTCGGTCAAAAATGACCAAAGAGCAGAGGGTTTTAATACTCGTTCATGGTCTTAATCATTTTATTTTTTTATTAAAACATTTTTTCCACTTCTGAACCAGCCCGACATCACCAAGCCCTTCTCTCTTTCCACCTGTCATATAGAGACTTTTCATGATTCATTCAATTACTTTCTAATAAAATCAAGTCACGTCCTTCATTTGAAACATTTGAAACAAACATGTCACATTAAAGAAGTAAATGTGCTAAGAAGGCTGTTTCATGTTTTTGAATGTGTGTTGTCACAGGCGCTCTGTGAGGGGCATGGAGAGCGCTGAAAACAAGAAGGGTAAAACACTGTTAATAATGCCATTTTCTTTTCTTTTTTTATAGTGCTAGCCGAATTCAAATCCAGAAAAATCCACTCAATATTTTGTTGTTGGTTTCGACAGATGAGACGCAGTCCTATGAGAATGTAGATGCAGCCATTTACAGCAATCAAGACAAAGTCACATATTATGTGTCTGCAGATGAAGGTATGTATATCCTGGCCCGCAGTAATTATGTGAGGGGGTTTGATTCTGCAATTTAATTTTTGTTGGTTTTAGATTATCTTGAACCTGATGCAATTGGGGTAGAGAAAGGGGCGGTGCTAGAGGAACACCAGAACACCCTACAACCGCCCAGCAATTTGACAGACACTGGTGAGGATATGATTTTTGATTTTACACACACATACTTACAATATATACATATATAGTCATGATATAAAGATTATATATATATATATCGAGATAGATAGATAGATAGATAGATAGATAGATAGATAGATAAAATAAATACTTCTGGTTCTATATTGCTCAATAACGTGTTCCAAGTCAAGTCACCTTTATTTATATAGCACTTTATACAATATAGATTTTGTTCTGTATTCATTTTAGTTCAATTACTGTGTAAAGTTCATCAATTATGAAATCAGTTCAATTAAAGCAGCTCTGATGTCATCGTCCAGCTCAGTTGAGCTCTCATGCAGTAGTCAAATCAATTGCTGAATATTAAATTCCAAACCTGCAAATACACATAATTAACAGCTGTGATGTGAAACAGACACTTTGTGCATCTGTTTCACGTTAGAATATTAAAGATTAAAGATTACGTTCAAAGTTATATCATAAAATATGACATTCAGTACAGTGGTGGAGTTTGCCATAGTGTGGTTACAAATGCAAGCTATGGAAATTGTATAAGGCATATAAAACCAGTGCTCTATTATAGTTTTAATCAATATTTTGAATAATTTTCTATTTTCATTTTCATTTTTTTATTTTTTTATTTTGATTTGTGCGTTTTTCATTTTTATTTATTTACTTTTTAATATTACTATTTTGGATTAATTTATTTTAATTTTAGTTTTAGTTCAGATAGGCAACATTTCTCATTTTTGTTTGGTTTATTTTTTGTCATTATATTTTATTTCAGCTTTATTTCAATAACCAAAAATGTTTTTTTAATATATATAGCTTTAGTTTAGTAAAATAACCTGGCATCAAACAGCTGCAAGGAGTATACTGGCAAAAAATAAATAAATATAAACTGAAATTGTTTATATTTATAGCTGAAATTATTGCCCCCCAATTAATATTACTAAATAAATTTGATCAAAATATATTCCAAAGTTGTGTCTGCTTATTAAAGCTCCACAATAGATGAAGTTTTTACTGGGGAAGGACGTGACACCGGTCTGAGTGTCTTCTTCTCTACAGATGGAGAGTCGTATGAGAACATGGAGGGATGTTTGTATGCTCAACCCCGAAAACAGACACAGAAACTTCAGCATGCGTCTGAAGACGAGGGTGAGGGATCAAACACACACACATGTGTCATGGATCTGATACTGTCTCTTAAAAATAAAGGTTTCAAAAAGGGGGTTTTCACAGTGATTCCAAACCATTTTTGGTTCCCCAAAGAACCTTTCAGTCAACAGTTCTTAAAAGAAACATTTTACTTCTTAGTGTGAAGAAAAATCTAAAGAACATTTTCCCATAATGACACTTTTGTGCAATGGAAAAGTTCCATGGATGTTTATTGAACCAATGAATAACATTTATTTCTAAGTCACAAATGAATTGATAATGTGCAGTAAACTCTGTTAAACATGTTTCCCCGCATAGACTACATCAATCCAGATGAAGATGGAAAACGAGATCTCGTTCTGTACCAAACAGACACTGGTAAGTGTTTCACTATGCGTTTGTGTGGTGGTGTGATGTATGACATTTAAAAAACAGTCCTGTTCATTCCTTCCAGAGTCGTATGAAATCATGGCCGGATCAGACTGTATATACAACAACACAGACTTCACAGCATCCCATGACACCACAGAGGACGGTGAGTGTGTGTGTGTGTGTCAAAGACATACTTGTCTCTTTACATCCGAGTGAAATTGTGTGTAAACGTCTGTTTCAGATTCATATGAACAGATGCACGGAATCCCAGCCCCGATCCAGAAAGAGATGGATGGAGGAAGAGGGGGGGAATGAGAGAGGAAAGGACAACTGCTGTGGCTGATGATAGGAGAAATGGAAAAGAGAGATCGAGACAAGGAAAACAGAGTTTTTGTTTTTCTATGATTAAAATCTAAGAGAGCAGCTACAGGATGAGTGATAGCTAATTTGTATAGTACTTATCAAAAACAACCTTGAAATAAAATCAGACTGTTTACTTTCTTAGTCTTGTGCAAAATTCATCAACACAACACAATTAGTATAACACCGGTTAAAGAATTAGCTATTTTTTATTTATTTTTATTTATTTTATTTTCACAATAAAACTTTTATTTATTGCTACAACAGAAGCAGTTGTTGGTAGTGAATTCATCACAATTAAGTAACGCAAGTTATAAACATATAAGATGCAGCAAGATTACTACCAATTCCGTCCATATCATGCCAAGGGTGTAAAGCAATGGAAAGTAATTACTCAGATACTTCAGCTACATTTACAAAACAGTATAAATTAGGCAGTACATAACACATTACAATTACAACTACTACTATAGTACACCATAATTCAATGTAACTTGCCCAACCACTGATCAGGAAAAACAAATATATTCTATTGTGAAAAATGGATCCCCAAGAAGCAATAGCTTATAAGTAGGGGTCCATCCCACCACCAACACCTCCCCACCCACCTGTCAAATGTAGTAAGAGAGGTCCAACTTAGATACCAGGAACAACCAATCTTTGAATTATAGGTATTTAGAATACAGTTACTTTCATCAGACAAAAATTGACAGTCATTGTACCTTTGTACCTCAAATTGAATTTATCCTTATACCAATTGAGAGAGCTAAACAATGCGTAATACATTTATTACAGTATTTATTCATCTTTGTTAACGTTATTCACTGTTCATGTCAGCTCAGGTCCATTATATAATATTAACAGATGGAACTTTTGATTTTAATAATGTACAGGTGAAACTCAAAAAATTTGAATATTGTGCAAAAGTTGTAATTTTGATGATTACAGGTTCCACTTGTATTACTAAATGTTGAAATTAAGATGAATAAATGCTTTTTCAGAATTAGGTCATATTAACTAATGTAACTAATATTAACAAATGAAAACGTTTCTACTGACAACCAAAGACACACAAACCAAAACTATCTTAGCCTACCATTCTATTATCCTACCAAATCCTGAAGTCCCAGTTTCCCATCAGAATATTTCACTCAAAATGTCACATTACAGAATTTTAGACAGTTGTGAATGATATTTGATGTCGTCTGAAGATCTTGAAAAGATTGTGTTCAAACTGCTAGATTGTTTTCAGAGCTTCTAGAGTAAATCGCACACTGTATCTTAAATATCTTGAAAATCTTTTGGTCAAGATACCAAGAAATATCTTGGTCATACGTCAATCAAAAATCCAAAGTTGCAAATCTCACAAAAACATTTTAAAGACATGTCCTGGTCATACATCAATCAAACAAATAAATAAAAATGCAAATCTCACACACACACACAAAAAAAAAAGAATCAAGAAATGTCCTGGTCATGTAAAAAAAAAAAAAAAATGCAAATCAAACAAAAAAAAAATTCAAGAAATGTCCTGGCCATGTCAATAAAAATAATTTTTTTTAAAAAAAGTTGCAAATCTCACAAAAACATTTGAAAGAAATGTCCTGGTCATGTGTCAAAAAAAAAAAAAAAAGGAAGTCGCACCAGTTTCATGACAATGAAGCACATTCAAACCCTCCTTCCTCAATTCTCAATAGCTTTTTTAATGAAAAAAAATTTTCATTAATTATTTAATTACTACAATTACATCAGGGTACTGATGTAATTTCTTTTTACGGAATTTATGCAAAAAATTGCATCACAGTATTTTGTCATGAAATAGTCACAACTTGATGCAAAAAAAGCTTTATTTTCTTAATGCATTTTTTTGATGAAAATGAAGATGAAATATGACCACGTTGCTTTGTGAGCATCTATGTTCTTGGTTTGAACTGAGCTTTCAGAACAGTTGAATGTTTTATTGCATAACTGTCTCAAAGACATTGATAGTGTTAACAGTCAAAACGCTAAATCTAAAACAGAGCCGTTCGTTTTTTTTTTTTTTTTTAATTGCCGCATCAACTGTTAACACACAGGTTTGATGATACCAGCTTAAAATATATGTACATAATAGTACACTGAAACTTCACTGTACATTTTTTGGCCTATTACGTTTTTTTTATATTGTTGAAAGGTGGTTAAATGCAAAACAGACACAAAGCTGAGTCTACAGGTCTGTTGAAGACATTTTATTACATTAGCCACATTTCTTTAGACAGATGACCGGAAACCAGACAGGAAAAGAACCAAATGTGTGTCTGTATATGAACGGCATGCAGTGACAAGCCATGTACAATTTAAATGAGGAAACTCACAAACTAACTGTTTTTCTCCTTGTGAACTGCTCAGATGGAACAGAGGATAATAAAAGTAGAGCATGTTTCGAAATTATTCCATGACAATGTTTGATTGCTCATCCTAGCAATACTTTTCTTTTTTTCTTCATGTAGAAAATTGGTGGGCGCATATTTTAAGGGCTTGCGAAGACATTATCAATAAGAACGTAGTCATTCTCCTTAGCAAACATTTCATTTTGCAATAAACAGGGCCGTTATTCAATTCTAGAGCAATTTCTAGAACTTCAGTCCACAAAGGCTTCATACACCCAATTCTCAAAGAGTTTCCCTCTTTCATAAGGTCTCTCAGCCCCATTGGTATTTGTCGTTCTCTGTCATGGGGATGATATCAGTGACCAGGCCCGTGCCGATGGTTTGGTTGCCGTCTCTGAGCGTGAACCGTTGGCCTTTGCCAAGAGCCATGGGCTGTCGGAGGACCAGGATGATAGACGTGTCCTCTCCAGGCATCACCATCTCCTACCAAACGAGAGACGGAGAGAACAACCAATTCAGAGCAAATGCTTCAACAAGAACTAGTGCTGATATTCAGTATTTCTACAGGTGAAACGAACCTTCCCGGGAAGCAGCTCTACTAGACAGGCCATGTCCCAGGTGTGAGAGAACATGATAGGCATGAAGTTTGTGCAGAACGGCTTGTGCCTGCCGCCCTCCTCCTTGCTCAGAATGTAGACCTGCACACGCACAGTTTAATTGGTTGGTGAAGCAGGACAGAAGGTGCTGAACTGACGCTTAATTAGGGCTCCACGATTTGGGGAAATTGTCACATTGCGATTATTGAGGTCAATATTGCGATTGCGATATAATAAACAAATGGTTTCATGAGTCAACTTGCTTGGTTCAAGGAAAATGCACACACAGATTAGTGATAATTCTGAAATGTGTATCAAACTAGCAACAACTAAATGATTGATAGCATCT
The DNA here is from genome assembly GCA_031834385.1 of Semotilus atromaculatus. Classification (NCBI taxonomy): domain Eukaryota; kingdom Metazoa; phylum Chordata; class Actinopteri; order Cypriniformes; family Leuciscidae; genus Semotilus; species Semotilus atromaculatus. The sequence continues at coordinate 11,360,730 of JAULUF010000005.1, read as the reverse complement.
ATAATGATCCATAAGCCATTGATGTCTGGATAAAAATTTCACATAAAAGCGCAGCATTTTGCGTCATGTAATCGCATAGGCTTGACAGCGCGATTGCGATATAATTAATCGTGCAGCACTACGTTTAATGTTGTCTAATTCACACACCTGAGCTTTGACCTTCTGGTGAGGCTGGATGGATCCAGGTTTGATCATCACCATGCCTCTCCTGACGTCCTCTCTCTTCAGACCACGAACCAGAGCGCCCATGTTATCGCCCGCCTCCGCCCGGTCCAGGGACTGGTGGAACATCTCGATACCTGAGAGAAGCAGAGCTACAGTGTAATTTCTGTGTAATAACACATTTAAACCCTAAAAAGGTGACTCGGACACGATTTTATCTATTCTGTTTGCTGTCAGAAGAGAAAGCCACATTATAGATATATATATGAATATATGAGAGAGTGACAGAGAGTGTGAGTGAGTGAGTGAGAGAGAGAGACAGAAAGTGTGAGAGAGAGAGACAGAAAGTGTGTGAGAGAGAGAGAGAGAGAGAGAGAGAGAGAGAGAGAGAGAGAGAGAGAGAGAGAGATCACCACAAATAAGACAATTGACTCCAAGCACAACTATGCAATATGCTTGCTTTATAATATTTGAATAAATCCTGTAGATGTTGTTTTTTTCTCAGGCCATACAATCACCTTTGGCCACTACTGTAACCCTAAAAAGGTGACTCGGACACGATTTTATCTATTCTGTTTGCTGTCAGAAGAGAAAGCCACATTATAGATATATATATATATATATGAATATATGAGAGAGAGTGTGAGTGAGTGAGTGAGTGAGTGAGTGAGTGAGATCACCACAAATAAGACAATTGACTCCAAGCACAACTATGCGATATGCTTGCTTTTATAATATTTGAATAAATCCTGTAGATGTTGTTTTTTTCTCAGGCCATACAATCACCTTTGGCCACTACTGTATATATTACTTAAGCTTTATTTCAATTAATGATTCAATTAGTTTTAGTTAACAATATCAACACTATTTATATTGATACTTTCCAAAGCTCAAAGACACTTTCAGATTAATACAGGAAAAAAAAATATTTCTTTGTTTCTCCTATTAGCTTGCCATAATAAATAAAATGTTATGCTTTCAGATTTAGATACTATTATTCAATTATCTGATACTATTGTGCTTATACTTTTTCCAATAATCATATTTAAGCACCAAATGGTGTTATTTTTGCACCACAACACAGAGACATTAATTATGTTCAATGCAAGATCCATTCTAAATGTATTAATCATATTTTGCACATTAACAAACTGCCTATTAAGATGACGTCCATGTTTGTGCGATGAGCAGGAAAAAAAGTAACTTCTCACCAGTGATGACGGATTTAAAGGAACGACTGTGTCCCAAAAATTCACATTCATCTCCTTTCTTGATCACTCCTCGCTCTAGCGTGCCAGTGACCACAGTACCACGACCTGCACACACACACACACACACACACACACATACATACTTCTGAGAATCACAGGCAGAAATACTCCGACAAAATCATGCTGGATATGAAAAGAACAACAACAACAAAAACTATATTTATTCATTTTGGAGATGCTTTTACCCAAAGTATAAAAGCACAAACGAAAAAATCATACAGAGCATAGATACTATAGCAGCACTACAATAAGAAGACTTTCATAACACACACCTGGAATAGAATAGACTGCCTCTATGGGCAGCAGGAATGGCTTGTCCAGATCTCTCTTTGGCAATGGAATATGTGTATCTACAACTTCCAAAAGCTTCAAAATGGAGTTGACACCCAGCTCCGGCTGCTTGTTCTAAACACACACATTCATAACACAAGAAAAGCCGTGAAATTTAGGAGCCACTTGTGATTCAACAATGTATGAAGACCTCTAATACAAAAGCCTCTAAAAGCCACCTCAGTCAAAAATGAGATAACAATATTGAGTGAATGCTCTCCGCACATAGTACACATTCATCAAATACTTTCACTTCAAACTCACTAAATCCAAGCCTCAGCCCATTCAGAAATGCCGGTACTTGGGTAGAAACCTATACATAGGTTAATGTTAATGTTAATATTAAAGAAAAAGGTTAGACGGACTTAGAGGCTTTTTTCTTAAAGGCTTCATATACACACACACATTAGGGATGCACCGATATGAATGTTTTGGCTGATACCGATAATTCTTTATATTTGAAGCCGATATATTGACCGATAACTTTGACCGATATATTGACCGATAACTCTCACCATTAAATTATAATTGTGTCCCAAGCACACAATTATAATGTTATTAATATATAATTTTATGTAGCCTATATGACAGACTTGAGCTGCGCGTTGCATTTAACTGTATTTTTCTTTTTTGAAATGATTACAATCATATTTCAAGATAGTCAAAACCATCATGGTGAACGGTGTGCATCTGAAGTGTCTCAGCTGACAGGAAATCCATTATTTATCGCCTACGCCTTTAATATAGATTTAATACGAATTTAATATTAATACATTTTAGCTTAGTGATTTGTCTATGTACATTTCTGAAATACATAACTTAAGACTGTTACCTCTGATAACTCTAAATTGTAATGCAGACGCACGCATTTTGTATAAAGCTGTTTAGAAACAATGTGTATTGTGAAAACACTAAACAATTAAATATGAATTGAATTTTGTACAAATTATCAGCCCGATAACATTGAAAGTGAACATATGTCGGCCGATACAGATACAGTGGCCGACATATCGTGCATCCCTAATATATATATTTATATATTAGATTATGAGGATTCATATTTAAAGTCACCCAGGAATAAAAAAATAAAAAATAAAAACAAATTACACATTATATATATATATATATATATTTTAATGGAATATTGCAGTATTTATTATGACTGATTTATCTGTACATATTTTTTTAATTCATGTGCCTCATAATCTTTATTCAAAATCACTTCCATCTCTTCTTTTCTCTGATGATGTGTTTACTGGTGTGAGGGCGGGATCAACCTGTCACTCATGAGATCCACCAATAGCAAACCACAACCATCCAATCAATTCCCACTGGACAAAATCAAGTCATTTACATTTACTCTTGTTCGACAAGCCGTTTCACTCATAAATACGTGACAATAGGGAAGAAAAAAAAAAAAACGATCGCAATTTACATTTCACACCGACTTTAAATCAGTTCATCTCCAACCCTCCATCCTTACCTCCAGAGCACAGAGTGCCGATCCAATAACAACCGGTGTATTTTCGCCATCGTAGCCGAACTCGGTGAGCAGCTCTCTGATCTCCAGCTCCACCAGGTCCAGCATCTCTTTGTCCTCCACTGCATCGGCCTTGTTCACGAACACCACCACGTGCTCCACGCCGATCTGCCGCGCCAGCAGGAGGTGCTCGCGCGTCTGGGGCATCTGACCGTCGGTCGCCGCCACCACTAAGATGCAGCCGTCCATCTGAGACGTGCCTGTGATCATGTTCTTCAGGCAGAGAAATTATGATGACATTTATAATAAAGATGACAAATCATATACACTATGGTTGGGCCAATTAGATTTTACTATATATATAGATTGTACTACCGGTTCGATTTTTTTATTTTTGAATGTTCAAAGACTATTTATTTTATTTGACCAAACATACAGTAAAAACAGAAAAATTTTGAAACTGTTATTAATAATAATTGAGTAATTAATGACAGACACATTTTTAAATATTACTACAATTTAAAATAACTTGTTTCTATTTGAATATATTGTGAAATGTAATTTATTCCTGTGATCAAAGCTGAATTTTCATTACTCCAGTCTTCAGTGTCACATGATCCTTCAGAAATCATTGTAATATGATGATTTGATGCTCAAGAAACATTTCTGATTATTATCAATGTTGAAAACAGTTGTGCTGTTTTTATTTTTGAGGAAACTGTAATGCATTTTTTTTCAGGATTCTTTAATGAATATAAAGTTCAAAAGAAAAGCATTTATTTGAAATAGAAATCTTATGTGACATTATAAATGTCCTTACAGTCACTTTAGATGTATTTAATGCGTCCTTGTTGAATACGAGTATTAATCTATAACAGAAACTGACAGACAAACAGATGCTATCTATCTGTGTGTAATACCTTGACGTAGTCGGCATGACCGGGGCAGTCTGTGTGAGCGTAGTGTCTGTTGGCGGTGACGTACTCCACATGCGAGGCATTTATGGTAATTCCTCTAGCCTTCTCTTCCGGAGCGTTGTCAATATCCTCATACGTCTTATAACTTGCACCACCGGCTTCGGCAAGGACTGACACAAACACATGAACAAAATACAGTCAGCACACTGCTGTTTGAATAGTAAGAAATAAAAACAGTCAACAATGTACCTTTGGTAATGGCGGCGGTCAGCGTGGTTTTGCCGTGGTCTACATGACCGATAGTCCCGATGTTCAAATGGGGTTTACTACGAGAGTAAACCTTCTTCGCTTCTGCTGCGAAATTCCTCCGACTTAGAGGAACTGCAAGCTGACAGAACATAATAAAATAAATACATTAATGCATATGACAATAATCCTATGATAATCACAATTTTTTTTTACTCTCTTATTAAATATCATCCTTCGGTTTCACAGACAAAGCTTAAGCCTAGTCCCAGACTAAAATGCATTTTTGAGCAGTTTAAACTGAAAGTAAATTGCACTGGCATATCTTAAAATATGTGAATGCCATTTTTTTTATATATTTTTTTTTATATGTGAGTGCTCAAGATACACACCAGTAATGCTTTTTTCTAAGGAACGTTTATAAAAGATACTTAAATGCCCTAATTGAACTAAGGACTGATCCTGACCTAACCAAAGCCCTGTTTGTAAAACCAGGCCAATATTGCATAAAGTTACAGATATTTTGATCATGAAAACGTACCAGTTTATAGGAGCTGTGCAGTAAACTCGGGGAGGTCAACTGAAGGGCTGGAAACCAGGAGAGAAAATGTGCTTAATGTCATGTAAAAGTTCATTCATTTGCATGATTCATAGTGGCTTATGGTTTAGATGTGTGAAGCATTACTTCAACTATGCCAAATAAAAGCATGGCTCATAAACAACACACCACAAAACAACCATTTAACAAGTTCTATGCCTCAAAGTCTCAGTCTCTTGGCACAGCTCACCTGTCAAAAGTATCGGAGACTCAAACAGCCCTAATCTATTTCCCAGATGTCTAATCTTTATGCAGGACAGATCTTCAATTACGTATGTATAAACAATCGTATGCATTAATGTTACTGTTGCTCTCTCTCTCGATGATGTAAGGCACAGGCTGAGGAACTTGACCTTGCTTATGGGACGCACGAGCATCCTTTCTCAATTCACAATCACTGTCATTTCCACACTCATATATACACACGTACATATTTGGTACATCTCGCACGCAAACCACTCGTAGCATAAACACAATGTCAATGGCACGCGAAAAGAAAAATACACCGATTTTGTAACTTACCGGAGAGGCACGCGCGGACGCTCACGAGCGCAGCCATTTTGCGGACACTGACAAAAGCGCGTGCGCGGAGAAATACACATACGCCATCAACACGCGTCTTTACTTTACCGTAACAGTTCTAAACAATGGAAGTAGATATTAGGCGGCCTCTTTGCAAACCAAATTTCTTTCATTTCATTAATGACTACTTACTAATTTATTGTATTACAATGAGAATATTGCTAACACTAGCTAGCTACCACTGTTACAAACATAAGATAAACTTATAATATATAACTTATAATAAAAAAAATAGACCGTAAAAAAAAAAACACTAGTAACAACTGGTATTTTAATTATAAACATGGTATATTTATATTTGTATGTATACATTATGTACGTAGTAATATTATAATATAATGTAATATAATTTTAATTGCTAATATGATGCTTAATATAATTGTAGGGTATAAAAATGTTTTAATAATGCAAATAATTATTTATTAAATCCCTTAATGATTGAGATACAACTACAATGATGATCAAAATCATTACGGTAAGGTTCTGACGTCATCGTTCGTCGACGGTTTCTGCTGCATGTGTTAATGTGCGGCAGCATCTGGAAGCTTCTGGATCAGCGATGGTGTCTTTATAATTTCTGCGCGGAGATCACGCACATTATTATTAACACTGCTGCGAAACTCTTGACACACATCCTTACGACGTCTACTTCTAAACTTTGGCACACTGCATTTCCAAAGGTAGGCCCGAGTTGTTTTACCCGTGTTTACATTTTGTCTCTTAAGTAGAACGTGATTCGAGGTCGTTGTATTTGGCCGTTCCTTACGTTATCTTTTAGTCTGACAGTATATCTGTTAAATACGTCAAAATATTTGATCTGCTATAACATATCTGTAACTGTATGGGAAATATAAAATACATGTCAGAAAAGATTATACGTGATAAATCTGTAAGTGAAACAAAATAAATATATAAATGTAAAAAAAAAATATTATCTTGTGATAATACATCTGTAAGGAAATATCAGAAATAAATGTCTCAAAATATATGATCTGTGATAATATCTGTAACTGATAGTAAAAACGTCTTAAAATATAATATGTGATGTTATAATAACTGTAAGTGTAATATAATAAGTAAATATCATACAATATATTATATGTTAATATATGTGTAAGTAATAAATATGTCACAAAATGTAGTATCTGTGATAGTTCATCTGTAAGTGAAATATAATAAATAAATGTCACCAAACTGAGCCTGGTTTCTCCCAAGGTTTTTTTCTCCATTCTGTTATGATGGAGTTTTGGTTCCTTGCCACTGTTGCCTTTGCTTTTGGCTTGCTTATTTGGGGACATTTAATATTCAACAATATTATTGATCTGCCTTACTTAAGATGGACGATGATGTATCACTGTGAAGCTGCTTTGATACAATCTGTATTGTAAAAAGCACTATATAAATAAAGGTGACTTGACAAAGTATATTATCTGAACATATCTTTGAATGAAAGAAAAAAATATCAAAAGTATATTATCGCTCTGCAAGTGAAATAAAATATATAAATGTCAAAAAATGATTCTCAACATGACTAGAAGTTACCATAGAAATCCACCAAAAATATTTAGCCACATACTGAAAATAGCAGAAATGGTATTTTGTGCATCTCATTTGTCTTTTCAATTTTTTTGACAAGTTTTAGTAAAGTTGCCCGAATATTGAATTTATTTGCCAAGTTTAAAAAGCATTTACGGATGGCAGAAAAACTTTGAATCCTGAATATCATATGATGTGTCTTCATCTCCTTAGATGGCAGAAGGCAGGGGTAACAGGCAACACCCCCGTAATTTGCAAGGTGTGCTTCAGATGGCAGTGGAGGCCGGTTCTGCTTCGGACGGTCCGGCTCCACCAGAACCCATGACTCAAGAGGTGTGCATGCAATCTCTGAAATATATCCTGACAGTTATTTATCTGGTCTGTAATGTTGATGGTGTTTATTATTTTTTTTTGTGGTTTATTAAAATACTCATATCCCAGTTTAATATTATACAGTCATCTATAAGCAAACAACATTCTCTCTCTTTCTAGAGGTTGGAGTTTCTGAGAGGAGCTCTAGCAGAAGTGTGTAAAGGACAGATGGACGAGGTCGAGCAGATGAAACAGTGTTTGGACGTGCTGAATAGAGATGAACGCAGGGAGGGAGAGGAGGAGGAGGAAGAGGAGGACGAGCGAGAGGAAGCCCTGGAAATGCTTTCTGAGCTCTGTGAGAACCTTGACAATGCGAGAGGTGTGTATGTATGTATGTATGTATGCGTGTGTGTTTGCTCTTCAGACTGTTTTGTTGTCTTCTTGTAGCACATAACACATGCATCCGTCTCTGTTGTGTTTTGTAGATCTGATGAAGCTGGGCGGTCTGGATTTGTGTATGTCCCGGTGTCTCTGTCACTCCGAGGCGGGCATTCGTTGGAGAGCGGCTCAGCTCATCGCCAGCTGTGCCCAGAACATGCCCGAGGTGCAGTTCTACCTGCTCAACCAGGGGGCGCTACTGACACTCCTGCAACTCACAGATCATGACGCAAACAGCACAGTTAGAGTTAAAGCACTCTACGCGGTGTCCTGTGAGTATAGTAGCGCATAAAAGAAAATGCCTGTATTGATATTGTCCGAGATTTATTTTATTTTTATTTTTGAGTATTGGGAAACAACACATACGTCATACGCATAAATCACACTTTCGTGAGAATTTGCATGAAAGTATGAAATGGCTCTACACAAACTCGATCTCTTATAGCATAGCATCTATCTACTACACAACCACTCTCAAGTCAGTCAGTATGTTTTTTTTCTGATATAAATTAATAATCAAATATGAGATCATTCACACAATTGATAGGAAATGAGTAGAGCTCTCATAGTAAATTACAGAATCTCTATCTCTGCATTTTCTTTGAGTTTGAGTCGATGAATTTGGGCGGGGAAAAGTGCAAATCATCTTCCCAACCGGCTGTTGTCAACAAAAACCTTTAAAAATAAATGCTTGATAGTTTAAAGTTTGAAAATGTTTTGTAATTTTACCATTGCAAAAGAAAATGATGATTATTATTATAATTTTTTTTTTAAATACTGCTTTTTTACTATACAGTGAAGGATTGCAATAGTAATGTTTCTTATTTTGTTTAATATTTTTTTTATTTAGTAGTATAATATTTATTTATTAGGGGTGGCACGGTTCACAAAACCTACGGTTCGGTTCGTATCACGGTTTTAGGGTCACGGTTTTCGGTTCTGTACGGTTCTTGTTGTTATTTTTTATTTTAATCTTTAACACTCCCGAAATGTACTTCAGCACATGATATATGCTATAGCTTAATTATCCACAATTCAGGATACAGTATTTTAAAAAAAATGTATATCATGTAATCATGCACAAACTGAATTTGACTTGACTTTAAGCACATTATTGAGACCATCTCTGAGGAAAGCTAGGTGACATTTTGATACAGCAAGAGAGAAGACATTTATTTGGCAAAAAAGGAGAATGTGTGTTGCTATCTCTACAGGAACTTATGTGCATTTTTAGCACACAAAGATTAAAATTAACTTGCATTTATAAAACTGTCAACTTCAGTGTAGCTCTTACAAAATGTTTATCTTTTAAAAGAAAAAGAGAGGAACTCTTAAAGCACTATCTTTTAAATAAGTCAAAATACGTTACAAATAATTGCCTATAATGAGGCTATAACAATAGCAAAGGCCATAATCATAAAGTGAAACATAAGTTCAACCTCAACACAAAAACAGTATCAACAATGCTTCTATTCCCTGAGAGTGAGGATAAAATTTTTTTCACTTGAAATTAAAGTGCAGTATTTGGAAACACGACTGGAGTTCTTATCTAAACTTACTGTCACTGTATATATTTAAATATCATAGGTAAGATGAAATCCAAAATGTTCCCACACACCGGACTTATACGACGCTGGTGCATCCTCCAACTCCTGTTAGCCTTCCTTATCTCTCCCACTAGCCATTTCTATACGTGACGTGACCTGCAGCGCTGCACAGACCAATCGGTTTATGACATCAAAGTACTGCGACTGCGAGAGTGATTGAAAAGCATACGGAGCCGTTGCTATCGCGGTACTTTTATGTTATTCGTCGATCGGTCTGTGCAGCGCCGGTTCAAGTCGAACAAGCCTCATATGTATGTCCACAAATCTCTTATTTCGCGCGAAAAGTAAACGCACTGTCTGAGGTAACGGGCACGAGGTTACATTGCGCATGCGTCGAACGAACCGTGCGACGCACACACGTACCGAACCGAGACAAGCGAACCGAACGGTTCGGATGTTTTTTCATGTACCGTGCCACCCCTATTATTTATTGATTTAGTCACAGAATTTTGGCAGAATTGTGCATCCCTACAAACAAGCACTAAAATCGCATTTTACATTTTATCCCCAAATCGTACAGCCCTAATCAGCCTTTTTATTATATTTAGTCTATATGATTTAGGTTATTTTTGGTTGGTGACCCAACTTCTTTTTAAGTGAAAGGCCTCCATTCATTTAGTGGCAAGTCTCCTTATACTGCCTCTGGAATTATGCATCTTCAAATCTTGTGTTTCCCAGGTTTAGTCCGGGAACAGGATGTAGGTCTGCGGGACTTCCTGTCACATGATGGTTTTTCAGTGCTGATGAGGGGGATGCAGTCAGACAGTGAGAAACTGAGAACTAAATCTGCTTTCCTTCTCCTCAACCTTCTGTCCAGTCACCCAGAACACAAAGGTAGCACTGAATCTGAATGCAGACTGTTTGAGCATCTAGAGTCCAGTTTGTTCAAGTGTTTTATGTGTTCATTCTTAATTTGTCAGATACAGTGTTGTCTATGGGGATGGTTCAGCAGCTGGTGTCAGTTCTTCGGTCCCCTCATTCCTCTGTACATGAACATGTTCTTGGTGCCCTCTGCTGGTCAGTAACATTTATTGCACGATGAAAATGAAACTTCAGTGTTCTGATGGAAGTACATCAGCTTTTGGAGTTTGACACTTGGTTTCTGACACTTTTTTTGCAACATGTATGTGTGTAGTCTGGTTGAGGACTCTCCCCGTGGTGTGAGTGATTGCAGAGATCCATCGCTGGGCTTGGAGGAACTGCTCAACCAGCGAGTGCAGGACCTAAGGGGACAAGAGGAGAGCCAGGTAAATTCATCATCTCTCATCTCTTAACTGTTGTTTTTTTCTGTTTATCTCCCCTGTACTTTATCCTTCACTCTCACATTCACTTTCATATCAAATATTTTAAAGTCCACATGTAATAAAAATGGACCCTTTTTACTTTTTTCCTTGTCTTATTATGTGTGATTTGTCGATGCACGTTCTTCCAAACAAAAAAGTATGGTTTCGTAATTCTCCACCAATATTAATGAACTCTTCTTGCCTCTGAAATGACTTTTTTTCTTAGCTGAGACATCACATAGGCCACTCATTTATAGGTATGAGCAACATGGGTAGGTAAAATAATAGAGAAAATAATGTTTAGTAATAATCAAATAATTGTAGGCATTGTTTTAGGCTGTCATTGTAGGCAATGAAGCCTTTTTAAAATTGTACACAATAATTAAATGCAGATTAACATTAAAGGAACACTCCACCGTTTTTTTTTAAATTGGGGTTATTCGCTGTCTCCCCTACATTTAGATAGGTGGGCAAATGCATTTTTGTCTTAGTCTGGCAGCGTCGCCGCAAGCTTAGCTTAGCACAATGAATGGAATCCTATGTTGCCAGTTAGCATGTCGTGAGTTAAAGTGATAAAAAAAAAAAAACGAATGAATTCTTGTGGCCTGCTTATTCACAACGAGTACAAATAACAGTGCAGATTAAGTCTAGGCGATTTCCTAGCCAGATATTGACTTGGGACTATATTGGGGGGAAGCACAGGCGAAGCACCGCTACTTGAGCGCAGAGATATCACGCAACATCTGAAATAAAGCTTGCCACAAAGAACGGCAAAAGTAATGATTATGCATGAAAATTTTGAATTGTTTATTAATAAACGAGTGTTTTCTATGTCAGTGGCTCCAAAGATAAAGTTGACGGTGCAGACTTGCCATCTCGCAGTAGGCTATAGTGAAGTGAACGCGCCTATAGAGAGAAATGCACACTTCATATGAATTAGCCTACATAAGCAGAGAGTAGCCAATTTATTTGAGTTTGTAATGGTGACATTACAAACTCATTTTGAGTTTGAAAAGTAGACATTTCAAGCGTTCTATATACTTCTCAATTCTGTGAGACAAGTAGCTTATACGCTGAGTTTTGGTTCATAAATGAGACGCGCTCCAGTTCACGCGTCGGCGCATCCGTGTCCTGATTATATTGTCTACTATATTTGCTTCTTATTTATTAATCCAGGCAAGTTTGTTGATGAGACATTGATTAAAATGAAGATACAATTTTAATACAAACTTCATGTGAGCTATCCCTACTTTTCCTCCTGACGCAACGCGTTACAAAGCGTCGGACATCAAACAGACACAGATAGCCTCAGAATATTTCTACTAGTCCATCAACAAGAACAGTGAGTGAAAGCCTGACTTAGTGAGACTTTTGTCCGGTTCCTCACGCAGTCAGTTTCTCATTTTCTTTTCCTTGACTCTTCCGACCGCGTTTTCTTCGTCGACCCTGCTATGATTCACTTATGAAATGCGTGCTAGTGTCTTCCATAGAGGCTGTTTTATAGATTGTTGATGTATGTGACGTCGTGCCGTAAAGCAAGTCGTGATTCTCGCGAGATTTGTCGGGGGCGCTCCTCTCAAACTTGCATTGCTGGTTTTTCCAGCAGCGACCCCCAAAGCTTTACTACCAGGATGATTCGCCCTACTATGAGTTTGTTTAACACCAAAATGACTTTGAAGCTGTTATATTAAGGTACAATTCTTACATAGTGTTCCTTTAACATAATACAATTCTACCACAATAATGGCAAATAGCATTACATTTGTCAAATATCATGAGCCAGTCCGTGTTTGGTATTTGAAAATAATTGAAATAAATTATAAATATTAGATTAAAAAAACTTAATTGAAAATTAGAAATGTTGCCTTGGCAGAGGCTAAAGTACTAAAATGACTAAAACTGAAATAAAGAAACAAAGCTAAACAGAATTATAAAATAAACTAATAAAAGTTTGAAAAACCACAAAATTATTTAAAAAATATGAAAAAGGTAAAGCAAATTCAAAAAATGAATAAATAATATATAATCGTATATAAGTAATACTAAAGTAACACTGTTAGCCAGTCAGTTACTTTTGTTCCCCCTTTCTCATTGAATTTTTCTGGGGGGTTTTAAGGAACATTTTGAAATTAAAACAGGTTGCAAATGCTTCATGTCTCGAATGTCTGACAACTCTGAGTTTTCTTTCCCTGCAGGAGGAGCTGGAATTTTGTGAACGTTTACGAGTGGCTTGTTTCCAAGGGCAACCCCTGGAGGACAGTGGAATGGATCGCTGAGGTCTAACTGGTGATTTCTGAAAAAAGCAGGCTGCGTTTCTATTTCCTCTCTGTTTAAGAGAGAAATACAAACTAGAAATAGAATTGATCAAGAGATAAACTTGAAAGAGACTTTAACTCTGAATAGAGTTCAGTTTGACCAGCTGTGTGTGCATGTGCAAACTGTACACAAACACTCTTGTGTTATAATATATGTACATTTTTGTATAATATGTCAGTTTGTTGTTATAAATTATGTGCAACTTTCTAAATGTTTATTTTTCCTCTTTACACAAGCGCAAACCCACAATGTAGAACTACATATACAAATAATAAAACATAATTGGTAGATTTAGAATAAACAGTGTTCTGATTCAAACCTCTGTTTAAGTTCATTTCTGACCTAAAAATACATTGTAGTGAGCGTAAAAACACATGCACAAACATGAGCCTTTATTACACCAATAAATTATTTAATAACCACGATTCTGTAGTGTACTTTAGAATTAATATTATTATAGATTATATAATAGAGATGCATTTTTTAAGTGAAACCATTATTTTCTACTGCTATTTTAGAATTGTCCTGATTCATCTGTAATTTTTGAGGAATCCATTGCAATATATTTAGCGCACAGCTGATTATGATATTTATGGTAATATAGAATAGAGACATAGTTTTTATCCCATGATAACATAATGAAAAGGGTCGTGGTTTTTAAAGTCCAGTTGTAGGAAATGAAACCGGACACTTTTTGATAATTGATTTCAAAAGCGATCAAAACGTCAATTTATCAAATATGATTTTAAACCAGGGGTGTGCAGTCCTGCTCCTGGACGGCCACTGTCCTGTAGAGTTCAGCTCCAACCCCAATTAAACACACCTAAACCAGATAATCATGGTCTTACTATAGGCATACTAGACACTTCCAGGAGTGTAGAGGCAAGTTGAAGCCAAACCCAGGACCCAGTTTGGACACACCTGATTTAAACTTTTTACAAAATGTCCTTGGAAAACCTAACCCAGTTTCCTATTTGGTGAATAAGGACCTTGTGATAAACTGTCTCAAAGAAAAATTTGATATTGAGTAAGACCAAAACGGAAGCTTTATCTATCCACAGTTTCCAGTCATTCCCAAAAAGAACTAATATAGGTTTTTTTTTGTTTTTTTTGCTAGAATGATCTGAAAGATTATTAGAAATAAAAAAACACTACATAAGGAAAGGGATAAAATGGGTGTTTTAGCATTTCTCCATTTTTTTAAGACTGAATAATGCTGAATGTATGTAAACCTAAATCAGATGAAGTATAATTTTATCTCATACCACAGATTTAAAATTAAAGGTTATTTACTGGCATTGTAGGATTCAATAAAGAACTCAAAAAATGAATTTATTACATTTTCTTAACTTAATTGAAGAATGTTTTTTCTCACAATTTAATTTCTTTCTTTCAAAGTAAATACATTTAGTTGGGTCAACACATTTTAGTTTGTTTAAGCCAAAGTCTAGTATGTGTAAATTAACTAAATAAACATGCAGACACTATATAATTCATCATTATATACAATAAGGAACAAAATAAGAAAATTCTAGTGTCAGTTTAAGTTATCACTCACAGTACTCAGAGCACAAGTGCTTCTCTTCAACACAATGGTAACCACATAATTCAGAGACTCCTCTAATGTCCAACATAACTGAACATGAAACACTAAAATGTCTTCCCCTTTTCCAAAAAACACACAAAATAATGCCTTAAAGAGGTCTTAAATCAGCAGAAAGTCTTAAATTCGTGTCATTCATTAAATGTTATGTGTATTGCAAAAAATGTATATCTTCCTCAGTATTTTTGTCCTGTTTTCCAGTTATCAAAGCATTCTTAAATCAAGATTCATTTACTTAAGATCCAAATGTAAAATTAAGTCTTGATAAAATGAAGTGCGTTTATGCTTAAAACAAGAATAAATATCTTTCAGTGAGTTGAACTTCCCTTTGAATTAAGTTGATTTTTCTGAGCCCATTGGCAGATTATTGTTCTTGTTTTAATCATAAACTCGCTTAATTTTGATCAATTTCACAGAACACAAGACTTAATTTTTATGTTATTCCAGGAAATTCGTCTTGATTACAGAATCTTTAGGCGTGCACTGGAGAAAAAGACAAAAATACTGAGGAAGAACAACACTACTATTTTTGTAAAATTAATAAAAAAGTAATGTATATCTGTAAAAAAGTTGTCAAAGTCAAACTCTGAAGTGTTGTTAATACTTATACTAAAACTCATAGACATTTACATTTAGAGAACATATTGATGTATTGTGTTCCATTCAATTTATTCACTTGAAATATGATTTTGTAATATGATGATGAGTTTATAAAGTAGAGAAAATTGAAGGAACCTTTCCATTACACAAATGGTTCTTAATAGTGGAAAAAGCATTAAAATGTTCTTCACACTGAGAAAAAAAGGGCTCATTTAAGAACGGTTCACTGAAAGGATCTTTCTGGAACCCGAGATGGTTCTTCTATGCACTGAAACATCCTTTTGGACCTTTTTTTGACGTCTTATTTTATTTATTTCTTCATCGTGTGTTTTGGCCAAGTTTATTTGGGGCACACTGAAAGCAGCTGTCACTTTCTCAAACCTAGATCGGCCTTTATTATGGAACGCAGTTAATCAGTATTTGCTTACATAAGCGTTAGGGTGTATTTATAATACGTTTGAGGTGCAGGTAGACACACATCCATTCTGTGTGAACAGAGTATTCAGTGCTCGTAACTTCTGTCCTCATGGCTTGGCACTTGCCGTTGCTTGTTTCTTTGCTTGTGGTGTTTGCCAGTGGCTTCACTGAAGGTAAGTCATATATTCAATCTTCTAGTCACTGTTGAATTATTACTGGTCGTTTACTCTTCATCTGTGTGTACAGGCTGTAGAAAAAAAATTAAAGGGTTTGTTCACTCAAAAAATAATATTTATTACCCTTCTTGTCATTCCAAAAAGATGATGTTCTTTCGTCATGAACCAAATCAAAACTTTAAAGAGTTTTTTATATAATAGGGCCAAAAAATAGCACCTTAAAAATACAGAAAAAGTCATTTATGTGACTGAGTTATTTTCTAAGTCTCCTAAAGCGGTACGGTAAATTTGTTTGAGAAACAGACCGAAAATTTATTGACCTAAAATATTGCCCTTTGTCATCCCAGATTTCACATCAGTGACAAAACGTAAGAACCTACAACATTTTACTTTCATTAACGTCAAATATGGTTTTGTTAACATTTGTAATGTCTTAATTGTTTGTTCATGTTAATTCTGAGTGCATTAGCTAATGTGAACTTTAGATTCTAAAAATGTATTAATAAATGGTTAAATTGGCATTAGCCAAGTTGTCTGTTCATGTTTACTAGTGTAGTTAACACATTAATAAATGAAACCTTATTGCAAACTTTTACTGCTTGAGTTCGCTAAACGTTTAGGGGTCTGAAACGTTAGGGGAGTTTTTGGGTCTGGGACTCGGTACGATGAATTCTAGATGTTTGATTCCTTGTTATTTGACTCCTTTAATAGCTGTGGTTGCATTATTACTATGTAAAATGTCCATGTTTTCTTTATTTGTTTCATTAGCGACCACCACAAGGCGCATGGATGACTTCATCAGTGCTGTGGAGAGAATTGAAGCAGAGAATCCAGGACTTCAGATGCTCGATGTGGTCAAAGGTTTACGTAAGGCTGCTGGCTTTGAAACCGACCTCATCAAGCGCCACCTCGGCGTCCTCAGTGATGCACGGGACCTTGCGACAGAACCATCCGTCATTTCATTCTTAAGCAAGGTCACTAATCACAGCATATCACAGTTGGGTGAGGAGGAAGGTGTAGTTCTGACTTTAGATGGTTCAAATGTGGCGTTGGCCCCAATGCTCCTCGGACTTGAGGCTGGGCTGCAGTCGACCGTCCAAGGCCTGTACCCTTTAACCTTGACCGAGAACCTGGTTGCCTCTTTGGTCCATCATGCCCACAATGAGCAGTCCAGCGCTCCTCTGGGCACTAAAGGTTTTTGGGATAGCATTAAATCCCCAAAGCTGTACACTCTCTCTGGTTTGCCCTCCTTGGCAACAGACGCCCTAATAACCGGAGGGATGGACGGGTTCATTCTCGGGTCGGAAGTTGCGACGTCTGACCTTCGTGATCTTTCACTGAGTGACTTGCTGAAGAGTTACTACAGCCACCAGCTTGACGCCACAGGGTTGGACGCAGCGCCCCGTCTGATTAGTCAAAATCGAAGGATGAACTTTAAAAAGGTTGTCAGCTTCTCTTTGCTGAAAAGCCAAGTGGTTCAGGCTCTAACAGTTCGTCGTCACTTAAATGAGTCTGAGAGGAAGAGGCTGGATGATGTCGTGAATGAGGGGTATGAGCAATTTGTCCATGTGTATGCGGGTAATTAAACCTATTTATTTATTTATTTATTACTGATGTTTACCATTTTATACTGATTAGTTTATATTGATTAGTGTGTGTGCAGCTGAAATAGTCCAGGTAATGAGGTGCAGGAGAATAGTTATCAGTTTCACTTATGGGCTTATGGGAAATGGAGTCCGAAGAGAAAGTGTCAATACTTAGACCAGGGCTTGACATTAACACCCTCCAACCCGCCAAGTGCAGGTGGATTTCAGCGGTGGCATGTAACGCAGTCACTCCTATTAGCCACTTTGGTGGGTTGAATTTTATATAATAGGCCTATACATTTTACAATTGTAGTATTTTAAAAAGGCATCTGAAATAATAAACTAAGTGCAATCTGGTGTTGTCAAAAATATAGATATTTGGATTCACATAGATACTGAAATATCTGAAACTCTTCCGCAGGATACACAATCCCAGACAGCAACATAGTGTCGGCCCAGATCCGGCCCACATCTAGTACGTGTTGAATCCACATGTGTCAGATGTGGCCCGGATCTGGGATGACACTATGTTGATGTCTGGGAATATCAGCTGCGCGTTCTGGTGCATTCACAACAGCAACTAAGGCTTACTCCACAGCTGGACAGGCCGCCTCCGCCCTGCATGTCATGGCTATCCTGCAGGTCCATCAGGCAAAATCTCTCAAAGAGCTGCATGAGGGTAGTTCTGAGCCGGGGTTGTTGCAGGAACTGCGCACGGCTACTGACCGAGTGTTCTGCCCTCATCCAGGCGATGTCCATTCTGCTGAGAGCAGTTTGCTAAGTGGCACGCAACAGCTTGCCAAGCTAACACAGTTCAGTGGCTGTGACGCTTTCCATAGGGACCCCAATACGTCAGTATTGACGTAAAGTTGAATGACTGAATGCGTGACTGACTGAATGGGAACGTCTAGCTTACTAATGTAAACCCCGTTCCATGAAGGAGGGAACAGAGACTTTATGTCCCCCTGCCACAGCCCTGAACCACCACTGAAAGGCCGGGCTCTTGCCTCGGCTCCTCAGCAAAACATGAATGAAGTGAGTAATGCTTGTCCTATTTATACCCATATGTCCGGGTAGGTGTGAATCAGCATGCAAATCTCACTGGCCAAAGTTCATTGGTTCGTTTTGTTACCACTTGGAGGTGATTGGGCTCCCAGACGAGACCCCAATACGTCAGTATCGACGTAACGTCTCTGTTCCCTCCTTCTGGGAACGGGGGTTACATTAGTAACCTAGATGTTTCATTGTTGGTGTTACAGGGCTTGAATTTCACTGTGGGATTTTGCATAATTTGTCTCATTCCTGCAGATTTTGTGCTCACATCAAAAGTGCATGCAAATAAAGACAAGTATATTGGCTATATAAAATAGCATAATGTGTGTCAGGTCTTAAAGTGACAGCAGCCTAATATACCGGCTGCCAGAAAAAAAAAGCCCTGATGGAGACCTCTGGTGGTGAGCGGGAGGAACCACAGAGGTTGTGACAGTTTTAATTACATTTTTTACGATTACTTTATTTTAGAATTTAAACATATTTATTTTTATTTATTTTTTACTGATGTGTGTACTTAACACACAGACTGTTTTATTTTGTTATAAAAATTCATATCAATTTATTTTTCCATATATATATATATATATATATATATATATATATATATATATATATATGTGTATATCTTTTTATTTTTTATTTTTTATTTTTTTTATTGTAAATTTAAAGCTGACTTATATTTACTGTTTTAATGGTTACATTTTATATCATTTTATTGTTAAATTAGAAATATGTTTTTAGAAATATTTTCTACCAAGTAAACCACTTTATTTGTGACCTAATTTGTGTTCTCACATTGCTTTTTTTCCCCTGACAAGTTTGTCCCAAAATCATTACGAGGTCTCAATGGGGGGCTGCATCTTTCATCGGTTCTCCCTCCTATCTGTCTCTCCCTGTGCCGTACCTTTTCATCCACCACACATATCAACCCTCCAAGCCTTGCACCACCTTTGATCAATGTGCCAGTGAGATGCGGTCCATGCAGCGCTACCACCAGCAAAGCAATGGATGGTCTGACATTGGATACAGGTTAGGAAAGTCCCAATGGGTATTAAAATAATTTAAGATATCATTCTGTACCATAAAGCCCTTTGAACTGCTTTTCATGTGCTGAACTGATTGATTGCAATTTAATTTCTTGTTCTTCGCCCTGAAGTTTTGTTGCAGGCTCTGATGGAAACTTGTACGAAGGCCGCGGTTGGAATTGGGTGGGTGCCCACACTTACGGGTACAACTCCATTGGCTATGGCGTCTCCTTCATTGGAGATTATACCTCCGCCCTCCCCTCCAGGAGTGCGATAAACATGGTGCGGTACGACTTCACAAGCTGTGCTGTTAACGGAGGTCGACTGTCTTCATCTTACTCCTTGTATGGACACAGGCAAGCCACTTCCACAGACTGCCCAGGGAATGCCTTCTACCGTGAAATCCAGACATGGGAGCGTTACCAGGTAAAAAGATAAACAAAAATGTTATGGGATTTATTGAACTTATGTGGTTCTAAACCTCTGACTGATCAGAATTTATTTCTGTCCCAACAGTTCAGACCTTAACTGTGTGTCTGTGTGTATCTCTGTTTTTGTCCTATAGAGCTATTTGCCTTGATGACTGTGGGATCAACAATGGGCAACTAATTATGTATCTGGAACACAGTACATGATGTATGACATGTATCACTCATAATAAAGCATAATTTCTTGGAAAAAAAATACCTTTGGTCTAAAGCTCCGTTAAAAATGTAATGTTTAAGTAGATTACTTTGATCAGAAACATTACCACCCTATTTTTACATTGTTAAAATATAATAAAATTTGCAAACCTAGCTTATATGATGTTGTAAATGTACAAATCTGACTGTGCTGTGGTTATAATTAAAATTAAGTATTTTTACTCAATACCACTTGAACACAACTTAATTGTACTTAGGCATATTTGTAATATTTTAGGTATTTTCTAAAATGATCTAACTGTAGTAGTTACACTGATGTATTTGTAAGGCATGTAAATGGTAGCCTACAAGATGTGACAGATAGATAGATAGATAGACAGACAGACAGATCAATTATATAAAAATATTTTTATGTAATTACTTAATAAATTATAGTATTTGTACATGATATAAATAAATGTCCTTTAAAAAACGTTGCAGTATTTTCTATATTTGTATATTTTACGATTATTTTGCAGTTTTTAACTGTAGCATTTTACATTCTTTTGTACTTAAAATTAGTGACGTTTACAATGTCATTCAAGCACTAATAAATGTAGCCTACTGAAATTAGTCAGCTATGCACCGTTGCAAGCGCACTGATCAAGTCTTGTTCATCTCTCAACCTGCTGTGAAAGAGTTACACCGTGGTTGATACATAAACTCCTTTCCCCTCCCCACCAACGTCACCATCCCTCCGAAACTAACAACATGGAGTCCGGTGTTTAGAGTGCAAAGGCGGTCTACACCGTTTGCTAAACCTATATGCTTTTCCCGGTGATCCTGAGGGAAGGCTGCGACGCTCCTGGACGCATACAGCGCAACGCACACATGCTCTATATGCGCCCGTGCGTTCGTGCCACTTGAATCCAAATAGGACATGGAGAAAGCGATGTGATTGGACGCAGATGATTCCAAAGACAGGCCGCTTTCCGTGAGTGTTGCACAATTTCATCCTCACCGCACACATCCTAGGAAATGTTTAACAGTCTCAGATTGTGCTGTTGGGGAAGGGAAGCGTTTGCAGATGTTCCAGTATTAATATCGCAAGTTATAAACGCATGTGAACTACATAGACGAGCACCATATTTTCGGGAGCCGGTACTAGCCTATTTTTCTCTCCAGTAAAAAACGGCCTCCTCTGATATTATCAACGTTGGAAATGAGGCATGATAAAATAGGTCAGACAGAGTGAATGCTCCTCATGAATTCAACACAGAGATTTAGTTAGGCTATTCAAATGCACTCTTTCAGAGACTGAATAGCATACAGCAGTATGTAATTCACCCCCACATTAACCTATATTAACCTAGTAAATATCTTGCGAATGCTTATTTGTAGATTTTCTTTAAATAGCCCATACAATTGAGATTTTTGTGGCTTCTAGTCCATATCCATTGCTTTCAGGTGGTCACTCTTAGATTGCGTCTTAGTTGTGTTTGTGTTTGTCCAGAAATGGAATTGCTCTTCATAATGTAGGAGAGGAGAGGTGGATTGTAACTGCACACAAGCCTGTGCACTAGAGGATCATGGAGCCTGAGGATGATCTCTCGACAAGGGACCCCCAAGATCTGGTGTCCAACCAAGGGCTACTGCCTTCAACATCAACATCCTTACTCAACTGCACCTTCCTGGTACAGCCAAGGCCCTAGTCAATGGATCGTTTTAACGTTTTTCTCTTCGGATTAATTTATTCCCCTTTTCCAATGGAAAAAAAACAACAACTGTTACAATATGAATGTAAAACGTTATATGGGAGTCATTGTTTTCATACAGTTAGATGCCTTTTAATCATAATTATCATTGCACATTGTTATTGTATACATTTCTGATTCCTATCTTTTATCAATTAGCGTACACATGTGTGAGAATCTTGCAACATTTTATTTCTCTCCTAAACAGAACTATGTAATGAACTCACAGGGGGGGTTATTGCATTGTGATGACATGGAGAAGAGTGATGGAAATGGAGATTCAGAAGGTCCAAACTGCTTTTTCCCCACACTGGAACATTGTGGTAAAGTACAGAGAAGTCCACGTTCTTCAGGCTTTCCCTCATCTCTCACATGGGACTCGGACTCGGAGAAAGAAACCTTGGATGGTAATTGTCTCTCTGGTTCATTCTTACTGTCATGTCAGTGAAAAATACATGGGTGTCCATCTAAATCATAAGAAACTCAAAAAGTCAGGCTACATTCAGGCTGAATTATTCTGTGTTTGTACTGTGAAACTTGTCTCTCTGTGAAAAGTGTTAATGGTTTTGTTTGTCTACATGCTGTATTTATAACTGTGAGTCTACTGCTTTCTGTTAAGTCATGTGTATATTGTTTGTGTTCCTGTGTGGATTCCAATGGTTTATGTCAGAGGAAGAACTTCAGCACTTTTCTAACCCTCATGGTCTGGCTGCTCACAGCCCAGGGAGTCCCACCTCTGTACTACAACAAGACAGGTGAGATGCAGATAATTATATGGAAAAACAGGTTTATAGACAGGGATGCACATAACTTATTTTGGTCTGGTTCTCAAGGGAGCACCTGGAGATACTGCTTGGTACTCACACTTTACGCTGCAAACTTATCTAACAAGCTGTTGTCATCACTTTCTTCCTGACTGCTCTCCTCACTTTAACACTATTTGTTTACTGTAGAAATTAAATATAGCTTCAAGCTGTATTTTTTATTTTTATATTGAAATTAATGACACAGACAACAGCAGAAATATTAGACTGCTGTCACTTTAAAGACAGAATGCACAGATCGAATATACTGACACATATCCGGTTTCTTTCTCAAATGTTCACTTATGACATAACTGAGAGAAAACTTGCAGAGACACGTATTTTGACATAATTTTGTGTGTATGTGTCCGTTCAAGCACAAGTAAACATGAAAGAGGAATCAATTTGGTGATCGAGTGCTGTCTGAAACGTGCCTCCTTTCTCTCTGTATGGCTTTGCGCACAGATAAGTTTTGCGTAGATGTGCACAATTTTCTCCTCTTCTTTCGCTTTTAAAATCATTTGAATGTGTAAATTGGCAAGACAAAACATGTCCAAATGATAAACTTTCACTCTATGATGGTTAAACTTAGCAGTTAATCTGCGAATCACATGAGTTGCACACCTATTAATAACTAATAATTAATGAACAAACTTATCATCATATTGCTATTTTACCAGAGATGGACAAAAATCCATCTGTACCCAAAAATGTTGGCACTCAAAAGCGCTTCCCTCCACGTTTTCTGCTGCACATTGTTTATTTTTTCCACACATGGACACCTGCGCATCAGTTATGTGCACCCCTGTTTATAGAAAGGTGCCTTAATGGGCATTTTAAATATTGAGGGGTTTGATGGAGATAAATATAGAGCCGAAACCTATTCATCAGTCTTAATCCTTATACTTGCAGCTTTGACATTGATCCGTGCCAAGAACCTGTGGAAACCAAGCACTTATTTCTTGATAAAAACCCACTTGCCCCCCTGGAGGTGGAGAATCAAGGAGACATTACATACAGGGAGCCAACAACAGACTCCAGCCTACCGAAGCGTGCAGCAAAACGTAAAAGAACGAAAAGTACTGTACCTCAAAGCATGTTTGAATTCATGTCAATACCACCATGTGAAATAAAAAAATACTTAAGTCAATAAAACCTTTCCCTATTTACTTGCAGTGGAAAAAGACAAAGTGGGCCATCTACCAGATACTACACCAAAAGAGGGATGCCAAAAAGAAGAGAAAGATAAGCAGAAAGTCCTTAATTGTAGAGGTCAGGGAGAGAAGATCACCAAAGAGGCAGATGTATACACCTTCCCAGCAGACTCTGAGCCAGAGAGTCCACCACCTGGACCTTGGGCACACTGTACCTTCATCCAGCGCAAAAGGAAAAAGAGGGTCATACTGAGGCCTTTCTCTGGTTTAGGCACCTGGCAACGCACAACGGGAGCCGGCAGAAGGACCAGGGGAAAACCCTCTGGAGCAAAGCAGCTTAAGAAAACCGCAAAGGATGGGGGAGGGATATTTGATTTTAAAGAGGAAAAAAGTGAGAAGGTACGGGGTAGGCAGAATTCTGTAGTAGACCACCAACTGGACGGAGACCTCTCCCAAGAGATTTTCACATGTGTAGAATGTAGCATTTACTTCAAAAAACGTGCCCATCTACGTGAACACATGCTTGAGCATGGCCAGGTTGGTAGACCTGGGAAGAAATGGCAATGTGGAGAGAAAGAAGCTTGGAGCGGACATCTTAATAAAAATGCTTTTGAATGTATAGAGTGTGGTCAGGAGTTTGTAGACAAGGTACTGCTGCTAGATCATCACCGATGCCATGAGGAGTCACGGCAGAAAATCCTTGAAGAGATTGGAAAATTAAATGAGGGGGAAAAGCGGGTGACAGTGCAAGCCAGTTGCAGTAATGTGTCGGAGCCAGTCATCCAAGAGTTAACAATGGTCAACTGTGACCAGTTTGTGTGTCTTGATTGCAACTTTAGCTGTGATGTGCCTCAAGAGCTTTCCGAGCACGCCAAGACGCACACCACCCGAAAAAGGCCTGGGGTTTATCGAACTTCACCCCGCTTCCAGCAGAAAACCTGCAAGAAAGCCCAGGCCCTGTCCTCTGCAGATGTTACACCAACTTTTATCACTTCACCTCT
Source organism: Semotilus atromaculatus (assembly GCA_031834385.1). Lineage (NCBI taxonomy): Eukaryota > Metazoa > Chordata > Actinopteri > Cypriniformes > Leuciscidae > Semotilus > Semotilus atromaculatus. Next base: position 11,335,857 of record JAULUF010000005.1, on the reverse strand, counting down.
CAACAAGAGGTACCCCATCCGAGCATCCAAAAAACCTAAAGAAACACAGCCCAACCTTGCCCCTTCACAGGTGGACTCTAGTTTATTGTCTTGTCAAAGTGCTTCTGCAACCCCAGGAGAAGCCACAGACCAACCTGATAAAGCAACCCTGCAGGCAAATACAGACCATACGGAGGAATCGAGACAAATAGGAGAGACATCTCTGGCTAATTTTATGGAAGATAATGTTCTACAACCTCAGCACCTAATGTCTCCTCCTCCAAATCCAAGGGCTGTTCCGCGGCGTAAAGATGTGGCATTCAAGAGCATAGGAAAAAAGCGCTCAGTCAGGGCTGCAAAGAATAAACTGAGGCGCACAAGAGCAAGTACAAGACTTGATCGTAAGTCAACCCTGACTACCGGTGTAACAAAGCAAGTCCAAATCTCAAACCAGACTGAAGATAAGGGCCAGAAGGAAGACATTCCAACACCAGAACCAGAGCATGATTTAAAACAAGACTGCAAAACAGGTATGTCAATAACAAGTTATAGCACCAAGACCAGTCAATGCTTAGCTGTGTAACTAAACTGGTAATTTCATAGGAATGGCAAGACATTTGATGTTTTATTAACAAAGTTCGGGAGGAGCACGTTCAGATAATTAAACTTAATTAAACACATGTGGAGCACATTCAGATAATCAAACCTAATTAGACACGAGTGGAGCACACTCTGTTAATCAACCCAAAGAGGTGTATATATACAGCAAACGTACCTCTATTCGTTGACAGTTTAACAGCATCCCTCCACCACCCCATCTCCTCACTTCTAGTCCTAATACTCTTACAACAACGGGGGGAGTACTCTGGGTTCGGGCAAAAATTCAGAGCTCGGGGCCCTCCCCCCGGACAGCACGCCGAATATGCATAATCTTACTCTGTTTTAATTGATGTAAGTGTGAACTTGTGAAATGCACTTAGGCAAAACTTGAATGATCTGCAAGTTGCTTTGGATAAGGTGTTTGCCAAATGCATGTAGTCAGTAAATGCTAACACAGCATTGTCAACAGAATTTGTGTAAAGGAAACTATACTTGTCAATGCAACACTTACGTAGGAAACAAGAGAGGATACAAAATATCATAAACTAATGGTATATTTATTATTAAGTTATTAAAGGAGAACTCCGGTCAGTTTTAACATTGAGCTCATTTTTTGTAAATTCGGAGTGCTGTCAGTACAGAGAACAACAACAAAAATCGGTGTTGCCTACACTGTGTTATCTTCTTTTTAAAATGTGCACCCTGTTGACTTCAATGGGGCAAGTTTTAAACCTGCTTTTAGCCTCTTAACATCCTTGATATGTCATTACAAGTGCACAGCCATGTGAGTGGTGTTATTCAGAGTGAACACGGTCAATCTGACTGCAGTAGATGTGAAAGATATTAATAAAAATGATGTTAATTCAGCCAGCTCACATACCTGTATTTTCTTCCTGTTTTCGGTCGAAGTCCAAAGTAGTCGATTATCGAGTTGGGAGAATGGGATCTCATACAGCCCGGTCGCACGCGCGAACTCGATAATCGACTACTGTAGGAGAGGAACAGTTAATCCAGTCAGTGGCCATAGTCAGCAAGGACCAATATTTTGATGGGAGGCAAATGCCAAGTCTTGGGATGGGCGAGAACACATCAGCAAATTCTGCCTGCAACCTGGCTACGTCAGCAATCTCAGATGGTGAAAGATGATCTCCTCCCGGGGCCAGTGCGAGTGATTGCTGTTTAACATTCGCCTCTGGCCCGAGATTCTCTTCTGCACTAATCACCGTCGCCAGCATCACTGACTCCGTCTCATTCCATTTTTTAAGGAAGTTGAGGTGGTACATTTGACGTGCCCCATTCCTATCCGTACCTCATACGGTACCTCATACGCAAGTACCTCATAATTGAGATCCCCCACTCACTGTGTGACCTCAAAGGGCCCTTGCTACTTTGTGAGTAATTTAGAGCTCGACGTAGGGAGCAATACAAGGACTTTATTTCCCGGGGAAAATTCTCTAAGTTGGGTTCCCCTGTTGTATAACTGGGTCTGTCTATCCTGAACTTGTAACAAATTCTCCATTGAGGATCTCTTTCGGTATCCCCACTTGGGAGATTAAACAAAACACTGCATCCGCAACACTCTTAGCTGAGATGGTGCGGAGAGCCACTGCCTCAGGATATCGGGTTGCATAGTCCACTATCACTAATGCAAACTGATGTCCGTGTGCAGATCGTTCTAATGGCCCGATGAGGTCCATCGCAATTCTTTCGAAGGGGACCTGCTTTAAAGGAAGCGAAGCGGGCTCAATGGCGCTATTGGGGAGGCCGGCGGACCCCATCTTGTTCATGGCCAGGTGGGGGAGCTCGACCGGTGACGGCGTGGCTTCGGTCCGAACCTCCCAGTCCATCCAGCTCTAGAACCTTTTGCTGTCCTCTCGCTGGCCCTGGACGAGGAGCTCGAATCGGCGTTCCATGTCGCTCCTTATCCCCACCAGGGCCTGATGCTGTTCATGGTGGTGGGCCGCGAGGGATGTTATGACCTCCGCAAGTGGAGATGTTGATGTAGACAGAGTCGACTGGCTGACGGCGGCTTCCATCTTCCTACCCGGGTTTCGGTACCAGCGTAACAAAATTCAAATTCAAAGAAGGAAGAGGACAAGGCCGGCTTGCTGAGCTGTGGGCGTATTTATTTATAAATGAAAAACAATAACAAAAAGTCGCGCCACACAGCGCTGCAGCAGCAAATTGCAAAGTCCTATGTAACAGCGATCGCGTTCTCGCGCTTCCCGCACTCGCGCTCTCAGCTCCCCATGAATGAGGTTTCCCCGTCCCTTATATGCGATCTCTTCACGCCAATCACTGAAACAAGACACAGGTGTTTGTCATTTGCACTTGACCCACTTACGCCGCACCTGTCTCCCGACCCTCTCTCCCGTCACAGACTTCACTAGATCACGCCCCCCTTGTCACAGTCAGCTTGCCGTCATTCTCATTGCATCCCACAAACAGTTTGTTGCACAATAATCGCGATAATTGATTGCGCAATAATCATCTTTGTTTGTTTGTTTATTTTTTTCATAACTGCTAAACACTCTTTAACACTCCACTTTAACCTCAGGGTGTGAGCCATCTGCCAGTGCTCTGGATCTCAAAGCCTGCTCCTCTTCACCAAAGAAGAGCACCAAAAAGCTTGAAGCACAGGAGGAGGAACCCAAACTCAAAAAAGACAAATCTGATAGTCAGGGGAGAAGCAAAGAAGACACACTTGTTGCTGCAAAACTAGAGGATGGTGATGATGATGATAATGAGGATGAAGATGAAGATGATGAAGATGTTGTAAATCGTCTTATTGGTGCATTAACTGAGGAAGATGATGAAGATGATGATAGAGAGGGGTTGTTCAAGAGTGTGGAAAGAAAATGCCCTTATTGCCCAGATCGATTCCATAATGGCATCGGACTAGCCAATCACATTAGGGGTCACCTGAACAGAGTGGGTGTCAGTTACAACGTTAGGCACTTCATCTCCCCAGAGGAGGTTAATGCCATTGAGAAGAAATTCTCCTACCAGAAAAAGAAGAAAAAAGGTGAGGATACTTCTAAATGTAAATGCAGATGTTTTTTTGCCTACTATTGTTAACCTGATGTCTCATGAAAATGTATTTTCCATATCTACGATACAGAACCAAAGGCTTGTGAAACTTTTTTTGATGTAATACTTTCCATTGCCACCTCTAGTCGCCAACTTTGACCCGTCAACCTTCAGCGTTATGAGATGCGAGTTCTGCAGTGCTGGCTTTGACACCAGGGCTGGTCTCTCCAGTCATGCCCGAGCCCATCTCAGAGACTTTGGCATCACCAATTGGGAAGTCACGGTTTCTCCCATTAATATTCTCAGAGAGCTTTTTGCCAAGCATCCAGATCTTGTTCTTGCCACTGTTCCCACACATACTCTCCAGTCAAGTCAAGAGGAAAACTCTGATGAAGAGCAAGACAGCAGGAAAGATATGAAAGATGAACTTGCCACTCTTTCTTCTCATTCTCCAAAACAGCACTGGAAAGAAAAGCACAATATCAGTGAACCAGAGGGTAAGTGAATAGGATTTACTTCTCAAAGAACTTAAAAAGATATAGCCATGGTCACTCACTACATAGTTATTACTAGTTATTAAAGTGGCCAATTAAAGTTCTTTAAATTAATGCAAAAATGGCTGTTAGAAAATGATGCACAAAGAAAAGAAAAATCTGAAAATATTTTGACAATAATTATTTGATTCTGCATTATTTCTTATATTCTTATACATTGTTCTCATTTGTAAGTCGCTTTGGATAAAAGCGTCTGCTAAATGAGTAAATGTACATTTCTGCCATTACTCAAATGCTAGCTTATTTGTACAAAAAGGTCAGATGTTTTTGCTTAGAACTATTAAAGCACAAGATGCTTTTTGAAACATTGTAACGTCATTGCTGCAACAAGGAGGGTTTGCTTGTGGATTCATAAGTTACATTTCATGCTGTAAGCAAAAGGGTGGACACGTACAAATTAGTAAGATCATTTAAAAATTCTGAAATTGAAATTGTTTAATTGTTTAGTCATAATATAATCTGAAATAAAAAAAGTTTGTTTTGCATTGTCAAAAATACAAAATCGCCGGACTCACACTATTTTAAATGTAGTGTTTAGATGTCTTTTCAAAGGTTGATATGACGTTCTAATGTTCTTACATTACTTGCTCATAATACTTTTCTTTTACAAAAATAGCCTGCCCTTTACCTTGCCTGCTTTGTGGCCAGAAGTCCAAAATATTGCTAGCCTACTAAAGAGAAATCTCTAAAGCTTGTGGGTGCCTTGGGATTTTTTGCATACTGTCAGGGGCAGTTGTAAAAGCAGTTCTAAAGATTTTTGTATGGTGCAGAACACTTGCTAATTTCTTAATGCAACCTTCGTTGTAATTTATGTAGTATTTAATAGTTATCCTAGTCTCCGCCTTTATTCGGTTCGTCACGCCTTGGTGCGTTAGTGCATGTGTGCGGGGCAAAATGGCTGCTTCCACCTCCCCGCAGACACAAACAATAGCGGAAAAATTGTCTGACTGTAGGTGCTGTAATAAGTCCGATGCGCTGCAGCCGCTGAATGGTGAGTGCTTGCACTTCCGCGCCGTGCATGGGGATGCATGAAATATGCATATGATCGGAGCTTAGACACTTTTCAAGCTTGCATGGCATGCAATCGTGTTAACATTTAAGACAAGCTCCTGTCATACCCGATGTGCATTTTAAATTACTGATGCCTGCAATGGTTTAGTGAGACAGAGTGCGCGTATGAAAGCCACTGATTCCCCTGATGGCTGTCACTGTTCTATTTGAAAAGTGAAGATATGTGACATTATGCGCTCAGGTACTTCAAAAACGCTGTTTTTGATGTCCTGTCAAAATGACGGCTTATTTTTTCAGTGCATATAATTATGTCTTATGATTACCGAAATTAGGCTGAGTCTTCGCCATTTTACTTGAGGTGCTTTTTAATGTTGAAATGGAGCGCGCCAACGCTTAATTCTTGCTTCTTATTTATTTTTCCGCGCACTTTCAGAAAAACGTTTTTGAAAAGAATGACAACGCTGCTTGTTTTCTTTTATGTTGTCCTGGGTAAGTTATTTAACGGTTGGCTTTAATTTTTAACTTACTGCATTTGATGTCTTTTGTCTATTTGTCTGGTTATAATGCGATGTAGCCTATGCCATGAAAAGTCTGCGAATTTTGATTTTCAGTCTGAGGAGAAAAAGGGCTGATGTTGCTAGAATTGTGTCTAGGACAGATCAAATGACAGAACAAAAACGCCCACCGCAGGAACGCGTTCACAGCTTATTATATTGAATATGCTGAGAAGAGCAAGACTAGCAGGAGCTTCAAAAGAAAAATACTGTGCTGAATAGTAGGCCTGCTGAATTTACCTCTGGAGTGAATAAAATATTGGTTGTGTTCATCTAATTGTTAGACTTGAGCAATCAAAATAAAACAACCCTTAAGTCAGATAAACCTTTTGTTATAGTTGTCTAAAAATGTAGTTAAACTAGAATAGTAGCCTATAACCTTGTGGCTTTTTGAGGTCAAGACTATTGCTCAACTGTATTATGGTTTCATCTCCAAAGTTTGTCCGTTTTAGTCATTAAGTGCAGTAAGTTTAATGCTGCCTCAAATTTCAATATACTGTGAAAGCCCAGACACAGCAGGGTGCTGGATAGGGTGGGCTATGCTCATCTAACATTTTCTCTGTGGAATATGACAAATAAAATGAGTTAGAAATAATTGTTTAGACTCAGATGAATAATGTTAAACTTTTGCCAAAATAAGTGAAAGACTGTAATGTTATGAAATACGATGGTGGACTATAAGTTCAAGCAAGAAATTGATTGACTATATGAATTAATTAAAATTGACTATATGAATTAATTGAAATTATTTATTTAATCTTTTGATGAAATTTACATCAAACAATACAGTTTCTATCCCCATAATGAAAATAATATTTTCCAGGTGTCTTTTAGCAAATCTCTCAAAATCACGTAGCCAGTCAATTAATCATGAATTAACTATGAATTATTTTATTTGATTATTTTCTATGTGCATATGGTGAAGGGAAAGCTAGTTACTGTTAGTTTTACGGAAACATTCATTTCAGACCTTTGTGGTTGTCCTTGAAAGGCTTTGACTATTTAGCTCGTTTTAAAAATGTTGTCTCTGTCTGTGCATATTCAGGTGGGGAGGAGGCAGAGGATGAGGAAGAGGAAGATGAAGAAGAGGAGGCCCAAATACCCCTTACGGATAAGTTGGCCACAAGTCCAGAAGAAAAGACCCTGTTTACTTTAGAGGAACAGAGCCCTGAATCTAAAGAGACCGATTATATGGGTAATTAGAATTTTATTTTATCTCAACTCTTTTAATATGCTTTTAAAGGAATAGCTCACCCAAAAATCCAAATATATTCTTTAAAAATTCACCCCTTTTGTTCCACAGAAAAATAAATTCATACAGGTTTGAAATGACTTAATAGTGAGTTATTGTGGACATTAATTTTTATTTTTGGATTAAGTATTGCTTTAAATACACCTGAAGTCACTAGTGTTAATTGCATCTACATAAATATGAGCTGATGGGATGAAACGTCATGTACATTTGTCCTTATTGGCCTGGTCTGCCATCTTGATTTTTCTGTCTTTTTACATGACATTTATCAACTAATCATAATTAGTTTTTATTTACACAGTGGAGAGTTAGTAAATTACTATTTACACGGCTTTTTGATTAACTGTGGAATCATGAAAAGACCAAATGTTAATGCCCTCCAAGACTCAATTGAGAAGGGTAACAATCTGATCACCTCAGGAGGTGGTTTGACATGCATACAAGATGAAACCCATTTCAAGAGTAATTGCATCCTGTTGTTCAAGCCATGCATACCCAATTGGTTAGCAATCCCATCTATCAAAATTCATGAAGTGAATAAGTGTATATAGGCCGTGTATCACCATTTCTCTGTTTTCCAGGCTCCAACTTGTTGAAATGTGAGTTTTGTGGTGCTACATTTGAGACACGTCGTGGTTTGTCTAGCCATGCCCGCTCTCACCTACGGCAGCTGGGGGTTGGCATGTCGGAGAACAGTGGAGCACCCATTGATCTCCTCCACAAGATCACTAAGGAACGTTCAATTGATGCATGCTTCACTGGCACCTGCCCTACTATGGAATCATCTAAGAAGCCCCAGCACCATGCCCCTATTGTTCCTATACCTAGCCCCACAAAAGATGTTGAAACTGAAGAAGGACTGCTGGACACAAAGCCCCCTGTCCCGTTTTCTGTAGCTGGTTCCGCTATTAAAGGTTCCTCTTCCCCAACTACTCCATCTGCAGCTGGCTCTCTGCCTTCCTCTCCATTTGTAAAGTCTCGATCTCCTTCCCCAGTGCTGAGAAAGGCTCCCATCTCTTCCTTACTACCCGTGTCTTCCCCACTGCGATCCCAGGAGCATAAGGCCTTAGGAAAGAAACAGTCTACAAACCTCTCCAGTCCAACCAAACCATTCTGGGCACCACAAGAGACAGATGCCCCTTTGAACCTTAGTAAGAAAGCATTTAATATACTAAATACTAATAAAGAATTTCAACAGATTGTTTGCAATTTGTTTTTAAAGTGTTGGGGTCATCAATTGATCCTTCTTGCAAATTTATTGTCTGTATGTCCTTAAAATCTTTTAAACTTTTCTGTTCCTCTCACTTTCTTTTCTAGCGATGGACATGGACTCTAAAGATATTATTTGCCAGTTGTGTGGTGCATGGTTTGAAACAAGAAAAGGCCTTTCAAGTCATGCTCGTGCACATTTGCGCCATTTTGGGATTGAGTATTCAGAATCCAAGGGCTCCCCCATTGACTTACTCAACCGTTTCATCTTGACTGATGACTTTAAGCACAAAGCAAATTCTATTCTATCTGACGGCCCTGAGGACTTGAGGTCCAAGAAGATCAGCATGACTTCCCTCTTACCCTCCACTTCCACTTCTTCCTCTAAGAGACATATTCCCTCCAGCCCTGTCCTATATAAAATGGCGACTTCTTCTTTGAAGACAGCCATTGGCTCCAAAGCTACCTCATCTTCTACCCACACCCTATTGGGCCCACCCCCAAAGAAGCTGAAACCCTCCTCTTTACAGGTCCTTCGTTTCAGTGGTGGGGAAGTGATGTCCTTTCCTATAGGTAACAACTTTTATGTGTTTTGCATGTCCTTGTTTATTCTTTGCTGATTACATTACAAGGTAATTTACACACATAAACTTAAGTCTGATAGATTGTTCTGTACACTTCTATCAGAGCCAATGAAAGACGTGGGCTGCGAATTCTGTGGAGAACTTTTTGAGAACCGCAAAGGCCTCTCCAGTCATGCTCGCTCCCATCTGCGCCAACTTGGCATCACAGAATGGTCTGTGAATGGCTCACCTATTGACACACTAAAAGAGATTATAGTCCGTCGAGGCCTTCCGTCCATCATGCCTCTGAAGTCCCCCAAATCCCCCTGTTCTTCTCCGGGCCCAGGAAACTCTCGGCCTGCGGTCCAGTCCTCTTCCTCACCAGGGAATGTTCTTGGGCGCCTACCTTTCCACTTTGCCAAAACACCAAGCCACAACCAGCCTACTTATCGCAAAATGTCTCCTTCGACATCTGCTGCCAGTTCCCCCCAAACAGTAGAGTTGGTTAAGCCAAAACCAGAGCCTGAAATTGTAGAAGTTACTATGAAAGGATCAGACATGGGAGTAAATAAAGGCTACAGTCCAGAGCCATTACATTCCAGTTTAATTACTTCAGATAATGTTTATCCAGTCAATTTGGGTAAGTTTTTTGGGGGTTTTCACACATGTAGTCCATGTTTGTTTGTTTACTTTTATCATGTTTAATGATGTTAATGGAGATCTGAATCATCTGTTGTCATTTTACGGTCTTTCCTCCTACAGTCATGACTCAGGAGAAGGAACCTTCCCGTGATATTCGCTGTGAATTCTGTGGTGAATTCTTCGAAAACCGCAAAGGCCTCTCAAGCCACGCACGATCACACTTGAGGCATATGGGTATCACAGAGTGGTCTGTAAATGGCTCGCCCATTGACACACTGTGGGAAGTCATGAGGAGACAGGGCACAACCCCTGCATCTGTTGCCTTGGGCATAAAGGAGGAACCGGGACAGGATGGTGGAATTTCATTGAACAGTCCAGGCTATCAGACCTCTGCCCTGTCCCGCAAATCACCTCTTAATCTGTTACACTCTGGTTCGCGCCTCCATAAGCATGGGCTGGGAAGCATGACTTTGTCCCCCACCTCACCTGTGGGGAAGATTTTTGGAGTGTCTCCACTGAAGAAGAAGGTTCTTGTGGAGGATGGACAGCCAGGAGAGAAGACACTGCTCATCCAATCTAAAAACTTCTCTGCTCCCCCACAGGACTATTCCTTTAAGGGTAAAGCCTCAACAGAGAAGCATGGGATAGGCCACATGGGTAAGGGTATATTTTTGTAAGAGTCCTTATTTGGTTCTTCTCCATAACATTGTTTGAAGACTACAATGTCTTTGTTGCTTCCATGTTTGCACAAGAATAACTCTCAAATAAATAAAAGACCACAATTCAGAATTTCAAGACTTAAAATAGAGCCAATCAAGTTTGTGGTTATAAGCAAAAAATATGTATAATTTGCTTTTTTAGATATTCCTGGTGTTATTGTGAAATATTCATTGTTGCTCGTTTAGCATTTTTTTCCTTTTTGAATATCCTGATTTACTCTTAAATATGTCAAATGGGTTGTGAATACTCTAAAAAACAATATGGCTTCATCTTTTTGTTTATCCTTTTCAGATGCTAGTTGTGAACTCTGTGGATTCTACTTTGAGAACCGGAAGGCATTGGCCAGTCATGCTCGGGCACATTTACGACAGTTTGGCGTTACAGAGTGGTGTGTAAATGGTTCGCCTATCGAGACGCTGAGTGCATGGATACGCAGCCGTCCACAGAAGGCAGCAGAGATGCAGCAAAGTTATGTGCAAGGAGCCCGCTATACCCAAAAAAAAGTATGAAAGCAACTACTCCCCAGTATTTGCAATTCTGTGGTGTCTAGCTGTGAAAACATGAAAAGATTGCTCTTTTTATATCAATTAAAATGTATCTATTCTTTTGCAGAGGTGCAGTTCCACTCTCTCACCATCCTGTAACTCTGTCCCTACAACTCCTGTTTCCCAAAAGCCTTCTGTGTCCAAATGGGCATCTCTCACTTTGCCTCAAAAGAGGGCAATTGAACGTGATGCCAACAGTTGTTCATGGGGGTTGTCATCGCGGGGAACAGACGCAAAAAGCAGGAGTGGAAGTTCCGCTCACCATGGCCTTATTCCACAGCCTGGCGGCGGCCATCATTCCAATAACGCTCTTCCACATGCACAGGTGGCCCATAGTGAACTCAACGTGCGTTTGCCACGAGGTCTGAGCAAAACTTTACCTTAATCTCTTCGTCTTCATTTTTCCCTATGTATTTGCAAAATTTTACCTAAGCTGCCGATTTCATTCTCTTAAGGATTTGAGAGACGGCCACTTAAACACCCCTCACATGCTGAAGGAGGGGAAGGAGAGAGTGGCCCCCCAAAGCCTCGCTCCAGTACCATTCCTGCCCTTGTGCCAAAACCCCCCTCAACCCCACTGGTTAGACTTGTGGGTAAAATTTACTCACTTAAGTGCCGGTGAGTTGAACTTACATATTAAGTCTTGTCCATAATCTAGTGAGCTGCCTGGATATCTACAGCCTACATAACTAGAAAGCTAACTGAAATGGAAACTAGTAAGTGACTCTTGAGAATTATCTAGAATCATAGATCTAAATAGATACATAGCTTTGGTCCAAAACTTTGTGTTCTTTGTGTTGTGAGCATGTCTATGATGCCTTAAAATGCCTTAATATATTGGTCAGTGGGGCTGTCCGATTCCATGTTCTAGGACTGGTGGGAGTTGATTCCAAGAATCGATTCCTCATTGTTTTCTTCTATTCTTTTTCTATTCTTGTTTTTTTTCCCGATTGCAGGATCCTAATCTCGCCATGACTACAGGATAAAGGTTTATTTGTAATATAAAAAATAAATTTCTATAGCTCTGATTGATTTTACTATTATTGAGCAAGAGGCGAATTAATGATATGCTTTGTTGAAATGAAAAAGGTTACAAATGAGGAGTCGATTCCCCTTGAAGGAATCTATTCCAACCTTTGGAATCGACTCTCGATTCCCAAGGCCTCAGAATCGAGGAATCGATTCCCATCCCTAGTAGTCAGTTCATTCGGTTTTTAAACAGCTGTTGTACATGTAGTTTATTTAAGATCATATTTATGTCCTTAGTGTAGATGAAGCCTTGGTGTGTTGATGATATTTTCAAAATAGCTTAGATATTTCTTACAAATGTGTAAGCCCTCAGAACCTTATCTTTTATTTGTAATTCATTCCTTGTAGGTTCTGTGACATGGAGTTTCACGGTCCTCTCTCAGTACAGGAGGACTGGATCAGGCACCTGCAGCAGCACATCCTCAATCTTAACTACAACAAGACTGCATCACCCACAAACAACACTCCTGTCCAAAGTGACACTCCTGCTCCAAACCCCATTGTCTCAGCTGCTACCTCCTCTTCCACTACAACCACAACTCCTGCTGCAACCCCATCCACGCCCTCCCCAATGCCCACTTCAGCCTCCACACCTACACCCACTCTCAACCAAGTCTCCGTGGGGCGTCCGGCCACAGCAGAGCCAATTTCTTCGCCTGCAAATTAGACCATGTGTCCCTCCTACATACGTATGGGATGCCATCATCCTCACCAGTTATATCCCTAATTTGTTCTTTTTGGTTTCTGTATTGCTCATCTTTGAATATTTCTATCTCTGATCAAATGGAGAGATTTTTTCGAAAATTCTCAGCTAGCGACCTTCTTACCCTGACCTACATCACAAGCATCTGTTATGATTCAGGCATGAGGTAGGTGTGTTGCCATGACAGTTCTCATCTCCCTTTTGCCTCGAAAGGATTGATCATTATTTATGAAAAAAAAAAAAAAAACAGTACAATGCAACGTTTCATGCATTTATGCTTTAGAAAGGAGAAAGAGTATGTGGTTACAAAAAGGCAGTTTTGTAAGCTACCTGGCCCTTATGCCCAATGCCTAAAATTGGTTGTTCAAGAGGAACTCTTTAGACTACAGCAAAACCGTTTAGCTTACCTAATGTATTGTTAAATCGTTGACAAATCAGAATTACAATCAAAAAGGCACAGAGATAAAACTATAAAGCACTTAGACAAAAGGCCTTGGCCCTTTGAAACAAAGCTTTTCTGTTTCTAGCATTTGCAAGTTCACAGTTTGTAGCTGTTTTAACTGTAATAATTAAGTACAAGCTTGCACTGCCATGCAGTTATAAAAAGATGCGAAATGTTTGTTTTAAGCAGAAATAGATGGGTTCATGTCAAAACGAGACATGCTTTTCCTTTTCTGTCCCTTTGGATCCTTTTCTGCTCCGTTGCTAAGGGATCATTATCCCTCTGCAATCTTGATGTTTATATTCTCAGTTGAATCTTGCAACTTAGAGATGATCAAACTTGTCTGGAACCATTTGCTGCTAAATATTTAAATAAGCTAAGCACACTTAGTTAAATGCATTGTTTTAGCACGTCCAACATTTGTACAAAATAAGCATGAAAAATTACGTCATGCCTTTCAGTTGTATTCGAACATACGTATGTATGCCTTCATTGCTCTTTCATACAGCACATTATTTTGTAGCACGTTTGCACAAGTTTATGCGATGCTTTGCATAATGCTTTGAAGATTTTTGATCCAAGATCGCTCCATTTTCACAGCAGCTTTTTTTTTGTAATTTCTGTGCTTGACACAATGTAAACTCCAAATGAAACAGTTGACTCCGCTGTCTAAAAGTCTTCTGGTTGCTTTTTAAATGATAATGAAGCTTTTCTGAGAAATTGCCTTGGAACAAGTTGATGGATGAAGTATTTTAGTTTTATAAAAGTAACCCCCCCCCCCCCCCCCCCTCCCACAGATTTCAAAAGAACCCAAATTGATGGCTCTTTTGAATGTTGAATGAACTGAACTATTTGGCTACACTACATTGAATGTTTTACAAGAGTAAAAAGACGATGCACTTTTATCTGCAACGAATTAGGGAACGTTCGTGTGTTTAAACTCTTGTGTATATATAAATATATATATATATATTTTGTTTTTTTCTGAGCATAAAGTGCTAAATGCCTATGTATGACGCTTTTTTCTTAAGAAGTTTTTCCCTGTACCAATCTGAAGGCGTTTTCACAAAAACAAAAGCAAGACAATTATTTTAAGAACTGTTTAAATTTGCCAGTGACAGAATGTGCCAAAGAGGACGTCACACGTTTTTTGGTAGCTTTGGTAGCTTTAGCTTTTGCAAGTCCCCGTTCTGTTTTGTCTTTGAACAGTGGACGGTGGCAGCAGATTTGCTGCTGTGGATTTGCTTTAAAATAAATAGAAATTGACAACTAAGTATAGTTTACTATGTGAATATACCATACAAGTTCACCATACTCATGGTGCTTGATTCATCCAAGAATTGACTGTCGATTTTTACTGCAAAAACAGTGACTGCCTCCCAAACATACGAGTGCTTTTGCTTATGTTTCCATATCTTCACAGGTTAGCAATGACAAACTGGTCCACTGTGGATGTTTGTTGCAGCTTTCACGACGTAACTCTGACTGTTAGGTTTTTAGTATTCCAAAAGGGAATATTATTGATATATCTTACCTAACATATGTATAGACAAGAAGAAGATATTAACAGTTTAACACTTCAAATGTGATCTTTGTGAATTCATTTCAATTTTTAATGCTGTGTATTTTTTAATGAGATGTGCATTCCTTTACTTGCAGTTACATACCAGTGGAATAGATCAGTGTTTTTATTTTTTATTCTGTCAGTTTCTCTTTTAAGATTAAGTACATAGGTGCTCATGTGAACGAGTGGATGTGAATGGATTTTTAATTGAAGATTGTTTCAAAGGGAGATTGTTAAGTCCTCGTCTAAGGACTCTAAAAACGTGTCTTAAATGCAACTGCTATGTATGTTGTTATTGGTTAGTTGGGTCGTTTTGTGACTGTTGCCCAGTTGGCATGTGCTTCACAGCAGATGGTGTAAGATCTCCTAAAGATCTCCTCAGCTGGTTTAGACTGCAGTCTCTGTACAAGTATTTGTGTTGTATGAAAGGGAGGAAAACATGACTTTTTGTGACTGAAAGAGAGAAGTGCCATGGAAGTGTTGACCAGAGATGGATTCATGTGAATCTGCTCTTGAATGAAAATCATTAAATGTGCTCTAAAATCTCAGCAAGTTGTGCTCTCGTTATTTTTTTATTCATAACACAGCATGACGATCAACAACGCCCTCATTTAATTGGACGGAGTTTGACATTCCTTTGCATACGTCTTATCAACGCTGGGAATTGTAAACAGTCCGAAAGCAAAACAAACTGCTAGTGAATGGTTAAAGTGGATGTGATGGGAACAAGGTGATAACAAGCTTCCTGAACTCTTGTTCTAAATCTGTTAAATGTGTGCCGCTTTCCATGAATACGGCACAAATCACGTTTTTGTAGTGAGAGCTATTATGAAAAAAAAAAAAAAAAACGATAAATTGGCACGCAAAGCAGCAACACATTGTATCCAGTGTGTTGGTCAAATTCGAAATGGCCGTGTGTTCTGTAGGACTGGGTGTCATTAGTCTGTAGGACACCAATCCCATTGGTCTGTCCAGCCTCTCGACTGTACCTAGTAAGCATACAGCATCATAATAATTACATAATCTGTTTTAATATTTATTTCATTGTAGTCAAAAATTGTAGAAGGAACCCAAGACCCTATGAACCCTTTCTACTGACAAATAAATATCTCATTACATTTTCTCTGTTTTTTGATGCTTTACATCAAGCTAAACCATTACACCATATTACTCAAGTTAAAAGAGAATATGTAAATTATTTAAAAAAATTCTCTCAAATTAATAGGCTTGTCAAGTATATTAATATTATGGACAAATATTTGGTCTCAATCTAGCTAGGCTCTACTGCGTTTAATCTGTTTAACCTACAATCCTGTTGTTCTTTTTTTTTTTTTTTTTTTTTTTTTTGCATGGAATTGAATACATTTAGTTTATTCGATGTTTAATGCTCGAACATAAAATCACACAATCAGGGTTTTAAACATTATTTAGACATATTCTCAAATCGTATAAAATAAATGCAAAAGTATGAAGATAAAAATGAATAGTAAAACCACTAGTATAAAATTTAGTTTGACCTGCTGAAAATTAAAATAATATACACATTAGTTTAGTTTAGGGTCCAACTCTCTCTATTAACTAGTAGCTTATTAGCATGGTTATTACTAGAATATTGGCTGTTTATTAGTACTTATAAAGCACATATTAATGCCTTATTCTGCATCACCATATTCTACATCCCTTAATCCACCCAATACCTAAACTTAGCAACTACCCTTACTAAGCAGTAATTAGAGGAGTTTATTGAGGCAAAAGTCGAAGTTAATAGTGAGAATTGGACCCTAATCTAAAGTGTGACCATATCCTCTATATATATTCATGCTAGTGTGTCTTAGCCTATTGTAAACACATACCAGACGAGGGCGCAATTGAGCCACTAAGCAAAACACATGTTTGAAAACTGTAACCAACCCTCAATCACAATCACTATAGAGAAATTACCTTGCATAGCCTTTGCTCATCTGGAATTTAAAGTTAGTGTATGAAGTAGGACAGTTTTGTGGATATTTTTTTTTCTTTTTTTTTCTCTAATCGTATCACTCTAGCTTCCCTCCATGATTGGAGGCCTTTGATGGCAGGAAGTGTGGGAAGCATTCCATGCTTGATGATTTTGTGCATTTTACATTCTTAGATATAACCGATAACTTCCAATGGAGTCCAATGGACCTTCTCATTATATAAATATTTATTTGAGCTCATGGCATTTTAATTGAATCTGATTTGCATGCCACCCAATCCAGAAAGACTTTTAGTGTAATATTCTTATATTATAGTAAGTACAATAACTGGGTAATAACTAGGTACTAGTCCTGAACAAACCCCTAAACCTAATCTTAACCCATGTATATTACTCAGACCTTTCTTGGTAAGTAGCCTACACTGTAAGTACATTGAACGTTTCAAGTTTGTGTTTATTTATATAGCACATTTAAAACCAGCAAACAGGGCTGACCAAAGTGCTGAACAATACACAAGATAAAAAACAAGGACAAACCACACATTCATGACAGAAGCTCACAATGAGTTAAAAGCTAAAGAAAAAAAATAGGTTTTAAGTCAAGTCAAGTCAAATATATTTATATAGCGCTTTTCACAATACAGATTGTATCAAAGCTGCTTCACAGTATCAATCAAAACAACTCAACAATGTTTGTTTATGACTGGAAAAAAGACATCCAAGTTTGGTAGAGCTGATCAATGGTATGATTGGTTAATTAATTTGAATATCCCCAATATAATATCCCCAATAAAATATAATGAATATTAAGAGAGGATTTAAAAACAGCTAAAGATTGAGCAGCTCTGATGTAAACCGGAAGGCTGTTCCACAGCCTAGGGCCAGCAACAGCAAAGGCTCTGTCCCCTCTATTCTTTAGCCGTGATCTGGGGACAGACAGAAGCCTCTGATCACCAGACCTCAGGTTTCGTGTGGGGTTGTGTGGGCAGAGTAGCTCAGACAGATAGCTCGGTGCCAGGTTATTTACGGATTTAAAAACAAATAAAAGAATTTTAAACTCCATTCTAAAATGCACAGGTAGCCAGTGCAGAGATTTTAAGATAGGTGAAACATGATCAAATGTGCGTTTTCTTTTGAGGAACTTTGCAGCAGCGTTCTGTGCTAATTGGAGACGAGCAATAGAGTGTTTGGGTATGCCAAAGTAGAGAGAGTTGCAATAGTCCAACCGCGATATAATGAGCGCATGGATAGCAATCTCTGGTGTTTTCTCAGAAAGGGAAGATTTAATTTTAGAGAGAAGACGTAACTGAAAAAAAGCAAGCACTAATCACCGTATTAATTTGTTTTTCAAATTTGAGGGTTTGATCCCAGAGAACACCTAGGTTAGTCCAGATCAATGTTGCTGCTATTATAGTTGCCATGGTGGCCAAAGACTATAACCTCGGTCTTGGATTCATTCAAAAATAAGAAATTTTGAGAGAACCACATTTTTGCTTCTTTTGAAAGTGAATTTTTTTTTTAAAGTGCACTTATACTGTAAAATACAAGTGCAACCCATTTTTCTTTCAGACTTCCATAGTCAGAGCCGATGTACTTCTCTGTTTGTTCGTATCAAAACATCCGAAAGGTTTATTCAAACCATGAGGGAGTTTAATGTTGTACTCTGAGTGTGAGCTGTCTGATATATTATATTACATGAACGCATTCATTTATAAGGTGTGAATAATCTTAGGTCATTTGCACAAAAGGAAGATCTTATTGGGTGACGCAGACATTTCCCAGCAAACTCAGTGAGAAATAGAAAGATAGATTAGCTACTATGGATGTGGGTGTATGTCAAACTAAAACAAACACTTCGGACATGACTGCAACCGTAAAAGCCAAACAATGCCAGATCCAGAGCGAATGGGCGGGATCACATGCTGAGATGCTATCGGATATCTGTGGCTGACAGGATGGGGAAATAGCTTAAACATAAACTATACTGACACAATTGTGTCTCTTTTAAGTACAGAAAAATACCAGTCCTGTGTCTCTCATCAGGCGGAAAGACTCAGTCAAGGCTAAAACTAGTCAATGAACCACAAGGCCTGCATGTTTCTGTTTCTTTTACTTGCAGCTTCTGCGAGTTATTAACATTAAAATCAAGAATTGTACCCGTTAATATTATTTATTGAGCTAACATAAACTAACAATGAACAGTTGCATTTCATTGTTTATTAATCAATACAAATGTGTTGCTCATTGATAGTTAATGTTAGTTGATGCTTGAATTAACATGAACTAATGGGACCTTACGGTGAAGTGTTATTACTGGTTTATTTTATTTTTTCATTGTTGTTGGTTGCACCTTATTTTAAGGTGTCCTTGTTACAGTGTAATTATACAGTTAAGTATTGAGTAATAATTAAGTTACGGTTTGGTTTAGGGTTAGTTGCATGTAATTATGGATAAATGTGTGTTACTTTAATAAGTAGGTGTGTGTAACAAGAACACTGTAAAATAAAGTGTTAACTTTTTTTAATTGTTGTTGCTGATGGCGATATATAATTTTTGTTGCATTCTTTATTTCAGCGTTATATTGGCCGTCCTGCTTTTTTTCTTTTATCACAAAGTGAGATGTATGCAATTTCTGAAATTAAACACTTTTTGCTCAAAATATTTACAAATATTTACATATTTTACTCAAAATATTGACAACAGAAATTGTTTATTATTAAGTTTGTCGATTCTGGAATTCATACAAGGAGCAACTAACACTTACGTTAGTCAGCCAAGTTGATGTCTGCCTTGCCAATACATCTTTTTCACATTAACTAGTTATTGATTATCAAATGTTCTATAAATATTTTGACATTTAGAAAACCTTCATCTGTGCTATTTATTTTATATATAGAAATAAATTGTGTGGATAACTTGAGATGACATTCTCTCACAAAAATAATTTTTACATGAAAAGTTGAGTTTTAAGTTGTTGTTTTAAAATCATGTTATTAGACTAAAGTATTTAAACGCTGAAGATTTAACACCTGGTTTAAATGCTTATTGAGTACAGAAGTTTCACATAGTACAGATTAGCTGTCCAGTTTTACTATACTAAAATATACCAACTCATCTGGCTTGCTGGCTTCATGTGTCTTATGAAACAGCGTCTGGCATACAAATGTATTAAAGGTTTCCACAAGTCAAATGTGCCACAAGACTTTCACAGAACATTGACTCTGTCATAAAGCTTTAGCAAAGTGTTCAGGCTGCATATGTTTCGGCCTATTTTGGGGAATTTGAATGAGCATTCCAAAACCATAAATTATTGGAACAATTAGGGGTGTGTGTGTGTGTGTGTGGTAATAAAATATAAAACAAAGTATTTTATTCCAGCTAGTTGCCATTTCTCATACTAATACTAAAACACAGCAAAATTACTAAAACTTTACCTAAAATGAAGGTGAAAATGGAAAATATATGCTAAAAAATCTATAAATAAATATAATGTATATAGATCAAATATATACATAACTATAACAGCATCTCAATAAAACTAAACACACACACACACACACACACACACCCTTTCGTCATAAATGATTAAATACTTCTTAAAAATTTTGTGAGCATAGTATATAGTCATTTGTTTTGTTTGTGAGTTTGTGGGCATAATGAAAAAGATGAGCAAATTGTGCGGATGTAATTTCTGCCCATGGTGTCAAAGACACTATGAACACTATGCAAAAAAAGAGAGAACTAACTAAATATTTTTGTATAGTAAAATAAAACCTATAGCTGTACTAAGCCCATTGTTTTTGCCAAATCATTTAGTCAGATTAAAAACCTTTACCAAGTTCAGTTGTGTTCTTCTCTCATTGTTTTGGGGCAATATTAAAACCTCCTGTAATGTATAGGATCAAATTGACCCCAAAGCAACTTTTGACATCTGACATATGAAAATGTCATGACATATATGAAATATGAAAATTTGAAAAGAATTTGAAATATGAAAAGAATTCATAAACATACACATCTTGCGTTTCAGAGTTTTCAAAATGCCTGTAAACATTTTTACCCACACACCAAAATATTGCTGACATTTACAACAGGAATGATAATTATATTTCAGTTTAATTTTGAGGCACACAATACATTTATCTTTTGTCAAATGAATCTACATAATTATATATATACTGTATATTGTAGTGTATAGGAAATATAAGCTGACTACTCCACCTCCTTATTTAAGGCAGGAGGAGCCCTCCACAGATCACAATACTTGATTTTAAGCAGCACATGTAGTTTGTAAAAAAAACACACAATTTTATTGTTCCAACACAGACCATCAAAGATTAAAACATGTGTCCACAATAAAATCCACAGAAGTAGGAAATAGTTCTCCTCAAGACTGTAAGAGGGTCAGGCCTTCTCTTATGGACCTCCTGCATGCCATCTGTAAGAGACAGAAGAAGAAAACAGAAGAAAACCCACAGCATACACCAATAAGAATAACCTTTAAATCAGTGCCAACCTTCTAGTACACACCACACAGCAGTTTCACACCACCCAAATCACCTACACCAATGGAGTTTAACGGGATAGGCCTAGTTCACCCAAAAACTTACCCCATGATTTACTCACCCTCAAGCCATCCTATGACATGTATATGACATTCTTCTTTCAGACGAATCGGAGTTATAATAAAAAAAAATGTCCTGGCTCTTCCAAGCTTTTGAAGTCCATAAAACTACATCTCCATGATAAAGTGCTCCACACGGCTCCGGGGGGGATAACAAAGGCCTTCTGAAGCCAAGCGATGCGTCATTACATACAGGAACAAAAATAAACCCCAAAATAAAACTTAAATACACAAGAAACAGTGGCTGGTCTGCCCCTTTAACAAACAAACAAACAAACAAACAAAAAAGCATGCACATTAATACACATCAGGCTACAACCCGCAATAACAGAAAACAAACAAACAAAACATACTTTAGCGAAAGTACAACTGCAGCACAGTTGCCCAATCTCAGCTCTCAATCCCAAACATGATAGATAAAGGAACTATATTAACCACATAAAATATTTTTTCCTGTATTAATTGCGTCAAACTCAGAAGCAATCGGCTTCAATAAAGTATATACTGCGTTTAACGATTATTCAGCATTCCAACACGGCCATCAGCCAAATAAATGTTTCGCTACCCAGACAGAGAGTAAAACCTCTTAATAAATCAGCCTAAAGGAAGAAAGGATCACATAAGGATGAAATTGCGCGATCAAGGCGCAGTCATTCAACTCAAACAATACCGTAACTCAACATCCCTATGAAAGGGTACAGAGGCTGCACGTCGAGCACCACTTCAGAAACACACAAAAATCTCACCATCTGTTGTTACAACAACCATTAATGCTGTCTTGTTCATATGGCGAGCCACCTGCACCTGAAACTCATTGCTGCTCCCACACTATATTTTCTTGATAGTTGGTTAGAGATGAGTGTCTGTGTCAGAGGACTGTCCGAGTAGCTGTAATAATAATCATGCGTTTTCTCTAAGGGCAGCAGGCCGTGTTTTTTCTCCGTCTCAGTCTAATCCCCATCATTTGGCAGCATCAGATTTTGGCAGCAGAACAGAGGTCTCTGGAGATCTCGCCGAGCTGCTACTGATACCCTCTTGAAACATGGAGGGATTCTAGACATTTTCAAAGATGAACTTTGCATTGATCCACCAGATTTTCCACTTGAACCGTCCTATTAAGATTGAGCTGTTGTTCTGCACATTACCGTCAATTCCAGATTGTTTTTATGGCAGATCTGATGTGGATGTTCTAGTATTGCAGGGCTTTCAGAGTTATATTGTTGTGTAAGATGAATCTCTGATTGTTCATATCCACACAATTTGTGACATCCAAATAATTTGACTTGAAAGATAATTTCTAAATCATAGCCTAAAATTCCAATTGAATGAATTGTTAAATGAACATATGTACCAGGGCTTCATGCTTAAAGTGATTTGTTTCTTTAAAGTTGGAGTAAAAGTTAAATGCTTGAGTAACAAGTTCATATGTTGCATATACTTTATTGTGTAAACTGGATGCCGACACCATCAACGCGCAGTTGTTATTAATAATTCATAGTAGCATTAATTTCACCATCCGTTTAACATACACTGTAAAAACGAATAAGTTCATTCAACTTAAAATAATTTGTAACCTGGCTGCCTTAAAATCCTGTGTCAAGTAAGCTAAGAAACTTCAGTTGTTTGTACATATATTGGAGTTCCTTAAACCTAGAATTAATCGTTGGGGTAACAAAGGTGAAGCTGACAAAATAGTCTGATCAACTTTAATTTAAGTTTAATGAATTCGTTTTTTAGTTACTCCAACAATACATTAAAAGTTGTGTAAACCTGAATCCCAGTTAAGACAACATAAAATTTGTGACACCAACAAACTTGTCTGCTATCTTGAGTTGTTTAAACTAAGCATCTTGTTGAGTCAATTTATAATTATTAGTTGTGCAAACAATAAAAAAATTGGCTAAACTATTCATTTAGTTGAATTAACTTATTTGTTTAAGGCAGCCAGGTTACTTTTTCAAGAATAGTTCATTTTAGTTGGAATGTGAATTTGCCCACACAACTTAAGTTTCTGTTTTCTAATAGTAGAAAACAGTTTTAATTATTTTAATTTCTTCTATGTAAAGCACTTTGAATTACCATTGTGTATGAAATATGCTATACAAATATACTTGCCTTGCCTTACATAAAAATGATTCATTGGCATATAGACGAACATGCAGAATGCTATTTTATTTGATTTCAAAGCAGACAATCCTACTTAGTATTAATGTGCATGTTAAAACACCTTACCATTAAAACACATAGCTAAACGTTGACATTTCATATCAACGTTTCTGTTGAACATTTAGAACATTTATCTAAAAAATAAATGTATGCAAACTCTGGTACATAAAACTGTAAATATAGAAATAAATTCTTACAGCCTTGAAGTTGTAAAATATAAAAGCTTACTGGCTTAGAAGTGCAGTAGTTAATTGCAAGCGTTTTTGTAACAGTAAACAGCTGAAAATTAATATTTCATAACATTACATGAACATTTATCTAAAAAAATTATGCAAACTCTGGTACATAAAACTGTAAATAAAATATTACAGCCTTTCAGTTGTGAAATAAAAAGCTTATACTGGCTTAAGTGCTGTAGTTATTTGCAAGCTGAAAATGGCCATTTCATAACATGTTACATGAACATTTATCTAAAAAAATTATGCAAACGAGCTCTAGTACACAAAACTTTGAACTTGGGAAATACTGGCTTAAAAGTGCTAGTTAAATTGCACAAACATTTTGGTAGCAGGTTATCTCTGAGCAGATTAACTGAACACAATGTCATTCTACTAACACTTTTAGAACCTCTGCATTAGTCTTTCGTCTGTAACTTATACAGGCCTCTTTTTTTGTTTAGTTTTATAACCATATAATACTTATATGGAAATGGTGGTGTGATGCAGTTTTTAGTGAACACTGCTGCTATTAACTCGGCCAACTTGCCACTACCCTTTGCCTTGAGTCCATGAACTTTCACAGAACAATTGCCACTGCCGATGCCCATGAAAACTTTTTGTACCATCTCGAATGTGTACTTCAGTCCCTTTGGATAGTCTATGTCAAGACAGTAAAGAAGACCCATAAGTGAGGAAAAGGCATTTGCAACATCTCCTAGCTCACGTATGATGATGTTCTCTTCCAGCACAACTGCAATATTGACTATCTCCTTTGCCAGTAGTGCTTGGCTGCTTCCGCCTTCCTTAGTAACGATGAGAAGGCCAACGTCAACTTCTTTTGTGGCCTCTTCTTCGGAACTGGTAGTCTAAATAACATAATTTGCTAATGGTAGCAAACCATTGTTATGCTGCGAGAATGATGTTTACGTCAGTGAGTCATGTTCAAGTATTTCATAAGATGTATTAAAATTAGAATCCTAAATCCTTGGTGAACAAACACTAAGAGATTTCCTCTCTTCTACTGAATTGAATGTTCTGATGTGTGTCTAAGACATTACTGTTAAAATCCTAGCGAATTTATGCAATTTCCCTCCTCTGAACTACAATATGTAACTTTGATGTACTTAGTTGACACTGATGCATTCATTTACAATATTTTTTTAAATCCCACCACTCAAACTTTTTCATAACTCAACTTTTGTTGATGTCCAAGACCACAAAGTCCACATGACATAGTTGAGCGCTTTTACTGTTCAAAAGTCCCAAATCAATTGGCATAAATTGTGGTCAAGAACCCTTCATGATGAATTCTGCCATCTAAATATTGAATTGAAGTGAAGTGCTGGTTTTTTTCACGACAAAGTGTCTTTTGTGGCTTTTTCCAGCTTTCCGAGCTCTCATCCGTCACTCAGCAGCTGGAGAAGCGCCTCTTCCATGACTTCACCTACAGTAAACTCTTCTGCTCAGCCTCTGTTTCTCTCTTTTCTGTGTCCACGTTTGAAAAATATAGACTTTACATGAGCTCGATAGGGTTTTCTGTGTAGTTCAACTTGATGCAGGCCGCATCTGTTGACTGTTGTGTGTTTGTACAGCCATATTTAGCTTGGCATCTGCTCATTTCTTTCCAGAAAGGATGCAGGTTAATTCCCTGGGAGTGTGCTGTAGGAAAACAGCAAGAGCTCAATGACACCGTTGTTTTGCTTTGATTCCGTGTGTGTGTGTGTGTGTGTGTGTGTTTGTGGGTAGTTGTTGTACAGCAGATAGTTGGACTTGTCGTGTAACTAGATTTTGTGAAGTTTTTTTGTCTAGTTTTGTTGCATGCTTTGCTATTTTTAACATACAATATAATGTATGTCTATATAACTACATCTAAATCTAAAGGTACAAACATTTTTCTGAATCATGATGCACCATGGTGTTGAGTTTTTTAATATTCTGCTATATGATTGCCATGTTTATTTTTTCAGCTAACAGGGAACATTCTCAAAACTTTGGCAAGATTATGAACAAATGTTCTTTCAGGAATGTTATTAGAATGTTCATTCAAAGTTATCTGGTCTTTATCAACGTTCCCAAAACGATAGCACAAAACTTTTATTCATACATCGGTAATGGAATTTTTTTTTAGTTTTAGTTGGATGTTCGTCTAACGGTTTTTAAAACTAATTTTTACCACACTATTTCGATTGTCCACTTTAGACTTTCTACTAACTATAAGTAACTTTGCAACTACATGTTAATTATCAGTCATTAGAGAATGTCTGCTTATTATCTGCTAACACTTTATTTTAATGCTCCCCAATAGAAATTCTACTGACTATAAGTAACTGTGCAACTACATGTGAACCCTAACCCTGCAGTCTACAAATATTCTAATGAGAGTTTGTTGGTAGTTGCAAATTAATGAGAGTTATGCCATGACAACTCTCAGAGTGTTTGACATGGTAATGTATGTGACAATGTTGATATGTTTGGTCTTGGCGTAACCGATCTGCTACGCTGCTGCTGTTATTGCTGCTGCTGCAGAGCAAGCACGGGATTTGCTCCTGCCAACATGACACGCCGCAGTGAGCAAGTAAGAAATACTGCTGCTGTACAATATAGTGTACATGAATTACCCGTAGCAGATCTATACAGGTGGAGCTGGGGGAGGTGGAGGGTTTCTGAAAGCGCACTGCAAACTCATTGGCTACTGATTCAGCAGGAACCAATCAGCTGTGCCCTATAGAGAATGATGGGAATGCAAGCAGGTTAAGTTAAGGACCAATCAGCGCCATCTAGAGTTTCATGACAGAACTTTGTTTTTAGTTGACATGTAGTTGTAACGTTGCTTATAGTTAGCAGAATGGCTAAAGTGGACTATCGAAATAAAGTGTAAGTAAATGTATGTTCACTAGTTTATATTGCAGACTGCTTTTAAAAATAATGCATTACTAAAACAGAATGCATTATGCAAACGTATGCTGCATTTTTGTCACATTAATATAATACATTTTGATTTATTTAAAAATTACTCAGTTTTGCTTAAAATGTTATTTTGCCTCTTTAATCAAATTTGTGTATACTTTTAATTTTTTGTTTAATGTCCCATCAAATAATGATTATAGAAAGAGATGGTAAATATCATGGCTGATTTCAGAAACACTGGAAATAGAAGGACTTTTAAACACTGTGGGATATTACTTGGAGTATACTATGTTAATTCTGGCAAAAGTAAAAACAAAAAATTGCATGTTATTCACATAGGCAACATATAATGCAGAAATAGTAAAAATACTATTGCAGTATCCTTTCCGAACATAGCCACCGTTTCTTAGTCATGGTTATGCATCTGTTTCACAGCTGAATGGCGTTCAGGTTTGCACTCCTCAGTATAGAGATGTATTTTTCCTTCAACAGTGTTATTCGGAAAATGAACCCAAGATGAAACCTCTGCTTATTAACGCATTCCTGAAAACCATCAAGCTATGAAATGCATAATATGGGAATAAAACTGTACTGTTATAGCTTAGGCTGACCATCCAGCTCTGGTTTCGACCAGGATTCCCTCTTGAGTCTTGTGCAATGGATATTTCCATGATAACTCATTGTAATATGAAGGTGATGACTGCTTCTTGGTCACCAATGAGCATTTAAGGCTCAAATACCAATCCAAGCCAGAGTTATTCATACATGGATGTAATTCAGAGTTTTAAACAAAGAACATGAGCGTGTCCAACGGTGCATTTATCAGTTTTATCATCTCTTTGATGAATCTGAGTTTCTTACATGTATGCATGCATCTTCTCTGTTAAGACTCACACCAGTCTTACTCTTACGCTTATAAAACTGTTACTTGCCAAGATAAATGTCGTTCCAAACGTGTATAGCTTTCTTTCTTCTGTGATGAATGCTTTTTTCCATACATAAAACATTCTAGGCACAGTCAAGCCCTATAAAGGACAAAAACAAGTATTTAAAACATGTACAAGTATCAAATATAACTAGTTTGCTATGTTTCTATGAGCTATCTCATTCATGTATATACAGTATGGAAAGCAAGCTTTTCAATTAATAACACCATCAATTTACCCCTGTTCTTCAAACAAATAATACTGATTCTTTAGACTTGCAATATAGTGCATGAGTCATATGGACTATTGTTATGGTACTTTCATAGTGCTTTTTGGAGCTTGACAGCCCTTCGTCACTGTGTTGTGTGGAAAATAAGCATCATTTTAAAATGTATGTGTTCCACAGGAGAAAGAAAATCATACAAGTTTTTTTTTTTTAAATAAACGTTTTGTTTCGCTCTCATTGAATGCATTTTAAGACTGTTCGCATTTTAAGGGACAGATTCAAAGCACAGCATGTTTTACTACGTGGTCCTTTGGGGTTAAATGTCTTCCTCGTGGTGATAAAGGATGAAAGCCAAGGACAGAAACCATTACAGTACAGACATTCCCCTTCCTGCATATGGGACCTTCGAGACAAACTTTCCTGCCAAAATACTGTACACCAGACGCAGCTGTGTTAGAAGAACAGCAGTGCGTCTAGAGGTAACCATATATTCAGAACTTGTAAAGGTAAAAATTTTAACTATCCAAACCATATGCTATTTTTTTCTGTACGTAAAATTTTTGAGCATGTATTTTTAATACAGCTTTTAACACACAGTGACAATTAATAGTGAGTAGAAAAAACACAATAAAAGTATGGAATCAGTTTTGTGCCTAAAATATTGAACGCAACTGTGAAGCGTATAATGAAAACTTTGTAAGTTTTGTGAACAAAACAAATTAATACTTTTGTTCATGCATTAAATGAATCAAAAGTAGAGTTTTTATTGCAAATAAATTCTGTTCTTTAGAATTTTCTATTTGTCAAAGAATCCTAATCCCACATTAGAATGATTTCTGAAGGATCATGTGACACTGAAGACTGGAGTAAAGATGCTGAACATTCAGCTTTACCATCACAGAAATGTTAAAATATTCACATTGAAAACAGCTATTTTTCGGTACATTGCAATAAAATTTCACAATAATGCTGTTTTTATGGGGGTTTTTTAATCAAATAAATTCAGCCTTGGTGAGAATAAGAGAAAACATTTAAAAATCTTAACTTTTGAATTGCAGTACACATGTTTTTATTTTGGATGAACCATTCTTTTAGCCATTGAAAAACACATATTGGTCAATATTAATATGAATATTTATAGTTCAGTCCTTGTTTTGCGTGTCTGATTGGTGGTTATCACCGTTGGCGTCTTCCTCCACTTGCTTGTTATGTTGTTGTCTTTTCTGCGCTCACACTCTTTCACCAAGTCTTGCTAAGTGGGTTAGTGTTTACGTTGACCACGAGCTACGATTCTGATGCCGTTAAGATAACAACAACATGATGGAAAGTGTGTTTTTCTGAGCAAAACATGTGTTTAGAGAAGATTTGCCTGTGTCTAAACAGATCTGACAAAGATAGAGCGTCTCCACTGAAATTCAGCTCTCAAAGGACCGAGCCTGTGGGTTTTTTCTTTCTGAAGTGTTTTTTTCTGTCAGTGTTTGTCAGTTTATTTCCCCATCATGCCGTTTACTCTCCTTTTCCTTCCTTTCTCTTGGGTTTTGCTGCCAGATGTGATGACAGAGATCTAGTAGTCAAAATTAAATAAACAACAGCCTGTTTTGTGAGGCGATTGTAGTACACTCTAAAAAAAAAGATTAGGTGGGGTTCTATAGAACCCTTGACTCAATTCTAAAGAATGCTTTATGCCAAAAATCTATCAGGTAAAAATGATTGCATATACTTTCATGTTTCATTTTTTTTCTAGTGATAAAGTATGTTTACTAATTGCTTAAAAAATAAATTAAATCTAAATCCATAAAATAATCCCATGATGGGAATCCCTTAAAGGTTCTTTGAAGACAGAACCCTTTAAACTTCTATATAGAACCTTTTCTTCTTATAAGGTCAATGTGTCACACTGAATATGCATGTGTCAATCTACCGTATGTTTAAGCTTATTTCATGTTTTCCTCCTTTATGACATCTGCCGCATGTATGTCCCCTCAAAGTGGGTTTGCATCTAAGCATGCATTTATTGGTACTGAAACTGTCGTGTTTCTCAGTATTCTCTGGGGTGAGTGCATCGAGGTTGCGATTGCTTTCTCGTAACTCTGATTCATAGTTTGGCCCTGATCTTGAGGGACTTTGAAAGCTGATTTCCTTGATAACCATTTTCCACTGGCTTTTTCATAAACCATTAGGCTCTTTTACATGCATGAAAAGCCTTTGCTTTCTATTGTCAATGGAGTTTGCTTGTTTCCTTGGGTGACAGTCACACTCATGCAGCTGTGTGTGTGTGTGTGGATCTGTTCTGCTCTGTTCTTCCTGGCAGATAGGGTTTTAATGTTAACTGTAGCAACTTATTTTAGTTTATTTGTTGAAAGGAATCTGACATTGACAAAATACAGCAATGGGAGAAGGACTGAGTTTTGTCTTGTTACTATCAGCAATATGTAAAGTCAGAGAACTATGTGAATGTGGAATGTGCTGGACTTTCCAGTTAAACCAGCTAAAACCAGTTAAAGGTGGTTTTTAGTTGGTCAAAACTGGGCTAAATTGGTCATAACTTGATCCAATCTGGTCCAAAGTGATGATTAGTTGTTTCGAGCTGTTCCGAGATTATCCAAACTGGCTATTAGCTGGTCTAAACTAACAGCATTAGCAGGAAAACAAAGAAAAGTGACTCAGCGGGGTGTCAGATGTCTTGCTCCTGACAGTATTGATCAGTTTTCCTCAGAGCTTTGCCATAAACTCCTCCTCCATAAAAGTTACCAAGGCTTGCTCAGAGACCAAATACAATATTATTATTCACCTCTTTATTTATGTTAATTTTCCCTCTATTGTCTTTTTAATATATATAGTACTTGTAATTAGACTATATTTTGTTTTAAAATGCTGATTATCAAATTACAGTTACTTTTTTATGGATTTCATGAATACATTTTATTCACAAAATGGTACTAAATTATTCATAATTTATTAATTCTCCCTAATTCTTTTAAATTGTCCTTTCTTAAATATTTATTATAATAAAAAATTTTTATGATTTAATTAATCATTAGCTTTTCCTGCAGTTCTTTCATTCACCCCAGAAACTCTGGCATAATTTAATGCTTAATGCACTTAGAAAAAATATTTTCTCTCTTTCTCTCTCTCACCCCACACCACTAATCCTACCCAAACGTATAATACGTACGCAACCTACACCACTACTAAACCTATCATATGCATGTAAAAACTCATTTTGGCGTATAAATTGCACGATAAACACAATGCGTGCTATAGAGACGCATTAATACTAAATTATTATATGCATGTATAATCGAAGCTAATTTGTGTGGGTTTGTCCCATCCCCAATGTCACTTCTCTTTCTTTTACGGCCCTGGCGAGAACATCGATCTCCTCGGCTGTGAACCGATTCTGAAGCGCTCCTGTAATGCGCCGTTATAATAGTATTGCGCCATGGAACAAGCGCACCTCGTTCATCATGCTCTTAAAGGGAATGTGATATGAAGCTCTGATTGGTTTATTTCACGTTACGCCCAAACCACACCTATGAATAATGAAGCTACTTCAGACCAACCCCTTTTAAACTTGCGTCGGGCGCAAGAGGCATTTATCCCGCTGGTAAAATAGCAACAGCGCCCAAGACCCGCACACAAAGTTACTTGCGCATCGCGCTTGATACTTGCGTTTCAGATCGTTAAAATAGGGCCCTTAGTGTGATCAGGTCATATATCGTTATATATCGTTATAATTATATTTAATTAATCTAATTAAATATTTGATTAGTAATCTTTGTAATCCCAGTACTGAATGTAAAATATTTACTAATTAACCGCACATTTTTCTGTAATTAACCGCGATTTCCAAGTTTGTAATACATTTTTATATTGTAATACTTTCACATCGAATCTCCAAAATAGTGTACAAATAACATAAATATATTATTAAAATTATACAACGTTTAATTTAAGTGATCCTTAAACAATATTCACATAAACCCATTGTAATAATTGTCACATTTAGCTGTGTTTTTAATATATCTGTGTAATATGTAGGCTAATATGTCTTTAATAAGCTGTGCCTGAATACGTTTTTTTTTCTTCAGATTTGTACCTGCCCTGCTAAAATGCACAAATTTGTTTTTGTTTTCTTTGCCTTTTGACCCATGTAACCTTGTAAACAGTGCTTTAAGATTTTCAGGTAAGTCAACAGGTAAATATATGAATCATTTCTTGAATAATTTGTGTATATGTGCAGTAAATAAACACTAGACATTCTTTACTGCATAAATTATAAATTGAATATAGATTCATCTTTATTAAAGCTAGAAAAGTGATTCAGTCAACAAGAGTGAATTTTTCTGTCTTTTCTTCTCTGATTAACATTGACAGACAGCAGCTGCTGTCACTTTAAGACCTGCCGGACATGATGAAAATATGACACTCATATTCTCAGATTTACTCATAAATCTTTGCATTCATTCATCAGTTTTAAAGCCATTTAAGACTGTGCTTACGAGGATACACAACAATAATAGGCATTTCAACATAATTGTGTTTTTGTCCATTCATGCATGAAAGACTACTCAATACGGTGAGCACAGATTTGAGTTTTTTTTTGCGTCTTATCACGCTTGAATGGATGATTTGATCAAATGTCAGCATTGACATTGATGTTTGTTTGATAATTTGACAGTATACCGTTAGTGTCAGACAGCT
The DNA here is from genome assembly GCA_031834385.1 of Semotilus atromaculatus. NCBI lineage: Eukaryota > Metazoa > Chordata > Actinopteri > Cypriniformes > Leuciscidae > Semotilus > Semotilus atromaculatus. Next base: position 11,303,732 of record JAULUF010000005.1, on the reverse strand, counting down.
GGGCAAATGTCAAGTATAGCTGACCTTCAGAAAAGTTATGTCTTTATATAGGTCTGAAAAGTCTGAAAAGGTCTATATCATATTAGGCAATGTATTGCCTTCTCCCCATATAATCCCCACATTACATCACACAGACCCTCACTCGTGATTTTCTGCGAGCCCCTGCTGATGCAGGCTTAGACACTAATACCCTTCCTTCCGCTGCTTTGGCCAGTCAGCGTCCTGTTTAATTGCCATCTGGGGCAGATGAAAATGAAGTGGCATCTTTTATTTATAGTCTTGCTTTCTTCCTGGCTCTGATGGTCAATCGATGTCGGAAAGATTCATACAGTGCATTAGGAGGCTTTAGTGTCTCTTGTGTCATCAGAAATATTCAGAGATCTGCTGACCTCTTCATCAAAACAATACGGATTCAATTATGAAGCTGTCAGAACAGGTATTTCGGAATGTGCAGATATATGATGAGTGTATTATTAGTAGTTTAACTGTTCTGAAAAATATGCTAAAGATCCCTTGCAAATGAGCCATGACTATGATTATACAACATTTATCTGCAAAGCTTTGATTTCAAAAAGAAAAACTTCAGAAAAGAAGACACAATCCACATGTGTGAAAACGTCCAGGTCACATTTCACCCAAAGATCAAAAGGAATTTGTATTGGTGATTGGAAAAATATTTTTATTTTGGAATTATTTTAAAGACAAATAATACATTTTCTCCACTGTAACACATTGGGTAGCCTAATTATACAAATACTTCATGTTATTTGCTATATACTATATATAGAGTGTTGATATGACTTTTTCCACTGTCATCTTGTTTGTTTCCCTGTCAACACCCGTCCCTCATTTAGTCTCTTCATCTTGTGTATTTAAACCCTCAGTCATCGTCTGTTCATTGTCTTGTGTTAATGTTTCATGCATCTATTATTCCTGATGTTTTTTAAATGTTATTTCATTGTTCATCTGCGTCAATCTGTTTTTTTTTTTTTTTTACTTCTGTCTGTGTGAAAAATGTTTGCTGTTGATGAACTCCACATCCAGATACCTTTGAGTCACAGACACCTTCACACTTTCCACAATTCCTACAAAACATTCCAATGTTCTGAGTTCCCGAATTAGCCACAATCAATCTAAAGCTCTTCTCATCCCAGTCTGTGCGTATAACAGCTGGTGGCTTGTCACACCAGTTCCTTCTGCATATCCTCAGAAGTCGGCATTAGTTACATGAAGTGCAGAGGTCATTATATCAAATGAATATCTGTTCCTCATCAAATATTGAATTAGTCACCTATATTACTGTTCTAGATTAACCAGCATGTTTGAACTGGAAGCCAGTGAAATGTAAATGTAGTTTCATCCAACAGAACTCAGAAGTTAGTTCAACATTATCTTTTAAGAATATATATACACTCACCGGCCACTTTATTAGGTACACCTGTCCAACTGCTCCTTAACACTTCATTTCTAAGCAGCCAATCACATGGCGGCAACTCAGTGCATTTAGGCATGTAGACATGGTCAAGACAATCTCCTGCAGTTCAAACCGAGCATCAGTATGGGGAAGAAAGGTGATTTGAGTGACTTTGAACGTGGCATGATTGTTGGTGCCAGAAGGGCTGGTCTGAGTATTTCAGAAACTGCTAATCTACTGGGATTTTCACGCACAACCATCTCTAGGGTTTACAGAGAATGGTCCGAAAAAGAAAAAACATCCAGTGAGCGGCAGTTCTGTGGGCGGAAATGCCTTGTTGATGCCAGAGGTCAGAGGAGAATGGCCAGACTGGTTCGAGCTGATAGAAGGGCAACAGTGACTCAAATAACCACCCGTTACAACCAAGGTGGGCAGAAGAGCATCTCTGAACGCACAGTACGTCGAACTTTGAGGCAGATGGGCTACAGCAGCAGAAGACCACACCGGGTGCCACTCCTTTCAGCTAAGAACAGGAAACTGAGGCTACAATTTGCACAAGCTCATCGAAATTGGACAATAGAAGATTGGAAAATCGTTGCCTGGTCTGATGAGTCTCGATTTCTGCTGCGACATTCGGATGGTAGGGTCAGAATTTGGCGTCTACAACATGAAAGCATGGATCCATCCTGCCTTGTATCAACGGTTCAGGCTGGTGGTGGTGGTGTCATGGTGTGGGGAATATTTTCTTGGCACTCTTTGGGCCCCTTGGTACCAATTGAGCATCGTTGCAACGCCACAGCCTACCTGAGTATTGTTGCTGACCATGTCCATCCCTTTATGACCACAATGTACCCAACTTCTGATGGCTACTTTCAGCAGGATAATGCGCCATGTCATAAAGCTGGAATCATCTCAGACTGGTTTCTTGAACATGACAATGAGTTCGCTGTACTCAAATGGCCTCCACAGTCACCAGATCTCAATCCAATAGAGCATCTTTGGGATGTGGTGGAACGGGAGATTCGCATCATGGATGTGCAGCCGACAAATCTGCGGCAACTGTGTGATGCCATCATGTCAATATGGACCAAACTCCCTGAGGAATGCTTCCAGCACCTTGTTGAATCTATGCCACGAAGAATTGAGGCAGTTCTGAAGGCAAAAGGGGGTCCAACCCGTTACTAGCATGGGGTACCTAATAAAGTGGCCGGTGAGTGTATATATATTTGTATATACACTTTACAATAAGGTTCATTAGTTGGGGACACATCCTGAGTGATGTATCCTGGGGTCATTGGGTGTTTCGGGTCTTTCAACATCAGACACCCTCGCTCAAGTGATCTGGCTGGAGTTGATCAGACCCCAGCCTGTGTCCCAGCAGCAATTGCTCCACGGTTCTGCCCTCTTTATCCCGAGCCACCAATTGGCTTTCTCTTTGCGGATCTGATCGCCTTTGGCTTAGCTTCCCCTTTGATGCCTAGGATTTTAAACATGTTGCAGAGTGATCGAGCTCCAATAAGATCAATTGCTTGGCAGAATCTGAGCCAATAATCAAGTCTGGACAAAGCCTTGTGGATATTATTCTGGTTGGGATCTTTAGCTGTTTACCAAGATCCACTTCCAGTTGCCAATCAGTGGCAGTAGTGAGGACGCCAGACTTTGCTATGAGTTGTGGAAGGGCTTTCTCTCCGGCTCTGAGAAACTTGATGGTCCTTGATTTGTGGTGGCCCTTGATGGTATTAATGGCTGTGGCTATGGTCTCAGCAACTGCTTTAAGCACCTGGTCGTGGCGCCAGCGATAGCGCCCATCTTCAAGAGCTTTTGGACAGCTACTAAGGAGATGCTCTAGGGATCCCCTTCCTGGACAAAGGGGACAGGAAGGTGTCTCAATTTTGCTCCAGATGTGGAGGTTTGCTGGACTTGGTAGGACATCATAGACAGTTCGGACTAAAAGCCTGATACGCTGGAAGTCTCCTTTCCAGATGTTGACCCAGGTGATCTTATGTTGCCGAACATTTTCCCATTTAGTCCAAGCTCCTTGCTGTTCCATTCCCACCATCCTGCTAGCTCTGACTTCCTCCACGCCTGCCCGCACTTCCTCCTGAACAAGGTGTTGACGCTCTTTACCTTGAGCATTTTCATCTCTTGTTATCGGGAAGTAGCCAAAGCCTGCACGCCCTGTTGCTATGGGCCCCACCAGTGCCTTTTGCCTTAGCCGTGACTCAGCCACCTCCAGCGATTTTCCTGCACTCCATTTCCTGCCTGTTCGCACCAGTATGCCAGCTGCTGCCACCTTTGAATCCCTGGACTCTCCATACTGCCATGCTTCCCGTGTTCTTTACACCATGAACTCCTCAGAAAGGCTGTTAATTGGGATTTGCAGGACATTACTGGTTCCGTACAAAGCAGCACTGCTCAGACTGCGAGGTAACCCAAGCCATCTACGCAGGGCTTCTACATTTGTGATGGGCACTCCGATGCCTCGATCCGGAACACAGCTAGACCCAGGGAATCCTCAGGTCAAGCCTGACCAGCCTGAGCCTGTTCATGTTATGCCTGTCGAACCAGAGTCTCGTCCCACCGAGACCACCCGTCCAGAGTCTCGTCCCACCGAGACCACCCGTCCAGAGTCTCGTCCCGCCGAGACCGCCCGTCCAGAGTCTCGTCCCGCCGAGACCGCCCGCCGAGACCGCCCATCCAGAGTCTCGTCCCGCCGAGACCGCCCATCCAGAGTCTCGTCCCACCGAGACCGCCCGTCCAGATTCTCGTCCCGCCGAGACCGCCCATCCAGAGTCTCGTCGCGCCGAGACCGCCCATCCAGAGTCTCGTCCCGCCGAGACCGCCCGCCGAGACCGCCCATCCAGAGTCTCGTCCCACCGAGACCGCCCGTCCAGATTCTCGTCCCGCCGAGACCGCCCATCCAGAGTCTCGTCCCGCCGAGACCGCCCGTCCAGATTCTCGTCCCGCCGAGACCGCCCATCCAGAGTCTCGTCCCGCCGAGACCGCCCATCCAGAGTCTCGTCCCACCGAGACCGCCCATCCAGAGTCTCGTCCCGCCGAGACCGCCCATCCAGAGTCTCGTCCCACCGAGACCGCCCATCCAGAGTCTCGTCCCACCGAGACCGCCCATCCAGAGTCTCGTCCCGCCGAGACCGCCCATCCAGAGTCTCGTTCCACCGAGACTGCCCGTCCAATCGACCATCACCTGATCACCTATCACCTGCATGTCATCAATCACGATGGACACTTATGATCATGACACAGCTGTCTGTCATTGTCTCGTTATCATCATCATCATCATCTGCATCACCTGTGTTCTGTTAATGAGTGTTCATCTGTGTTTGTATTTAGTTCCCTTCTGTTCAGTCAGTCTTTGTCTGTTCTACGTTGTATCTAGTGTGTGTGTGAACCTTCTGCCCGTATGTACCCATTTTAGTTTTATTGTTGTAAACGCTTTGCTTTGGAACTTCTGACTCCTCCTCTCCTTCTGCCTGCACCACACCGTGACACTTAGTTATTATTAATTTCAACATTTATTTATACGCTATTAAAATCAAAGGTTGTATTTCTTAACAGTAGGTAATGCAATGTGCCATAACATGAACAAACAATGAACATTGGATTTGTATTAACTAACATTAAAAACGATTCATAAATACTGTAACAAAATTGCTCATTGTTAGTTCATGTTAGTAAAATTAATTTTAACTAATGAACCTTATTGTTACCATATATATATATGATCTTCTCAGCATATCAAACTGTGCTCAGAAGAGCCCTCAAGTTCAGAGATTTCATTTTGAACTTCATTTTGAACTTTTCTCATCTAATTCCTCCAAAAATATACAGTATGATCTGAGATGCTATACTCATTTTACAGCTTTATCCTCTTTGTGAAAGCAGTTTCTCTATAATATTGACATTTAATTTGAAAGCATCATCGGAGGAATAAAAAGACTCCCTTATGTTTTTGTTTCAGTCCTGTTGTGCTTAAATCCTCACATGGGTAACTGGGATTTATAAGAGTATTTGTGACACTTTAGGGTTCAGAGCTCTTTCTGAGATCCAAATCTTCTCCAAAAATTATTTTAATGTCTGTAAAAGGAGTTTAAAGTTTGTTTTATTCTGTGATGAGTCCTCTGTTAAGAGTTTGTTGCAGATGACCTCTGGTTGTGTTTAAAGTCTGTATAGGCGAGAGATGGTGGAGATTATGAATATTAACACATCACTTAAACATACTCAGAGCTAATGCACCAGTCGCCACAATTTTGAATGTCTACTTCATGACTTTAAACAGGGAGGGATTGATTCAAACAAGAGGCCTAAAGGCTTGATTACAGTTTCAGTGCCTGAAACTCTTCTTCTAAACACTGTATTTGTGGGTGTTTATGCAGAGGTAGTGGAGTAACATCCCAGATAGATCTCACATCCATCTCCATCAAACTCTCTGTCCACCTCAGTCTTTATGTGCACTCTCACAACTTTCTGACAGCGGCCTTACACTGGAAAATACCTTTTTGATCCCTATTTTTGTAAAAAAAAAAAAAAAATTATCAATATTTTCTCTTTTTGTCCTTTTCCATTAAAAAAATCATTTGATATAATTTTTCTTTTTCTGTAAAAATTAAAAAAATAATAATAATTTAATCAGTGTTTCGTCTCTTTTTGTCTTTTTCTATAAAACATTTTTTAATCAGTATTTTTCTCTTTTTTCTGTAAACATGTTTGCTTTTTCTGTCTTTTTTTCTTTTTATCTGTAAAAAATCCTTTAAATCTGTATTTTTCTTTTTTTTGTCTTTTCTTAATCACTATTGAAATCTCGACATGTCTTTCTATAAATATATTTTCTCATGAAGAAAAACATTTTTCACATGAAAATATTTCCACATTCTTAAAACAAAGAGAAACTTTCTTGACACAAACTTACAATATATATTAAAGGTAGGGCAATTTTGGAGAGGCTAGCAATAGCAAGCTAGCTTTGAAATTATTAGATCCCACCCTCCCTTCAGAGCATCTCCAGACACGTCTCCTTCAAAACACATGAACACACAGCAAATTCTGCGAAGCGTCACGAGAAGCAGCGTGAAATTACCTCATGCGTCAAAGCACATATCATTACAAAAATCATAAACATAAAACAACTTACAGAGCTCTAGTTCGCCGTTGATAGCGTTGCCATAGAAACGCAAAAATCAGACTCTGAGAACATCACGGTAATTATGGTTACAATATGGTGTGAACTCAGCATAAACTCGTTGTTTTTGGTTCATGAGGGACTGTAAAAGATGATTGCTGTTTGTTTGTGGTGCTCGGTGACTGACGTCTGTCTACAACTCTGCATAATCTCATGAAACGCGTTGATGTTGTGTGATGTCTGTGCAAGCAGGTGCGCGGAGGTATTGAAATACATGTTGACAGGACATTGTATCATTACATTCGGACTGAATTCAATGATTGAACGACCATTTTTTTGGTCCTGAGACTTCCATTGAAGATATATGTACAAGTACATGTTTTAACATTTAGATTACATTTATTTTTGATTGCTATCAAGATGTGAAGAGAGTTTCAACAAGAATAACAAAGCGTATTTATAAAACAATTGGCTATTCCCTACCTTTAACAACTGTTTTCATGCAGCCTTACCTTTGCATTTTCTTTTAATTGAGCCAAGAGGTCAGTCTGTGACATTTAGATCCTCTACAGAGCAGTACTGCCTTGATGAGAATCTGTACGCAAACCTGAAAGGTTAATTTGCCATGGCATCCTTCTGAGATTTACTATGAGTTTTTGTAATGGGCTTTTTCAAATTATAAGTAAAATAAGGCCCGAAGTAAACATTAGATGAAGATTCTTGCACAATTTGTAAAAACAACAACAACAACAAAAAAAACATACAGCATTTTTTTTTCTTCTAACATGGCATCTTGAAAATTCAGATTTGAGATATATTGAGTGTAATTTATGTTGTGAAACAAGACATCCAAGTATCTGCAGGTCATGTTAACCAAAACAAATATTTCACTCATAATTTGAACATAAAAAAAAAATCAATAAAAAAAAAATCCAGGAAATTCCAAAGGAAACTCATGGCTTGAAAATGCTAGTTCTCGTCCAGGTTTTTGGACTACAACCTGAACAGATCTATCCCTTTTCGCTATGCAGATTAATAGGTCAAAGTTCACCAAGCTTAACCAGTCAGAACACCATAGAAACCTCCCTAACAAAACACCCTATCATCACACTGCTGATTTTTTCTTCAGAAAATGACCTTTCTTTTTTTGCATTACTGATGGGTGTCACTAATGGGAATAATAAAAAGGAAAACTGTATAATACACAAGAATAACTTGAGAAAGATTAAGAAATAGAACTATTATGTCACTTTATTTATGTCATATGAACCCTTCTATCGGGTTCATATATCGGACTCCGCTTTTGTAAAAAGCTAACCGGAAGAGCCGTATCCCTACTAAAAGACGTACTTCCGGTCTTCAATTTTTTCGTGACATAGGCCTATATCTTAGCAACACCATCTGGCGGCCTGGTGTGTGGAAAACTGTGCAGTCTCTCTGCTCAACCCGGAAATAAATAATAATAAATCGATCCGATTTTGCTTGAGTTCTTAAATGTTCTAGTGGTAGATCTTTTGCCAAGCGTGTCAGAGGTTACGGGTTCTAATCCAAGCTCGTATAGTTTTTTTTTTTCTCTCTCTCATCAAACCGATTATGTTAATCAGTGGTTACAGTCTATATCATGCAGGGACACGTTTGTGTGCATTTGTGATTTTGTGATTTGGATCTAAACAAATCAATCTAACCATAGATGTGAACAAGTGGTGGCTTTATTAATCTATTGAAAATAATTTTGCAAGGGTTCTATGACATTAGTATATTTTTGTACCAAAAAAAAAATTGGTTTCTGTCAAAAAAAAAAATTACCACCCCGGGGCCGGTGGTCTGTGAAATTTCCCGGTAGATTTATTGGTTACACTACTCCGCCTCTGCTTCTGAAACTCTCAAATAATTCCCTCCCGACAGACTGAAGTGACGCATCTTCTTCCCGGACCCAAAGGAGAAGAGCAAAGACATAAATCCCCAAGCGTTGCTTAAGAGTCTTTCTGCCAAATATATGTTTTTTGTGGGAGACATGTTAAATTTAAGGAAGTCTCTTGGCTCAATTCATTTCACTGGAGCATTAGAGGAACATTGAGTTCAAACAGCACATTAGGGAGAGTCATGTTGGTGCGTAACATTACCTCTCAGACATCTCAAGGCTTGTAGTAACTCAACATAAATTGATAATCGCTATATTTGGCTGTACAGGAGGTGCCTGCAGCTCTTGAAATGAGTGGGCTTGATTATGTTTGTATGTTCCCTGCACTCAAACTCTGAGAAAGTTATTCTTACTTTTGTGTGAAACAGGCTTTATGGCTTCTGGTGAAATACAGTGTAATCAGTGCAAACTGCAGTCATTCGGGCTGATATGTTGCCAGCTATATGTGTGTGTGTATATGTGTGTGTGTGTGTGTGTGTGTGTGCGTGCGTGCGTACGTGCGTGCGTGCATTCATGCGTGTGTACCTACTTATCTATATTTTGGGGACAAATTTGTACCCAGAAGTGACCAAAACTTTACAAAACCTCCCAAAACCTCCCTTTAAGGACGTTCTCATTTGTAAATCTGGTATAAAAATAGAGTAATTAAAGCTGTTGTTTTTTTTAAATGCTGAAAGTTTTGTGTGATGGATAGGTTTAGGGGTAGGGTTCATGTAAGGGCATAAAATATACAGTTTGTACAGTATAAAAACCATTACGTCTATGGAATATCCCAATTTAGATAGCTAAGTGTGCTCATGTTTATATTACATTGTGGGGACCAGCCAGCGGTCCCCATGAGGAAAACAGCGTATAAATCACACTAAGTGATGTTTTTTGAAAATGTAAAAATGCAGAATGTCTCCTGTGATGGATAGGGGCAGTTGAAGTGGACAGAATATATAGTTTGTACAGTATAAAAACCATTACGCCTATGGAGAGTCCCCACAAAGATAGTGAACCAGACATGTGTGTGTGTGTGTGTGTGTGTGTGTGTGTGCGCGCACTGACCGACAGGGGTTTTTTTAACAGCCTGCTTATGGGACGGGCAGCTAGCGGATCGTTAGGAAATATTAGATGAATGTGATCATTTATTTTTGGGCCTGAAATCACTGATACAACCTTTATTTAAGATGTATTTTTTGGTTTTACATTTGCATGCATCAAATGTTTTATAAATTCAATGATCCACCTGATGCTGTGCTTTCCAGTGATTTTAACCTGCTTCATGTTCTGGCTTTTCCCTCTGCTAAAATCACAGTCAGATCACTCTGGGCTTTTCAGAAGGAGGGGTTTGTAGAAATTGGCGCGTTTCCAACAGACTGGGAATAGAGGTGCTCCAGTAATGTGTAGTATGTGAAGCATACTGAGCATTAAACCATGTTAACTTATTTTATTACACTCAATAAACAAAATAATGAACTTTAAAATAGCATCATACAGTATGACCCCTTTAATGCACGACCTCTAATGCTTTATTTTGATTATACTCAACTGAACAGTCAAACATAGGTGGAGGAAGAGAGGTCAGACACAATAGTGGGAGTCACAGTGAGTTCAGGATCCCAGGGTCAAGTATGTTGCCAGGCTTGTCTTGGCAGATGCTTGGTAAAAGGAATTGTATATGATCTGATACTGTAAATGTGAGGCTGTAAATGTACAGTTGTATACTAAAATCATTGTTTAGAAGAAAAAGCCAGGTGTTATCTTTCAAAAAGAGGTTGAGAATCCCATTGGGTTTGTTTAGGGAGGTGTCCTGTACTGGTATGCAGTCACTAAAGACTGAATTTAGCTGGGTGGGTGATAGTTTCACAGAATAATAACAAACGCTCATTCCTGTACGGCTTAATACTGAATGCATTTGTTGTGTTTGGCAAATAAGCAGGCAGGAGGATCAGCAGCACTCGACCCGAACAGACCAGCCAGTGTGTGTGCTTTTGAACTGGAGTGTTGCACATTCAGGACAAGCACTAATGTAAGTGGTGCAACATAAATCACATTCTTAGATAACACTGAAGGATAAAAATAGAAGATACAGCAGCAATTAAAAACGTCTTTTGTCGGGGCTTCGAAATCACTCTCGAAGTCTTGGGTTTTGATGGCAGAAGAATAGACTTTGTTATCAGAGATATAAAGCCGAGTTGGTCTGCAATGCAAATGTTATACGGTTTTCCATATACTTCAATCGAAGGCAGAGTCACTAAATGTACTTTATTGTAGCCTACATCCCAATGTTATAAAGCATGCAAGAGATCTCAGTTCATCACGTTTTCTCATATAATTGCTCAAAGAGGGATTTGTTCATCATGTCAGCACAAGATCATCACATGTTTTTGTCAGGGTTCTGTCACTTCGGTCTAGTTTATTTCTTGGTTCTGTGACAGAGCTCTGAAGTTTTTGGCTTCAAGCAGTCTTGAGCCGTGCGCTCATAGTTCGAATTGCGGGGGGTATTGGGGAGGTCCGACCCCCCTAGATGAGACTTGGACCCTCCCAAAAGGGATGAAATTAAAACTTTGGGGGGGTACTGAATTTAAAAAAAATAAAATATAATGTTAGCCCATCCAAATTTAAATGCAGTATTACCATCACATACCAACAAATAATCGTATGAAATACGATTTTCAAACCCTCACTCCCCATGTACTACCATTTCTCTGGTACGTTCAGACTGTGTTTTTTGCTATGGTTTGTTGATATCACTTCACTAGCTGTCAAAACGTACGTACCTGATTGTTACCTGATTATTGATTATTTTGCCCCACCTGTCCTTCCTCGTTACCTGCCTTGTTTGCTCCCTGTTTGTTCTCCCTGGGTGCTTCTAAATTCTTATTTGTGGATCCTTGTTTCCTTTCCTCGCCTCCTTTCCTCACGTCTCCGCTCCACCCCCTGTAGGATATGAGGGAAGGCTGCAAGGAAAGAAAACGAGGATGGAGGAATCGAATGAAAGCTTTTTTATACATTGGAATACTTGATCACTCGAGCGTCACTTCATAGCATCATCTGCAGCGCTCAAAGGATCTGCCCTTATGTTGTATTAGTTTCGTTATTAAATAAATTCATAATAAATAATATTAAAGCAAGATACCATGTTGAAATATGTGAGATGTGTGGTTATAAACGGCAAAGGTAAAGTATAGATTAAAATTATTGTGACCGATGTGAAGGGAGAGAAGAATTGATATGTGTGTCACGTTTAGTCAATGAAACTCTTCCGCAAAGGATACACCCGTGTATCCTCGCTTATGACTCCTCAGGAAGCCTCCTCACTCCTCGGTCTTCGACTCCTCGCGGTGCAATTAGAGAATTGGGATGTCCTTCAAGATGGGAAATCAGAGCCAAAGATCGGCTTGTCCTTCCAAGTTTCCAGTTACTGCATAATAGAATCGAGTGGAAAGCTTGGGCCGTACGCTCTTCTGTCCGCGTGTATTGTTGAGTTTTGTGTAGCATGCGGTTCGTGTTTACATCGGCCTCCTGCTTTCATGTCTTGTTTGTCTTGTACTGTGTGGTACGCAGCTTGTGTTTTACACCAGCTATGTGCTTTCATGTTGTCATGTTTTGTGTGAGCATGTGGCTTGTGATTTGTTTTACTGGCCATGTGATGGTGTTCAAGTCATATTTGGTGTGAGAACATGGCTTGTTATGCATGTTTCATGTATTTTTCACAATCTTCCACACAGCAGTGTGTCACAAACTGCTCTGACACAGTTGAAGATCCAAATGCAGCTTTATTAGGGGAATCCAGAATCGTAACCCACAAAACAGGCAATAGGTCAAAACACAGGGAAGATTATCCAAAAAGACAATAGGGCAGAGAAACACAGGCAAAGAGGGAAATCCAGGAAACCAGTCAAAACCAAAACAAAGTCAAAACTAAAACAAGCACACTCAGAAATGCAGTGTGTCACAAGACTTCACAAAGAATGAGCGAAAACACAGGGCTTAAATAGGCAGGCTTTAACAAGATAATAAGACACTGGTGTAAGTAATCAAACAGAAGTCTAGGCAATGGGTTATGGGAATTCCCAATTCAGAGGCTGCATCCTTCCAAGGTTGTTGGCATCACCATGGCTCGACGAAGGCTTTACCAATTCAAAGGCTCCTCCAAATGCGTCCTTCGTTTTCCCGTGAAATGAAGGAGACAACAGATGGATCCTTCGTGGCCTTGCCTACCCCAGAATTCATTGCGCACCAGTGATTTTTTCGACGATTTACACTTTTAAACATAAGTTTTGGGTTTCAACTTACTCAAATATCTAATGATACAAATGTAAAATAAAAATGTTGTTCTCTGTGTCACTTTCAAATTATTGTTTAGTTTTTTTAAGCTCAACCGATGTTTGGGTTTGGTGGCGGGACAATTTTTTTTTTCTCCAGGCTAATAGCCTATGGAGAAGTGTTTGGGAAACGTTTTTGGTTGGTTGACATTAGAGGCAAAAAAAAAGTTTCAAAATACTGGAATTCACATCAGTATATCTTTTTTTTTTGACAAGCTCCTCTTCATTGTTTTTGTGCTTTCAACATCTGGCCTGTTCAGTTGTCTCGATCAAATCCGTCTGGGCAGATTAATTATGTGTTGATGTCGTTTTCCAGGTAGCAGAGAAGGTAAAGTATTGAATAATGAATGAGAGAACTGGATTGAGCAGGACTATCTGAAGAGCTGCAGAAACTGGTTTGGCCTAAAACTCCAGACTGTCTACTTCTCAACACACCTACAGCTGAACATCACAGGAAATACTCTGGTGTTCTAGATGTATGATGAATAGGGCCTTATGTGTTTGTTTGGAAATCAGAGCCAAAGATCGGCTTGTCCTTCCAAGTTTCCAGTTACTGCATAATAGAATCGAGTGGAAATTATTATTATGAAACAGCCTAATTAAAAGGTTTGGCCAGAATTAAAGATTTTATAGTGTTACTCCACTTATAGATTACAATCATATGGCTTTTTATTATTTTTAAAACATGTGCACTGCATATTAAACATTGGTTTGTATGGCACAGATGTTTTTTTAGGAATTCATTGGCTGTCAAATACAGAGGAATTCCCTTTTGGGGTTGGATTAATGGTGTGTTGCTTCACCTGCTTTCTGTCCAGCAGGCCAACGAAAACTGCTGCCAAGAAATACCGACATTACCGTCCAGACTTCTTAAGTGTGGAGAATGATGTGGAGAATTTCACAGTCGCCTTGTACATCAATGAATGGGGATGTGAATGTGCAAATCAGCGAAGGTATGTCCTCTATAGCTACTGTTCATCAACTGCACTTTTAAGCATGTAAAGTTTCATTGCAGCTAACAAGGTCAAAGTTCACCTTATGATTTGTAGACTAATGTAGTCTGTATGGTTCATGGCTAGGTCTTTTGAGCAGAGAAAATCTGTCTCTAATTATGAGATAATGTGTTCAATTTAGAAGAATGTCAAAATGGTTAAAACCTGTATAAAAAAAAACGCATCTGTATTCCGTTAAAAATTACATTAAAAAACGAAATGCTTTATTTAATGCAAAATATTTTATGGTAGTGGTAAAATATATAAAATATTAAATCATTTATAAAATATTTAATCAGTTTATGGTAGAATAAATAAAATATGAGGCTATATGAACTATATTTATAATAACCCTTTATATTTCAGCAAGTGCTTGAACCAATAGCTGCTATCAGAAATAAGTGTTGAAAATAATCAAAATGGGCATGAAATGTGAAAAGTAAGAATTATCTTACCTTGATTATATATATCCATGTGTTATTTAAAAAGAGAGTACATGCACTTTTCGGATCATGAATCACTTAAAACGTATAGGGAAAGCACATAAATTCCTGCATTACTCATCACATATTTATGAGTTTTTATGTTAATTTATATGTAATATGTTCATATTTTTGCTGTTATTTATGTGCATTTGAGTGCTTTGAGTTTATTTGGCATATACCTTTATCCAAAAAGACATTCGGGGTATTTTATTTGTGTTCTTTGGGAATTGAATCCATGACCTTTTTTTATAAAATGAAAAGCAACCACAGGAATGTTTACAGTGCACAGTACAAGAATGTGAATGCATTTCTTTTTTCCTCTGCTGAACAGTTAAGCACCGTTATGTGTCACTTCATGTTAACAAATATTGCCCAAGTCTTTATCAAATGCTATTTTCACTTGATCTTAAAGGAGCTGTATGTAAGAAATTTATTTCAATTAATCATACATTTTCCCTGATATGTCACTAGACATTAAGAAATCATGTTCATTTCAAATACTTATATCACTGACAACAGTAGTCCGGCCAGGATATTGTCATTTAAAAAGTGACGTTGCAGCCCTCAACTGCTGTTGATGTTGTCATGTTGTGTTTTGGTCTGATGCTCCACCCTCCACCGATCTACCAATCACAAAGTCAGCAGTGTTGCTGCATTCGGGTTGCCAGCTCTGCTCTAGTTACCACAGCTGCAGCTAATAACGTGTCATAATCGGATCCTGCAGCATATCTGGCAACCTTGAGTCAGTCATTTGAAAGTGATTGCAGTACCAGTTTTGGCCACAATCTTACATACGGCTCCTTTAAAATAGAGTCAGAGAAGTGATTGTTTGTGTGTTTGTGTTGCTCTCTGGTCATATTGTTTGTTTTAGTCATTTGTCTTCCCTGTTTTGTTATCACAAAGCAATAGATTAGTATAAACAGCTGGTTGGACATCATCCCTTGATACACCCATGTTAAATAAGGATGTCCGGGAAGCCCTACGTGTACTTGACAAGATAGCAAGGACATATACAGTTATGGTCAGAATTAATGGCACCCCTGCTGATCAAAAATTGCTGTAAAAAATAAATCTGCATTGTTTATCCTTTTGATCTTTTATTTAAAAAAATTGCAAAAATCTAACCTTTCATTGAAGTAAAATGATTGGAAGTGTGGGGGTGGGGGGAAATAACATTAAGAAATAAATGTTTTTCTCCAAAACACATTGGCCACAATTATTGGCACCCCTAGAATGTTTTAAGAGTAAAATATCTCTGAAGTATATTCCCATTAATATTTTTTTTTAAATTAGCACACCAGGGTGACTAGGAACATTAAATTGTCTAGCTACTTCTTGTTTCACAGGAGTTTAAATATGAGGAAACATAACGGCCAAATTCCCTTAATCATTCATCACAATGAGTAAAACCAAAGAATATAGTTCTGATGTGCAGCAAAAGATTGTTGAGCATCACAAAATAGAAAGTGGCTGTAAGAAAATAGCTAAAGAATCGAAAATCCCCATTTTGACCATCAGGGCAATAATTAAGAAGTTCCAATCAACTAAAGATGTTACGAATCTGCCAGTAAGAGGACGTGTGTCTATATTGTCTTAATGCGCAGTGAGGAGGAGCGTTTGAGTGGTCAAAGACTCTTCAAGGATCACAGATGGAGAATTGCAGAGATTACTTGAGTCTTGGGGTCAGAAAGGCAACAGTAAAACAAAAATTCAACAACCTCTACATCACCACATGTTGTTTGGGAGGGTTTCAAGAAAAATCCTCCTTGCTCGTCCAAAAACAAACTCCAGCATATTCAGTTGTCAGACACGACTGGATCTTCAAAAGGGGCCGGATTCTATGGTCTGGTGAAACTTTAAAAAAAAACGCTTTTTGGTGGCAAACCCACCAGATGTGTTTGGTGCAAACAGGGATAAAAGTACCACATGCCTACGGTTAAATATACCGCTGGATCTTATGTTTTTTTTTTTGCTGGAGGTCCTCGACTTCTTGTTTAGATTAATCATGGATTCTAGCAAATACCAACAGATAAAAATCAAAACCTGACAGCCTCTGCTAGAAATCTAGTGGGCCGTGTTTGGATCTTCCATCAGGACAACGATACAAAACAAACATCAAAATCAACACAAAAATGTTTCACGGAGCACAAAATGAAGCTTCTGCCATGACCGTCCCAGTCCCAGACCTGAACCCTATAGAAGATGAGTGGCTGAACTGAAGAGAAGCGCCAACATGGATCTGGGAATCTGCAGGATCTGGAGAGATTCTGTATGGAGGAACGGTCTCAGATCTCGTCAGGTGTTCTCCAAACTCATCAGCATTATAGAAGACTCAGAGCGGTTATCTTGGCAAACGGAGGTTACAAAAATAATTTAATACTTAAAGGAGCAGTATGTTAGAAATTTATTTCAATTAATCATAAATTTTCCCTGATATGTCACTATTAAGAAATCATGTTCATTTCAAATACTTATATCACTGACAACAGTAGTCCGGCCAGGATATTGTCATTTAAAAAGTGAAGTTGCAGCCCTCAACTGATGTTGATGTTGTCATGTTGTGTTTTGGTCTGATGCTCCACCCTCCACCGATCTACCAATCACGAAGTCTGTAGTGCTGCTGCATTCGGGTTGCCAGCTCTGCTCTAGTTACCACAGCTGCAGCTAATAACGTGTCATAATCGGATCCTGCAGCATATCTGGCAACCTTGAGTCAGTAATTTGAAAGTGATTGCAGTACCAGTTTTGGCCATAATCTTACATACACTCTTAGAAGAAAAGGTTCTATATAGAACCTTAAAAGGTTCTATCAGCGCTACGTATTTGGAACCCCAAGGTTCTATACAGAACCCTTTTTAAGGGTTCAATAAATATAACCCTTTAGGGTTCTTTGTAACCAGGAAAAAGGTTCTATATGGAACCTTTTAGGGGTTCATTCATTATCATTTGTTTTGTCCTTTCCGGATTAAATATTTCATATTATTGACAAACATCAAAAGACCCTAAAATGTATTTATGAATGCATGTGAATGATCACAAAATTCAAGATATTGGGGTTAGAAAATGTATATATTTATATAATTTTATGTAGTTAATCAATATCACACGAAGAGTGCTATTTCAGTTTTTCTCCTCAATCAGCATGATTAAAATGTGATATTAAGTTACTACAACAGTTTAATAAACAATAATTTAATTACAACAACAAAATGTTGCAGAATAATGTAATATATGAATGAATAATAGCCTATAAAGAACCTTTGTGCCAAAAGGGTTCTTTCTTGTCATTATAGAACCTTTTTAGCATAAAAGGTTCTTTGGAGTTGAGTAAAGAACCCTATGCTTCATATATACACTCACCGGCCACTTTATTAGGTACCCCATGCTAGTAACGGGTTGGACCCCCTTTTGCCTTCAGAACTGCCTCAATTCTTCGTGGCATAGATTCAACAAGGTGCTGGAAGCATTCCTCAGGGAGTTTGGTCCATATTGACATGATGGCATCACACAGTTGCCGCAGATTTGTCGGCTGCACATCCATGATGCGAATCTCCCGTTCCACCACATCCCAAAGATGCTCTATTGGATTGAGATCTGGTGACTGTGGAGGCCATTTGAGTACAGCGAACTCATTGTCATGTTCAAGAAACCAGTCTGAGATGATTCCAGCTTTATGACATGGCGCATTATCCTGCTGAAAGTAGCCATCAGAAGTTGGGTACATTGTGGTCATAAAGGGATGGACATGGTCAGCAACAATACTCAGGTAGGCTGTGGCGTTGCAACGATGCTCAATTGGTACCAAGGGGCCCAAAGAGTGCCAAGAAAATATTCCCCACACCATGACACCACCACCACCAGCCTGAACCGTTGATACAAGGCAGGATGGATCCATGCTTTCATGTTGTAGACGCCAAATTCTGACCCTACCATCCGAATGTCGCTGCAGAAATCGAGACTCATCAGACCAGGCAACGTTTTTCCAATCTTCTATTGTCCAATTTCGATGAGCTTGTGCAAATTGTAGCCTCAGTTTCCTGTTCTTAGCTGAAAGGAGTGGCACCCGGTGTGGTCTTCTGCTGCTGTAGCCCATCTGCCTCAAAGTTCGACGTACTGTGCGTTCAGAGATGCTCTTCTGCCCACCTTGGTTGTAACGGGTGGTTATTTGAGTCACTGTTGCCCTTCTATCAGCTCGAACCAGTCTGGCCATTCTCCTCTGACCTCTGGCATCAACAAGGCATTTCCGCCCACAGAACTGCCGCTCACTGGATGTTTTTTCTTTTTCGGACCATTCTCTGTAAACCCTAGAGATGGTTGTGCGTGAAAATCCCAGTAGATTAGCAGTTTCTGAAATACTCAGACCAGCCCTTCTGGCACCAACAATCATGCCACGTTCAAAGTCACTCAAATCACCTTTCTTCCCCATACTGATGCTCGGTTTGAACTGCAGGAGATTGTCTTGACCATGTCTACATGCCTAAATGCACTGAGTTGCCGCCATGTGATTGGCTGCTTAGAAATTAAGTGTTAACGAGCAGTTGGACAGGTGTACCTAATAAAGTGGCCGGTGAGTGTAGAACCCCAATGAACCCTTTTTTCTAAGAGTGTACTGCTCCTTTAATATTATATTTAATACAGGGTGCCAATAATTATGGCCAATGTGTTTAGGAGAAAAGCAATTATTTCATAATGTGATTTCCCCCCCACTTTCAATTATTTTACTTCAATGAAAGGTTAGATTTTTGCAATTTTTTTTAATGAAAGATCAAAAGGATAAACAATACAATATTTTTTACAGTCATTTTTGTTTTACCAGGGGTGCCATTAATTCTGACCACAACTCTATAGATAGCAAAATACATATGAAAAGGGATATATCTCTAATCCAGCTGTTTTTAGTTCGTCATCATGTTTTAATATTAATGGGATTTAGATGATGTTTTGAAATATTTTTTTAATGAAACTGAAATATCAGAAAAAGTATATTTTTATATAAATGTGCATACAGGTCAAATATATATATATATATTGTGTTAATCAATAAAAAATTTCATGCAGAGCTCAGTTTGTCTTATACTCTTAATTGCTTTATTAATGGAAACACACTCGGTTATATTTCAGCTGTAAGTGCTCAATGCATTAGCTGCGATTCATAAGGAAAATGGACACCCTTTCTTTTCTGGGACTCTGGAATGGATGTGGGATTGGGTTAAAGCCTGGTCTGGTTTGAGTTCTCCCTGTCTTCTGGACTCCCGCAGTGAAAATGTGCCTGGCATTCAATGGATTGTAGAGCTGGACAGTGCTGAGCAAACACAGTATTTTACAGTATGTGTTTTATCCTGCAAAGGCTCAAATTATATGTTTATCTCTGTAAAGCTGCTTTGAAACAATCTATTAAAAGCGCTATATAAATGAAGATGACTTGACTTGACTTCATGTTTCAGGTAAATTCGCACCAAAATTAAAATTGTCATATTTATTCCCTCTTAAGACAGTCCAAACTGAAATTTTAAGCACCCGCAATGTTTTTCCTCTGAGTTATTACAGAGCTTCAGCAGATGGAAAGATTATGAGTGAATAATGAGGTCAAGTTTGGTGTGTTCGTCACACAAAGTAATATGCTTTCAGAAGATTTGGAATAGCCATTTGGGCTAGTTTTCTGATACTGTTATAGTGTTTTTGTTATTTTTTGAGTACGGCTTCCTGAAAAAATTTCAAATGTCTTAATTTGTGGGCTGGGTGATATGGCGATATGACATTATTTTTTTTGGATGAATGGCAATACATCTTGTATATGTTCTTCTTTTTTCTATTGTATTTATTTGAAAAATGTTATTTCACATCATGCCCAATGTTGTCCTACTATCAAGGCTCATATTGAAGGCAATGAAAACAAATGCAGTGAATTTAAATATGCTATACACTGTGCAAAAAAGCATTAAAATCACATTACAATATAATCAACATTACAGTCTAAAAACAAAAATAATGCTTTTTAATGCTTTTTAAAGCAGAAGTTATATTCACTAAACTAAAAATAAAAATAAATAAAAACAAAAGCACAGACTAATTATAGTAGACTATTTGATTATTATAGTAACATTTCATAAAAATACAATTACTTATACAAAATTCTACATATGACAAATTTAATGTCCAACAACAAATATTTTAGCAAAATGTAGCTATATTTTAGTAAGAATTATTGCCTGGTTCACAGAAAAAAGAACGAGTTAGGACGAGAGGTGAGTAAATAAATACATAATTGTCATATTTTGGGGATGGTTTACATGCTCTTTATTTGGTTGTCCTTTATCATTACTTTCTCATTTAAAGACCCACTGCAGATACAATCTCCTGAAGCTAAAAAAAGATTTCTGCTGCTTGTGGAATATATAAACATTACAAAAGTAGTACAATTAAGATAAATCAACTGCATCTTGCATCTTGCAAATCTTGGTGGTAAGTATGGTGATTGTGACATTCTACTGAATTCTGTGATTACAAGTTCATAAACTGTTGCAACAAATTTGAAAGCAAACGCTTAGCCTATCTAAAAATGCCCATTGTATGGTGTAGCGTTAAAATTGAATCACTGGAATAACTCATTCAGTGAGAACAATAAACAAAATATTATTACAAATAAATAAATAAATATTAATTAAAATATAAAATGAAATGTATGTATGTGTATATATATATATATACAGTGAAGAAAATAAGTATTTGAACACCCTGCTATTTTGCAAGTTCTCCCACTTAGAAATCATGGAGGGGTCTAAAATTGTCATCGTAGGTGCATGTCCACTGTGAGAGACATAATCTAAAAAAAAAAATCCAGCAATCACAATGTATGCTTTTTTAACTATTTATTTGTAAGATACAGCTGCAAATAAGTATTTGAACACCTGAGAAAATCAATGTTAATATTTGGTACAGTAGCCTTTGTTTGCAATTACAGAGGTCAAACGTTTCCTGTAGTTTTTCACCAGGTTTGCACACCCTGCAGGAGGGATTTTGTCCCACTCCTCCACACAGATCTTCTCTAGATCAGTCAGGTTTCTGGGCTGTCGCTGAGAGACACGGAGTTTGAGCTCCCTCCAAAGATTCTCTATTGGGTTTAGGTCTGGAGACTGGCAGGCCACGCCAGAACCTTGATGTGCTTCTTACAGAGCCACTCCTTGGTTATCCTGGCTGTGTGCTTCGGGTCATTGTCATGTTGGAAGACCCACCCTCGACCCATCTTCAATGCTCTAACTGAGGGAAGGAGGTTGTTCCCCAAAATCTCACAATACATGGCCCCGGTCATCCTCTCCTTAATACAGTGCAGTCGCCCTGTCCCATGTGCAGAAAAAAAACCCCAAAGCATGATGCTACCACCCCCATGCTTCACAGTAGGGATGGTGTTCTTGGGATGGTACTCATCATTCTTCTTCCTCCAAACACGGTTAGTGGAATTATGACCAAAAAGTTCTATTTTGGTCTCATCTGACCACATGACTTTCTCCCATGACTCCTCTGGATCATTCAAATGGTCATTGGCAAACTTAAGACAGGCCTTGACATGTGCTGGTTTAAGCAGGGGAACCTTCCGTGCCATGCATGATTTCAAACCATGACGTCTTAGTGTATTACCAACAGTAACCTTGGAAACGGTGGTCCCAGCTCTTTTCAGGTCATTGACCAGCTCCTCCCGTGTAGTTCTGGGCTGATTTCTCACCTTTCTTAGGATCATTGAGACCCCACGAGGTGAGATCTTGCATGGAGCCCCAGTCCGAAGGAGATTGACAGTCATGTTTAGCTTCTTCCATTTTCTAATGATTGCTCCAACAGTGGACCTTTTTTCACCAAGCTGCTTGGCAATTTCCCAGTAGCCCTTTCCAGCCTTGTGGAGGTGTACAATTTTGTCTCTAGTGTCTTTGGACAGCTCTTTGGTCTTGGCCATGTTAGTAGTTGGATTCTTACTGATTGTATGGGGTGGACAGGGGTCTTTATGCAGCTAACGACCTCAAACAGGTGCATCTAATTTAGGATAATAAATGGAGTAAAGGTGGACATTTTAAAGGCAGACTAACAGGTCTTTGAGGGTCAGAATTCTAGCTGATAGACAGGTGTTCAAATACTTATTTGCAGCTGTATCTTACAAATAAATAGTTAAAAAATCATACATTGTGATTTCTGGATTTTTTTTTTTTAGATTATGTCTCTCACAGTGGACATGCACCTACAATTTCAGACTCCTCCATGATTTCTAAGTGGGAGAACTTGCAAAATAGCAGGGTGTTCAAATACTTATTTTCTTCACTGTATATAGTATACATACTGTAAACGCACACACACAAGAAAATGCAGTCAGCATACATGCATGAACTCCTTCAATACAGTCAATGAAACTTCAGGGTCACTAGTCTTTTGACCTTGTTCTTTTCCCCCCACAGGGCAGTTAGAGACATAGAGAAGGGTCAGTGCATATAAAAAACAGCTGCTGATTCTTGAATAATGACATAAATAAACGAGAAATGATTTGACCTTTAATGTGGTCAATGCACAAGCTGAACTTTGGAGATTTATAGAACCTTATTGGCATCGTGCTTGGAGTAGTTTGGAGTTTGTTGACGCATTTTCCATTTTTGCATCACTCGGAATGCTTGTGTTTCTAAAAATGGCTAGTCTGGAGATCTGCAGAGTATATGATTGGAATGCATTTCAGGGCGGGGTTTATCAGTTGTTTTTGTTTCTGCAGCAAAACATGGAATCTTGAAATAATTTTAATATTTTCCTACACTAAGGTAAGGCGGCAGATGGAGGTCCAGAACAGATGTCCTATCAAACATTCCCTGGTCGTTGTTAGCAGCGAATAATTTGCAGCTTAACTATATCAACATTAGTGTTATACTGCTAATGGCTTAAATAACTCCCTAGTGCCCCACCAGCATTCAAGCATAAAATCCATGGTAAAAAAAAAAAAAAAATTCTAATATAGTAACCATAAAAATATAAACCTCAAATGTCTCCATCTACTTATTACACGCCGTGGAATAATGGGATTATAGTAGATTGTGCTTCACATATAAAAAAAAGCCCTTAATTATGATTGGCATGAAAAAACAATGATGCATTAATGGTCTTGCCAATGGAATCAGGATATTAAAAGGCTGTGCCAATTCTTTATTGGCAATGGCTGCTTTCAGTAACTCTGGCTATCATTGCTCTCATGTATCTTTTGTACAAATAGCATACCACTTCTGTTTATACTGTGTGTGAAAATCATCTATCATATGCGCTAGTGTAAACAAGAAGCTATTTGTTGCTATTTACACGTATCTATGTGTCTACTATTTACGCTTACCAAAAAGAAAATGAGTTTTTTTTTGCAGCAATGGTTCATCAAAAAATCTTGCAGTGAACAGTTCATATAACAATACTTTTTTCTTAGTTCATTTTAAAAATCTAAGTAACCTTTTTGTGAAATAAAGAACCTTTCATGCAATGGAACGTTTACTTATGTTTTACTAACAAGGTTCGGGAGGAGCAGGTGCAGATAATTAACCCAATCACCACAAGTGGAGATCAATCAGTAATCAACTCAGGACAAGATAAATGACAGCAGAACCCACCTTTGTTCCTTGACAGTTTATCAGCATCCCAACTCCACCTCATCTCCTCACTTTTAGTTCCATCTCTAGTTCCATACTCTTACCAATGGGGGGTGTACTCTGGGTTCGGGCAGAAATTCCGAGCTCGGAGCACGCCAAGTACGCATAACCTTTACCATAATAATTATATGTAGATGTGAACTTGTGAAACGAATCGGTTACCTAACGTAACCTCGGTTCTCTCTAGATGAGGGAACGAGTATTGCGTAAGCTAGCTTACGCTACGGGAAAGATTCATCTTTCTGAGAAATTGAAGCCAAAAAATTATCCTATAATTTTGTATCTATTGTCAACGCAGTTCAGCTGCAGCAGAGCATGAGCGGGCTAGCTAGCAGCTCATTGGCTCGCTCACAGGGAACTGCTTAAGCCTATGAGGAGACGCGATTGAACTCTCGTCCAATGAGAGTCGTGATGCTCTCATTGCGTCATAGCCCGCCTGAGCGGGCGAGGTCAGAGAGTATAAATACTGGCGTCTTAGGCTGTAACTCTGGTTTTCATAGAATGAAGCGAGAACGCTAGTAGCACTAGCACGGCCGGGAACGCAATACTCGTTCCCTCATCTAGAGAGAACCGAGGTTACGTTAGGTAACCGATTCGTTCTCTTACGAGAGGTTCTCTCGTATTGCGTAAGCTAGCTTACGCTACGGGAACACCTGGTCAACGCCGTGCGTGCTAAGCATCCACTTATGAGTCCCAGGGGAGACCCGGGGGAACCCTTAATAGTGGGAAAAAATATATGTACATGTGACAGGGCCAGCAGAGCGGGCCGGTGATTGTGTAGTACTAAGCACTTGATAAGAGAGACAGAGCGGGAACCGGTCTGTGTGAATAACTCTTTTTGTGCAGCTTACCAGAGAAACTGTAACATACTAGATAGCTAGTAGTTTAGCCTGCAAGGCGGGAACTTCGAGATTGTAAAATCTGACAAAGGTGGAAGGGGAAGACCATCCTGCTGCCACACAGATGTCATGAATGGAAATTCCGCTGGACCATGCCCACGAAGAGGCCATGCCTTTAGTGGGATGAGCCCTGATGCCCAGAGGGCATGGCAGGTCTTTTGACGCGTATGCGGCTGCAATGGCATCAACTATCCATCTAGATAGTGTCTGTTTCGAGGCGGCCAACACTTTGGTGCGCCCACCGGACGAAACAAACAGCTGCTCAGATCGTCTGACCGGAGCAGTGCGGGAAATGCATAATCTCAGGGCCCTGATCGGACACAGGAGATTAGAGTCAGATTCGCTATCGGATGCAGGCAGAGCCGATAAAGAAATAACTTGTGCCCTGAACGGGGTACCAATCGCTTTTGGGACATAACCATGTCTAGGTTTGAGAACAACTAAGGAGTCATTGGGCCCAAACTCAAGACCGGAAGCGCTAGTTGACAGCGCGTGAAGGTCTCCCACACGTTTTACTGATGCGAGCGCAAGCAGAAAAACGACTTTGAACGAGAGGTATTTGAGGTCCACGGTGTTTAGTGGTTCGAATGGGGGGGGCTTTCATAGCTTCGAGAACTATGGAAAGATCCCAAATCGGCACCGAAGGGGCGTGAGGGGTTCATCCTTCTAGCTCCCCTGAGGAAGCGGATGACCAAACCGTCTTTGCCCAGTGACTGGCCGCGCCGGGGTTCAACGAACGCTGCGACGGCCGCCACATACACCTTGAGAGTGGACGGGGACCTGCCCTTGTCCAGCATCTCTTGGAGAAAACTTAGCAAGGAAGGAACCTCGCATGACCGTGGGTCCAAATTTTTGTCGGTGCACCATTTTGAGAACACAGACCATTTAGACGCATAGAGCCTTCTCGTAGAGGCCGCTCTAGCCTGCATGATCGTGTTTAACACTCCCTCTGGCAAAGCAACGGGTAGTTGTTGATCACCCACGCGTGTAGCGCCCAGCGCTCTGGGTGGGGGTGCCAGATCGTGCCGCGAGCTTGAGAGAGGAGATCTGCTCTGACTGGAATGGGCCACGGGGCTGTCTGTGACAGCTGAGTGAGCTCCGGAAACCAAGTCTGACCCTCCCAACACGGAGCTATGAGGAGCACCGAGTGGCGTGTTTCCCTGATTCTCTGAAGCACCTGTGGTAGCAGAGAAACCGGAGGGAATGCATAAAGCGGGCGGCTGGGCCAGGTCTGGGCTAGCGCGTCGTCGCTCTTTGAGAAAAATATTGGGCAATGGGTGTTCTCTTCTGAGGCGAAGAGGTCCACCTCTGCTCTGCCGAATATTCGCCACAGCTTTTGGATTGTAAGAGTGTGCAGGGACCATTCCCCGGGGGGAATGGGGTTCCTGGACAGACTGTCTGGGCCGTCGTTCAGATGGCCCGGCACGTGCATCGCTCTGAGCGAGAGCAGGTGACACTGCGACCAAACTAATATGCGTTTTGTCAGTCTGAAAAGATTTCTGGATCTGACTCCGCCCTGACGGTTTAGATAGGAGACCACGGCTATATTGTCCAAACGGATCAGCACGTGGTGACCGTGAACGCGCGGGAGAAAACGCGTGAGCGCGTTCTCGACCGCCAACATCTCCAACAGTTTATGTGAAGGAGGCTCTCTTGAGCTGACCAGGGGCCGAAGGCCGGTGAGCCCTCGCAGACCGCACCCCAACCCGTGTTGGATGCGTCTGTCGAGATGACTTTTCGGCGAGAAAAAGTCCCCATGGAAACGCCCCGCTGAAACCATTCTGTCACGGTCCATGGCTGCAGAGCTATAATACAGGTCTGCGTTACCTTTATCAGCTGGCGGCCCGTGGTCCACGCACGGTGAGACACACGGCTCTTCAACCAGAGCTGAAGCGGGCGCATGCGCAGTAACCCCAGCTGGAGCACCGCGGAGGCTGAGGCCATATAGCCCAACGCCTTCTGAAAAGTTTTCAGAGGTGTGAGTCTGTTCATCTGAAAAGATGCGGCGAGACGCTGAACACGGCGCGCGCGCTGTGTTGATAGGCGAGCCGTCATCGTGACCGAGTCTAGCTCTATACCCAAGAAGGAAATAGTCTGACTGGATTGAAGTGCGCTCTTTGTCCAGTTGACAGAGAGGCCCAAACCTTTCAGATGGTCGAGGAGAACTGTACGATGAGACAGTATCTCTCTCTGTGATTGTGCCAAAATCAGCCAGTCGTCCAAATAGTTCAGTATTCGCAGCCCCTGACTCCGCAGGGGGGCGAGCGCCGCATCCATGCACTTCGTGAACGTACGAGGTGCCAAGGATAGGCCGAACGGAAGGACTGTGTATTGATAAACCTGGCCTTCGAAGGCGAAACATAAGAATGGCCTGTGAAGGGGATTTATCTGAATCTGAAAATAAGCATCTCTCAGATCTAGTGAAATGAACCAGTCCCCCTGGCGCACATGCGCGAGGAGTTTTCTGATAGTGAGCATTTTGAATGGTCTCTTCATGAGAACTTTGTTCAGCACTCTGAGGTCTAAGATTGGTCTGAGGCCGCCGTCTTTCTTGGGAACAAGAAAATAACGGCTGTAAAACCCTGACTCGCTCATAGACAGAGGCACTCTCTCTATAGCCCTTTTGCACAATAGTTTTGCTATCTCTGAACGGAGCAGCGTCGCCGCATCTAGGTTCACAGTAGTTTCTAGCCGCGCTCGAAAACTTGGAGGGCGGCGGTGAAACTGTAAACGATAGCCTAGCCTATTGTGTTTAGCACCCACTGGGAGATTCCCGGAATAGCTTCCCACGCTTTGAAGCGTAACGCTAGGGGGTGAATGGCTACATGGTCCCCGTCGCTGCACATAGCGGGCTGTGTGAGCGCGCTCATAGTGTTTATGACAGCGGAACTTACACTCAGAGAGGAGTTTATGGGCCGTGTAACAAAGTGAGCAGAGGGGGGACGCGCACACGGGCTCGTGGGCGCGCTTATGCACTCTGAAACTCGAGCGGGTAGGAACCGCTCTATGAGAGTGGACTCTGTGTGAGACACGGGAGCTGCAGTGCTTTTGTGTATGAGTGAACACAGTGTTGTGGGCACATTTTCTACACAAGAGGCTTTAATGCTCTCTTTTTTTGAGATTTCTCTGGGTCGCCGTGAAAACGGTGTTTGTGCACCTGCAGTGCTTTGTGTATGAGTGAACACAGTGTTGTGGGCACATTTTCTACACAGGAGGCTTTTATGCTCTTTAGATTTCTCTGGGTTGCGGTGAAAACGGCGTTTGTGCACATGCAAGCGGGAAAAGAGACCGGCTTGTTGATGGCGGTGTACACTGCTGCAGTAGCCGTGTGAACGGGGACTGACAGAGGGCGAAACTTTGACGGCGGTTCGGCCGCGGCGAGAAATAGCCGTCCTTTTCTCAGCTAAGGCTGGTCAGGCGGGATATATATATATAGCCTGAATTGGCTGCACTTGTGACGCGCGTCGCATGCAAGTGCGTGTTAGAAACGTGAGCGCAGCAAGCGGGCACGAGACTATTTTTAGCCTGCAGAGGCTGGACTTGTGATGCGCGCGGCCGTGTCGTGAACGCGGCCAATTTCTCACGTAAGAAAACTGGCGCGAGCTCAGAGCTGCATAAAAAATTATCTGCGAGAGCCGGAATCGAACGCGGGTCTCTGGCGCGAAAAGCTTTGTGATCCACCGCTGAGCCACAGGGGTAATGACACAAGCACAATAGCGCGAGCAGATAAGAGGGCGTGATAGCAGTAACAGGTTCGGCCTCAGCGGAACTAACACACTATAACCCATTTGTCCAGCTTTATGCTCGGAAATGAGAACGTTTCTCATGAGCGCGGGAGAGCGCGGCCGCTCTCTGTCACGTAAGAGAGCTGGGCGCGAGCTCAGAGCTGCATAAGATTATCTGCGAGAGCCGGAATCGAACACGGATCTCGGGCGCGAAAAGCTTTGTGTTCCACCACTGATCCAGGAGTAAAGACACAAACATAACAGCGCGAGCAGATAAGAGGGCGTGATAGTAGTAACAGGTTCGGTCTCGGCGGAACTGATACACTATAAACCCATTTGTCCAGCTTTATGTAGCGGCGTTATATGCAGGCGGGAGAGCGCGGCCGCTTTCTGTAACGTAAGAAAGCTGGCCGTGAGCTCAGAGCTGCATAAACAATTATCTGCGAGAGCCGGAATCGAACACGGGTTTCTGGCGCGAAAAGCTTTGTGTTCCACCACTGAGCTAGGGGGAAGACACAGGCTTAAAAGCGCGAGCAGATAAGAGGGCGTGATAGCAGCGACTAGTTCGGCCTCGACGGAACTAGCGCACTATAAACCCACTTGCCGGTGACGCGTATGCACGGGGTCGGGCTAGCTCTCTTGTAAAGTAAGAAAGCTAGCCGCGGTTGGCACAGCTGTAAGCGGCTCGTCCCCCATTCAGCGCTCGTGGGCGGTGAGAGGGGGAGGCGGCTTAACGCTTCGAGTCGAGCCCGCAGGGTCAACAACAGAAGCCCATTCGCAGAGGAAACATCCGCCGTCGGCGAGAGAAAACTCTGCGTGTTCCAGTCCCAGGCAGAGAGCGCAGAAGAAGGCGGGCTCTGGTGCTGAGAGGGACGCGGCATGAGCCGCAGGTGTGCGAGGCATCTTAAATAAGACGCTCGCTGCTCTTTTGTGAAGGTACACAAACAATATACAATTGAAAAGGATATGTCGTCGGATGGCGCTAGCTTGCAGGACGGCTGAAGGTGGCGAAGACGGCCGGCTTCCTCAGTCTCCCAGATGCTCGCTAGAAGGTGCCTTTTCAACGACGACGGTGGCGGCGGCGGCGGCGGCAGCGGCGGCGGCGGCGGCGGCGGCGGCTTCTCTCAGGATCAGCAGATGCGTGTAGCCTCGCTGAAGAGATGAAAATCAGAGTTACAGCCTAAGACGCCAGTATTTATACTCTCTGACCTCGCCCGCTCAGGCGGGCTATGACGCAATGAGAGCATCACGACTCTCATTGGACGAGAGTTCAATCGCGTCTCCTCATAGGCTTAAGCAGTTCCCTGTGAGCGAGCCAATGAGCTGCTAGCTAGCCCGCTCATGCTCTGCTGCAGCTGAACTGCGTTGACAATAGATACAAAATTATAGGATAATTTTTTGGCTTCAATTTCTCAGAAAGATGAATCTTTCCCGTAGCGTAAGCTAGCTTACGCAATACGAGAGAACCTCTCGTAAGAGAACTACCATAACACAAATATTCTATACCGGTATATGAATTACGATATGATACAACTTTGTCAGTTTACACTGAAATGAACTTTGCATCCATAAGGTCAGCTTCATCAAAATGTGCAGAACACAAATTTACATATAACATACATTTATATGTATAAATGACCAAAAAAGTATTTCTTTAGATTAAGTGTAGCTACAGCATCATGTTTTTTGCAGTGTTGTCACAGCCTTCTGATGCATGAAAATGCAACACGGTGAATGTTTAGTTTATCGTCTGTTCAACATTCAAAGTTCTTTTGTTGAAGTGTTTCCCATGTTCAAATGCTCATTAGGAAACAACTTGACCTAGTCAGATTTATCAGTAGCCTTTCCTTTAACACCGCTGTCTTGTTTTCCCTTCAACCTTGATAAGATTGAACAATGTGGACTTAGAGTGTCCATGAGAATAAGTGTGTGTGTGTGTGTGTGTGTGTGTGTGTGTGTGTGTGTGTTCTCAGGGAAGGGTGGGAGAGATATTGTAGATGTTGGACGTGACCCAAAACACACACGTTAGCAGTCACCAGCACCTCAATCTCCCTTGGGTTAATGGAGCTGAACCTTTTACGTGACAGCTGACCCTGATATCTGCACGGCCTTCAGTGGACTAAAGAGCTCTAAACATGATTGATATTACTTTAAATTAAAGCAAATTGGCTGAATAGGGAAGAAACTGCTTAAAATAGATCGTTTTTTTAAATCATAAATGCAAACAGGATTTGGAGCCGTTTGTGGTTAATCTAAACAACTAACATTTGGGAAGTTTAAAATCCTCCGCTTTATAGTGAATAATGAAAGAGAAGTTTAGTTTCATTGATATAATTTGTAAAAACCAAAAATACACGTGTATTTCACAATACAGTCCTAAACGATTATTACCTACATTTTAAACTGATGCAATGTCAGTGGTTTTACGGTGGAGTTATGGCAGAGCTATAAGAAAAAGCTAAAACCACAACTTTCCATAATATATATATATATATATATATATATATATGAAATAATACTGTTAGTTGCTTGAATGCAGCATGAGAATGTAATTTCGGACACAATGGTGTCTTATACAGATGAATATTTGTGATCCCTACAGGAAAAGACAGAAAACAATTGCGAATGAAGGGCGGAATGTGTTCTGGAATTCTTGTCCTGTAATTTTTTTAAATAACTGCTGTGGGAAAAGCAGAGCTTTCGCTGCTGTTTTGCCCCTGCAGTCGACTGTTCTGTCACGCTAAAGCCACTTGTGCTATAAGAAACATGTTTTGGTTCCAATATTAACAAATTTTGGGGCTTAAAGGTGAATGTGGCCTCAATTCTAAATACGAAATACTAACATGCTTGCATGCATGCCTAACCCTAAGGCAATGTGCACCACAGGATAAATATTTTTTAGTCTCTTGTAGGAGGCACGAGAAAACATTTTTCATCCAGTACTGTTGTCAATATCATAGTCTGTTTGGAGTATGTGGGTCACATGACTTGGTTCAAATTTTCGGTGTTCGTTTTGTCAGTTTGACCTAAAGCCAACATGTCCGTCCATAGTGCTGGACATTCTTGAGAGTCAGTTACTTAGTTAATGAGCTAAAAGATAACGAGTAAAAATGTCTCACATGAATCCTTTGTGTGCGAAATGTAAAGTTGGAAAACAGGGTAATGAAACTTTATAAAATTAGAATATATCAAAAGAAAAGATCTGAAATTTGAAAACTGATGCATATAATGCCAATTATTGTGTCACTAAGAGGCTTGTAGCCAGGCCTGATAGTTTCAGGGGACATGCACAGCTTGTCCTTGTCTCATGAGAGAATTTAGACAAAGAACAATATGAATTACCTCAAATTAATTATAATTAATAGTGCTAAAAAGTTCATGACTGATGTCCCAGAATATGGTTTAAACAACACCATTTAAGGCTCAGTCTTATAAACATAGCTTTTAATTTGGTCTTATATCAGACTTCGCAATCACTGCACTCTTGTATGTTTTCGAGGTCTCAAAAGAGACTGACAAAAGTAAAAAAACAAAAAATAATCTTAGTGACCTCTATCAGACCTGTTGGTCCAACCTTTCTTTCATATTCAAATGGATTCTTAAAAAGAATGCAATTGATAACATCTCAGCCTAAAACAAGATAATTGTGTCCAATTCTATATTGTAGTCACAAAAATCTTTAAATTGACCAAGGATTTGACAGTTTCTCAGTGCTTGCAGTCCATTGAATGTTCACAGCATCAAAGCATCTATAACTGGTTTCCAGTTTGGTTTGTTGCTGTGCACACGATGCTCATGCCAGCACAGCTGGAGCTCCAGGGCCAAATGCCTTCTAAGATCAGTGAGATGATAACAAGTCAGTATGGACATTTACAGTACAACTTTTTCCTCATCTAACAATGACCACAAATACATCAGTATTCAATTATTGCATGGTCATTCAGAAGTTGTTAAGGTGTCTTACACGCAATGGAGTGTCATCAGTGAAAAGATTCCTTTAACGATGGAGTTCTGCCCTGCCCGGCAAACAAAACCTTCTGCTTGAAGGTGACCGAGGACTTCAAAGGGTCAGTTAAAACATCCTAGGGAGGACACGGATGTTTCCTCAAAGCGTTAAAATGACACTTTCCACTGACACTTTCTGATCATGCTGACCAACGCAAACAGACTTGATACGACGAGTCATTCCACAGACTGAATACCACCGCAACCAAGTGCAGGTGAAAGCAAACCCGGCCAAGAGGATCATGGGACACCCCGTCCAGCTGCTGCAGAATCCACTCAGCACAGTATGCCTCCACCTAAAGGGACTGTGTCACAGAGATGTATTCTGCAGTGTTTTCCTTTTAATGTTCAACCTGTCTTAATGCTGTTATTTCAGGTGACTACTTGATTCCTGCACCCATCGACTTCACTGAAAATGTGGAAACAGGAAAATGTCCAAGAATGTCCCCTTAGGTCTGATTTGAATCTGTCCTAAGGGGCCAGGGGTCGTCTGTAAGAACTGATTTTCCTGCTAAGACAAAAGCTGAGATAAAACTCACCATAAAGCAATAAAACACACCTGGACAGAAGATCGCAAAGACAGAGCACAGGACATTGTCTAGTCCAAACGTTTCTCCTACCTTATCTCTGCATCCCCCTCTCCCTCATCTCCTCTCCCCCTGAGTCAAGTCACCAAAAGTTCACTAAGAATGCCTATATATCATATTTATGATGTATCTTATGAATCTATTGGTTTTCCTTTTCATGTTTGGTATCATTTTAAATGTCTCAGTGCGATTGGTAAAATGGTCTTAATTTCATTGCAATCATTGGTATTATGAGAAAGATTGAGGACTAGGAGAATCCTGTGTTCCTCTTTGGGTGATGTTTCTTCAAGACATCTCCCCTCTCCCCCGAGACTAGGTGATACCCCCTGGGGTACAGGAACTGACCCAAAACACACTGGAGAAATATTGGTACAACCCTTTTGTTCTGGTCTGGGTATTTAAGTTTAGGTAACAGAGCAGTCTTTGGGGAACTGTAACAGGAGAACCCCCCATGCAGTGCTGTGTCAGGAAAGCTCTCACACACTACTGTGTGTCTCTGTCAGGAATGCATTGCTTACTTTTAGAATCATCTTTGAGTAATTGATGTCATGCATTTATTATTTCTGAATTGGCTTTTAATCGTTTACTTGTGAAATTGGCACGATACATTTTTCCTGACAAAAATAAATGTTAACCTTGATTATTCTGAAGTTTTCTGAAATCATTATTTCTAGTAGATTATGTGTAGTCTGTTGTTCCCGCAAATCTCTGTCCAGGATAGATCACACCTAAGGCACTGAATGGAGCATGGGGCACATCATTATGCCTTCTGATTTCTGACTATCTCCTAACTTAGCATGTTGTACGCTGCAACTATTACGAAAAATTACACCTATGAGTCAGCAGTGAGCGGCCGCGTAGGGTAAGATAGTTTGCACTGCACCCTCTGACTATTTTAGGACTGGCTAGTTTGTGATCGTGAGCGCACACTCGCGACGTGACGTCTCAAAGCGACACCAGGTCCTTAATGAACGAATATTTGAAATTATGAAATGGCCAGAATAATCAAAGATCTAAATTAACTCATAATCAGTATTTATGACTGTTTTCTAATAAGAAACACAATCTAAATTTGATTAACATTTGAAATTGGAGTCAGATTAAGCGTAGAGCTAAATTATTATTTAGACTTTGTTTTTAAGACTTTAAATTCCAATAAATTAAGTGAACTTCACTGGAGCACTGAAAAGACATACACGCATTATTCCTTCGACCATACCATTGGATTCCGGTGTTGGGCCAATGGGTGGACCTTACAGGTTGAAGACGAAACTGTTCAGCAGTGGAAAAAATATGAGAAATGTATATCAATTTTAGGACACTATAGACATGTCATTCATGCAGCATATTTAGCATATTGCATATTTTTTTGCATCAAACAAATCACAGAAACATTGATGCTTTGGTCATTTTTTATACCCTAATATGGGCAACGTATCCTAGATGCAACTAAAATCCAAACTATATCAAATATTTCAAACATTAATTTGGATATGTTTTACTTGAGGCCAGATGATATTAAAAATGATATTGAAATAATTTTTTGATTATCATTTCACACTCTTGCCGGTTTTAGTGTTAATTATATAGTCAATCATATATATATATACAGGAATTTTGTGGTAAAAATGTTATGCAAATATAACATTTTCATATAAAATTTGCTAAATAAAAAGGAATAGTTTTGTAAAAAACAACAACACATCTATGCACATTGAAATATATACAGAAATACAGTAGCCTATGAGGAGTTTCACTGCATTTCCATAATGATCCATAATTTGACTGTACTGATTCACGATTCAACTCATTTATTTCACAACTAACTTATTTATTTTAGTTTCCCAGAAGGGCTTCAGGTCAGACGGAGTCATGGAGAACAAAACACAGCTGCCAGTATTTTTCCATTCAAATCTGCCATTTTTTGCTTGACCGAAAGATGTTTAGCATTTATTTATCAGCAGGTCACGGTGATGCCAAATCATCAGTGTAATTAGTGAGATGACTATCCGATGTTTCATCATTAGAGAAGGTTAATGTTCATATCAGAGATCAAGGAAGAGTGTATACCGTGCCAGAAGTAAAGTCAGATAGAGTCAGTAATTGTTTTAGTCTCGCAGTGGGGGATTATGGGTAAGAATAGGGGAATTGTTTGTGCATTGAGTGTTAATAAGAGAATCCATTAAGATAGCAGATGAGGTTTGGTATAATGATGATGTTAAGGTATTATCTGTCAACCGCATAAACTGTTTATTAATCTGTCAGACGGGTTTTCTGCATGAGAAGATACGTGTGTGTGTGCGTGTGTGTGTGTGTGTGTGTGTGTGTGTGTGTGTGTGTGTGTGTGTAGGAAACCAGAAACAATTCATTTAGTTCTTCATGCTTTAATTTATCACATTTAGTGAAACATTTCATTATGGCCTAAGGGTCTGGATAACTTTTTGGGAGGCTGATCTCTCACAAAATGTACCGCTAATGTTTTTTTCTGGCTGATCCTGGACTGTGGATTTTGGAATCAGGGACATGGACTTTGTAATTGCCCATTTTATATGGCATGGCTTGTGGGATTTCTAATTACTAATACCAAATATTTGCCCTTGTCCTTTTAACCAATAAAAGCAATGTTCTGGGTTCAGTGTTAAGTTAAGCATTGCATCCTGTTGATTGCCACAGAAAAATTTATCCCTCACTTTGAAAACATGCCAAAATTACAGCAGTTTATTTAGTTTAGATTATTATTTTTAGTATTTATTATAGTATATATTTTGAATTCGATTTTATTTTAATATTTTCATTTAAATTGTATGTGCTTTTGTTTTTTTTGTGTACGTTTTTGTTGTCACATCAACAAAAATATACAGGGATAACCTCTTTCGAGACTCCCCTTCTAGTTACAATGTAGTTTGTGATGTCAGAAACACCAGCGATTTCAAACCGCATTTTTGAGACTCTCTTTTTTTCCACTGCAGTTTTAAGGAGAAAACACTCAGCAATGGTGTTGACTTATGAATTCGAACGTGACCTGTCTTAAACCATATTAAAAATACCACATAGACATGTAAACAACATTAAAAATATATAGTTTTTACGTTTTTAAAGCTTAGACTTTATGCTTTTTACACTTATTTTTTTAATCAAATACTGATATAATTACACAGAGAGGGTAAACACAGGAGTGTGTAACATATTAATAAACAAGGTAACTAACTAGGAAACACAGGCAGGCAAAAGAGGGACTTAACACACACAGTGCTGAACGGCATATAGTCTCAAATATACTTTACAATCAAACTTATAACAGTGTAATTTTAGTTACATCATCCGTCGACATGATGCCAGTGCTATGATCAGATGCTTTCTTTACTGCTGTTTTCTCACCGTTGTCATTTTTGTTGTGTGTTTATTGAGAGGAAAGCGCGCAGCACATATTTACATATTCATCTAAACATCGCTCTCAGCAGCGTGGATGTTTGTCTTAACAGTATATCGCTACAAAGGTATGTCAAACTTCTTTTGACAATCACATTCAGTCTCTTTACAAAAACACAAGCTCGAACACTAGTTGTAGCAATAAGTTGCTGACTGCAGTTCACTTAACGGCCACCGGTGTCGCTAATAACAAGGGTTTCTGAATTCTACATACAGCCCCTTTACCAATTAAAACACTGGTTTACGGTAATATACTTATAGGAGTCTAGGGGCAGAACATTGCACTGGAATAAATGTTATAATACAGATTTTTGGAAAGTTCAACCACAAACATTTAAATTGTTTACTAGCCTATAGTCTATGCAAACTTACATGCAATTTTCAACTCCTGTAATCATGTAAAGCCAATCAACTTCACATGATCCACACAATGATATCAAAAGGGGCTGTTTACTTACTGTAAAGGGAAATCCAGCCACAAAAACTGTTTACTCATAACTAGAAGTTCTAAAACAATTGTGCAATACTTAGTTTACCACTCAAATAATAGTTTTAGAAGAATATTTTCAGTGCACTGCTTCTTTTTAACCCTAGTCCCTTAGGCTAAAGTGCATTTTGTTTGTTTTGAGGGACACAACAAAATAATTTTCAGTGCAAAACATCACATCTGCTAACGAATCAGAGCTTGAATCGACCCCGGAACATTCCTTCAAGATTTATACCACACACCAATCCCTGCATTAACAATTCAGACAGCTTGTGACTGATCTAAGAGGCCAATGCAACATTTCACAGGACATTAGAGCAAGAGTAGTAACTAAAGAGGCCTTGGTGGAAGATACAGGAGACCGTAGATACTCTCAGACGTCACTTCATTAATCTTCATAGTTGTAAATCTGCAGTTATTTCTGGTAGCTGTCAGCAGAGGCACTTGAAGCGATTCGAGCAGTGGCATGACTTTATTTCGAGGATGGGCTGTTTATCACAAGCTCACCGCCGATTAACCTGCAGAGAGAGTTTATAGTTCAGGGTGGTAAAGGGGATTTGTCAGCTGTGTGTTTACGGATATCGATGCCTTAAAGAGCTGCCATCTCAGTTTGTTATTTTTCGCATGCACAAGGACATCTAAGGGTTATGCATCACACAATGCATGCCAGTCACACATAACGTACTATTGTCAGTGCCTTAAGTGGAGGATTTCTACATTTCTTTACACAAAGAGAGACATGAAGACCGATTTAGTGGTTTGGTTTCACAAGTGCACTTCCTTTTACAACATCTTTCACAATAAATAAAGTGTATGGTCCATTCAGTGTCCAGCAACAGGGTGTTTTGAGATCTTAAGGAAACCATAAGGAAGTGTGAAAAGACACGGCAGATAGCATTATAGGGAACAAGTGTATCACTAAATGAATTAACAGGACATGGGTAGGGAAATTTTATTTACCCCAAATTTTTTTGTGCACTACTAAGCAAAGTTTGGCAAAACTTAATATGTAATTTTCTGTACGTAATTACATTTTGCACTTGGTACGTCATGTTTACCAAAATGCTCAGATTGGTCATTTTTTCCTTTTTACATCACAGTGTTTGTAGTGACTTGCTTTATGCAGTTTTGGTGCCAAACATGTGATTTTCATTTCACGGGCAAACAGATCCCACTTTATTGATTACACTTTACAAAACTTTCATTTTAAGGAAATTACTCTAAATCGTGTCCCAATTGCACTCTGCGACTATCAGCCAGGCTTAGAAATCTCAACTGCTTCCACGGAGCAATCATGCAACATTTATGCAAATATTTCATTTATCATACAAATCGTCTTCCCAAATTGAACCATACAGTTGCGACTATGCAGTGCAGACTAAGTCAATCTAAGTATGACTATAGCACTAGACCTACCAACATAATCTACAGCATAGAAATTTATTCAGTCAGGTTTTTTTTTTGTTTTTTAGTGTTGTTTATTTCCCAGACAAGTCCAGCCAATGTCATTGAACATGAAACCATTATTTGGCTCAAGAAGAGTCCCAATTCTCAAATGTTTACCTCCATTCCAAGACAAAGCTAAATTTTTTGGTGAAATAACAGTGATATTCTGTTAGAAACTGTGATCCTTTTCTGCATTGGGAATAATTTTATGAAGCCATTATCTCTTAATTTGTTGTAGTTCATTTTCTGTACAAGTCTCTAATCATGCATCAATTTTAAAAGATCACGTTCAGTTCCAGATATATTTACGTGCCGCCCATCATTGTCCCACAGAGGTTATATTTTCAGTCAAACCTCCCAGAGGAGTAAATATGGATTGCTAAGATGCTGTACATCAAATGTTCAAACTTCAGTCTTTTTACTCTCTGAGAATGGCCAGGTTTCGATCTGTTGTTCTGATGCTAAAGATTTCTGTTGCTAGAGAAAATTCCCTTGGAGAAAATGGCTTGATGTTTTTATAGCACTTTCGAGTCTTTCAATTCAGTTTCTCGTCCATTTCTGTCCATCTTAATCCAAATCTTAAATGTTTTGACAGCATCAGTATCATTCATAAATCAATGACTGATTTAACTTTACTTTGTTTTTGAATACTTTTAAAGTCCCCATGCTGAAAATCCAAGCCTTTAATGTTGTGTATGTGTCTATGTGGTGTTTTTAATATGCTTTAAGACAAACCATGTACAAATTCATGTCAACACTATTGCTGAGTATTTTCCCCTAAAACTGCAGTGAACAAAAACGCGATTTGAAATCGCTGGTGTTTCTGACGTCACAAACTATCTTGTAACCAATCAGGTCAACATGTGATTGTCAACGAGTGGATCTCTGAGCTGGTGTGAGTGAGTGGAGGCGGGGGTCATTTGAATCGCATATACTGAATGAGGTAAGGGTGTAAAGTTACATTCAAGCTATTTTAAGACATTAAGTCATTTTGGTGATCAAAGGTGAGTTTTAAGGGATACAATTATTGACTACAGGGGGGACTTCATTTCACAAATTTTGTCTGGTGATTTAACAGCTAAGAAAATGAGCATAGAGTTATCAGTTTACCATGGAAACTTGAGCTCTTTTGACTTTGGGTTATTAAGCAACTACTCACAAGACTCTAGAATGCATGTTTTTGTTGCAAATGACATAGATGCGGGAACATACAGTATGTTATCAGGGGGTGATGGGGGCGGTGACACAGGGAATTTAAACAAAGTTCTAATATTAAACAGCCCAAACAACTCTTACAGGTTTACATACAAATTAATGAGGACGTGTGTCATCTTGAGGGTTAGTTCACCCAAAAATGTACTCACCCTCATTTCGTTCCAAACCCGTAAGACTTTCGTTCATCTTTACAACATAAATTATGTTATTTTTAAAAAGAAATCTGAGAGATTTCTTTCCTTCCATTGACAGTCCACACAACTTCCACTTTGACTCTTCAAAAAGTAAAGATATCGTAAAAATAATCCATATGAATGGAGCGATCAAGTCCAAATTTTCGGAAGAGACACGATCGCTTTATATGAAGAACATATTTAATTTATGGATTTATTCACATATCAACATTCATCAACGCACGCTTTATTTATGGTAAACAGATGCTTGCTTGACATGCAAGAACTTGACGTTCATTCTTGTGTTATGCAGCACGTACTTAAGCAAGAACCAATTAGGGTTAATTCTCGTGTTACGCAGCACGTTTGAGTTTCGGCAAGAACCAATGAGATTCATTCTCGTGTTACGCAGCATATTTGAGTTTCCACAAGAACCAATAAGGTTTATTCTCTGTGTTACACAGCATATTTGAGTTTCTGCAAGAACCAATGAGATTCATTCTCGAGTTATGCAGCATATTAGTGTTTCCGTAAGAACCAATGAGGTTTATTCTCGTGTTACGCAGCACGTTTGAGCTTCAGCGAGAACCAATGAGGTTCGTTCTCGTGTTACGCATTTAAGCTTCAGCGAGAACCAATGAGGTTTATTCTCATGTTACGCAGCACGTTTGAGCTTCAGCAAGAACCAATGAGGTTCGTTCTCGTGTTACGCAGCACGTTTGAGCTTCAGCAAGAACCAATGAGGTTTTAAGCAGGTATGGTCGAATTTCTGTTTATGTTCTCTGATCAATGTTTATATGTGTCACAGTCTGTCTTGTCTCCGCCTCTTCACTACACTTCCCAGCATCCCTCATGTTTGCACACCTGCCTGTCATCATCATTGTCACCTGTGCCTTGTTTATTGTCATCTGTCTCAGCTGGTTTCTGTACATTACTATCTGTATTTAGTTCCTTTCTGTTCAGTCAGTCCCTGTCCGTTCTACTTGTTATCACCTGAGTGTGTACCTTCTGCCTGTTTGTACCCTGTGCATTTATCATTGTAAGTAAAGTTTATTGTTTTTGGAAATTCTGATCTCCTCGTCTTCCTCTGCCTACACAACTCGTGGCAATATGTGAATAAAAGACTAAATTAAATCTGTTCATCATCTAAAGCAATTGTGTCTTCAGGAAAATTTCAACTAAACCGCTCAATTCATAAGAATACGTTTTACGATGAAGTAAAACATTTTAAAAAGGTGTGCCTTATGAAATGATACATCCCCAATGACAGCTTTTACTGGGGTTTTTTTATAGAAAATGTAAAAGTCTAGTTTACTTTTTAAATGTTTTCAGCAATTTCTGAATTGTGCTTCCCTTTAATATCTGACTATTTCCTCTCATAAGACAAATGGATGAGCGAAATATCCCCAGTGGTGCATTTTGTTGGCCTAAAAGCCAATGACATCGTGATAGCTGCTAAAGAACATTTGTCTCTGTCAGAGATTCCTCACTGGAGATCAATGAAGTCATTAGTCACTGCAGTACTTAGTCCATTTATGGCTTTTAGTGAAAATGGAAAAAAAAAAAACCTGAAGATGTGGTATATTGGTTAAAGCCCAGGGCTGGTACTCAGAAGATTGCTGGTTCAATCTCCACAGTCACCACTATGCAAAACACGTCACCTCAGGTTGCTCCAGGGGGATTCGCTCTGTAATAAATGTTGTGACACTTGCTTTGGATAAAAGTGTCTGCTTAATGTCCTTGTATGTGTGAAACATGTAATTGACCATGTTTGAGTAGCTTTAGGTTCCAAAGTACTGAATTGTAGCACATTTATCCAAGCCCTGTTCATCTGCTTTTATTTCCCCTCCAGATTTATAGTGGATAAATTCGACCAAGATAGATTTCACACACATAATGACCAGAGGAAAGTGCTTGGGTGATGGCCTGCAGTTTTGTGGTATGAAGATGTGGTCCAGTTAATCAGGACAACGAAAGCCTCAGCAAATGCCGGATGTCAGCAAACTGTAGAAAGATGTTCAAAAATTTAAGTCAAAGTAAAGTCAAGTAAGTAAGCACAGCTCGATTGAGTTTTCTTCCAGGAACAAAGGGCATACAATTTTAGTTTTTTAGGATTGTTTTGTAATCTTCTGTTGTTTAAAGAGAACATTAGACCTATATTGTTAACTGTTGTGGCAAAAACAATTAACAAACAAATAAATCATCACAGGGCAAAAGACATAAGGATTCGGATTATATTCCAAAAGGTGTTTATTCTTTTGAAAGAGGTGGTTCACAAAAAAATACCACGACAGCTACCTTTGGTATCTAAACCAAATCTTTATGCAGTTCTCATTCCGGAAAACCTGCAGGACTGGTGAGA
Source organism: Semotilus atromaculatus (assembly GCA_031834385.1). Taxonomy (NCBI): domain Eukaryota; kingdom Metazoa; phylum Chordata; class Actinopteri; order Cypriniformes; family Leuciscidae; genus Semotilus; species Semotilus atromaculatus. Next base: position 11,261,486 of record JAULUF010000005.1, on the reverse strand, counting down.
AATCCAATTCTGGTGCATGTTCCATTATCACAGACCAAGGTGATCCTGCAATCTTTTCCATAACACAACAATTGCCTATGGTGAAAAAACAATTGTTTGATGTGGTCCAGATGACTTGGAACTCGTGTTGAGATCTTAAAGAAATAACGTGTTGATCTGACAGTGAAAAAAGTGACCAGACATTTTTTGCATGCATTTTAAATTTTGAAATCACCTCTCTGGGTCATGTTCTTCATAAACACAGGCTATATTTCATGTCCATCAAACACAACCCTGATGGAAGCAACATCATGAATGTGGAAATTGGTGTTTGCTGTATATATTAATTTCTTGCATTTTATAAGCTTATTTCAAGCTTTTTTGCATTGTGCAGGTTTATTTTTATTGAAAAGTATTCAACATTGACATCATCTGATTATTTCTTTCTCTGAACGCTTAAAGGGATGACGCAAAAGCGACCAACCCTTTCAGTCACCATGGGATGGTATTTGCTGTGCTTTTCCATTTAGTGCCAAATTAGGTTGGTTGAGAAAAAAGTTAATTACCAGGAGAAAAATGAACATTTTCCTGTTCCAGTTATGGCCAACTGCTGTACTCTTCAAAAATTAGACACTTTTTGGCTTTGTGTGTCTTCAAGGAATTGCTCTTTTATGGCATAAAATTACCTCTAACATTTGTTTCTCTACTCCTCCCCTCAGGGTCTTTAACCGGAACCAGTGGGGCCAGATTCATGCATCTATACTTACAGAAGAAATTTAGGATAAATTCCAAGAAGTTCATGAGAATCAAGGAAAACATCTCGAAGCGCTGCTTGCTGGAAGGACCTTTGTTTAGTAATCAAGGTGCTCTTTGGTTGGGTTTTAATTGTATTTATAGGGAAAAAAAGATCCAAGGCACTTCTGGTTAAAAAAAAAAAAAAGCCTTTATTCAAACCATGGCTCATCTAGAAACATAAAAAAATATTATTTACTATGACTTAAGACATTTTAAGAATAATGAACAATCTCAAGGAAAAAAGAGCGCTCTTGAAGAACTTTGGGAATACAATCATTTTTATTCTTATAAGAATGTTTTGTGAATCTGGTCTCATATATTGTGATATTCCAGACCTGTCAGATCTAAGACTCTTTGGGAAACGCTCATTTAATTGGAAATATTGGACTGTCATTATTATCTGACAGGAGGTCAGACTTTGATCCGGTTCATGAATAACTAAAATGCTGTTAAAATCATCAGAATTGTCACCTAAATGGTTGGAAATCAAGCACCGAGACCTAAATGAGTAGCCTAAATGAGATGCTATTGATTTCACATTTAACACTGTATTTTCAACTGACTGTAAATGGCGCCCTGTCCATTTACTTGCCACGCGAAGTGTCTCAAAACCTTGTGAACTGCCTAGACAGCGTCATGATGTCCAACACTACTGCACGACGCTGGTGCTTAAAAAGTAGTGTGCTGCCTTCCTAAAAATAATATGGTTATCAAATGCGTAAACATACTGTACGCGCTCATTATGCTTAAAAACGTTCCATGCTTCCACGACGCCACAAAAACCGTGAGACACAGTGACGCTTCATTATTTAAGGTGCCCAGCAGAGAGTCTCGCGCACTGAGCGCTATAAATACAGCAGCGCGCGCGGGTTACGCCACACATCGCGCGGATCTCTGCGTGTTTCAATCTCCTTTATATTCACTTACATTGGACTTTTCTCAGACTATAGATACTACAATACTATTAATACCACTGAACCACTTTTAGTAAGACTACAAAGACACTTTTATTCGTATATGAATACGTTTTTTCCCCTCATGAATAAGTATTAAGACTCTTTAGACTAAATGGATGATGGGAGCCTGATATCGCCTTTCGATTCTCAAGGACTGTTTCAAGGACTGTTTGTTTAATTTTTCCGCCTGTGTTGTTAAATGTTTGGCTATAAGATGTTCGGGTGGAGTGATGCTGCTTTGGATAATCTGAAACGCGTCTCACATGGTAAATATTTCTCTCCTTTTTCTCCTTTTAAATTGAAATAAGCATAGAGACACGCATTGATTCTTCCTTATTGGTATATATAAAATATTAAAATAGCAGAAAAAGATCTCCAAGCTAAAATGTAGACTTATGACTGGTACTGTGTTCTGAACCATTGCAAAGCAATTACATGAAGGATTATATTAATTGTAGGCTATGTTTTGTGTGTGTGTGTGTATTAATCTACCTGGTCTGACCTATTTAAACTTTAGTGTAATGCAATCAGTTTACTTTAGACATTAAATTATATTTTTGATAAAAAAAAAATGTTCATTGGTTTAGACTACTTTGCCTGACCATTTGTTTTACAGTGTTAAATATTGCTTATATTTTTGCTATCACTGTATCTCCAAACAGTTGTTTAGTTGTCGTTACTGGAAATTATAGTGGTAAATGGTCAGAAGTGTTGAAATTTGTACTGTGCTTTTTTTTGCTTTCTCATATACCCTAAAGAGGAAATTGTGAAAAACAATGTTCCTATTCACTAAAGTTTTCAAAAAGGCGTGTCAGTGTATAATTTCAGACCTCTGGACATAACTTAACTTGTGTGTAAATAAGAAAGAAACTGCATAAACAGGAAGGCATGTAATCACTTGCTTGTTAAATAATTAAATTGTTCCAAATAGCTGAGCTTTGGGGCCAAAATCAATAGTACATCACTATTTTTACATCTTTGTTTGCTGCTTGTCTGTTAATAAAGCTAATGGTTATACTTTTTTTTGGTAACACTTTATTTTACAGTGTCCTTGTTACATATGTGACATGTACTTGCCATATTAATAACAGTAATGTATAATTATATGCAAAATGAACCCTCAACCAAAACCTAATCCTGACCTAAGCCTATTGTAAGTTGTTGGAAATTATTATTACTCAGTACTTAAATATATAATTACACTGTAACAATGACACCTTAAAAAACCCTATAATCTATAGAGTTATGGTTAGGGTTTGGTTTAGGGTTAGTTACTTGTAATTCTGCATAATTTACTGTTATTTCTATAGTAACAATGTAGTAACATACATCAACCTAAAATAAACTGTTACTAAGGTTGTTTGCATCTTATAATCTTAGCTTTACACTTATTTCCTCTTTTCTGTTTATATAGCTATGTGTCTCTAAGGTCAGTGGTGCTCGTCCCATAGCCTGGAGATGTTAGCCATCAAACACTGCAACAGTTCAGACGTTTTGGATGCAGAAACCAGCAATCAGACCCAGCAGATGTTTATGGCGGAACCGCTGCGCTGCAAGGAAAACCTGAACTCCACAACCACCCCCACGGCAGCGGGCCTGTCGATGACACTGGGGATCGTGTCCAACATCATAGCTCTGGTGATCCTGGCTAAAGCGTACGCTCGCCTGCGGAAGCGCTCAAAAGCCACGTTCCTGCTGTTTGCCAGTTGTCTGGTGGCAACGGACCTTGCCGGTCATGTTATTCCAGGTGCCCTGGTTCTGCGCCTCTACACTGCCGGGGGGATTTGTAACCATCCTGATGCCACCTGCCATTTCTTGGGTGGCAGCATGGTGTTCTTCGGCCTGTGCCCGCTGTTTCTCGGGTGTGGCATGGCGGCCGAGCGGTGCATGGGTGTGACGCGGCCTCTCCTGCATGCCCGCGTGGTTTGCACTGCACGCACTAAGGTGGCCCTGGTGATGATATGGTTTTTGGCTTTAACAGTAGCACTGCTGCCCTTCTTTCGGCTGGGCTCATATACCTACCAGTACCCATGGACCTGGTGCTTCATTAAAGTGTTAGGCAATACAAGCATAGCAGACGAAACACCCCCGATCCTCACAGACGTGGTGTTTGTGGTGCTCTTTTCTGGACTGGGACTGGCCTCGCTGGCCGTGGCACTGATTTGCAACACCATCAGCGTGATGACGCTGGTGATCGCCCGACTCCGCAGGAAGAAGTGCCAGCGCAGATCAGCTAAATCGCATGACATTGAGATG